>JANAVB010025400.1:4615158-5270158 GCA_029216955.1 Iris pallida | reverse complement strand
ATCAATAGAATGTGCTCGAGCAAACAAATTCATTTCGGGAGGATGTGAGAGAACGAGAAGCAAACCCTCTCCATGCCATTATTTATAGGCCGGGCAAATCAAACCCATGTGCCAAGTGGATGGCTCTCCGAATCCCATACAATGAATTTGCATTAAATGGATGAACCTGACGCTGCGAATTCAGCCAAGTCAAAAATGGCTATTTAAAGCACTCGAAGAACGTAACAGTCGCACCAAAAGACGTGTCAAGCAGAGCGGATGCGTCGGCCAGACCGCGTATCACACAGACGCGCCCCTCAGCACCAAGCGCTTCACAAACATGCACCCCCATGCGGCCCCATGCGCCTAGTAGAACGCCGATCGATGCGCCCAATCCAACAGTCCATCACCTGTCAAAGAACATTAAATGCTGAAGTCCGACAGAGTTGGCAGCACGCCTCTCGAGGACTGAACAGTTGACAGCTTTTTCAGAAAATAAAGCATCGCCAACGTCAGCATCATCATTACTTTCCTCCGGCGGTTACAAGCCACGTGGCCGCCTAACCACTTGCATGCGTCTCTACGGCCATGCGCCCAAAGTTCTGCATGCGCCTCAAAAGCCATGCGTCTCAGACTTTCTCTCTGATCCCTAAAGACAGAAGTAAAGTCACTACTGAAGCTTCGCATGCGCCTCAAAAGCCATGCGTCCTGAATGGTTCGCGACTCCCAAAGGTTACGAGCCAAAGTCTCCTTATGTGCCCAATCCCAGGCGCATCCTACCCGATCATTCCCTACCAAATTCGAGATCTCCGAGCCATGGGCCGATGACACGTGTCCTTTGACTCGATTCACCCAAGATCTCAGGAACAGAAAAATTCCCTTCTCTGCTACGTGCCAGCCCACAACAGCAGTATAAAGAATTCAACCCCTCAATCAGGGCGCATCGTCCATGCGCCTCCTTCAGCAATCACCACGTGGCATCCCCGCATCCAGGCGCATCCTACATATGCGTGCATGAGCAGCCAGCCTGCAGACTATAAAAATAGAGGGATCATTTCCTTCTTTGAAAGATGATACACACACACAGAGAGGCAAACATACATCGACAGACAGAGACTTCGCACCACCAGAGAGGCAGATACAGACACTCAACGTCTTCCTCCTCTCAGCAAGCTCCAGCACCCAGAGCAATCCAAACCTTCAGAGAACTGATAACCGTCGTCAGATCGTCAACGGAGTCAATGTATTACCACTCGCTCCATCGGCACAAGGGACCCAGATAAACAAAAGTGTACTCCTAGGACTACATCTAAGTCCTATATTGTAACACTGTTCTGTTTATATTAAAATTTGCAATCAAAAGATTTTAATGGCAAACAAGCTGGCGACTCTGCTGGAGACCTTTTTCTCCTCCACCGAGAAAGCTGTGTCTCAATCCGATGATGTGAAGGTGGGCTCCTTCCACAAGACGCTGGTCGTACGCCTCAATCAACAGGCGTATGAGGAGTTCATCTCTGAAGGCAGTGCAAGTCCTTCGAAGCGGCTGCCAAAGCCGAAGAAGACCCGCCGAGTCTGGGTGCGCAAGGTCGATACCTCTGGCACCACCACCGAAGGGGATGCGCTGATCCAGCCTTCCCTTCCTGCTGACGTCCTCAGCAACCAAGATGCGCCCACCAGTGCAGCACATCTCTCGGGGAAACGTGCAGCTGACCACATTCTCCAGCCATCTCCCTCTCAGGCGAGGAAGATTCGTCGACGGAGCAGGGGCGCAGCCAATGCCCCGCGCATCATCTCTGATGCGCCACAGAAAGTCTCTATCTTTGACAGACTCACTCGCTGTAGTGGTGAGGAAAATTTAGATTCCGAGTACTACGTGCCCCAGCGGCCTGGTACGAAGAAGTCCAAGGCAGTACGAGCCATGCGTCCCAAGCGTGCTATGCCAGCAGCAAGCCAGAAGCATGCGTTCACAATTATGCGCGCTGCTGATGGTAAGCTGTATAAGGTTGACTCAGGTACTGCGGTGCCAGAAACGAGCCAACCTTCAAAGTCCTTATCTCACTTGGGCGCATCTGCTGCATTCGCAACCAAGTCGAGTAAGACAAACCCAGTGGTCTTGAACCCCCGTGCCCCCTCGGGTTGTGCGTCTGAGGTTCGTTCAAGTCACTTTAAATATTGTTCTTCCACTACTGATCGGGGCACCTGTTTGGTGTTAGGTCAGGGGACGCAGCATTCACCTGACCTCCCCGGCGCTTGGCCTTGCCATGGGCCTGAAGGGGGTGCAAAGGTAGCACTCTCCTCCAACGATCTGCGTAACGTGATCACTCACAAGCGTCGATCAGGAGAGTCGACTGTCAAGCACGATGCGCCCCTCACAGGGCACACTTGTGCTGTGGTCACCATCAACTGCTGTTGCAAGTCAGCAGTCCCACCAAAACAGTCGGTGTTCCAGCGGCTGCAGTCATCGACACCCCTCCGACGTCGTCTCGGGAAGAAAGTGTCAACAATAGAGGAGCCAGAACTAGAGGTTGCTTCATGCAATGTAATCTCCAAATCCTCGTCAGTCCGAAAGATGACTGACATTTCCTCGTCCAAGAGCCAGTCGAAGAAATCCAAATCAACCGTCTCGTCCTCCGGAGTGTTTGAAGGCACTCGGAGGAGGAAGAAGCTCTTGGAGGAAGCTGGGGGTAGCCAAGCCCTTGTTGATCCTCCTTTCGAAGACGAGGGTGTCCTTCAAAGCACAGCTGGGGTGGATCTTCATCCTCAGGGCGAAGTCAGCCTCCCTGACGTGGCTGGGGGTCGTCTAGCCCCTGTGGACCGGCATCTCGAAGATGAAGAAGTCCTTCAGGACATGACTGGGGGTAGTCAGACCCTTACGGATACTTCTCCCGAAGACGAAGGCATCCTCCAAAACTTACCTGGGGGTAGCTTAGCCCCTGCGGGTCCGAGTCTCGAAGACGAAGAAGTCCTCAGGAACATAGCTGGGGGTAGCCAAGACGAAGCTCCCGGAACAACAACTCCTTTACAGGAGAGTGAGGCTGAAAGCGAAGCCTCAACTCAGCCATCCGACACCAGCCGTGTCATGACAGTCTACATGGCTGGAGGTGATACCGAGTCTGATGCGCCGCCACCAGACCTCGTCCAGCGTATGGATACCTTGGAGGGAGGACTCAAAACCCTCTCTGCCTCGATGCAAGCACTGACTCAAGCGGTGTTTGAGATACGGTCAGCTTTGGCCAGGACACCTTCTACCGGTCTCGACCCAGGGGCCAATGGAGAGTCAAGTGTACCCCCTCAATGGGTATCCTTGGATACGGATCGTCGCGAAGCCCCCGGACGTCGGAGCCCTCAAATGCTCAACTCCAGGTGGTACCACCTTCCCCGACTCCCGGCTCCACGGAAGACGTGGTCGAGATGATCAAGGACCTGCGCGAGCGCTTTGAGTCCAAGACGAGACAAGAGGAGCGCCAAAAGATGGGCATCCCCCAACCTTATCCCCTCGAATGGAACAAAGTGGTTTATCCTCCTAAATATAAACCACAAATATTGATGCCGTACGACGGAAAGGACTCTCCGCGTCGCTATCTGACGTACTTCCAGTCCCAAACGGGATATCTTCCGAAGGAGGACGCGCTACTCACCAGCATATTTGTCGGCGAACTGAAAGGAGTGGCGTACGACTGGTACTGCAGCCTCTCCGACAATTCCATATCTTCCTTCGACGATTTGATACGCCTTTTCCTCGACCGTTTCTACGACGGCGGAAAGGACATTACAATGGCGTCCCTCATAGAGATACGCCAGAAGGAGAAGGAAACAGTTCAGGTATTCATCGAACGCTTCCGACAGGCCTGCTTCAGACTGCCCCCGGGCATGCCAAAACATGCGCTCCTCTCCTCCTGCAGCATGAACATGCTGCCTGCAGTCAAACTCTGGCTCAACTCTACTCCTCCTCCCGACTGGAGTTCCCTGATCATCGAAGCCGAGGCCGCAGAAAAGAAGACGGCCAATGCTCGTCTTCTGGGAGTCAGTTTTCCTACCTTTGAAGACAAGGGGAAGCGGCCTGCAGCCAACAACCCCGGACGAGAGACGAAGGGGAAACAGGAATTGGCTGTTAATGCCTCAAAAGGTGCATCAGCACCTACTCAGAAGTCTCCACTTGCACCAAGGCCAAAAGAGGTGTACTCTTTCAACGATGAAGATACCCTGCAACTCTTTGAGATACTGAAGCAGGGTGACAAGATCAAGTTGCCGGACAATGTGAGTGGACTCATCCCACTCACCATATCTCGGGGAGAGATCTTATGGGTTCACCCTGATCTCATCTCCAAGGTTACTCAACCGGAGGTACGCTCTGCCTCCAAAACCAAAGACAGGAAGATCAAGTCTTGCCGTATGGTCTTTTCCTCCGCAGAAGAGGCTCTTCCTATACAAACGCATTCACAACAGAATGGCCAACCAGACGAAACTGCCATCGAGGTGGTGCCTCCCTGCACCATCCCTGCTGCCCAGAAAGAGGGCCCGTCTAAGCCCTCAGCAGCCAATAAGCAGAAGCATGTAGAGGCTCGTTTCGACAGGCCTCTACGAAAGAAGAATGCTTCGGGGCTAGCCAAGCCCCACAACTTCGACATACTGGCACAACTGGCCAGTACTCCTGCCCGCCTTTTTTTGTTTGAGCTCTTTCGTCTTTCCAAGGACACTCGCGAAGCTCTTTGTGAAGCCCTGAAGGATGCTGAGTCCTTCATCAGTCAGGTCAAGCAGCCTGAAGATCTCCCAACTGCATGTGCGCACTGTCATTGTGCGGATGAGCTTATCCCTAATATAACCTTCACCTAATAAGACATGCTGCTCAAGCACAACCGACACAACAGGCCGCTGTATTATATAGGGTATATCGGTTCTGTCAAGGTGAAGCGGATTCAGATCGATCCAGTGTACCGAGTGGCGCCATCCAACACTGGGTATATCGGTTCTGCTCAAGCACAACCGACACAACAAGCGGATTCAGATCATTCCGAAGACGTTGCTATCAACACTGGGGATCCCAATGTACCGAGTGGCGCCATCCAACACAACAATCAGTGGCTTCAATGCTAGCAAAAGCGAGCCACTGGGCAAGATACGACTAAAGTGCCATATCGGTAACCTCAGAACTGAGGTGACTTGTTACGTCGTGGACGCCGACGTTAACTATAACCTCCTGTTGGGTCGTCCATGGCTGCATGAGTACATGGTGGTGCCATCCACACTCCACCAATGTATGAAGTACGTGTCCACCAACGACGTCATCCGGACGGAGTTCGCGGACATTGACCCTTTCAAAGGGGTTGAAGCCTACTTCACGGATTCCAACTTGTACAAATCACCTAACGAGGAGGAAGCTAATGATGCTGCCGACGAGACAGAAACGCCAGCAGAGCCGGACATGGAGCCTGAGGTGACTCCCAGCGCTCCTTTGAAGATCCGACTCAAGGGCAAACCGTCTCAGAAGTTGCCTCCCATGAACATCAAGCTACCCGGGAAAGCACCAACTGCTCCTGAAGCTCCCTTGAAGATACGACTCAAGGGAAAGCTGCCTCAAACATCGGCTCCCCTCGTGGCAAAACTACAGGGGAAGGAACCCATCACCGAAGGCGCGGTTGAGGCACCTCTGAAGGTGCGTCTTAAGGGCAAGCCGCCGTAATCCAAGCTGCCAGAGAAGGCTCACATAGCCCTCTCGGACCCCAAAATCAAAGCTGTGGTGGACTCTCCCGAGCTAATCCCAGTACTCACAGATGAAGAGCTAGGAGAATATATCTCTGCTGATGTAGACGCACCCTCTCTGGACATTGTAATCCCGCGGGATAAAATCTCGTATTTTATCAATAATAGATTGTCTTTTAATTATTCTAGTCTTCCACATTGGAATGCCATGTATACATTAGATAACGCTCTACGGTCGTTGCAAACACAAATAACGACCGTCAATCATGTAAATCGAGTAGTCCCGTTCCAAGGGGTCTGTTCTGTAGTCCCAGCGCGGAGTCGAGACAAAGAATCCATTATTTTCGGCAAAGTCGAGCGTCATCAAGACCTCCCGCCACTCGAGCCAGAACCAGATACCGATAGAATACAAGTCTATCGGTACACGGATAAGGCAAAGTACCTCATCCAAAAGATGGGTTACGACCTAAAAAGCAATAAAGGCCTGAACTATGGTAAGGGTCGACGTCTTCCTCTCCGGCTTCTAGCACCTAAAGGAAAGTCGCAGGACTACTACAATCGGACTCGACGGGGGATAGGCTATGTCATGCCGTCGTCAACTCCAGAGAGTTCGGAGGCAGAAGAAGCAGAACATTCTCATTCGTCTGAAGCATCAACTTGGGATTCCGATACCAGTATCGGCTCAGTCTTCAAGAGAGTGTTGTCAGCCAACATGACATCCGCTCAACCTCAAGAAGATGAAGGCGAAGATCAAGTGCTAAAATTCTTCGAAGAAGAACCTTGGGCGCAACGCTTAGGAGAACAATGGGAGTCTCGTTTTGAGCTACGCGAACCCCCTACCGAAGACAAAGTCGAGCAGATCGACCTTGGGGATGGATCTTCTTCCAAACCCATCTTCATCAGCAAAAGCCTAAAAGGAGAAGATCGAGAGTCTTTAATCCAACTGGCTAAAGAATATATTGATGTCTTCGCTTGGAGCAACGAAGACATGCCGGGACTTGATCCCCAGATCGTGATGCATCGGCTCAACATCTTGCCCGATGCCATGCCTATCAAACAACAACAGCGACGCTTTCGTCCGGACATCATGAACGCTATCGATCAGGAGGTGGACAAACTCTTGACCAGCAGCTTTATCCGTGAAGAACAACAACCGGATGGGGTGGCCAACGTTGTCCCTGTCACCAAGAAGAATAGGAAGATTCGAGTCTGTATCGACTTCAGGGATCCTAACTTCGCCTGCCCGAAGGATGAATTCCCGCTTCCCGTCACCGACGTGATGATCGACAACACATGTGGCTTCGAACGCATGTCTTTCATGGACGAATATTCGGGCTACAACCAGATCAAGATGTTCCTCGATGACGCAAAACATACGTCATTTAGGACTCCAAAGGGCGTTTTCTGCTACACAGTGATGCCCTTCGGCTTGAAGAATGCCGGTGCCACATACCAGCGAGCTATGAGCACCATTTTCCGTCAGCATCTTCGCAAGACAGTCGAATGCTATGTTGATGACATCGCAGTCAAGAGCCGTCTCAAAGGAGATCACCTACAAGACCTGAAGACAGTCTTCGATCTCATGCGGGCGCACCAACTCAAGATGAACCCCGCTAAATCCTTCTTAGGGGTTTCCAGCGGAAAGTTCTTGGGCTTCATTATCACGGCGAAAGGCATTCATGTCGATCCCGAGAAGACCAAAGCCATCCTCGACATGGGCCCTCCGAAGAACCTCCGAGAACTTTGAGGCCTGCAGGGACGTCTGGCATATATTCGGAGGTTCATAGCAAACCTCTCCGAAAAATGTCGACCCTTCACTCAGCTTTTGAAGAAGGGAGTCTCTTACGTCTGGACAGAGGAATGCCAAAAAGCTTTCGACGACATCAAAGCTTACTTGACGAGTCCACCAGTCCTAGTGGCGTCCGTCGACGGTAAACCATTCCTCCTCTACGTCCGTGCCATGGATCATTCCCTCGGCGCTTTGCTGGCTCAGAATAGCGATACAGGCTATGAGCAAGCTATCTACTACATCAGTAGAACACTGATCGGGGCCGAACACCGGTACAACCCCGTTGAAAAGGAGTGCTTGGCGTTGGTATTTGCCATCCAGAAGACTCGCCATTATGTCTCAGGCCAGACGATTCATGTTATCTCCCGAGTCAATCCACTCAGAGTTCTCATGACGAAGACAGGGTCATTAAACTCCCGGCTAGCTACATGGGCGATCCTGCTAACACCATACAACATGGTGTTCGTTCCACAAAAAACTGTCAATGGTCAGGCTCTGGCCGACTTTTTAGCTGCACACCCCATCCCGGAATCCTCCAGACTCTATGAAGACATCCTAGATGAGGTCCAAGAATCTAATGTCACCGAAGAAAGCTTCGTCTGGCGGATGTTTTTCGATGGTGCTTCAAGAACAGGCCCCAAAGGCCAAATTATCGCAGGAGTGGGGGTAGTCTTAGTCTCTCCCGATCAGCTGGTCATCCAGCACGCCTACTCCCTTTCAAAGCCGTGCTCCAACAATGTTGTCGAGTACAATGCGCTCATCATGGGACTCCAGCTGGCGCAACAGCTGGGGGTGGATCATCTGGAAGCCTACGGCGACTCAAAACTCGTCGTAAACCAGATTAGAGGACAATACCAGGTTCGCCATGAAGACCTGATCCCTTACCATGGAGTTGCGTTGAATATCATTTCAACGTTCGCCGAGTTCTTCATCGAACATGTACCTCGTTTACAAAATCTGGAGGCTGACCTCTGGCCGGCCTCGCAGCCTCATTAGCAGCACCCCTCGGGACTCAAAACTACATCACGGTAGTTGGTCGAGACTTGGTCTGTCCTAAAAACAACCTGTGCTCACGAGTGGCCCATGCCATGTCAACAAGTGCTGGTGTTAATGTCCGAGACTGGAGATTCCTGTTCATCGACTTCGCTGTCTATGAAATTCTCCCAGAAGACCCGAAAGAAGCCGTCTCAGTCAGGAGGCGCTCCCTTCGATTCTACTACGATATAGCTACTAAAATGCTGTACCGACGCTCCTACGATGGACTTCTCATGCGATGTCTGTCCAACGAAGAAGTAGCCGAAGCCCTTCGAGAAGCCCACGATGGGACCTGCGGAGCCCATCAACCTGGCCCTAAGTTGCAGGATCGACTGCGACGCATGGGCTACTACTGGCCAACCATGGCCGCTGACGCTGTTGACTATGCTAAGAAGTGCCATACGTGCCAGCTTCACACAGAGTTCATTCATACACCGTCAGAACCACTACATCCTACAGTCGCCTCCTGGCCCTTCGAAGCTTGGGGCATGGACATTGTGGGACCGATCACCCCTCCTTCATCGAGAGGACACCGCTTCATCCTAGCCATCACCGACTACTTCTCCAAATGGACAGAAGCAGTTCCACTGGCGGAAGTGAAGAGCTCTAGGGTGATCAGCTTCATCAAGCATCATATCATCTACCGTTTTGGGGTACCCCGGAGGATTATCCACGATAACGGCCCTCAGTTCATCAGCCATGTTTTCAGTAGATTCTGTGACAAGAATCGCATCCAAAACGTGGCCTCAACCGCCTACAATCCGACAGCAAATGGATTGGCTGAGGCGTTCAACAAGACAATCGTCAGGCTACTCAAAAAAGTTGTCTCATCCAACAAACGCGACTGGGACAAAATGCTCGGCGAATGCCTTTGGGCCTACCGCACAACGGTACGGACCCCGACGAGCAACATACCATTCTCCCTGGTCTACAGGAGCGAAGCGGTACTACCTCTCGAGATCCAGATACTCTCACTCCGCGTAGCAATCACAAACCAACTCACAGAAGAGGACAATCAACGTCATCATCTGTGGGAACTAGAGGCACTTGACGAAAAGCGTCTCCTAGCTCAACAACGTATTAAACTCTATCAAGCCCGTATATCACAGGCTTTCAACAAAAAGGTCAAGCAAAGGACTTTCCAAGAAGGCGACCTGGTTCTGGCAGTCAGGAGGCCGATGGTGTTGACTCACAAGACCCCAGAAAAGTTCGAGCCCAAGTGGGAAGGACCTTTCATCATAGAGACGGTATACTCAAACGGTGCTTACCGCCTCGCTAAACCCAATGGGGACTTGTTCATGATGCCCATCAACGGCAAGTTTCTAAAGAAGTACTACGCCTAACATCTTTCAGACATGTACTTCTACAAAATCAGACGCTTCCGGAACCCAGCTGTTCTGTGGCATCCTCTAGTAGAAGGACAACCACGTCCACATCACCTCTGAGTTGTCCCCTCTACGCCCTACAAAGCGGAATCTTATACTCCGTGAGATTACGCTACCCATCATGTTTACCACGTCTACATTACCTCTGAGTAAACATCCCGTACAGACAACCCCTGCGTTGCCGTACATTGGTTGCAGAACTTCCACGTCCACATTACCTATGAGTAGTTCCGCATATCCCCCAGAGTCATTCCTACCACGTCCATAACACCTCTGAGTAGAAAGATTCCATCATTTGAATCCCATATTTACCACGTCCACATCACCTCTGAGCAAACATGTTGGTTCTCTCGAACTTATTATCTGTACCTAAAAACCAAGGTACGTAAAAGATAATAGGTCCACACAAATCATCAAGTTCATGACAACAAAAATGAACACATCACAAAAATTTTGTATTTCTTTATTCTAAAGAGTAAAGGATTATACCCCCCAGCAAGAGTTGCAAAAATACAAAAAGAAGAGACTACAATCCCTAAATATCCCCAGGGTTGGCTGAAATCTTTTCAATCCGACGCCTTAAGTCTGTCGCTCGAGTCTCCATAGTCGCCAGGACCCGACGTTCAGCTTCTTGACGCATCGCCTCTATGGCCTCTGGAGAAGTGTCATCCTCATGCTTCTTATCCAGCTGCTGCCGCTGTTGAGCCAGAGTAAGAGCCCGGTAGGTAAAAGTTGCTTCCTCCTTCTTGAATGCTACATGCTCAGCCTAAGCACGCTCAGCATCCAATAGGAGTTGGGCCTGCTGGTCCTCAAGATGGCGAATCTGGGCATCAACCTCTGCGATACTAGCATCCAGCGCAGTTCGCAGCTCTACCTTCTCCTGCGTAGACTGAGACAACCGCTCTACTGCAGCTTCAGTCTCAGCCACTTCACGCTCCCAGACACCCACGGTGGCCTGATAAGAGGACTCAATTTCAGCAATCAACTTCTCCTTTTTCGCGTTGATCAGGGCGGAAAGATCATTCTGTTGGATACGCTGAAACTCGGAAAGCAGTTGATCCAGCTCAGTCACCGAGGCCTCCAGAATCTGGCCATATGATCATGGCCCTGGTGGAGATATATTAGGTTGATGTGTGGAAGCGCCATGGATTTTGCCATCGCAAAACTCCCATTGGTGTTCATCACTGTCGATATACCCTTCTGCAGCATCTTGTACACTGCCTCAACGATGAATTTCACGTACTCATCCGTATCCGCCAACACTTATGGTGTCATAGCAGGAGTTGGAGGAGCTGCCCTGGATGGCGGACCTGAAGAAGACCCGTCGATCTCAATCTGCGAGGTTTGAACGTCGACCTCAGCAGACTCTCCTGCACCAGAAACTTGAATTCCGCTACCAGCGCCAGATGCCAAGATTACAGAAGGAGTTAGGTGAGGCGTCGATATCGTCCCCCAAGTCGAAAAAGCAACAGAGGGCTCTTGCATCAGCAAACCCTTGTCCTTTCCCGGCTCAAAGGGGCTATCAACATCCGGAGCTGCCTCCTCCACCACCGAGGCGCGATCTATAACCAGCGCGGAGCCTTCCTCTGGCAAGCTAACCAGATCATCTCCCGTTTCCTGGCGGGGCGCGTCTTCTGGGGTCGGGCTCGGCAGACGAGTCTCTCCCTCATCATCGAATCCCTCCACGGGGGCCAAATCTGTCGCCACCTCCCGGCCGGCAGCCACCTCAGCTTCCATTGCTGAGCCTGGGGTAGGGCTCGGCAACGCTACGGCCGACCTCCCCGCATCGTGACAAGGAGGGGAATCAACCCCCTCCTCTGTTGCAATCACGTCTGTTGCCCCCATAATAGACTCACGCATCTCTGGAGGAACGTCTTCCGAAGACGACGAACTCCACCCCACTTCATCATCAGGAAGCCCCGTGTCCACAGGACCCTCAACGTCCAAGGCCCCCACGGCGGCTTGTACCATCCCGGAAGTTGCTGCAACCTCAGCATCTCTTCCGACAAAGTCCGAAGATAGTAAAATCTCCGCAGGAATAACATATTCAGGATTCTCCTCCATTGGAGACATTACCATCGGAGGAATTCGCTCATCAGAGGAGCTTGCCACCTTCTTTGGTTTACTGACACCCGATTTTGAATCACGGGTTCTCTTCTTCAACGATCCCTGCAAGAAGAAAAGCACAAGTCACCAAAATGACATGATGAGCCAGATTACGGAGGACTCCTTACCTCAGCAGGGACTGATTCTAGTGACGCAGCCTTTGGAGTCGTCACTTTCCTCGGCCTTTTTGGTATGGACGAACCGACCTCTGCGTCAGCCCGCCTGTTTCCAACATAGGGATCTCTCACTGATGCTACAGCAGTAGCCCGATATCCCGCTAATTCTGGTAGACGATATGACCGAGCCGCCACCAACATATTTGTCGTAGCCTCTAGCTGAGTTCCAATGATGAAACTGGTCTCCCTATCATAACCAGGAGACACAGCATTCATGGTGCAATACAGTTTAACGGCTGAATACAGGATTTGTGGCCGAGGGTTGCGAACTTGCGTATAAAATGAACACCAGTGCACCCGGCATTATAATATTGCCAACCCCGGGCTCCATCCAGTAAACTATCGGCAAACCCCAAACTGTTACTGGGGTTCCGTAACATTAACTGGGTGTATCCGAACTGGCGAGCAAACCGGCTTGGCAGATATGGCCCCAGATAACACCTATTCTGGTTGCGGTAGACCAAGTAGGAAGGCCGAATACTTTGCAACCAACGAAAACCCCATTTCGGCAGAGTAATCGCATCTTCACCAAAGTCGTCTAAATCTTGGTCGGCCTCAAAATCTTTGAAGATGGGACCGACCTTGACAATCTTTCACCCCTGATGATAGGATAAAACTCTCCTGCAGACGGGGATACCAGTGTGCAACCACTTCCTCTTGTAGAAGCGGCGGATAAAGGCGTCACCTTCAACGTGATCCTCCTCCGAGCCTGGACTCATCACGTTCGGGTGATGAAGAATCAACCATCCCATCAGATAATAGAATGGTAGTTTGGCCCGGGAAAAGTTGTCGTTTCTACCTCTCTCATGGATGACGTCCTCAGCAAAGGTCCTCAAGCCCCGTAACAGGTTACACACCATCACGGGGAGAAGAGCCAAAGGACGACCAAAGGCCAATTTTACTGCTGGCAAAATGAGGTTCCGGTGTACTCTCTCCAAGGAACCCGATCCGCCCGCGAACACACAATCCCGGAGCCATTTCATCAAATAAGCAGCCAATACTGCCTTAGATGACATCCGGTGCGCACAGTGTCAGAAGCAGCTATACGCATTTTTGCCACTCTTATTTGAACGAGGGGCCCTCTCGTCCAACCGGCTCATTTCAGAGGTCAACTCCGCGGGTTTCAGCCCTTGCGGAGTCATAAACCGGATCTTCGAGGAATCCGCCAAATCCTGCTTGAAGACGTAATCCCTCCAAGCAGTCACATGAGGTTGAGACTTACCTTTCTCCCTCCGTTGCATCAGATAATAATGGCTCGCTACCTCTTTGAAGATAGCCATCATCTCCGGGTCCTTCTTTTCCAAGACAAGGATCTCTTTGTTTGACGGAAAATAATCCTCGTACGGTTCAGATCCCCAGGGAAGCCTGGATACCTCGTACATTTCGTGGAGAGCCAATCCCAACTCTCCCACTGGAGTAAAGAAAGTGCCAGTATGGGTATTGAACATTTCCAAAAGAGCAAGGAACATATGCTTATTGAGATCCACGCCAGCCTGTGTGGCACGGACAGCGGCCGTCAGCCCAATCTCTTTAAGCTCAGCCTTGAACTTCGACAACACCCAAACGGTCAAGTCGTCCCACTTCGGCATGTGGTGACACCAACCTTCAATCCTAAAGCTATCTTTCGGATACATGACCCTCGATGTTAGCATCCGATTTACAAAGGTCGAAGCACTGAAGACAAAGGTGTCATTAGGAACCTCACTATAAAGGCTCCCAGGACGCAAAGTTCTGCAACTAAATGAGGGTCCGGCTCGCGAAGCGGCCAAGGTATCCCTTTGATTCGAAGTAGCATCAATCGAAAGAGTACCTCCCAATGCCCCTCCTTGAGAAGGAGTAAGTTTCCAGGGCATCCTTCTCTTGGAAGCTAAACGGTAGAAGGCCGTCAGCGGCAACTGGCGATCAAGTTGTCGCATATACAGAACCATGCCCTTCGCAGAGAAGAACAAGTCTTCTTTGATCTTCAGTATCTTCGCCTCAGTGGAGATCTGGCGGTCACCGAACAAAAAGGCAGGTTATAAAAAGGTCACATCCTCGGATTCAGCAGATTTTAGTTTACCGCTCTCCATCATACTCTGAAGGAAAATTGACAACTGATTCTGGATCTGCAGCATTCTCTCAGGAGGTTGATTCTGTAGGATAGCATCCTTCGCAGGGTTGATAACCTCCTCGTCAAAATCAACTCCCATTTGACAAAGAAAAGCATCCAGAAGGACTTCATTCAGCAAAGGGATTGTCATCAACACTGATACAATAAAAACAAAAGTCAGGCAAAAAGCTCTAAGAAGACAAAAGGTGTCAAGCAACCTGGCACATCATCGGGGTATAAACCCATGCGCATCAGCTGAGAAGCTTCGGCGCATCAACAGGGTACAAACCCATGCGTGTCAGTAAGTGAAGCTTCGGCGCATCATCAGGGTGTAAACCCATGCGCGTTAGCAGTTAAACCTTGGTTCATAATAAGGGCCTAAACCCATGCACGTCGGTGGGATGAAACCTCAGCGCATCATCAGGACAGAGGTCTATGCGCTTCGGTAACAAAGAGTTAGAGCACACCAACTCAGCCGTATGATCCAAAACTCGCCGGAACAAAAAAAATAAGGGAAAAGACGACACCCACCTGTCACCGCAGGCCGAACGTCGGCCGGAGTCACAATGGTGACAGGAGCGTCTTCCTCGACGAACTCCGCAGGCTCCTTTCCCTTGCCAGCACCGCCACGAGAAGTCTTGGGAGCCATTTCTTGAAAGGAGAAAGTTAGGGTTTTTCGAAGAAGAACTCTAAAAGACAAAAACAAAGAGAGGAATCAGGCTAGAATTCTCTCTCTTTTCTCCTCACGCCTATTTATAGGCTCAGTCGCACGCGTGAACCGATGAAGTGTGACCTCAGTCGCCGCTTCGGGTTCTGTGAAGAGATAACTGCAGATAAAACCAAAAAGATCATCATTAATATTCTTGGTTATCGAGGCATTATCATTTGTATTAACTGAGTGTTTTCCATAAATAAATTCACTTTATTTATTTTGTATCTGAGAAAATTACAACTGTAGGAATCTAATCTAGAAGACGATTACTTTATCCCTTGGACGATGCGATGAAGAAAACTCGAACTTCGAAGAACTTGGACAGCAACTGGGCAATCTCTCTGTTCTCTCTGAAAAATGACCTCTCCTCATGAAGGTGAAGAAACTCTCTTTTATAGAGTTCTGGATAAATGTCCTGAACCATACGCTCAGGTAGTTACTTGACGTGTGCAAAACTGCAGGGACGCGTGGCAAATTCTGACGAAGACACGTTGGCGTGCGGTTGAGATTAGTGGAGCACATTCAGGAGAGATTGATGGCATGAAGGCCACATTGCATAACTTCTGAATAAATAGGTAACTGAGTACAGGACACGTGAGAACGTGTGTTGACTGTACGTTGAAAATCATCCTGGATACAACTGCTGTAGAGTCATACGCTAGCTTTTGAAGAGGAGTCATACACTGATTTGGACAGCGTAGTGCCATAGGAAATCCATACGCTCACTTTATGGGCAAGGAGTCGTATGGAGATCATACGCTCGCTTGGTTAGCAAGGAATCATGTGAGGTCCATACGCTCACTTGGCTGGATGAAGAAGGAGTCATGTGAGGTCGATACGCTCACTGGAGAAGTGGCCACGTGGCTATCATCAATCTTCTTTGGTACACCATATCTTCCCATAACTGACAAAATCTTCTCGAGCGTCGTGACTGCGGATTTGACGGCTGACAGACTGTCAAAACTGACAGTAATTATGGCTTTTGTATTTATGAAGGCTGCTGAGTTGTCCTCGTAAAAGACAAAACCGACTCTTCGAAAACCTATACGACGGTTACTTTTCTCGTGACAGCTGTCTTTGCACGAAAGATGAAGTGTCAGATTCATTCCTCATTTAAACATATGTTGTGCTGTCACTTCAGTAAATAATAAAATATTTACTGAGCGTATGGCTTTTGAATGAGCGTACAACTCTGAACTGAACTTATGGCTCTTAACTGAGCGTATAGCCTTGGGCGTATGACTTCTGTTTGAGCGTATGGCTTCAACTGACATCTGTCTTTAAGCGTATGGATGAAAATGACAGCGTGTCATAATTTTCTACATCCTACAAGACCCCCTTCAAAGTTTTCGAACTTTATGAGTTTCAAAAGTTCGAAATTACTTTGAACAGAAAGTGGGAATGAGTCCTGACACGCTGGCATTAAGTTCATTAAATGTCATGATGACTCTTCATTTTTCGAGATTGATTGAATCTGATGGAAGAATATGAACAGCCAGCAAGCTCTATTATATAAACCGAGAGAATTCAATTTTTGACTTTCATCTTTTGAAACCATGCCTCCAAAGGAAGCTGCTGAAGAAGAAGCACGTAAGTTGGGATTCTGTTCCCATGGTGACCCCACTTTTGGGGGCCAAGAACCCGAACCTGTCGTCATCGAGCTCAAGGACGACCCTACGCATTTAGCCAAGAATTTCTTGGGCTACTTTGGTCTGGACGGCTCCTCTTCTTCTAATGGGCAGAGCCTCGCAGAGAAGCGTAAAATGTTCGTTGCTCTGTTACACCGCATGGGGGTCCAAAGCGTAGAAGAGTTAGGCGTCAAGCTTAGTCGCTTTGGAAAATAGAGCGTGACTTTATTGCACTCCTTTCCTTTTCCTCCCCCTTTTTTTTTTGTAAGGCCATCAGTGCCTTAATGAAAAATGAATATTCAAGAATCCTTTGTTTAGTCCAAATCTGTGTTGAAAACCAACGTGCACCGATGAATAACTGTAGAATACGCCGTCTTCCAAGTTGTAAGTTACGCTAGATAGCGTATGCCAATGAAATAGCGTATATTATGCTATTTTCCAATGTTTTGTGAATTCCGCTGAATAGCGTATGTCAGCGTATGTTACGCTATAAATTACGCTGCCCTTTAACGTTGTGAATTACGCTAAATAACGTACGCCAATGAATAGCGTGCACCAATAAATAGCCCGTAAGTTACGCTATCTTCCAATGTTGTGGAAAGCACTCTTTGAATATTTTCAAGGCTGTGCTGGTTTCCAAAGTACACGTGTCATTCATTCCACGTTTACGAGCACTATTCATGCGGATCCTTTCCAAGAATAGGTTCATGCTCCATACTTTAAATAGATAGAATAGTTTCACAGAACTCATTTCCATCTTCCTTTTCTCTTTCTTTTCTCTGAGAACCAACGTGAGATTTCAATCTCAAATCAGAAAGCAAATGCTCCTGAACATTCGAATTCTGAGCAATATGTCAGACATCAGTTTGCCAATTCTCAATGTCAATCCTGAAGGTAAATCCAGTGTAATACACATACTGTTTTCGTTGTTTTGGAAAATAGGCTTTCTGTTTCTGAGCGTATATGGCATTTCTGTTGATTTAATTCTTTTCCTCTTGCTGTTTTCCGCAGAAACTTGGCTAAGTCTTTTCTTCAGCTTCAGAACTGGCATTGGCGATGTGGATGCTATGGAGAATGTCCTTCTGACATCTACATCAGAGAGCTCATACGCTTTTGACGCGTAAATCAAACAACTCAGAACTCTCCATGAGATATAATGGCCTTCCTCTGTTGGTAGGAAGAGCCTTTATACATGGAGAGTTGGACGGTGGAGTCAACTCTTACCCGAGAGATTGGGTAGTAGAGTTCCTTTTACGGCAGAACTAGGAATTGTATCCCAAGGTTTGGATACATTCCTATCTGCTTGAGGTGCTGCCGTTCCTCCACGTGCTGTATTGGCAGCAACACGCCATCGTGTTGCCATACTCTGTGGTTCTCCTCTCGTCTGAGAGATAAGACCAGAGTTTGATTCCTGTTGATCTGGTCGTGACTGAGGCCCAGACAGTCAGGAATTGCCACAAACAATGAGATTGCCGGAGAAGATCCAAGAAGAAATAGATCTCAGTTGTACATAGAATGAAAATCCAAGATTTGTAATAGATTTCCATTATGATTTGTAGGAAAGTCTAAGAAATGTAATAGACTTTTTATGAAAATATGATAATGGAAATGATAAATCTTCTTTATCTGAAGTGATTTTGTATCTCTCTGGATGTAAAAAGAACATGATAAATAGAAATCTTGATTTCTGTTTTTAGAGTGTACAATACCATCAGAGGTAATATGGACGTGATAGGATGTAAAGACTCAAAAAAGAAAGTCAGATTTGTATTTATACAGAGGTCAAAGGTTATGAAAATGTGAAAGATAACGAATTCCAATCGATAGAAGATTATAAACAGACGAACCATCGGATGAATATAATAAATGCACGGATGAACCGTCAAGTATTAATGAATGAATATCGGGAAAAGACACGTTCCTTTAATTCTGGCAAATATATGCCTATAAATAGAGCATCTCTTTGAGTAGAAGGATCACACATTATTCTCTTTTATTCAAAATGTCTTCCGAAGAGAACACGAAGAAAGCCGAAGTCGTCTCCAAAGTTGATAAAAATGCTAAAGAGCACTCGACTCCACAAAAGAAGGAGACGGGCGAAAGCTCGTCTGCTCCCAAGCTGCCGAAAGATATCTTGGATTTCCTGGTCGAACAAGGAGAAACCGAAGAAGAAGAAGCAATGAGGCTGGCTGCCTGTCAGTTCTTGGTGCGGTCAGGAAAGGATGTATTCAATTCTTTTGCTAATTATGTATGTGGTCCTCGTCCCAAGTACGAAAGGGATACCAGTGATCTTCCATGATGATGTATTTCTTGAAGAATTTGTCTCAAATAAACTCTGTTTAAGGAAACTTTGTTTATGATGTATCCTTCCTGCTTTATATTATTTTGCCTTTATTCACTGATCTTTAGACTCAGAAATCAAAAGGACGAGATATCATTTTCATAGAATATGGTACATACAGAGATAGAAAATTCAGAGGTGATATGGACATGATTTTCTATACAAGATCTTTATTAAATCCACTGAGAATCTAATAAGACAAAATATCAAATTCTCTGGGAAAATGATACATGGTAGAATATCAGTTTCCGCTGGGGATAACGACATCGAAATAGCTTTTGTAGAGAAGAATAAATTTTTGATTTTACACTTGCTGGGGAGTAATGAAAATATTATATATATTGATAAAATTTATACATAATATTTCTTTAAGAATTTGCCATTGATAGGCATCATCGTGACTTTCCCGTCCATAGAGGCAAGCCGATATGCTCCATTAGAGAAGACTTTGTTTACTACGAATGGGCCTTCCCATTTCGCGTCAAATTTGCCTTTGCTCATATGTGTCATGGTCATCGGACGTCTGACAGTAAGGACCAATTCTCCCTTCTGATATGTTCTGACTTTGACTTTCCGATTAAAAGCTTTTGAGATTCGGGCTTGATATAGCTCGATATTTTGTTGCGCATACAATCGCTTTTCATCTAGAGCTTCCAGCTCTTGAAGTCGAAGTCGATCATTATTCTCTGTTGTAAATTTATTGGAGATTGCAACTCTCAAAGAAGGAATTTGTATCTCGAGGGGAAGAACAGCTTCACACCCATATACCAAAGAAAAAGGTGTACATCCGGTCGCATTGCGAACTGTGGTGCGATAAGCCCATAAACATTCACCAAGCTTCTCACTCCAGTTACGTTTATTGGAAGAAACAAACTTTTTCAAGAGTTTGATGATTGTTTTGTTGAAAGCTTCTGCTAGTCCATTGGCTGCTGGATTATATGCTGTAGAAGCCAGATTATTAATCCGATGATCATCACAGAATCGAGTAAATTTCTGGCTGACGAACTGTGGTCCATTATCATGGATAATACGTCGAGGAACACCAAATCGATAGATGACATGACGTTTGACAAAGTTGATAACATTAGAAGTCTTGACTTCAGATAACGGGATTGCTTCAGCCCATTTAGAAAAGTAATCAGTTATTGCTAGAATAAACCGATGTCCTTTTGATGATGGTGGATTGATAGGACCGATGACGTCCATGCCCCAAGCTTCAAAGGGCCAGGATGCCGCTGTTGGGTGTAAGAACTCCGATGGTTGATGGATAAAGTCTGCATGAATTTGACAGGCTTTACATTTCCGAGCATATTGAATGGTATCAGCTACCATCGTGGGCCAATAATAACCCATACGTCGGATACGATCTTGATGTTTTGGACCTGGCTGGTGAGCTCCGCAGACGCCATCATGTGCTTCACGGATTATCTGTTGTGCTTCTTCACCAGCGATGCATCGAAGGAGAAGACCATCATAGGCTCGACGATATAGTGTCTTCGTAGTATGATTATAATAGAATCTGAGAGACCGGCGCCGGATAGATGCTGTTTCACTCGGGTTATCAGGAAGTATGTCATACAACACAAAGTCCAGAAACGGACGTCTCCAGTCTTCAGTTACGGTGTCTATTTTGTTAGAAAAGACATATTCCATAGTAGAATCGGAAGAAGACAAGGACACTTTGTCAAACTTTAATTCAGCATCAAAGTTGAGAGAATCTTCGTCTGGATTATGGGGAAAAGCCAAACCCAGATTATTTTCAACGCAGAATAGTTCTCGGTTATAAACCACTATCACTTGCTGACGTCTGATTGGTATGGCTAATACAGCAGCAAGATTAGCCAAAGCATCAGCTTTTGCATTATAGGCTCGTCGAATATGTTCAATAAAGAAACCTTCAAAAGAGGAGGCCATAGAGAGTGCTGTTCGATGATAAGGTATCAAATCTTGATGACGAACTTCATACGTTCCTCTGATCTGATTGATGATAAGCTTAGAGTCTCCATAAACTTCTAAATATTAAACATCCAGATGTTTAGCGAGTTGAAGACCAATGAGCAACGTATTATATTCTGCAACATTATTTGAACATGATTGATCCAGAGAATAAGTCCTCTGAATAGTTAATCCCTCTGGGGATACAAGAACAATTCCAACTCCGGCGACAATATCGCCGTTAGGACCTATTCTAGATGCTCCATCAAAGAATAGACGCCAGGTAGGAACTTCTTCAGAAACCATATTTGAATCCAGAACTTCATCGGGAATCTCATCATATAATTTAGAATCTTCTGGGACTGCATGAGCTGCTAGAAAATCAGCAAGAGCCTGTCCTTTAACCGACTTCTGAGGAATATAATGCATGTCGTATTGGGCTAACAAGATTCCTCAATTAGCAAGTCTAGAGTTGAGAATACCGGGTTTTTTCATCATAATCCTGAGTGGATTCACTCTGGAAATGACGTGAATCGTCTGACCGATAATATAATATCGCATTTTCTGAACAGCAAACATTAATGCTAGGCATTCTTTCTCGATTGGAGAATAACGTGGTTCAGCGCCTGTCATTGTGCGACTGAGATAATAAATGGCCTGTTTATGACCATCTTTATTTTTCTGGGCGAGTAATGCCCCAAGAGAATGATCCATAGCTCGAACATATAGGAGAAATGGTATTCCCGAGACGGGAGGTACCAAAATTGGAGGGTTCATGAGGTACTGTTTGATGTCGTCAAATGCTTTTTGACATTCTTCGTTCCAGATGAAAGATACACCTTTCTTCAGAAGTTTGTGAAATGGTCTGCAGCGTCCTGATAAGTTGGAAATGAATCTCCTGATATAAGCAATCCTTCCTTGAAATCCTCGTAGCTCTTTTAAGGTGCGTGGAGGACGTATCTCTTGGATGGCTTTGATCTTCTCGGGATCCACGTGTATACCTTTAGCGGTAATGACGAAGCCGAGAAATTTGCCACTAGAGACGCCTAGGAAGGACTTAGTAGGGTTCATTTTAAGTTGATGCTGACGCATTAAATCAAATATAGTCTTCAAATCTTGGATATGATCCTCCTTTCGTCGACTTTTGACTGCAATATCATCAACATAGCATTCGACTATTTTTCGGAGATGTTCACGAAATATAGTACTCATTGCTCGTTGATATGTTGCTCCTGCATTTTTGAGACCAAACGGCATCACTGTATAACAATATGTACCGATCGGTGTTCTGAAAGAAGTATGTCTCTCGTCATCTGGAAACATCTTGATTTGATTATACCCCGAATACCCATCCATAAATGACATTCGTTCGAAACCACATGTGTTATCAATCATTACATCTGTAATTGGAAGAGGAAACTCGTCTTTAGGACAAGCAGCATTGAGATCACGAAAGTCTATACAGACTCGGATCTTGCCGGTCTTCTTGAGGACAGGAACGATGTTAGCCACCCATTCAGGATGTTGTTCCTCTCTGATAAATCCGAAAGCCATAAGCTTGTTGACTTCAGCTTCAATTGCATCCATAATGTCTGGACAAAATCGTCGCTGTTGCTGTTTGACCGATTTAGCATTTGGCATACTATTAAGCTTGTGCATTGCGATCTTCAGATCTAGTCCTGGCATATCCTCGTAGCTCCAGGCGAAGACATCGATGTAATCACGAATAAGCTTGATCATATCTTGCTTATCTGTTTCTGAAAGACTCTCACTGATGAATATTGGTTTAGGGGAACCTTCTTCACCAACATCAATTTGGATCAGTTTATCGTCAGTAGGAGGTTTCCTCTGTTCGAACCTGAATTCCCATTGATTATCTAATCTTTGAGCCCATTGTTCTGATTCAGGTGATATTTCAAAATCATCCTCATCTTCACCATTTTTTTGTGGGCCATCAACAGAGACCATATTGATGGATAGAATAGAGCGATGAAGATCGCCAACACTCGTATCAGAATCCCAAGAAAGGGAATCAGAAGACTCAGATCGTTCATCTTCAGATTGTTCGTCTTTATTGAATTTTAACTCTTCATGAACTATGTTGATAAAAGGGGTGGGAGCAATGTAACCTAAACCACATTTTGTCCTTCCGTATTTTAATGGAGGAATTCGAACAGGCATTCTTCTTCCTTTTCCATTAAGACTGGTTCTGAAATCATAACCTATATTCTTGATGATATTTTTGGATTGCTGACTGTAGCGACGTAGCTGTAATCTTCCAGTATCGTCATTTATATCATCCTCCTCCAGATTAGGAGGATTCTGAGGTCCTTTATAGAAAAATATTGGATTTTCTCCCTTCTTTCGACTGGGGACCACAAAGTATGATTTCTGTATAGAGTCTAATGATACGTCTGTATGAAGAGCTTGAACAACCCCTATAGTTAGTGGCTCTAAGCTATCTAGCAATTGTAAATAACTTTGTACATAACTACAAACATCAATATACTGCAAAGGAGATGCTTCATTAATACTAGATGCTGTATTTACAACAAAAGGCTGAGCCTTATCAGACTTAGTCAGATTAATAACAAAGGGGGAAGAAGAAGAACAGTTAGAATTTTTGTTTCGATTAAGATCGATAACAAAAGGCTCAGAAGAGGTGAGCTCCCTTGAAGAAGATCGTGGATAAGTAATGCGTCCACTGACTGGAATGACTAGAGTATCTGATCTAGCCTGAGAAGATGGAGGGGGAGTGATGCGTCCACTGACAGGAATGATCAGCGAACTTTGTGAAGCTTGGGAAGATGGTACAGTAGTGCGTCCACTGACAGAAATTATCAGTGAGCCTTGGGCGGATGATGAAGTAGTACGTCCACTGACCGGAATTATCAGTGAGCCTTCTTCAGATGTTTTAACAGACTGTGGAGGAGTAATACGCCCTTTTACAGGAATAATAAAGGTGTCAACTTTGGATGTCTCATCTTCATTATCCATAGCTTGCAAGACTTTCGAGTATTCATCTTTGTACATGCGAGCGTCATTGAAGTAAGCTTCGACTCCTTTGAATGGTAAAGATCTGCCACTTCTTTTTGAACCTCTCCATTATCATCAACATATTTGAAGCACTGATGAAGAGTTGAAGGAACAATATTATGTTCATGCAAGAAAGGTCTCCCCAATAGAGCATTGTACGAGCAACCATGATTGTCGATGATGTAAAAAGTAACCTTAGTACGAAGATCGCCTATTTGAAATTTAAGGCGAATCTTGCCTAAAGGCTCACTTTTTCCTTGATTGAATCCCAAGATGGTAGTGATAGTGCTGGAAAGACTATGCACAGATATCTTCAATGCATCTAACATAGCCTTTGGCATAATACTGAGAGCGGATCCTGGATCAATCAGTAAACGATCAACCTTCATAGAATCAATATATCCTGTATGATATAAAGGACGATCATGTCGATTATCCTCTAGCAGCATATCGTCCTGCGTAAAGGTAATGTTTGGAATAAATTCCAATACATTATGGCAGTGAGAGACAGGTTCTGTTTCCAACTTCTTGAGGAGAGTTAAGCAAGTTTCTGCTTGTAACAGTGCTTCACTCAAAGTTTCTCGAGTCTCTTTAGAGAGACGTAAGAGTTCGAAGATTGACAATTTATCTGGTGTATTGGCTAGTTGAGCCAATATATCAAAATTATAAGGCTTTTCAAGTCCTGTAGGGGATGATTTCTTCAATGGTTTGTCGAAGCGGACTTGTTGTTTGCCCTTGTCAGCTGTTGTTGGTTTAGATGGAACTGTCTCGACAGGAACATTTGAAGGTTCTTCAGTAGAGACTGGTGTTGGGGCTGTAGCCGGAGGGACATCAGAGGTTTCTCCAAAAGTGTCAGCATAATCTTTGAGATATATTTTTTCTGACCGAGTTCCAGCATGAACTTCAACTTCAGATTCTGGTTCAGGATCTATCGAAACCATGTTGCAATTCTTCATCTTGCTTTTGGTTCTTTTATGCTTGATGAGAGCTTCGTCCCAGAAGCCGAGACCAACACGAGATTGATTATGTCTCATAGTAAGGGCAAAAGGTGCTCGGAGTCCTTTGCCTGAGTTCAGACCAGGAGCAGTGGCTAGATCATAGCCCATCTTTGCCATTAATTCACGAGATTGTAAACTATATAGATGGAATGCAGGCTTGTACTTATCTTCAAATTGAGGTACAGTTTTTACCTCCGTAGGAAGTGAATTTCCTGCCAAGATGAAAGTAGAGGTTAGATAAAAATCGGATGTAGTACTAGAAGTCACATTGCATGACTTAATTTTCCCGAGTTTCTTTTTAGATGAAGGAGTCTTCCGAGGAGAAGAGGAAGGTGTCTCAAACTCTGTCTTTAAGTCTGGGTGGATCCACATGATTTTTCCCTTCTTAGTTGTGACAGGAACAAGTCCTTCATTCTGTGCTGGTAGGATATTCACCACCTCGAGAGTTGCTTTGGGAATAGGAACAATCCTACTTTCCACCATTAAAGGAGGGAAATCACCAAACTGCATTGAAATCACATTTGCTGTGACTGTCTTGTCTTTGGGTGTTAGTGTCACAGCTCCTGATTTAATCATCTCCTGGATCTTTCCTTTTAATACATAGCAAGACCGGATTGTGTGACCCAGCATTCTATGGTATGGACAGTATTTTGGATGATCTGTTTTATTGGCTTCATCAGGCTTTTTAATTTCTGGCAATTGTATTTTATTACCTTTGAGCAAGCATTCAAAGATACCCTGAACATCGCCATCATCGAAAGAATATTCTTCTTTCGGCCGAGAAGATCTCTGTTGTTGATTTGTTGGAGCTGAAGTAGTTTGGGTAGTCTTTACTTCTTGACTACTGCTTTGGAGATTGACTTCAAGAGCTTCTTTCCCTTTGCGATTGTTGGGTCGAGTACTATTGCTAGCACTCTGATTTGATTCTTTGGGAGCCATTTGTACCCCCAGACCTTTGAAGGTCTCAGCACTGACTTTGGCAGCTTTGGCACTGACGATGAATGAAGGCCAATCTTGGAACTGAGTGGACCCTATCCACATGCTGATAATTGGTAAGAGATTTGACTTGCAAGTGTCGATCGTAACAGCATCGGGAGTTCCAAGAGGCATTTTGAGGGCTTCTCTTCTGAATCTCTCAATGAATTCCTCAGTGGTCTCATTATTCTTCTGTTTGATTCTTATGAGGGCCGACATGGTCATACCATTGAGCCCTTCGTAGAATCGTTCAAGGAACATTTGTTTGAAACCGGCAAATGAAGTAATATACCCGTCAGGGAGACTTCTATACCATTCATAAGCCGTTCCTTTGAGACATCCAACAAACACCCGAGTAAGGAGGGCATCGCTTGGTTGCAATTGATCAGTCATTACTTCAAAGTGATTAATGAACTGACTTGGGGAAGTAGTCCCATCAAAGAAGGAGATAGTCGAAGGCTTGTATTTAGGAGGATATGATACTTGCTTCCACTCTATCGGGTAAGGTTGCTTGATACCTAACCTTTGTAAACCATCCTTCTGTTTGAATGCCTCAAACTGAGTTTTGAGATTCTTTAACTCTTCTGTAACAATTCCAGAGGATTGTGGAGTTGTGACTTGTTGAGTGTAATTGGGAGGAGGGACTGCAGTATATGTACCACCCCCAGCTCCAGAGTGACTTGGGGTGGTTTGTACAGGAACATTAGATTGTACCCTCGGAATAGTAGAGGGTTCGGGGTTTGGAACAACAGGAGTATTCAATACCACTGGTGGTGCTGTCTGTTGTTGAGCCTGCATTAGAGTGTGCATAGCACTCAATGTATCTGCCATAGCTCGCAATTGTTGTTCTAAAGAAGAAATCCTCTGTTCATGAGCCTCATTGCTAATCGAAGGTTCATGATCACCTTCTGCCATATAAGTGGTAATCATTCGAGGGATAGACGATGAAACAGTTTGCTCTGAATCATCGCTGTAAGAATCAGTATCTTTCTCGGGACTGTTTACAGGAGTTAATGCCGAAAAGTTGGACTCTCCAAGGAAATCTTCCGTGATCTCCGGATTATTACTTGGATGAGAAGAAGAAGAGATTCTGGCCAAGGCTCCGGTCCTGGATCGGGTGCCAAGATAAACACCATCTTCAGAATCTGATATAGCGTCAGACCGGATTCTACCCCCAATATTTCTGGAGGTCATGTTGACAAAAGCATAAAGAGGTTCATCTTCATCTGATGTTGGTTCATATTGGATCCGTTCGAAAACAGACCGTCTTTTCGGTGAACAACAACATTGGATGACAACCCTAGGTTGGAAGTCACAACCATGCTTTTCATGGCGAATATGGGCAATGTCATAGCCAGATGGAGTGTCGATTCTCCGTTTGTTTTGTAAATATTCCCGGAGATCTGTAGGGATAGATTGGAAAGTACTGGAAGATAGTTTCTGTGTAGAAACTTGTCTTTTGTTCTTCTGTCTTCTTGGTTCTTGAGTGTATAGAGACCGATTAATTTGAGCCACATAGTTCCTGGCATATTCAACATCAGGGTCTAGTACACTTGTCTCAATTTGATAAGACTTTTTAATACCAGAAGCATAACTGTGGTGATTTTGATTAAGCTTGTTACGAAGATCCGTGGGAGATATGACTTTGGTATCAGTCTTGGATACTTGTAACTTGCCTTTCTCAGATCGAGAAATTTTGAGAGAAGGGAGATGAGTATTATTCCGACTAGGAGTCGGTAATAATCCATCTTTAGAGGAATTAGCCAAAAGGCGTTTTCCTTTGTTTGAGCTAGTAAAAGTACTAGTCAAATTAACTCCAGAGGTAAAGACCTCAGAAGTAGAGGAATCGACTAAAGAGTCTTTCTCCTTGGTTGGCACAAGATGCGCAAGTTGTGGGGGAATCATTTGTAGGTTCTGTGAAAGAGAACCCCCAGTCTGATTTTGAGAATCAGTCAAAGGACTGTATCTGTCAGCATACGCCGACTTCTTGTTAGCATATGCTGGCTTTTGCTTAGCGTACGCTGCCTTCTTGTTGGCATACGCTGGTCTTTGCTCAGTGTACGCTGCCTTCTTGGTAGCATACGCTGGCTTTTGCTTAGCGTACGCTGACTTTACCGCATGCTGCCCTCTGACTGCTGTACGCACAGAGTCATCAATGGCTAAAGAGCCGACTGCTGTCGTAAGAGCAGAAGGAGAAGGGACTTTGACATGTCCAGAGATGGTTTTCCTTGGACACACTGACTTGGTTAAAGAACCAATTTTGTCAGCGTGACTAGGGGAAACCATTGTTGCTGTGTTCAGGGAAGCAGAAGTGTGCTTTGTTGAAGTTGAAGGTGTGTTCTTGTCAACGTGAGAAGTGACAGGAACATCTCGGGCTGTCGAAGAAGACTTGGGGACATAGACAGAGCGTCCCGTCTTCTTGGCAGCAGGAAGAGCGGAGGAAGTAGTTCCGCCCTCCTTCGCCTTGAGCATTTCTTCGTAAGCAGATTGGTCGAATTGTACGACCATCGTCTTCTTCGTCGAGCCGATCGACGAAGTATCGCATTGAGTTGTTGCTATCTCGTTGGAGGAGACAGCTTTCCCCAGCAGATTCGCCAATTTGTTTTCCATAAATAAATTCACTTTATTTATTTTGTATCTGAGAAAATTACAACTGTAGGAATCTAATCTAGAAGACGATTACTTTATCCCTTGGACGATGCGATAAAAAAAACTCGAACTTCGAAGAACTTGGACAGCAACTGGGCAATCTCTCTGTTCACTCTGAAAAATGACCTCTCCTCATGAAAGTGAAGAAACTCTCTTTTATAGAGTTCTGGATAACTGTCCTGAACCATACGCTCAGGTAGTTACTTGACGTGTGCAAAACTGCAGGGACGCATGGCAAATTCTGACGAAGACACGTTGGCGTGCGGTTGAGAGTAGTGGAGCACATTCAGGAGAGATTGATGGCATGAAGGCCACATTGCATAACTTCTGAATAAATAGGTAACTGAGTACAGGACACGTGAGAACGTGTGTTGACTGTACGTTGAAAATCATCCTGGATACAACTGCTGTAGAGTCATACGCTAGCTTTTGAAGAGGAGTCATACGCTGATTTGGACAGCGTAGTGCCATAGGAAATCCATACGCTCACTTTATGGGCAAGGAGTCGTATGGAGATCATACGCTCGCTTGGTTAGCAAGGAATCATGTGAGGTCCATACGCTCACTTGGCTGGGTGAAGAAGGAGTCATGTGAGGTCGATACGCTCACTGGAGAAGTGGCCACGTGGCTATCATCAATCTTCTTTGGTACACCATATCTTCCCATAACTGACAAAATCTTCTCGAGCGTCGTGACTGTGGATTTGACGGCTGACAGACTGTCAAAACTGACAATAATGATGGCTTTTGTATTTATGAAGGCTGCTGACTTGTCCTCGTAAAAGACAAAACCGACTCTTCGAAAACCTATACGACGGTTACTTTTCTCGTAACAGCTGTCTTTGCACGAAAGATGAAGTGTCAGATTCATTCCTCATTTAAACATATGCTGTGCTGTCACTTCAGTAAATAATAAAATATTTACTGAGCGTATGGCTTTTGAATGAGCGTACAACTCTGAACTGAACATATGGCTCTTAACTTAGCGTATAGCCTTGGGCGTATGACTTCTGTTTGAGCGTATGGCTTCAACTGACATCTGTCTTTAAGCGTATGGATGAAAATGACAGCGTGTCATAATTTTCCATATCCTACACTGAGAAGAGCATGTGCCCCGTCATTGATACACGGAGTAGCCATGCGCCTGAACAGACATGCGCTCCAACCACCATGCTTCTTATTCAAAGTATTCCAAAACTTGACAAAAAAGTTTTGAAAACTTTGAAGGGGGTCTTGTAGAAGCATGGAATTTCACGATCAGAAATCCTATGCGCCAAACACTACATGTGCCAGGTAGTTCAGACAAAAGTACTTGGAGACAGCAAGACAAGAATAGAGACATTAAAAGAAGATTTTTATTTCATATAAAAGTCTATTACATGTCTTAAAAAAAGGGGGCTATACAAAGGAGAACTTCTACAAAAAGAAAAGACCCTAAGTCTACAGCCAGGCGTAGCATCATCATGCGCTATCGAACAAGCGCATCTCACCATGCGCTCTCAGGCGCATCCTACCATGCACTCTCAGGCGCATCCCACCATGCACTCCCAGCCGGGCGCATCCCTTCAGCAGCTCAGTTATGTGCATCCTCAGTTATGTGCATCCCTTCAGCAGCTCAGTTATGTGCCACTCTTCCAGCCAGGCTCACCGTCGTTTAAATACTTCGACTAATGAAGCATTTATTGAGCAGAACAAGGGTGGCAATCAACCCTCTAGCTGGAGGAAGAGCTCCCTAAACCGAGAAAGAGAAGGGCACCGCAAGCCAACCTGTGGCCAGGGGAGGCTTCGAAAGAGCCTCCAAAGGCAAAGAAAGATCGTAATCAAAACCGCGGCTAATGGAGCAGCTTTCAACACAACCAGAATGGACAACACCCATTTTGAAGGAAGAAAGAGCCCCCAAAGCCGCAATACCGCAATTCCGATCTGCGGCTCTTCCCACATGACGGAGACGAGGCTCGTGTATCCCTATCTTTGGATGCAACAGGCACCTTCTACCTGCTTCAGAAGCCCTCGACTCCGACTTTTGGATGTAACATTCACCTTCAAGTGTATCAATGAAGACAATGCGTCACATCTTCATCCTCGGGAACATCTCATCAACAGAATGTGATCGAGCAAACAAATTCATTTTGGGAGGATGTGAGAGAACGAGAAGCAAACCCTCTCCATGCCATTATTTATAGGTCGGGCAAATCAAACCCATGTACCAAGTGGATGGCTCTCCGAATCCCGTATAATGAATTTGCATTAAATGGATGAACCTGACGCTTCGAATTCAGCCAAGTCAAAAACGGCTATTTAAAGCACTCGAAGAACGTAACAGTCACACCAAAAGACGTGTCAAGCGGAGCGGATGCACCGGCCAGACCGCACATCACGCAGATGCGCCCCTCAGCACCAAGCGCTTCACAAACATGCGCCCCCATGCGGCCCCATGCGCCTAGTAGAACGTCGATCGATACGCCCACTCCAACAGTCCATCACCTGTCAAAGAACATTAAATGCTGAAGTCTGACAGAGTTGGTAGCACGTCTCTCGAGGACTGAACAGTTGACAGCTTTTTCAGAAAATAAAGTATCGCCAACGTCAACGTCAGCATCATCATTACTTTCCTCCGACGGTTACAAGCCACATGGTCGCCTAACCACTTGCATGCGCCTCCACGGCCATGCGCCCAAAGTTCTGCATGCGCCTCAAAAGCCATGCGTCTCAGACTTTCTCTCTGATCCCTAAAGACAGAAGTAAAGTCACTACTGAAGCTTCGTATGCGCCTCAAAAGCCATGCGCCCTGAATGGTTTGCGACTCCCAAAGGTTACGAGCCAAAGTCTCCTCATGCGTCCAATCCCAGGCGCATCCTACCAGATCATTCCCCACCAAATCCGAGATCTCCGAGCCATGGGCCGATGATACGTGTCCTTTGACTCGATTCACCCAAGATCTCAGCAACAAAAAAATCCCCTTTCCTGCTACGTGCCGGCCCACAACAGCAGTATGAAGAATTCAACCCCTCAATCAGGGCGCATCATCCATGCGCTTCCTTCAGCAATCACCACGTGGCGTTCCCGCGTCCAGGCGCATCCTAAATATGCGTACATGAGCAGCCAACCTGCAGACTATATAAATAGAGGGATCATTTCCTTCTTCGAAAGACGATACACATACACACAGAGGCAAACATACATCGACAGACAGAGACTTCGCACCACCAGAGAGGCAGATACAGACACTCAACGTCTTTCTCCTCTCAGCAAGCTCCAGTACCCAGAGCAATCCAAACCTTCAGAGAACCGAAAATCGTCGTCAGATCGTCAACGGAGTCAACGTATTACCACTCGCTCCATCGGCACAAGGGACCCAGATAAACAAAAGTGTACTCCTAGGACTACATCTAAGTCCTATATTGTAACACTGTTCTGTTTGTATTGAAATTTGCAATCAAAAGATTTTAATGGCAAACAAGTATGACCTTCGCCGCTCTGCAATAGGAAGGACAGGAAGATAGGGAAGAATAATCGAGAGCATATATGATGTTTCAAGAGCGCTAGAGAGTATCCAATGATGCTGTTAGAAGAAAGTTTATGAACCATTGACTTATTTACTAGATTGGTTACTCTAGTCCATCACTTGCTAAATCGAAGGACCCTTCATTTCTTAGAGGGGCTAGCAATCCGTATAATACAGAAGTCCCGTTCTCGAAATTTAAACAGGTTCCATAATAGAATGAAATTTGAGAAATCAAGCTTTGTGATCTTTTCCGTGGTGATTTAAACACATATGCAAGGGATAAAATATAATACAAGATCGTATCGTGACTTCTAGGTAGATGAAATAAGGGTTACGAATGACTTCACATTCTAAGAGGTGGGGACTACATAATAGGTATAGGGACCTATTTCAAAAATTTCGGTTTTGTAGTCCAAGTATGGTGGTATGCAATGGTTGGGTTTTATTGGGTCTTAATGGGTTCCTTGATTGGACATCAATCCTTGGTTGGAAGAACCTTGGATTTCAATCTATATGGACTGGACAAGATCCCAATGATAAAACTATTTCTACTAGGCTAGGGTAATCTAGAATAGTTTTCCACCCGAGTGGTTGAGCTGGTTGCCAGTCAGGTTGGTTAGCTAGGTCCCTAAATCCCAAAAATGCGCCTTCAGTGACTTTTGTGTTTAAGTAGCACGAGAAGGCACAATTGAATGGCACACTAGTGACATGTGCGTAGTGGGCTTCGAGTCGATCACAACCATATATTGGGTCAAAAGATTTGAATCGAAGTTGAGTCTCTAATTGTAGTCGGAAAGTATACTAGTATCATGGTAAGGGTTATAGCTAGTCCTTTTGACCTGAAAGTCGTACCATAAAAATAGATTACAAGGGGACGTGTTTGAGTGGGACGTGATATACCTATATGAAGGCGGACTCGTCTAGATCTTGCATGTGAAATTTGTTGGAAGGTAACAACTGGTCTCGTGCTCCGATTATTAAAAACACGGCTGGAGACACAAAATGATCCAAATGAAAAGTGGGAGTCCCTGAGGCACTAATTATCATCCTAATGGAAATTATTCAAATCGATCAGTAATCCTCTTATATCCCAAAATTCTAGAAGGCTCACAGTCTACTCACCTTAGAAGCTAGGACATGGTTTTAGGAGTAATGAGGTGAGAAGAATTTCCAAGTCAGGATATTGTACCCCGACTCTTGTCAATAAGAATAAGGCACGACATAACGAAATACGGTAGATATAAGTCAAGTCAAGGATCGCCCCTTAATAATTGGAAAACGAGTGTGTACAATGACACATGGTCGATAAAATGCAATGATCTACTCGTCTATAGTATACAAGGGTTATCGATGGGGTAAACAACTCTAAGGCACATCATATGAGAAGATTTCTAACAACTGAGTCGTGAATCTCTATTGGCGTCAAGCCCGCCAGACTATTGTCACAAGTGTTGTAGTGATCATGTATTACTGTTGACAATTGGTAGATCATAATATAACAGGGTATTTAAGCTATAGTATTGGCTAAGCTAGTGACTCTGGTGTTACAACACTTGTTAGGTCTTAATAATAAAATCTACATAACTAGGGCAATATTTGTTGGAACCCAATCTCAGGATGAGTGTTTACCATAGTCACGATAAATGATTGTCCTTACCTTTGTCTATTCATCTCATGTCTAAACTGTGGGCTTGGTCGAGGAAAGGTGGGTTAAGGCCTAAGGGTTGCTAGTTAAAGCAACCTTCAAGCAAATAATTAGAGGTTCACAACAATTGGTTTCTTGAGAATAGATAGTCTCCTAGGTTGGCATTTTGACTAAGGGTAAAACCCTAATCATTCTCAAATTCAGATGGCTAGAAGGTCACAATAGCAGTTTGGGGGTCAAGAGGAGAACGAGTAACTCAAGGCAAGGTTCTAGTCACATGGCTGGCCGATGGTAGATATACTTGTGTATACAACTATCATAGCTATGGGGATACTCTGTATCTATCTACCAATCATGAGCTTTCATCCTTCCAAATCAGTGAAAGACAAAAACAATAAAGAGTGTAAGGGAGATGTCACTGAATACAATTTTGTGATTCAAGGGCGAATGTATAATTCAAGAGGAATTGTCAATACGGTCGCGGATGAGACCCTAGAGACATCTATATCTCAATCTACGTAGGTTAACAAGAGGAAGAGCAAACCGAGTGCACTACGGTTGATTAGACCGTAATACATCGATTTTGATTAGACAATATGTTAGGGGGCGTCCCCAATAAACATATGTCTTGAATCAAGCTCGATTAAAGGAGTAAGCATGCAAAACTAGGCTGTAATAGCAGCATTGGTCAAGATATACAAAATACAAGTATGCGAGATTTTTGAAAGGAGTCACAGGTAGTTCGAGTTTTGTGAGAATCAAAACCTTACCCGGTGTTCTTGCTTATACCGTCATCCTACTACTGTAGAAGCATAAATAATTTTCAGCAAATATAGCTCCATACGCCCAAGTCAAGTATAGCTCCATACGCCCAAGTCAAGTGTAGCTCCATGCGCCCAGACAGTTTAACTCCATGCGCCCACCTAATAAAGCTCCATGCGCCCAGTCAAGTGTAACTCCATGTGCCCAGTCAGTGAAGCTTCTTGTGCCCAAGACTAGCTCTCCCAAAAGGAGGACGCATAGCCTGAGACATGGCTATGCACCCAAGCCTGTCTCAGTCAAAGCCATGATCAAAATGTATACCGAAGCGCATGGCCACGTCAGTCTCCACGAGCAGTCGTGCACCAAAGCATGCGGCCACGTCAACACCACGACCAACCCACGATCTCGCAGCCTGTATGTACCTACATCTTATGCGCCCAAAGCTGGACTATGAGCCCACATAAGAACCAGCGTGTTCCCTCATGTGGGCGCATAACGTCATTGCAGCTCGAGAACGACTATAAAAGGAGGGCCTCACCCCTCTTCAAAATAAGAAAACGGAGAGCATTTTTAAGAGCCAAATTGCTGTACTTCTTGCCAGTGAGCCGAGAGTTAGCAATTTTCTTAGGTTTTCTCCCACTTTTGTAATCGGAGTGTCAACGGAGTAAAGGAGCAACTGCCGCTTGATCTCCATCGTCTTTTTCCCCAGAATTCTTTTTTGTACTCGAGAATCCTCAGTGCAGGATCTCTTAGGCGTACTCGATTTGTTGTGCCTTGTGCTAATAAAAGAAAAGACAGTATTTTCTTCTTCTTTTTTTTGTGTGTGTCCACAAAAATGGCGACTCTGCTGGGGACTACCTTTTTCTCTGACGAGAAGGTGGTGACGCATTCCGATACCGACATAGTAGGGAGTACTAAGAAGATGTTGATCGTAAAGTTCGATCAGCAGGCGTTCGAAGAGATGCTCTCGAGGGACGACTCTACTCCTTCAAAATCAGCGAAGCCAAACAAGTCTCCCAAGACTTGGCTTCCGAAGGCTTACTGTGCATATCCTGCTAGTGTCATAGTAGATATGCAGCTGGAGGACTCTGCCACAGAAGTTCCCCAAATGGAGAGGGCTCACACCATTCCGGGCTCTACTAGCCCAGTGACTTCTTCCCTGCACAACCAACAACAGGGTGTTCAACACCCGAGACTTGGCAAAGAAAAACACTACGATGCCAAGAATCGGGGTGTGCGACACTCTGGCCGAACCTGGCGAGGCTCACAAATGAAGGAGGCTAAACTGGAAGAAAACAACGCTGCTCCACCAGGCATGCACCCAAGGCCATACACCCAAGGCCATACGCCCAAGGGAGTGTTTGGGCGCATAGCCCCAACCGGAACACTTCTGTCTTCAACAGGCTGGGCACCCAGAGCCATGTGACCAAGGCTATGCGCCCAGGCTATCTGGATCCATACTATGCACCCATATCAAGGAAGCTCAAATATGCTGTCAAGGAGCATGCGCCCAAGGCCAGTCTCTAAGGCCTATGCGCCCATAACAAAAAGACAGGCCCCAACGCGTTTAGCACGGGGATGTCTTCAAGGACATCACAGAACTTAGGTGTGGGTGTTGCCCCTGCACATGAACTAAGTCTGGATTCGCCTACCCTCCTTACGAACCCGCATGCAAAGCTCGGCGATGCATGCAACATGGGTTGTAAGGCAAAACTCCCTTCCGCTAACTTGCGCGACATGATTAATCATAAGCGTAAAGCGAGGGAGAACATAACAATTCATAGTGCACTTCCGTGCACCAGTATTGTTATCAACTGTTGTTGCTCCAAAACAACAAAAGCGCCTCAGAGAAAGTCCGTGTTTCGACGGCTGCACTTCTCTGACGATGAGAAGCCACTATGTGTTTCATCCAACATGGCTTCGTGGGGTCCCCCTTACGGAATCCCTAATCAAAGACGGTGGAATAGGAACCCAACTTTCTCTCTTAGCTCTGCAAGAAGAAGAAGGAGAAGTCTACCAACAGATGGCCAACAGGCTGTCACATCCGAAGGAGTCTATATGGGTACTCGATCAAATATGAGATTCCGTATAGACGATGAAGATTCCCAAGCCGGGGGTAGCATTCCCTCAGAATCTGAAGCAGATGACCCTCACACTGGAGGTAGCCTTTTACAGACGATGATCCCTCTGAATCTGATGGCGACTATCTACATCCTCTACCTGAAGATGAAGGACTTATCCACTCGAAGATAGACAGTATCAGCACCAGTTGCACTGCTTCCTCTGTCCATCCTCGTATGCTATCTACATACATGGCAGACGGAAAAAGACCTGAAGAAGCCAGTGATTAGACTAGCAAACGGCTAGAGGGTCTCGAAATAGTATTTGCCAAGATCACTGATATGCTTACCAGTATTATGGCAGTTCAAGCTGCTGGGGCTGTTCCTGCACCTCAATAGAACGTCTCGGTCCATGCTAGTCTGGCTCACAGCAACAACCCTCATTCACTACAAAAGGAGTATCATTCCGTTGCACCTCCTCCAAATCTTACAAATGCCGGGGGTGGACCTTCGCCAACAACACCTAACAACTGTTCAGCAGCAATTTTCCAATACCTGCTCAATCAACAGGATACAATTGATTCTTTGGTCGCTCGTCTCGTTACCATCTCACACAAAGATGAGCTTCAGAAGATGGGGATATCTCAACCGTATCCCCCTGAATGGGAGAACGCTACTTGCCATCCTAACTACAAGCCGCTGACGCTGAACTCATTTGACGGTTTGACTTCTCCTCGTCAGCACATGACGTACTTCAACACGCAGACTCAGCACATGACTTCTCCTCATTTGACGGTTTGACTTCTCCTCGTTAGCACCTTGCAGGGGGTAGCCTTAGAATAGTTCTGCAGTCTGCCTGACGGGTGTATTAATTCATTCAAAGACTTGGAGAGGTTGTTCCTCAACAGATTTTATGAGAGTGGCATGTATGTTAGTATGTCCACCCTCATCGAGACCAAGCAAAGGAGGAATGAGTCGGTCATCGCCTTCATCGAACGCTTCAGGCGGCTAGCACTGAAGATGCCCTTCGGCATACCAGACACAGAACTTATGGATACTTACCGACACAACTTTCTTCCTACAGTGAAGTTTTGTCTGGGTATACATAAGTATGATACATGGCCTGCTTTCATTGGGGCGGCTGATGCTGCTGAAAACGATATTTCTAACTTGGAACTACTGGGGTTGAAGACACCCAAATCCGAAGACAAGGGCAAGCATCCTCAAACTATCCCTGTTCGTGGGGGTAAAGGGAAAGAAGTCCCGAAAGTCGACTCTAAAGGATATTCCAATTCTCAGGGCACCTCCGACAAGCCTAAGGAGATCTTCTCCTTCGACGAAGATAATGTCATCACCATCTTCCATACATTGACAAAGGGCAATAAACTGACATTGCCTCTACCACGACGTCCTGCAGAGGCGAGCCAACTCAATGATCCCAAGTACTGTCTCTATCATCAGTACATACACCATTCCACCAAGGACTGCATTGTCCTGAAGAAGAAGATACATTAGCTTATCGATAGTCAAGTGATCAACCTCGAAGCGGAAGACAAGGTCGTATCTGCTAATATGATCTCTCTTCAGTTTGGCGACTTTCCTCCTACAGAAGTTCCAGATGGCGTGGTCCCGATCCCCAAGGCGATGATGGAAGTCGTCAACCTACCACCAGCTCGCAACTCGACCTTGGTGCCACTCCCAACTAAACGTGGTAAGATCATGTGGGTCCATCCGGACCTTGTCCAAGAAGTGACGCAGGGGGTAGCACCTCCCAAAGTAAGAAAGGACAAGAAATTCAAGCCATGCCATATGGTATCCTTCCCCATCTACGAGGTTCTATCTGGCGAGATACGATCGGGGAAGACTTATCTTCGGACGTACGATCCCGCACAAGAAGAAGCAGTACCTCCTCAAGCTCTTGTTGCCCCCACAAGCTCAGAAGCCGGCCCATCCAGGCCTCAAACCACGGACAAATCCAAGCAGAAGGAGTCGCGGTTTGATAAATCTTTAAAGGCGCCAGCTCCCGAAGGCATGGATCAGCCCTACAACTTTGACATACTAGCTCAGCTAGCCAATACACTTGCCATGTTGTCTCTGTTCGATCTATTATGACTCTCCAAAGAAACGCGAAAGGCCTTAAGTGAGGCATTACTACATGACGACACTTACCTCGCTGAAGTCAAAGCCCCCGCTGAAGATCCTGTCTCCTGTCCCCACTGTCACAGTACTATGGAAGTGGTACCCAACATCACCTTCTCATAGAAGGACATGCTACTCAAGAATAATCGTCATGACAGACCCATGTACTATACAGGATATATCGGGGCGATCAAGGTGGACCACATGCACATCGATCCAGGATCCTCCCTCAGCATCATTCCTAAAAATTTGCTTCAAATTCTGGGAATCCCTCTGCACAAGCTATCCGCAACCAACACAACTATCATGGCTTTCAATGCTGGTCGAAGCCATCCGCTGGACAAGATCTGTCTCAAATGTCAGATTGGTGATCTCTGAACCGAGGTTTCCTGCTATGTGATCGATGCCAATGTATCCTAGAACGTCTTGTTGGGACGTCCATGGATACACGAGAACATAATCGTTCCTTCCAAACTCCACCAGTGCTTCAAGTACGTCAACAGTGACGGTGTCATAAAGATGGAGTTCGCTAATGTTGATCCTTTCAAGGGCATCGAAGCTTACTATGGAGATTCGGTACTTTACCAGTCTCAACCCCCAAGGATGACGACAATGAAGCTAATAATGAAGCTGAAGCAAGTCCATCCTCCAATGATGGTCCCCTGATTATCCGAGTCAAAGGATGTACTACTCCGAAGCCTCTCACAATTTGGGTAAAAAAGAAGAACCCTAACAAGGTCAAGCCACTGACTATCACTCTCAATAAGACACCCCGGGAGGAACCTACTGATGCCCGTCCCCCCAATCCTGAAGAGTTATCCTACGTGGTGAACTCGGCCAAGACTGTGGCTCCCTTTCCAAATGATGATCCTCTCAATGAGTATATCAATACTCATAATAATGTACCTTCGGTGGATGATGTTATCCCTGAAGAAGAACTTACTTATTTCCTTAGTAAATGTTTATCTTTGAATTACTCCAATGTCTATCAATTTGTAAACCACTACATAGATACGATATACGCTCTAGAGAAAGGCATAGGACCACACCTCTGCATGCCGGTCACAATACCTCATCTGCAAGAAAAAGTTTACCCTGAAGATATCCTCTACTTCATCATTCCAGCCAGAAAGAAAGATGAAGAGCTAATCTTCGGTCGTATAATTGGCGAGAGAAAGTTCGTTCCAGACTCTACTTCTTCCAAGCACAACACAGAAGCTGACTATGACTCTGAAAAAATACATCTTTTTTGGTATAGTTGGCAGGCCAAGAACATCATCCAGTACATGGGATATGACATCAAAAGCGACAAAGGACTAAATTACGGCCGAGGACGACGATTGCCAATACGACACTTTGCTCCCCCCAACAAACTCAAAAACTACTATCAATGAAGCGGTGTTGGTTTGGGCTATGTCTCTCCTCCAATAACTCCCGAAAGATCAGATGATAAAGCAGATCGTTGTTCTCATTCTTCTGATTCCTTCCTCTGGGACTCAGACTCCAGCATCGGCGACATGTTCAAAGCAACTCTGTCTGTCAACATGGTTTCCGTCGACCAAATTACAGACGATATCCAATCAATCAAACTCGAACAATGGGCTCAAAAGATGGACACCAGGTGGGAGCTACGCTTCGAACAACGGGAACCACCTACCGAAGACGAGGTCATCCAAGTCAATCTAGGAGATGAAGCATCCTTCAAACCAATCTTCATCAACAAAAGCCTATCTGGCGATAAACGCCAATCTCTTATACAGCTTATAAGAGAATACATCGACGTCTTCGCATGGAGCTATGAAGACATGCTAGGCTTGGACCCTAAAATTGCCATGCATCGCCTGAACATCTCGTCTAAAGCTAAGCCAGTAAAGCAGCAACAACGACGATTTCGACCAGACGTCATGGAAGCCATCAAGAATGAAGTCAAAAAGCTCATTGCTAGTGGATTCATTCACGAGGAACAACACCCAGACTGGGTTTCCAACATCGTTCCGGTCATAAAAAAGAACGATAAAGTTCGAGTTTGTATCGACTACCGTGATTTGAACTCTGCATGCCCGAAAGACGAGTTCTTTCTACCGATCACTGACGTAATGATCGATAATACTTACGGCTTCGAGCGGATGTCCTTCGTGGATGGGTTCTCAGGCTACAACCAAATGAAGATGTTCCCCGACGATGAGAAGCACACATCTTTTCGAACACCGTTGGGGGTATACTGCTATACGGTGATGCCCTTCGGATTGAAGAATGCAGGGACAACATACCAACGAGCCATGAACACAATTTTTTGCGATCATTTGCACAAAACTGTGGAGTGCTACGTAGATGATATCGCAGTCAAAAGTCCTCTCAAGGGCAACCACCTCCAAGACTTGAGAACGGTGTTCGAACTAATGCGTGCACACCAACTCAATATGAATCCAACCAAGTCATTTCTGGGAGTCTCCAGCGGCAAGTTCATTAGTTTCGTCATCACTTTAAAGAGTATACATCTGGACAGGAGAAAGTGAAGGCTATTCTCGATATACATCCTCCAAAAAACCTCAAAGAGCTACGCGGACGACAAGGAAGGCTAGCCTACATCAGATGATTCATCTCGAACCTCTCTGGAAGGTGTCAACCATTCACTTAGCTCATGAAGAAAGGCGTATCTTCCGTATGGACTGAACAATGTCAACGCGCATTCGACGACATCAAGGCGTATCTTACAAGCCCTCCAGTATTGGTTGCTCCAATAATGGGGAAGCCCTTCTTACTATATGTCCGTGCTATAGATCATTCTCTTGGCATCCTCTTAGCTCAGAAGAACGAAGGCGGCCATGAACAGGAAATTAACTACCTCGGCCGCACAATGGTGGGTATCGAGCACAGATACACACCGATGGAGAAGGAATACCTCGTACTAGTATTTGCCATCTAGAAGACGCGCTACTATGTGTCTGGACAGACTATCGACATTATATCTAAAGTCAACCCTCTCAGAATACTCATGACTAAACCAGACTCTCTCAATTCCCATTTAGCTACATGGGCAATACTGTTGACTCCGTATGATATGATCTTCGTTCCTCAGAAGGCAGTAAAAGGCCAAGCATTAGCTGATTTTCTAGCAGCTCACCCGGTGTCGGAGTCGTCCAAACTCTATGACGAAATCCCCGACGAAGTGGTGGAGTCTAATGCTGCAACTGAAGAAATCCCTATTTGGCGAATGTTCTTCGACGGCACATCAAGAACAGGACCGAAAGGGAATATTTTAGCTGGAGTAGGTGTCATGCTCATATCACCTGATCATCTGGTTATACACCGTGCATATTCTCTCATGGAACCATACACCAACAATGTGGCCGAATATAATGCCATATTAATCGGCCTACAACTGGCAAAGCAATTGGGAGTTGACTATCTAGAGGCTTACGGCGATTCCAAGTTAATAGTTAGTCAGGTCCGAGGGGATTATGAAGTTCGCCACGAAGATCTCATCCCTACCACAGAACAACAATCGAGCTGGCGTCTACTTTCGCTGGATTCTTCATCGAGCACGTACCTCGGCTACAGAATATAGAAGCAGATGCTCTAGCCGGTCTCGTTGCTTCCTTGACTGTTTCTACTAATACACAGCAGTCGATCACAGTGACTGGTCGAGAACTATTCTGTATGAAAGATGCCTTGCATATTTATCACAGTTATGCAGCGAAAGCAAACATCGATGCTAAAGACTGAGATTTCCCTTCATAGACTACGCTGTCTATGGAATCCTTCCCGAGGACCCGAAGGAAGCAGTATCCATCCAAAGGCGATCCCTCAAATTTTACTACGACACGGCTGCCAAGATGCTGTACCGACGCTCTTACGACGGGCTACTGTTACGATGCTTATCAGACACAGAAGCCAAGCACGCACTCTGGGAGGCTCACGATGGAGTTTGTGGTTCTTATCAACCAGGTCCCAAATTACAAGATCGCTTCAAATGAATGGGTTATTACTGGCCCACAATGATAGATGATGCTGTTGAATATGCAAAGAAGTGTAGAGCTTGCCAGTTCCACGCCGATTTTATTCATCAACCTTCAGAGTTTCTACATCCGACGGCAGCATATTGACCATTTAAAGCCTGGGGCATGGACGTCAGAGGACCAATCAACCCGTCATCCTCCAAAGGATATCAGTTCATACTAGCTATAACCGATTACTTCTCCAAATGGGCGAAAGCTATACCGCTCACCGAAGTGAAGACGTCAAACGTGATTAGTTTCATCAACCATCACGTCCTCTACCGCTTCGGCCTACCTCGCAGTATCATCCATGACAATGGTCTACAGTTCGCAAGCCATGCATTCTATCGATTCTATGATAAGAATCGAATCCAGAACGTAGCCTCTACTCCCTACAATCCAGCAGCTAATGGGCTAGCAGAAGCCTTCAACAAAACCATCATAAAACTTTTCAAGAAGTTCGTGTCGTCAAATAAGCGCGATTGGAACGAAAAACTCGGTGAATGTCTATGGGCCTATCGCACATCAGTCTGAACTCCAACAGGCAGTACGCCATTCTCTCTGGTTTATGGGAGTGAAGCAGTTCTTTCCCTGGAAATCCATATTCTTTCTCTTCGGGTAGCTCTAGCTAGTGAGCTGACTAATGAAGAAAGCTTCCGTCTGCGACTCCAAGAGCTCGAAGCGCTAGACGAAAAATGCTTATTAGCTCAACAGCGTATTAAGCTATACCAAGTATGCCTTTCCAGCGCCATTAATAAAAAAGTGAAGGAAAGGATCTTCCAAGTCGGTGATATGGTCCTAGCAGTGAAAAGACCGATGGTCATGACGCACAAAACAAAAGGGAAATTTCAACCTAAATGGGAAGGTCCTTTCGTCATAGAATCGGTGTATTCTAACGGTGCGTACCGGCTGACCAAATCTGACGGTGACTTGCTCATGATGCCTATCAACGACAAGTTCTTGAAGAAATATTATGTGTAACCTCTTTTTGTTCACATATGTTTAGTCATGTAAATGTACAGTGCGATGTTTATATGATTCAAAAAAAACTACTATCTAACTATTATCTATATTTCAAGAGTCTTGAATACGCCCTGGATAATAGGTCCTCTAAATATTTCTCCAGTGGAATCATTTTCGTTTTTGACTCCGTCCAAACTCGATTTGACGAAAATAAATCACATCCCTATTACCTCTGAATTATTTTTTGATAATTATTTCCCCAACGGAATGATTAAAATTTTTGCCACGTCCACATAACCTCTGAGCAAAGCATTCATCAAAGATAGTCATGTCCACACTACATCTGAACTATCCACTCTTCCCCAATGCTATATATATCGTTCCACGTCTTACATCTGGTCAGATATAGAACATCCTTTGCTATTACGTCCATATTACCTCTATTAGCAGCTTCATTCAACTTATTATCTATATTCGAATCGCTCGAATATAAAATGGATAATAAGTCCACATAAAGTTTCCCCAGCGAAATATCCATCAGAAATATCCTTGCTACGTCCACATTACCTCTAGCATCGATATTTCAAAAAATCACATTCACTTCTGAAAAGATTCTTTATTCAGTACTTAAACGTCTATCAAAAGACGGAAAAGAAGGTACAAGAGCCGTGACGGCAAAAAAAAGGGGAGAGTTACAAGAATCTACGGGATACACAGGTGGTTTATGCTATCCCACAGAGCAACAATCTCGGCTTCAGATTTCACAGTAGCTCGACGTCGTGCCTCCTCTTGGCGAGCGGCTTCATCTTCAAAGAGGATCAGACTCTGATGCCCCCCTCCAACCTCGCCAGCTGCTCTTTTAAACGGGCAGAAGCGGTGGCAGTCATGGCAGCCTGGGACAGATAATCTTCTTGTTCAGATGACGCCGCCCTCAAGTCAGCTTCCAACTGGGCGATCTCGTTTCTGATCTGCGCAATGTGATTGTGGTTTTCAGTGATCTTCATAGCCAGCCTGTTCTTCGAGGCAGCACGTGCCTTACTTGCAGCATTGAACTGACTGTATTGGTCAGCCAGCTCGCCAATCTCCTGAACGAGGGTGTCCTTCCTTGCCTGAAAGGTAGCCTTCTCCTCCGCAAGAGCTGTCATCAATGCCTCATCCTCTATGCAGAATAGTGACGTCGGGCTCCGCCGTTTGGCATCCCGGAACCTAGCCACTTGACCCTCCAGGTCGTTCAGAACTTTTCTCAGAGTGTTGGCCTGCTCCTCATACCCGGCTATGCTCTCGAAGACAAAAATGCTCCTGATTATCGTGTGTCACGTCCATATTTCCTCTGATACCGGTAGTCTTCCGACTCGACACCTATACCCAATCCGGGATAAAAGACATGGTGTCAAGATCACAAAACCTATCACGACCATGTTACCTCTGTTAGGTTTTGTTTCAAATCTATTACCCATACCGCTGGCGTGCCAAAGGGTAATAGGTCCACGAAAGTATCATTCCAATCATTTTCTCGCATTTTCGGATGTACAAAAGGGCAATAGGTCCAAACAAAAAAAGAGAGGGGGATCCCCCAACGGGATACCCTTTACACAAATGCGGTATTTGGCTCTCTAATACAAGCACCACAGATACCACAGGCAAAGAATAGAGCGAATGTATTCTATTTATTCAAAATCAGTGACATTCAAAGGACCACTCCTCAAGAGCAAAACAACAGCTTCTCCATCCATTCGTCTGAGCAGGAGGATTACATTTGACGTCCAAAAGATGTGAAACACAAAGCTAAAGACAAACAGAAATACCAAGACTTGTATGAACATTTATGGGAATCTGCGGTTCCTAACTGTGTCGAGGCATATACCATTCCCTCAACCATTTCGCATATGAAGGATCTATTTGATTAAGGTCCTCGGCCGGGGCAGGTGGGTCAGAACTTTCAGTTCTACTACCCTCAGACTTGGTCTCCTTCTTTACAGCAGCTTCAATCTCGGGAGTAATTCTCTCCCCAATGGGCACTACCTCTTCTTCTACCTCGATTTTTGGTACCACTCCTCCTTAACGAACGGTGACTCTTGTTTGATGAAAGAAGGCAATATCTCCTCCTTCACAAAAGCCTCAGCCTTTGGTATGGGTGCAGCAAAAAAGCAAGGGGCAGAAAGACAGTCAGATTTAGAAAACTGCAGGAAAAACTAAGTCCTGAAGACTCCTATGCACCCAAAGGGCTATGCGCATGCGCCCAAAACAAGACATACGGGTGCATGACTCTCGGACAGTACGCGGGCGCATAACATGCCACAGCTTAAAGCGGCACATAATATGGCAACACGTGGACGCATAGCACACTACAGTGTTGGCGCATAACTTCTGAGGGCGCATAATAACGCTCACAGAAGTATGTTGCCCTAAACGCAAGCGCCCAGGCAGTAGAAAAGTCCGAGCGTCGCAAATTAACGCTCGAGACTTCATTTTTTTTGAAGTATTCCCTCACCCAAAATCGGGTCCTGGACTACCGAGGACGCTGCCGTAGGAGGAGAGTCACTCGACGCAGCCCTCTTGCCCTTCGTGGATCTCTTGACGGCCTTGGGAGACATGGTTCTCAAAGAAAGAAGAAGAGTTTTCTGAGAAATTAAAAGAGAAAGGAATAATGAAGTTTCTCTCTCCTCCAGGGTCTATTTATAGGCATGGGCCACTTCTTATGCGCCCGTCTGCTATATGCGCCCACTACAGCCTATGCGCCCACGTGAAGGATCAGCTCTCTGTATACTATGCGACTGTCCCTTGCTGACATGGACGACGTATAAAGGATGGACCGCTTCAAATTCTGTTCTGATGAATCTGTCAGTTCAGATTTCGAAAAAAATCTCAATAGTCGTATCTTCCTGACAGGCTGGCCAAATACTATGCGCCCAAGGAGAGGGTCGAGCTATACGCCCATTGCCTTGCGAGAAGACGATCCATGCTTCTTTCAAAGTATTTCGAACTTGTTCAAGTATCAAAAACTTTGAAGGGGGTCCTGTAGAAGCATAAATTTTTTTCAGCAAATATAGCTCCATGCGCCTAAGTCAACTATAGCTCCATGCGCCCAAGTCAAGTATAGCTCCATGCGCCCAGACAGTTTAACTCCATGCGCCCAGACAGTTTAACTCCATGCGCCCACCTAATGAAGCTCCACGCGCCCAGTCAAGTGTAGCTCCATGCACCCAGTCAGTGAAGCTTCATGCGCCCAAGACTAGCTCCCCCGAAAGGAGGGCACATAGCCTGAGACATTGTCACGATCCGCACCCTAGAGTAAGGGCACGAGACGTGGGTACGTCCAGCCTACGCCGCAGTGTCGGCGGTAGAACGCTGTCCTAGGTCAACATCTAACAATATAAAGATATATGTACAGTATATACACTCCAAATGGAGGTGACATAGCAATACAGTCTCAATCACATCTAAGGTAGAGCATGATAAAAGATAGATAGATAGATAAGAAAAGAATAAAATCCACAGAGAATACAATCTAGATAAGTCTAAGTGTCTAAATAAATACATATCCCAAATAACATCTCAAAATCTCAGTACAGTAATCCAGAAAAGATAATAAAGAACATCCTAATCGAGGGGAGTGTCATCCACTGCTAGTGGGTCCTGCTGCTGGTCCAGGTCACAACAGTCCTCTAGGGTCGCACGTAATAAGTAGGGCAGAACGCCTCAGCCTCGTCCTCTGTAATATTTTCAACAGGTCCAGTCAGGACAGGAGCGAGTACAGCACATCTCAATAAAATCATAACAGGTTAGGAAATATAAACATGCTAGAGAGTAAGATAAAGGAAACTGAAGAACAACATGATGTAAAAAGGAAGACTGTAAATAAATAGATACAATATATTGAGAACTATCAGTACCTAGTGATTCAGAGCACAAGATGGTTATATAAACGGCACGATATTGCACATGAGTAATCTAAAGAGGTTGCACACGAGTAATCTACTGGATTGATTACATAACCACTTCTACTCCCCCGCCCCAATCAATACACAAGGATCTAGCCATATTATGTTATCGTACACGAAGGATAGTCGCACACGAAGATCATGTGAGCACATGAGTACACACGATTTCACACGATTTGCACACGAAAAGCACGAACACAAGGAGTACACGATGCTCATGATAAAGTACACGAACACGAATACCCGATGTATCCGCTAAGGGGATAACATCGCACGACAAGATCTATATAGTACTAATCCGTGTTTCCAATGTGTCAGCATCATGTAAAGTAATCTAAAGCAGGAAATATAATCCAAAACAAGATATGAAATGATCAGAGAATGTACTCGCCTGTATCCTGAGTATCTGAAGAGTATATACTGTCCGAGGAGTGGTGTCTGTCTCATATAGAACAGTACAAGTCACCATAAGTCTAAAATGATATAACAGACTGCTACAATGCATCTACATGAAGTCTGGAGTTAAACTGGACTGAAGTCAACTTTCGGTCAACTCTAGTCAACTAGACTAGTCAAACTAGGTCAAACCTAAGTCAAACAAGTCTCACTAGGCCTAACTAGTCTATTCTAGCAAGCACACACCATTTCTAGACTATACAAGTCAACTATACCCTATACTGGCATTCAACCATACCCATAGGCAATGAGCCCTAGGCTATAGGCCCATAGGCTATATTACCTATAGTCCAAACCACATATTCACATATACACATATATTAATATATCTAAATTAATATAATAGATACATTATAACTATATAGGCCACATGTAATGGATGTATATATGTATATATGACATGTAATTCATGTGCTTGTGTACATGTGTGTGTGTACATGTGAGCATGTGTGTGTGTGTGTGTGTCGAGAGTTTAAGGACATGTGTATGGTACAAGGGTGTGTGTGTAAGAGTGAACAATGAGTGATAATCCTGGAACAGTGAGGGTGTGAGATAGTGTTCCATAGAAAAAATAGTGTGATACAAGGAATTAAAGTGTAGTGTAATACAATGGTGGTGTCCATGTAGAAAACAGTGTGTAAAACCTGGAAAAAAAAGTGAGTGACACATGGATTTACATTGACAGTTCATAAGGAACTAAAATCTCAGGTTGGTTGACAGTTTATATAAACCTTCAACCAATCTCAAACCATTCACAAAAATGAACCCAATTTCCCAACACCAATCCATCATTCATCAACCAAAACAAAACCAATTGATAGCAACTATAAACATATACCTATAATTGGTTGGAACTGGAAATAATCTGAAAATAGTGGTTTCAATACAATGTATGAGAATTAACATTCAATTGATCATTCAAAATTCAGTTTAAAGGAAGGAAATCAATTCTCAGGTATAGGGGATTAAAGGAATCAATTTATAGTTAATAAATAAAATCAAAATCAGTTTGTAAATGGGAAGAAAATGACAGTTAACTAACCCCATTTGAATTCATTTTAAGGAAATAATGAGAAATCAATTCTCAGATATTGAGAATTTCTGTGACAGTTCAATATAGCAACCTCAACTTCGAATTCCTCATTCTAACATCAAACCATTGCATATATCCTTAACAGTGAACTAACAATGGTTAATACACATGTCCAGGATTTAATCATGATACCTAACATCAATTAATCGGATTAAAATAGAATAAAATAGAATGAACATAAGGAAAACAGGAATTGAAAACATGTATCAGTCAATACCAAAACAGTCCCATCTCACATGACAAAATCCATTCATGAATCATAGAACCTATTATAATATGTAAAACTAATCTACCATGAACTAATACACATATTCAGGAATTTAAAATGGCAATTAATCATTTATTTAAATAATTACAAGTGGAATGAATCACAGTGAAATAATAGAACTGAACCCAGGAAAAATAGTATCTCGTGCATGTGTTCATTGGGCTCGTGCACGTGACACGACACGACACAGACCCTGTGCTCGTGTCCCAGTGTCGAGTGGGTCTAGGTCTAGGATGTGGATACCCTGATTTGGGTCCACGACACGTGTGTCAGTGATACGACACGCGTATCAGTCGCCCAAAATCGGCTGAACCGATTCAGTGCGCGACCAGTGCACACACATTTACGTGTCCGACACGGCACGAAGAATCGTGAAACTTGGGGAGCCTTGTGTCAGTGTCAGCACCGACATGTGTGTCAAATTTCTCGTGTCCACGTGGCGTGTCCAGGGAGATATGGCCCCCCGAGTAGCAGGGGACTGCTACGCGTGTGCTGTGCGTGCGGAACCTGCGTGTTCACGTGTCCATTTCGACACGACACAACACGATGGTCACCTCAGTCCACCAAAAATCATTAAGCAAAGCCAAACCCTAATTTTCTATTCCAACAAAAATAGAAAATAAGAACGAAATGCCCATTGTGGCATTTCATCGAACACCTAGGTGTGCCCACTGATACGTGTCCGATACGGACACGTATTGGACACGAAACCTAGCAATACCTATACCAGTAGTTAGGGTACTCCTAGGGCTTCCTATTCATGCCTAGAAATCACCATTTGATGGAGAGAAATAGGAATTACTAAGGTGTGTAAAAATGCCCAAAAAGCTTCAAAGAGGGGTGTTCTTCTTGCTACCCAAACTTCTCTAAATTGTTCCTCCACTGAATTTCTCACCATGGACAGAAAATACACAGGGATTAGATCCTAATGCAAGAAGTTTGAAGGAAAAAGGAGTTGAAATAGAAAAGATATGGATTGGGAAAGAATGGGATTTACCTCTTTTTCCAACTTGCTAATTTCCTAAAGGAGGCTAGCCCTAGATAGAAGAGGCATTAAATAGGGGTGTGGATCCCTAGGTGACTGGCCATAAATGCTAGGGTTAGGGTTTTGGGGAGTAAATCAATGGCTATAAATCAATCTAACTAATTCAATGGTTCACAAGCCTAGGTTTCACACTAATCAAGTTGTGACCTAGTTGTTCCATCTAGTCATGACTTAACCAAGGCTAACAATTTCTAACTAACACTAACTAACACTAACCATGGTTAGCTAAGACTAGCTATGACTAATCTAGGTTAGGTCAAATCTAGTATAGGGCTAAACACACTACAAGGCAATGAATTAAATCATATTTAAATCACACCATTCAAACAATCATATTAAATTCCAAATAATATATATATTAAATTCAATTAAATTCAAAATGACAAAAATACCCTCAAAATGGAAATGATAAATGAAACACCCTAATCACATGGCTAGGCTCTAGGTTAAGCTGTCTCTAGTGTTACACTAGCAAAATACCAAAATTACAAGTCATGGTTTAAATAGTTTAAAAATAATTAAAAATCACCAAAAATCATAATATAAAATAAATATCAATAAATAATAATTATAATTATAAAATTTCAAAATTATCCTCATCTGGAAAACTGGGTGTTACAGACATGGCTATGCGCCCAAGCCTGACTCAGTCAAAGCTATGATCAAAATGTGCACCGAAGCACATGGCCATGTCAGTCTCCACGAGCAGTCGTGCACCGAAGCATGCGGCCACGTCAACACTACGACCAACCCACGATCTCATAGCCTGTATGCGCCTACATCCTATGCGCCCAAAGTAGGACTATGCGCCTACACAAGAACCAGCGTGTTCCCTCATGTGGGCGCATAACGTCATTCCAGCTCGAGAACGACTATAAAAGGGGGGCTTCACCCCTCTTCAAAATAAGAGAACGGAGAGCATTTTCAAGAGCCAAATTGTTGCACTTCTTGTCAGTAAGCCGAGAGTTAGCAATTTTCTTAGGTTTTCTTCCACTTTTGTAATCGGAGTTTCAACGGAGTAAAGGAGCAACTGTCGCTCGATCTCCATCATTCCATTCCCCATAATTCTTTTTTATACTCGGGGATCCTCAGCACAGGATCTCTCAGACGTACTCGATTTGTGGTGCCTTGCGCCAATAAAAGAAAAGACAGCATTTCCTTTTTCTTTTTGTGTGTGTGTCCACAACTACCTTCTAATCCATAAGGCCTTGGTAGACTAATGGGTTATGGACCTCCAAATTCTATATTCAAGGAAAACTTATTAGAGTCAGTCAATTACCTCGTCAATAGATCATAAGGACTACGGAATACCAGGTCAGGAGACATGCTACCCAACTTACAGAACTTTTACTAGTATTGGATTTGCATCTTATGGGACACACAAGGCATTTTCCTATCCTCTATAGTACCCTAAACTTGTAATCACGTATGAAGTCATTTCACCGAGGATTATGCCTCACCCGTATACTCTGGCTGTGATAAACCCTTGGTTTCGTAACTCAAATATGATACAAGATCAACCATTTCTTAACTCTACCCAATATTGACTCAAGGGTAACTACGACCAAAAGAGGATCACTAGCCATAGTTTTAACAATATTCTATAACCCATATTCTCTTAAACTAATTCCAACTCTTGGGCCAGTGCGCAGCTGGCTGTAGTGAGTCCATAGTCTCCATAATTCAAATAAATAGCGCCAGTGCGCTGCTGTCCTGCCATTATGAGTTAACTAACATTCCTTTAACTAAATCTGTAAAATTTCTTGAGCTTCTAGAGATTCAAACAAGTTGACTATGAAATAAAGTGTAGATATTCGTCATATAAGTCACAACCCTTAAAATAAAAGATTGGACAGGAAGGAAATAACTGAAGACAAAAGAAATGCAAAAATTCTAGTATCTATTTTATGTGTATTCAAACCACTTTGAATCGAAACTAACTCGAGGTCCGTATATGGATAACATAATCAGAAATTATATAAAAATAATAATTCTTTGGGCAAAATAGGAACTAAATAGGCAATTCAGACAAAGATATGAGGATGATATCTAAAGAGAAAAAGAGGATGAATTGCACAATTTATCAAGGTTAGATCATTAATTCTAGGAAGCCCTGTCTTACCAAGTGAATAATCTATCCACATTGGATCATATCGTCATTTTAAGAGGTAATAGTGTACCTATGGGGATCTGACAACTATCAAAATTAGTAACTCCTCCTCTAAATTGCATGGCCTAGATAACCCATCGGTAAATTTGTATAAGGGACTCCTAGTACTAGTCATTCTCTTAAATTAAATTAATCCTAACTCGTGAATGAGCATTTTCTAGTCGCAGGCTCGCAATAGTATGACTAACTTAAGTACTATCACGAGTTTGCATGATTGTGCAAAAACAGACCTGCATGGGCCACCACAAAAACTTGTCACGACCCGCACCCATTTTTTTCGGATACGAGACGTGTCCAAGCCAGCCTACGCCGTTGTGTCGGCGGTAGAACGCTGTATATGTCACGACCCGCACCCGCTTTTCGGATACGAAGCGTGTCCAAGCCCAGCTACGCATCGAGCGGACTCCAGCCCGACTCGAATACGTAAACGCTGTCAAGGCTATGGTATACTGCCAACTCATGGCAAACAAATCTATATCTCAATCCACAATAAGAATATGGAACATGAATGAACACTATGGGTCGTGGTCTGCAGCCCACTAGCATATATGTTCGATAAGACTCTAAAGGAAATAACAAGAGTCTAAAACGAAATCAAGAAACAGAATATCTCATGATAAGGTATGAAAGCATGAGCGGATAATAAACACAATAATAATACCTGAATCCCGCAAGAATCGCAAATCCTCTGCCATCCAGAACTACTAGCTAACTCCATGCAATCGCTAAACCCGAGGAGATTATCAGGTCCTCAGAGGACATAGCAAGATACATAATATACATGCCTATCTAACAGTTTTATCATGCATAAGAAAATAAACAAGAAGAAACAGGAACACGACAATGACTATAAATATGACACAAACTCGAACACACGAACACCAGAACAACTACGTATAAATGAACTGCCGGATGAACGATAATCACGAGATCAATGGAAGAAACCAAACCCTCATCCCGAGTGTGGACTCACGGGTTTGAACTAAACACTAACCCTCGTCCCGAGTGTGGACTCTCTGGTTAGTACTAACCCTCGTCCCGAGTATGGACTCTCTGGTTAGTTCACGGTAAGGCACCCTCGTCCCGAGTGTGGACTCTCTGGTGCAAATACTACATCCTCGTCCCGTGTGTGGACTCTCTGATGTAAATACTACATCCTCGTCCCGTGTGTGGATACTCTGATGTAAATACCCTCGTCCTAAGCGTGGACTCTCTGGTGCAAGTCAAGTCAAGTCAAGTCTACACCCTCGTCCCGAGTGTGGACTCTCTGGTGCAAATAATCGACATCCTTGTCCCTAGCATGGACTCACGGATGTAAACAGATCAAGAAAAATACCCTCGTCCCGAGTGTGGACTCTCTGGTGCCAAGGAAACAATGTCAAGGATTTAGCAGTTCACTTACACGTACTCGTTCTATGACACGACTCAAGCAAGGTACTGACGAGAACTCCAAATGTGAAACACAAGGCCAAAACATGAACATGGCTATAAACAATAAAAACAGCTCCACAGAAAATAACAGGAAAAGTACATGTCCATAAACAATCAAATGACTGAAAACGAAAGAAAATGCATGTAAGTAAAACTGTAGAGGAAGGCAAGGTATACTTGCCTGGAGGTTGCACGCAGATCCAACAAAAATACAGTCAACTGATAATCCATAAAGTCCAAGTCACCACAACTGTCTTCGAAAGCTGAAACAAACATTGCCAATAGTATCAAAATAGTCAAATTAGCTAGGATTGCCTGTCCTTAAGTCCAATTCTGGACACAGGGGCAAAACGATAATTTCGGGCAAAAACGGTGTCCGCCGTTGGACCCGCTTTGCACCTAAAACCGTGTCAGAGTCAACGGTCTCTAAAGTTGTCAAACTACATGTCTACGGATCCAGTTTTCCGATACGAACCCAACTATATGTCCAAAGTTGGATTCCGGCGGGCCGTGCACAAAATCACCCGTTGAGTCGGACCGTGGGGCCCGCAAAACGGCGATTTTATCAACTGTCTCAGAATCGGACCAAACTTGGCATACAGGACCAGAAAAACGATACGGTCCTGTTGGCGCAAGTTTCGTCTCGATCTGACGAACGTGCACGAAGTAATTGGCGAATTTGCAAAGTGCACGATACGATGAATTTCGACGGATACGTATCAAATTTGTCGCGCACACGCGACCAATTTGAATTCTGCCAAAGCCCACACGACCACGAAGCCGTTACGCAGCTTTCGATGCTTTTGGTTCGCGACCACGTCGCCCGGAATGGCGGGATGCACGTCGTGTGGATGAATTTCTAAGTTTTGAAAACAGATTTTTGGGAAACTTTGGGATTCGATTTTTCGACGCGTAGTCGATGATTTCCAAATCCACAAAAAGGGTCGTGAAGCCCTACATGTTATCTAAAAGTGTGTTCAAATAAAATTTCTAATATGGGACTGGATTGATCGAAAACGATCCTCAAATATGGGTTCATGGACTGCTATACGCTCTGTTTACGAACAGATTTTTTGTGATTTTTGACTCGAATCTTTGAACAATATAAAGCGCTAGAATTTAATCCATCAGAAGGGAATTATAGGTGGTTAGGTCGGGTACATACCAGTGAAATTGGTTTGGCGATTGGTCGAGCGATGAGGAAGAACTCGCGCCTCAAAGTTGGGTCGAAAGCAGTTATTGCTGCTGCTGCCGCTTTGTTCCAGGCCACGCGCGCTGTTCAGCCGTGCCTGGCCGTGGCTTGGCTGGTCGTCAGCGGTCGGCCCCCCGGGGGGGGCGCGCGCGCGTGTGGGGGAGGGAGGCGCTGGTGTTGGGACTTAGGGTTTGAGTTGTGGTGTTCATCTCTCTCCCTCTCGACTTTCTCTATATATATACGCTGTATATAGAATGCCGCTCGGGTCTTAAGGGTTTTCTCAGGTTCGAACGTTTAGGTAGAGCCTGGGTCGGGCTGCTAGCTCTGGGTTGGGCCACTGTTGGCCGGGTTTTGTTTCCCTTTCTTATTCTTCTTTTTTTCTTATTTCTAATCATTTTCTATTTTATATATATACATATATATCTATATTTATATAACTATTCATGTATATTTATACACATATATATATATACACATGTACATTTATATTATATATACCCATTTATTTATATGTATATTTATATATACATACCATATACTTGTACATATACATATATTAATATATGTACACCTACACATATATATTCATATACATGTATACATGCACGCATATACATATATTTATAACATAGATAATATTTATTCATATATATATTCGTATATACATACACATACACACACATCTATATATATATATATATATATATATATATATATATATATAATATATATATATATATATATATATATATATATATATATATATATATATATATATATATATATATTTATCTGACTAAAATAATATAACCAATAAAATAATAATATTAAATAATAATAACCTCAATAATATAATAATGATAATTATAATAATGACAATAATGATAACGAAATTCAACAAACCAATAGTGGTGTATATACCATTATGCACCGTCCAATAATCCCAAAATGTGCAAGGACCTCTTTATACAACTATTATTGAATATCCAATAATGACGATATTTATAATATTTAAATATTTAGAAAATATTCAATAAATCATTAGAACGAAGTACAACACAATCATACCAACACACCTACACGGATGTCGTTGGACGTAACGTATGACTACATGGGCTTGCTACATGTCCTATCTGGACTAACTTGGTATAACCGAATTTCCTAAAAGTCCAATTATTAATAAATAACTAATTTAACTATTTATAGAGATTAACTCACAACTTGGCCTGGTTTTCCTAGTTAGGACACACCTATGGCTTGGCATTCCCTTATCCTAGCTAAACACTAGTCAAAACACGCCAGTACACTATCCGTGCCATGATTCCTAGTCGTCTTGTACTTCAAAACTCAACCATGGCTAACGTCATCTACCGTAATAATTAACTAAATGATTATTTATTAAACAATCTAAAATCACCCTCTAAATCAATTAAATAAAAAATAAAAAAATAATTTCAGAAATTTTGGGAAGGGAGGCTACAGTATAGCCACAAAGCTCCAAATCATAAATAATGCTCATTCACAAAATTAATTTAAACTTATAATATTTCCAAGTTTCATATTTGCAGAAAAATATAAACTTGTACAAATATTGGAATGACTACAACTCAGCTATCTAGCTAGTCTCTAGGCTTTTGTCTGCAAGTACACTCGTATCTCTCAATGCTAAGTGAATCCACGGCTAACCTAAAAAATATTAGTTTTCAGTAAGGAATGGAACGAGTACAATTAACTGGATGCAGTTTCAATATGTGAAAATGACTATACAACAGAGGTTAGCATTTAGACATATTATTTATAAAATAAATAAAGAAAGACAGAATAAAACTAAATACCAAGAATAAAAAATAAAATACAATAAAATACTCACCGACCGACTGAAGTACCTTTGATATGTGACCGGTCTCGGGACAATTATGCGACACGGTCTACACTATCTACACGGTATATAGTTACACGGTCTATACGGTATACTACAATAAAGAAATACCGTCTACACGGTATTAATGCAATAATAATCATGGTCTATACGGTATAAATGCAATAATAATCACGATCTACACGGTATACACAGTATAAGGTCAGATCACACATCGTTGGCACTTCACTTCCCCCGACCCCATAAAGAAATAAATCAACATAAAACTGAAATCACATATCTATTGACTAACAATGATGCATAGTAAAGATCAATACTGAAAATATGCAATAAACTGTACTCGCCTGTGGTCCTTTACTGGTAAAACCGATAATCCATACCACTCAGTATGCCACAATAGTCAAAACTCGTACAACAGTCTCCAGATGCTAAAATAGATATTACCAATGTTCTCAGAATAGTCAAATTAGATAGAAATACCTGTCCTTAAGTCCAATTCTAGATACAGGGGCAAAATGGTAATTTTGGGTCAAAACGGTATCCGCCGTTGTATCCGCTTTGCACCGAAATTGTGGAAGGTGTCCTTAAGTCCAATTCTACATATATATATATATATATATATATATATATATATATATATATATATATATATATATATATATATATATATCTAATGGTTTCTTGGCACATAATTGTGGAAGGTGTATGAATTACCTAATACCTAATTAGATATTTCTTTCACAAATGGTGTAAAAATCTCGATATTTCATTAACCTTTTTTTTACTTTCTCTTTTTAGACATACAGGATCTATGTAGATCCCAGTCTAATTTCATTAATATAAAATAAAATAATTAGTACACAGAAGAAATAATACTATTGTGATGTAGTATTACAAATAATTAGAGGTAAAGATTAAAAAAACCTATTCCAAAAGTAACTGAATGTGAATCCATAATAATACATGATAAAAGTCCGTAGAATGCCATGGAAATATGGACAAGAATCATCAAGCCAAAACCATTTCATTGTTAAAAAGCTATAGCCATTAACAAGGGTAAAGTGCAAACAAACCCTCATTAGATTTGACTCGTTAGCAAAATAAGACTCGTTAGAAAACTAATGCAATTGACCCCTCATTAGATTTTATGCATCAACAAAAAAGTCCCTACCGTCAATTAGCCGTTAGAAATGGCCGTTAATGACTTTAAAAAATAATAATAAATTAAAAAAACTACCCAAAATACTCTCCCTTTTCCACTAGCCAGCCCCCTCCTTCCTCTGTCGACCGGCCCACTGACCCCCCCTCATTTCGTCGGTCAGCCCCCCTCGACTAGCCCCCTCCATCCTCCGCTGGATAGCACCCTTGACCCACCCCATCCTCCCACTTTTGGCCGGCACCCTTCTTACCCCCGTCCCTCCGCCGGCCAGCCCCCCTTAACCCCCTCCCCCCTTTGCTGGCCGGCCACCCTCCCCCTTGTGAGACTTGTCTCACCGTATCGATATTTATATACTGATACGTACTTTTGTACTATACTTCGTATTTTATTGGATTTTGGAGCATTTTAATTTTTTTCAACTTATAGATTTTTTTCTTGACCGATATATCGCCAGTGTACCATTGTATGCCGGTGGCATGCCTGTCACTCCCATTTTCTGTTATACGTATTTTCAGTATACCTATATGGAATTCTGGCCTTCGTCAGGTGACCCGTATTTTGACTTTTCTTTTCTTGGTTTAATTTTGACTTGGTTTAATTTGGTTTGGTTCCACTTGGTATTGGGCTTGGTTTGGTTTGGTTTAGGTGGGTTTGAGATGAGAAGGTTTGTATAAAATCCAACTCCTCTCTCTCTCCTCTATTATTTTCATTCTCTTCATCTTCTTCCTCTTCATTTTCTCCTCCAACCTAAGGCAAGTACTCTTGCCAAATGTTGGACAAATGTTATTTTATTTGTTCTAAGCTCTTTCTTACATGATTATAAGCCACTTTAGAACTTGGAGTTTTTGATTTTCATGGGTGGATTCTTGTAGATCTAAGTTTACTTTATTTTCGATTCTCTTGGGTGTTGATCAATCAAACTTCTTTGTTTTTAAAATATAGTTGCTCTATGTTGTAGAGAATTTTGTTCTACCCCATTTTGACCTATGGAAGTCCAAATTTGGACTTGCAGTGAAGGTTTTATGGAGCTTGGAAGCTATGGGTTCCATGGCCATCTTTCTCGGATTTTTGAGAAGATGGGCACCCATCGACTCTTGCCGCATGGGCACCCATCGAATCTTGCCGCATGGCACCCTATCGACTCTTGCCGCATGGCACACCATCGACTCTGGCCGCATGGGACTCTGGCCGCATGAGAAGATGGACACCCATCGACTATTGCCGTATAGCACCCCATCGACTCTTGCCGTATGGCACCCCATCGACTCTGGCCGCATAAGAAAATGGACACCCTTCGACTCCGGCCGCATGAGAAGGTGGACACCCATCGACTCTTGCCGCATGGCACCCCATCGACTCTTGCCGTATGGCACCCCATCGACTCTTGCCGCATGGGCACCCATCGACTCTGACCGCATGGGAAGATGGGCACCCATCCACCCTTGGCCGCATAGTGCCTATTTTGGCTGTTTTGTATGTTTTATGTCCTATTTGGCTGATTTGTGGCTAGAATTTCTCTCGACTCCCAACATGAAAGTTGTAGATCTTTTCCTTGGCTTCAAGAATATGTTACCAACTATTTTATGCAAGTTTCTTTCATTCTTGATATGGATCTTATGATTGCATTGCATGCTTTCTATCTTGGCCTAAATTACGACGACCCTACTTAATAGCTTGATATTACTTTAATAAATGAATTTCTTAACATGATTTGATAATATTGTACAGTTAGAGAATGATTGTACCCCTCTCATACCCTTAACACTAGCACAGATTCAATTGGTGTTTTAGGCCAAGTAGTTACCTCATTTATTCCTTCTTATATGTTATGATGCACCTTTTATCAAGATCTTACTATAAGCTTTCTTACGTCTATGATTGCTTAACATGATAGTAACCCGTGGTGGGGCACTCATGATTTATGTCTTCCTTCTTTGTTTAATATGATAGTGACCAGTTGTGGTGCACTTATAATATATGTCTTTCTTCTTTGCTTAACACGATAGTGACCCGTTGCGGTGCACTCAAGTCACATGTCACTTCTTTGCTTAACATGATAGTGACCCATTGTGGTGCACTCATAATATATGTCTTTCTTCTTTGCTTAACACGATAGTGACCCGTTGTGGTGCACTCAAGTCACATGTCACTTCTTTGCTTAACATGATTGTGGCCTGTCGTGGCGCACCCCTAACAAGTACTCTTAACATGATAGTGACCCATCGTGGTACACTCCAGACAAGTAACATGACATGAACCATGAATGCTGTTGCGACGACTTTATCGGCTTACAAGTAATGAATGATTTGGACACCATAGGTGTTACTCTTGAGTGTGTTTATACAAGCTACATGTTCTGTATTGCATCATGCCTAAGGCATGGATTTTTGATGACCATGGCCAAGGATTCATACTGAATCTGGCTAGGATTAATGACTAGATTGATCAAGTAGTTCATGAATAGACTTTTCCAGTTACCTGTTGCTCGTTTGATCCCGACCTTATATATATACATGGGATTTGGAGCTATCTGTCACGATGAGCACACTTCTAGCCCGCCGTCGAGTGGGGCACCTCCTTAGGATACATGTATCTTACTGCAGTATGTCTGCTATACTTGTTTTTCTTTTACTGGGGTCACTCCAGTAGCAACAGGCGGGTAACTGTACTTGGAAATCTCATTGCATCTTGTTAGTAACTAGGCATGTGATAACCCTAGTTAAATAGTTAAAGTATCAAGCCATTCACATTGCTTGGCCGTGATTGATGGATGGAGTCAGTCCAGTCCAGTCTAGTTTCATCTAGGCAGTATCCGTATGTTTATTTCAGTACACTATGGCTTATGCCTTACTTTCATCGATAAATAATTATAGACTAAGTTCTATTCAGGAGAAGAGTTACAACCCCGGTCCTTGTTTGGTTTACTTGTTGTAACTTGGCTTCCGAAATGGTTCCTAAGTTATCCTATTTAGTACTTACATGTTCTAGATGATCCTTATGCTGCACAATGATTAGAGACTAAGTTTTATTCAGGGGGAGGGTTACAACCCCAGTCCTTGTTTGGTTTAAGGGTTGTAACTTGACTTTCGAATTAGTTCCTAAGTCCACTTATCATTGTCTTTCTATATAATTCTTACATGCTCACATGTTTAATTACCTCATAAGCTGTCACGCCCCAGAACCAGAATACTGGAGAGCGGGGGAATGACTCAGCCAGCTACGTATTACGGGTAGAAGAATACCGTATAATACGATCAATGCTGTCTAACCAGACGAGGGGGTGCATACTACATAAAAGTCTTACTATGGTCATTTCATATCTATTGTCTCAATCATTCGAACAAGAAGCAAAAATAGAGAACATGTAAGATAAAGCAGTAAGGCGTCCCAAATGCTTAGTCAAAATGTTCTTGAGATCTGGCTTTACAAAACATAGCCAGATGATGTAGTAACATATACACAATTGTTATCAGCTGCAGTCTGACTTAATTATAATTATGTAAAAACAAGTGCAAGACTATCCGACTAACATGTCGGTGCCAAACGGCTAAGTATAAAGTAAATAACAAAACGAGTGGTGAAGTAAGGAACCCACTCGAGTCCTCCTGCGATCATTCCTCTAGTATTGACCATCTTGGAGGTGGAAGTAAGCTGAGTCCTCGGGAACCGGCTCTAAATCTGGCCATGCAAAACCAGAGAGGTTAGACCTCTAATAGCAAGTACCACAAGGAAGCACGATACGAAAGATTAAACCAGTAAGTAAGAGAATATAATAATAGATCCCTGCTTTCCACTAGGATTCACATAACATCACGACACTTCGAACCAACCTTCCAACCAAACAAGGACAGAAGTTGGCCCGTCATGTCCTAATATTCTGATCATCTCAGTTAGGCAACAGAGTAGGTACAGTGCACAAACAAATCATCTTGAACGGCCAATCAACTCCTACGGCTTGCTATTGTGAGTCCCAAGTTATCCTAGAATTATGCAATTAGGGATTCCTTAGTTCTTACTATGTACGAGCAAGGCTAGTCTATCCAGTCAATCAATTGTGCCAATCATGAATTAGATGAGTCCCAGCGGGACGCCCGTCATTAATATACAATATACAATAATAATATAAGCATATACCGCTCCCTGTCCGTGTGGCAGGTTTATAGTATCTGTGGGAACCAGCCGACCTGTCGGGCACTACTAGTCCCAAGAGGGCTGCCATGTAAGAACTCGGAGATCCATTCTCTCCATGCAATCATTATTTTATTTATCTTAATAGTCCCTACGTTGAGTGAAATCCTATGCCGTGGATCATGGTCATTCAAATGAGTACTTTTGTACGGGGTACGATATGCGCAACTCTACAACGATATCCGTGCGGCTAGGTTGTAGGTCTTACATAGCGTAATGCAACAATCAAATCTAACCACGGAGTAATCATGCCTTGACCATAAAGTACACATGCTTCTTTTGTAAAAAAAATAAATAAATAAATAAATAAATAGATTGAAGCCTGCATGTGCCTGTACGTCAATATTCGAGATCAGCCAGTCGATTACAATAGTTCATATCATGAACGTGTCTCATTCATTCAATTCAATAAGACGACTAGCCAGTCTCTTAGTTCCAACTAGGAATGTATGATCAATTTTTAGTTAAGATAACCATCGTCATCAATGGTGACCAGGCATGAAGGTCAATTAGTATTCAATGGGGTCGAGTCTATAACTCTCAAAGTTAAGTTCCAGTCTTACTGGGTATCCATAAACCAATCAAGATACATGGCACATTTTACACAACCATATGTATTAAAAATATTAACATGCTAAGATTATCGAGTTCATGCGAAAGGCATAAGGATATAATAGGAAAATTATCATGCTACCATTAAATAAATAAATTAGAGAACAAATAGAAACACCCAAGTCAGGAAGTCACGCCAACAAGTCACGCCAACAAGTCTATGCTAAGGCCAATAAGTCACGCAGGAATCGTACGCATAAAAAGTATGCCAAGTTAAGTAGGAAGTAGTGAGCGTATAAACAGCGTGAGCGTGAAAAGTGGTAAGAAATTCACGCACGCACAGCTTGGGCGTGGTAAGAAATTCACGCACGCACAGAATGAGCGTGATAAGAAATCCATGCACACACAGAGTGAGCGTGATAAGAAATTCACGCACGCACATAAAGATATGAGCGTGACTAAAATTCACGCATGCATGTAAGAACGTGAGCGTGACTCAAAATTCACGCTAACACGTAAAGACGTGTGCGTGATTGAAAATTCACGCAGACACGTAAGAACGTGTGCGTGACTAAAAATTCACGCAGACACGTAAGAACGTGTGCGTGACTAAAAATTCATGCAGACACGTAAAGACGTGTGCGTGACTGAACCTTCGTTCCAAGCCAGAAATGAAGTTCCCATGGTTTAGAACCCATGGGCAACCGAGAATACACGCCAGGTTGGGAGATCAAAACCCATGAACAACCGAGAATACAACAACTTAAATCTAGAAGAAATAAGCCAAAGAAATCAAAAATGCTAAGTACTAAACTCTCTCAGGATTATGAGAGGAAGACAAATGAACCATAAAAATGGTTCTCCAAGTGGGAAGCAAGAAGCAAGATGTACTTGCCTGCTGTTGGTTGGTGGAGAGAGTGATGAGGAAGAAGAAGAAGTAATGGTGAAGGAGAGTTTATGAGGAGAGAGAAGGAGATAGGGCCTTAAATAGGAAGGGTGGTGGTAGGTGGGGGTTTGGTCCATGTGAACCGCCATAAACCCAAAAATAACCAGCCATGGCCGAACCACAATAAGACTAAAGCAGAGAATTTAAAAGCAGGAAATAAAATACAGAAATAAAATACAGGAATAAAATTGCAGGAAATAAAATGCAGATAATTAATTAACATGAAATTAAAGGAATTTTAATTAAGGATGATACATGATAAATACTAAATAAATATATACGAGTTGTACATGTATAAAAAATACACATTCTAGGAACGGGGAGTGATATCTCTACCCACCTTAGAAAAATTCCGTCATCGGAATTTCAAATCCAAGCAGGATAGAAATATCAGAGTTAAACTAATCCAAGTACGAGCAATTCTAGTGAGCAAGCAATCATTTTTACCATATCAAAAGCAAGTACTATAAATGTAAATTCATCATTCTACGATATCAAGTAGCTCTACCCATAAGGTGATAAGCATGAAGAATCAGGACAATCAAGGTATACAGAAAAAGATATACCTTGTGAGTCAAACAGGTGTGGATACCGTGATCGGATATCATCCTCACGTTCCCACGTTGACTCTCCCAAGGAGTGATGACCCCAAGCAACACGGATAAGACTAATTGTTCGGTTCTTGAGTATCTTCTCTCTTCGGTCCAAAATGGACACAGGCTGTTCCTCGTAAGACAGGTTGGTACCAACAACCAGCTCAGAATGATCGAGGATATGACTTGGGTCCGATACATACCTACGTAATTGAGATACATGAAACACGTCATGCACCTCTCGTAACGAAGGTGGGAGGGATAAACGATAAGCAACATCGCCTACCCGATCAAGGATAACAAATAGGCCCACGTACCGCGGACTCAATTTCCCGCGAACGCCAAATCTAATAACCCCACGAGTAGGTGAGATCCGCAAGAATACGTGGTCCCCAACAGAGAACTCTAACGGCCTACGATGCTGGTCCGCCCAATGACGATGCCGGTCCTGCGCAACTCGAAGTCGCTCTCTAATTCCCTTAACCACTTCAACCGTCTGAACAATCATTTCTGGGCCTAACATCTTCCTCTCCCCGATATCATCCCATGCAAGCGGTGACCTGCACTTCTTACCATATAATGCTTCGAATGGCGCTATCTGGATACTGGCTTGATAACTATTGTTGTACGAGAACTCGACCAAGTGCAGGTGACTCTCCCAAGACCCTCCAAAATCTAGAGTGCAAGCTCGCAACATGTCTTCTAAAGTCTGAATCGTTCTTTCTGATTGCCCATCCGTCTGCGGATGGTAAGCCGTGCTAAATCTTAACTTGGTACCCAGACTATGATGTAAGCTCTTCCAAAAATGTGATGTAAAATGGGTATCTCTGTCGGACACAATACTGACAGGGACTCCATGTTGCCTGACTATCTGTTGCATATATAACTCTGCCAACTTTTCTGTAGATTGTCTTACTCTGAAAGGAAGAAAGTATGCTACCTTCGTAAGTCGATCCACTATCACCCAAATAGCGTCCTTACCACTTGGTGATCTCGGTAAACCGGTCACAAAGTCCATTGTAATATGCTCCCATTTCCATTCCGGAATAGGAAGCGGTTGCAATAACCTAGCTGGCCTCTGCTATTCTGCCTTCACTTGCTGACATACCAAGCAACGAGAAATAAATCTAGCTATCTTCCTCTTCATTCCGTTCCACCAGAAATGTTGCTTGATATCTTGGTACATCTTGGTCCCTCCAGGATGAATAGAATACTGAGAACTGTGAGCTTCAGCCATAACCTCCTGTCTGATATCTCCACTAGGCACACATAGACGTGATCCAAACCTAAGTGTACCATCTTCATGAATTCTCATCTTCTTCCTGAGTCCTGACTCACATTCTGCCCTAAGCTTCTGAATCCTTGGGTCTTGTTCCTGAGCTGCCTTGATTCTGTCTACCAAGTCGGATTGAACTTGCAGACTTGTTAGAACTCCTACATCACTAGGAAGTATAACTTCGATGCCCATCTCCTGAAGGTCTTCTAAGATATGCCTCTGTGTTGTTAACATAAATGCGTCGCCTCTCCTGCTGAGAGTGTCTGCCACTACATTAGCCTTGCCTGGGTGATACTGAAGCTCCACGTCATAATCCTTGATCAACTCCACCCATCTTCTCTGCCTCATATTTAGTTCCTTCTGAGTAAAAATGTACTTCAGACTTTTATGGTCTGTGTACATTTCCACTCGGTCACCATATAAGTAATACCTCCATAGCTTCAGAGCAAACACTACTGTCGCTAACTCCAAATCATGAGTGGGGTAATTCTTCTCGTGGTCCCGAAGCTGCCTAGACGCATATGCTATCACCTTCCCATGTTGCATAAGGACACATCCAAGTCCTTTACCTGACGTATCACAATATACTGTAAAACCTCTGGGTCCAACTGGCAATGTAAGAATAGGTGCTGATATCAACTTCTGCTTCAAAGTCTCGAATGATGCCTGACATTCTGCCGACTAAACGAATGGTACATCCTTCCGGGTCAAGCGGGTCATGGGTGTTGAAAGCCTCGCAAAGTCTGACACAAACCTTCTGTAATATCCTGCCAATCCCAAGAAGCTCCGCACATCTGCTACGGTCTTAGGTACTGGCCAACTTTCTACTGCTTCTATCTTCTTGGGATCTACTACTACTCCAGCTCCTGATATGATGTGACCCAAAAATGAAATATGATCCGACCAAAATTCACACTTACTGAGCTTGGCATACAACTGGTTCTCTCTCAGAACCTGCAACACTTTCCTGAGGTGGTCTTCATGCTCCTCTTCACTAGCAGAGTATACGAGAATGTCGTCAAGAAATACAACGACAAACTGGTCTAAGTATGGCATAAAGATGCGATTCATCAAATCCATAAATATTACTGGAGCATTGGTCAAACCAAACGGCATTACTAAGAATTCATAATGCCCATACTTCGACCTGAATGCTGTCTTGGGAATATCTTCCTTTCGAACCCTCACCTGATGGTACCCTGAACGAAGATCTATCTTGGAGAAAACTCTAGCTTTGCTTAACTGATCAAATAAGTCGTCGATCCTGGGTAGTGGGTACTTGTTCTTCACTGTTGCCGCGTTAAGCTTCCTGTAGTCAATGCACAATCTGGATGATCCATCCTTCTTCCCCACAAGTACCACTGGTGCTGCCCAGGGTGACACGCTAGCTTGGATGAACTTCTTCTCCTTCAGTTCCTCTATGTGCTGATATACCTTGACCTGCTCTGAATCTGCCATTCTATAAACTCAATCTGATATCGGTTTAGTTCCTGGTGCCAATTCTATACTGAACTCAATATCTCTAACTGGTGGTAGACCTGGAAGTTCTTCAGGAAATACGTCTAGAAACTCTTCAACTACCTTCGGAATCTGAACTTCTTCCATTACCGTTATTACTCCCTGCTCTTGCTGAGTTGCCCCTGATCTGACTAAGGTGAATCTCTTCATGCCTGGAATATCAAAAGATACACTCCCTCTACGATAATCTATTGTCGCATGACTGTCTTTCAGCCAGTCCGTGCCTAAGATAACGTCAAAATTTCCAACAGAAAATTCTATCAACTGGGCGGGTAAAGAATGCCCGTAAACTACAACGCTACATGCTAAAATAACTCTACTAACTCCTACGAGCCCATTACCAGTGAGTATATTAAACCTCCCTGGCAATGCCTCGAACTCCATTCCTAGTCGTGTCGCAAATTGTGCAGATATAAATGAATGGGATGCTCCCGAATCAAGCAATGCTACTGCGGGATATGAGCCGACGAGAATGTTACCTGCCACAACATCTCCCGATGCCAATGCCTCTTCCAAGGACAGAGTGAATGCTTGCCCTCGACCTCCTTGCTGGTTTCCATGCTACGACCTAGCCTGGTGTTGTTGCTGGCCCCTTCCTTGATGATGCTGGGGTGGTCTATGCTGGTGTTGCTGCATCGGCGGCCCCTGCCGCCAAAATATCTGAGCCTGCAGCATTAACGGACGTTGTGCCAACGGCCTTACTGCTATCGCTGGTCCTCTATACTGGCCTGCCCCTGGTGCTGGCAGAGCAGGAAACTGTTGCCCTGGTCCTCCTGACCTCGAATTCATGGGACATGTGGTAACCCGATGGTCTAGATTTCCACATATTAGACACAGTCTATTCAATGTCCGACACACATCTCTAGTGTGCCCCATCTTCCCACAATAAGTGCAGCCCGTCGGGGGTTGCTGGTTCTTCCTTTGTTGCTGTTGCTGCTGCCTGGGTGGTGGTGCTGGTCCTCGTATCGCCATATCGTGGATACAAATGTCAGTGGATGGTGCTGTTGTTCGGGGCGCTGCTCTCCCTCCTCCTTTAATCTGACTGTGGGATCTATTCTGACCCCCAGTCCTTGCCGCAAGCCTCTGAATGGTGATCTCATGCCTTCGAGTTGCCGTCAATACTTCGTCAAAAGTTTGGTAATTGTGCCCCTCTATCAATTGCAAGAGTTCAAGATGAAACCCTTGCTGAAACCTCATGGCCCTCTGGCTCTCTGTTGCTACCATCTCTGGGGCAAATCTACTCAATCTGCAGAACTCCGCTGCATAAGCATCTACAGTCTTGCCGGCCTGCCTGAGGTTGATAAACTTCTGTTGTACTCAAACCGTGCCACAACTCCATAGTACTTGGTCTTGAATCTTGCAGTGAAATCGTCCCAAGCCACAGGACGTCTGATGCCCACTTCCTCTGATTCCCACCAATCACGTGCGAGATCCTGAAGTAACAACTTCACTAGATCCATACGTTCTTCTGCCGGTACCTTAGCTGCTGTCAGAATATCCTCAATATCCTTAAGCCATGCATCTGCTGAGATGGCATCCTCCGTGCCCTCGAAACGGCAGGGGTTGTACTTGCAAAACCTGGCTGATGCTCCTGAATCAGTCCTCATTCCTCTTTCCAAAGCCATCTGCAATCCTTGGTTGAGCAACACATTCTGCTCTTGTAGCTGAGTGTGCATGCGCTGCTGGGCCAACATCTGATGTTGCTGAGTAGCCATCATTCCTCTCATGATTTCCAGAAGGGCTGGTGTGTCCACTTCCACAGGGGTAGGTGGAACTATGGTTGGTGTTGGAACTTTCAGATACTGCGGTTCAGCTGCTGGTTCTACTATCACTTCTTCTTGGATAGTCTCCTGAGGTGAGACTGGCCCTTATTGCTGACCAACCTGGTCATGTTGCCCATGTTGCCCTTGTTGCTGTCCGGCTCTGACCGATGCGGACGAAGTGCCCCTAAGAAAATGGACAAGAGAACAATCAAACAACTGGACAAGAAGGATCAAGGAAGTCAAAGGATACCAGAATGTCAAGCAAGGGTTGAGAACAACGAATCATGAGATCAAGGGGGGACACGTGTGATTGAGACATCCTATAAATCAAAACACCCTACAAGTCTGAAATCAGACCTGCATGGGCCACCACTAAAACCTTGTCACGCCCCAGAACCAGAATACTGGAGAGCGGGGGAATGACTCAGCCAGCTACGTATTACGGGTAGAAGAATACCATATAATACGATCAATGCTGTCTAACCAGACGAGGGGGTGCATACTACATGAAAGTCTTACTATGGTCATTTCACATCTATTGTCTCAATCATTCGAACAAGAAGCAAAAATAGAGAACATGTAAGATAAAGCAGTAAGGCGTCCCAAACGCTTAGTTAAAATGTTCTTGAGATCTGACTTTACAAAACATAGCCAGATGATGTAGTAACATATACACAATTGTTATCAGCTGCAGTCTGACTTAATTACAATTATGTAAAAGCAAGTGCAAGACTATCCGACTAACATGTCGGTGCCAAACGGCTAAGTATAAAGTAAATAACATAACGAGTGGTGAAGTAAGGAACCCACTCGAGTCCTCCTGTGATCATTCCTCTAGTATTGACCATCTTGGAGGTGGAAGTAAGCTGAGTCCTCGGGAACCGGCTCTAAATCTGGCCATGCAAAACCAGAGGGGTTAGACCTCTAATAGCAAGTACCACAAGGAAGCACGATATGAAGGATTAAACCAGTAAGTAAGAGAATATAATAATAGATCCCTGCTTTCCACTAGGATTCACATAACATCACGACACTTCGAACCAACCTCCCAACCAAACAAGGACAGAAGTTGGCCCGTCATGTCCTGATATTCTAATCATCTCAGTTAGGCAATAGAGTAGGTACAGTGCACAAACAAATCATCTTGAACGGTCAATCAACTCCTACGGCTTGCTATTGTGAGTCCCAAGTTATCCTGGAATTATACAATTAGGGATTCCTCAGTTCTTACTATGTGCGAGCAAGGCTAGTCTATCCAGTCAATCAATTACGCCAATCATGAATTAGACGAGTCCCAGCGGGACGCCCGTCATCAATATACAATATACAATAATAATATAAGCAGATACCGCTCCCTGCCCGTGTGGCAGGTTTACAGTATCTGTGGGAACCAGCCGACCTGTCGGGCACTACTAGTCCCAAGAGGGCTGCCATGTAAGAACTCGGGGATCCATTCTCTCCATGCAATCATTATTTTATTTATCTTAATAGTCCCTACATTGAGTGAAATCCTATGCCGTAGATCATGGTCATTCAAATGAGTACTTTTGTACGGGGTACGATATGTGCAACTCTACAACGATACCCGTGCGGCTAGGTTGTAGGTCTTATATAGCGTAATGCAACAATCAAATCTAACCACGGAGTAATCATGCCTTGACCACAAAGTACACATGCTTCTTTTGTAAAAAAAATAATTAAATAAATAAATAAATAAATAGATTGAAGCCTGCATGTGCCTGTACGTCAATATTCGAGATCAGCCAGTCGATTACAATAGTTCATATCATGAACGTGTCTCATTCATTCAATTCAATAAGACGACTAGCCAGTCTCTTAGTTCCAACTAGGAACGCATGATCAATTTTTAGTCAAGATAACCATCATCATCAATGGTGACCAGGCATGAAGGTCAATTAGTATTCAATGGGGTCGAGTCTATAACTCTCAAGGTTAAGTTCCAGTCTTACTGGGTATCCATAAACCAATCAAGACACAGGGCACGTTTTACACAACCATATGTATTAAAAATATTAACATGCTAAGATTATCGAGTTCATGCGAAAGGCATAAGGATATAATAGGAAAATTATCATGCTACCATTAAATAAATAAATTCAAGAACAAATAGAAACACCCAAGTCAGGAAGTCACGCCAACAAGTCTATGCTAAGGCCAACAAGTCACGCCAACAAGTCTATGCTAAGGCCAATAAGTCACGCAGGAATCGTACGTGTAAAAAGTACGCCAAGTTAAGTAGGAAGTAGTGAGCGTATAAACAGCGTGAGCGTGAAAAGTGGTAAGAAATTCACGCACGCACAGCTAGGGCGTGGTAAGAAATTCATGCACGCACAGAGTGAGCGTGATAAGAAATCCACGCACGCACAGAGTGAGCGTGATAATAAATTCACGCACGCACATAAAGATATAAGCGTGACTAAAATTCACGCATGCATGTAAGAACGTGAGCGTGACTCAAAATTCATGCTAACACGTAAAGACGTGTGCGTGACTGAAAATTCACGCAGACACGTAAGAACGTGTACGTGACTGAAAATTTACGCAGATACGTAGGAACGTGTGCGTGACTGAAAATTCACGCAGACACGTAAGAACGTGTGCGTGACTAAAAATTCACGCAGACACGTAAAGACGTGTGCGTGATTGAACCTTCGTTCCAAGCCAGAAATGAAGTTCCTATGGTTCAGAACCCATGGGCAACCGAGAATATACGCCAGGTTGGGAGATCAAAACCCATGAACACCCGAGAATACAACAACTTAGATCTAGAAGAAACAAGCCAAAGAAATCAAAAATGCTAAGTACTAAACTCTCTCAGGATCATGAGAGGAAGACAAATGAACCATAAAAATGGTTCTCCAAGTGGGAAGCAAGAAGCAAGATGTACTTGCCTGTTGTTGGTTGGTGGAGAGAGTGATGAGGAAGAAGAAGAAGTAATGGTGAAGGAGAGTTTATGAGGAGAGAGAAGGAGATGGGGCCTTAAATAGGAAGGGTGGTGGTAGATGGGGGTTTGTGGGGTTCGGTCCATGTGAACCGCCATGAACCCAAAAATAACCAGCCATGGACGAACCACAATAAGACTAAAGCTGAGAAGTTAAAAGCAGGAAATAAAATGCAGAAATAAAATACAGGAATAAAATTGCAGGAAATAAAATACAGATAATTAATTAACATAAAATTAAAGGAATTTTAATTAAGGATGATACATGATAAATACTAAATAAATATATACGAGTTGTACATGTATAAAAAATACGCATTCTGGGAACAGGGAGTGACATAAGCTATACATGACTCCCTATGCCGGGTCACCATGCCCTTATTACCCGGCTATCTCGCAAGTTCACATGTTCAATTGCTTTTACATATTCTCAAGCTTCTGTTTACTTAACATGTCTACACTTTACATTATGTTGCATGATAATTACTTTATGCTCGAAGATGCTTACTTATTGTCTTCCTATGTTTGGAATAAGTGCATTGGTAGTGCGATCTGCTCTTACTCATTTGTATCTCTAACGGTTGTTATGTTAGTGATTGCTGGTTTTAGTTCATAGTTTGGCTTCCTTTGTGGTACTTGCTATTGGGGGTCTGACCCCACTGGTTTTGTCTGGCCAGATCTGATAGAGAAGCCCAGAGGATCTTTCGCACCATCTACTCGACGGTGACCATCCAGAGCACCAGAGTACCCAAGTAGGTTTCTCATTTTATTCTTCTACTGGTTATGTACATTATTCTTTTGTTGTGTTTAGCCTCCGAGCACGTGTTTAGCTTGTGTTTTGGTCCTTGACATTTAGCCTACGAGCATAAACATGATGTATGTATTCTAGACTGCAGCTAGAGCTATCATGTATGACTAATACTCGTGCTAGTTTCTCCATTTTGTATTACTAGCTTCATGATCATCCATGTATATATGGTTTGGGACACTTTACTATTGTATGTCTGATGATCATACTTTTTGTACCTTATATAATTGCTTGTGATTGAGATAGCTAGGTTTATTTTAACCTAGGATCGACTGTTGGCTTGTAGAAGTAACCCCCAGGTCTTGACAGCTTATACGTGATTTTAGAGTACTGGTGTACTTTGGTATTGTGTAGCTGGCCATGTCCATCCCTACTTGCCAGTATTCTGGTTCTAGGGCGTGACACGGTTTTAGTGGTGGCCCATGCAAGTCTGATTTATTCGATATGTGGGGGTTACTGATGTTTAGTTATCTCAATCACAATTATCCTTTATTAATATCCTTCATATTATTCTCTATCTCTGATCCTTTGACCTGATATTTGCCTTGATCGTTGATCCTTCTTGCCCTCTCGATTTGATCCTTGTCCCTTTAACTTTCACGGGCACTGTTCCTAATCTTTCTAATTACCTTGTCTGGGTTCTACCGATGGCAGGTCAGCAATCTTCTGTCAGGCCAGTTGTGGAGGATCAGTTTCAGTATTCAGACGAAGAGTCGAGAGTTGACTCGAGGGCAGATGTGCCAGTCCATCCTGATCAGCTAGCTCAGCCTGTACAATCAGCAGTCCGAGCAGAGGTACCCCATCATCGAGTCTAGTAGTGGACGAGCAGCTAGGGCCAATACTAGATGTTCAACCATTGGCACAGTAACCACCGCCATAACGAGCTCAGAGGATCAGACAGCTCAGAGCACAGTTGCATGCACAGTACCAAGAGCAGCTCTAGTATCAGCACGAGGGTAATACCTTGGGAGTTCAGGTACCATCTTCATGGTCTTCCATCAGTTCTTTTCTTGGGATTTGTGTTTCAGTGGCAAGCCAAGTAGTGGCGATATATCTTGGGTTCTTGCAGGCGACCTTGTATTCTATCCACGTGTGGAGTACAATGGCCGGCTTAATTTATTCGGTGAGTGAAGGCGAGTTTCTTGTCCCCAACTCTTTTGTCTTCGTAGTCGAGGCATGTGATAACTTCATTAGTATCGACTACGACGATACTTCCTAGATAGAGTCCTGTCTTAGACTAAGTCATTGGTACCGACTTACTTTAAGACTTGACCCCTATATATTTTGGAGTCAGCGTAGGACAGCGAGGACGTTGGTCCCATACTCAACTGTCTCAGGAGTCATATTTATTCATATACCTCCATCCCTTCTTGATTATGATTGTGTTATTGCTTACACATTTATTTACATTACAGTTGCCTCTATTTACTTATATGCCATGCTATATTTTATAGAGATGATTGTGTTTTCTTGAGCTTTTGTTTTAGTTATCTTACTCGACTGGCTTTAGAAAATTTCGAAGATAAAATTTTTCAAAGGATAGGAGAGTTGTGAGACTTGTCTCACCGTATCGGTATTTATATACTGAAATGTGTAACACCCAGTTTTTCCAAATGAGGGTAATTTTGAACTTTTATATTTTAAATCATTTAATAATGATATTTAAGTCATGATATGATTTTTGGTAATTTTTAGTTATTTTAAAACTATTTAATTGAGTAAAATGTGACATTGGTGTTTTGCTAGTGTAACCTTAGTCATGCATGACCTAGAAGACTAATCAAGACCAAGGAGACCTAATCATGTGTTTAGGATTTCAAATTTCTACATTTAAGCCTAGAGGTATTTTGGTCATTTTGACACTTTTGTAAAATTGTGAATTATATTAATTAAATATGTGTTAGTTACATTGTTGAGACTTGACCTAGAAGTTAGCCTAATCTAGATGTTAACCATGACCCTAGAAGCTAAGTTAGAGGATTTCAATTAAGCAATCACATTAGTGTAATATCTAGATATTATTAGGAAAGATATTTTACTTTTGAGATATTTGTGAAAAGAAGCCTTAACCAATAGGAAGCCTTAGAATTTGTTGGAGAAACCTTAGCCACTCATCCTAAACCCTAACCCTAATGTTTTCAACAGCCATCACACCATTTCCCCCCTATAAATGCAACACATTAATCATTTGCACCATTTTTAATTCATTTTATTTGCCTCCTTTGTGTTCTTCCCTAAACTTCTCCCCAAATATCCAAATCAACTCCATTTTGAGCCAAATTTCTTGCATTGGAATCCCCTACTGATGAGGATGCTAAGGGAAGCTAGCTAGCAAGGTTGCACAAGCATTTGGCACCCCAAGTGAAGAGGACACCCCCCCCCCCATTCTAGGTTTTCATTGAGTTTTCACTCAATAGGTAAATACCCTCATAAATAGTTAAATTTCTGTTTTCTCTTCATGAATGGATGCATCTAGGTACCAGGGACCTATAGGCTAAGTTTGGTAGGAATTAGATTGGGTTTGGTGTCCGTATCGGACACGTATATAGGTTAATACGAAAGTGTTTGATGTAATGCCTCAATGAACTTTTTGTTTTCCATTTTCAAAACAAATTATATATTTTGAAAGCTCCTGATGTGTGGAATATATTTCGTGAAGACTGAGTCGTGTTTGGTGTCGATTTCGTGTCGTAATTCGTGCTGGACACGCAGCACGGGGGCTCGGTCGGGTGCCCTGCTGCCCGTGTCTGATTTCTCTTAGGACACGACACCTCGTGACACAAAAATTGGTGTGTACGTGGCCCACATGACTGACAGGACCCCCACGAAATTTTGTGGGTCCTCGTTCAGTGTGCATGGAGAAATCGTGTCTGTACTGTTTTCATACTGTGCTGAGTGTGCTTGTGTCGAGCCACTGATACGCGTGTCGTGTCGAGTGTAGACACCACGTGGACCCATTTCAGGGAATTGAAACCTTAGCCCTAGTCCCCCTTGACCTCTGTGCATGAGCACGTGGAGCCTAGTGCTTTGTGTCGTGTCCTATGGACCCCCACACGCACGCACGATGAGTGCTGTGCACTATTTTCTGGCACTTGGCTTTTCTTCCTTTGGCACACTCGTGTCCAGTTTTCTGGACACGAATGGCATCCCCTAGACACCTGACACCACTGTACACGAATGTATTTGGTTTTTGAATTGTTTTGATAATTGAATTTGGTTTGGGATGAGTTATCAATTTCTGATACCTGTGAATATGCTCACTGTTTCGTGAGTTTTGAAATGTTGATTTATGAAGTTTAAGTGTTGATATTGAATTGAGAAACATGTTAGATGCTAGGTTACATATGTGGATTTAGTTCGTGTAGATTTTGTTCAACTGATTAAGTTCCTGCATTAGAAATATTCTACTGAATGTAAACTGAAACTTATGCATGAAACCTGAGAACTGTGTATTGATTGGGGTTTTAATGTGTTTAAACTGAAATTAAATTGTTAAATACGAAATTGTAATTGTTATAAGTATAATTGTAGGATGTGTAGATAACTAGGGATTTGAATGGATTATGTTGTATTCGAATTCCATAAAATGCATGACTGAACTGTAGTGTAAACCTGAGAATTTCCCCATGTTCAAAAAACCTGAACTCTTCATTCCCTTTTTAATCTGAAATTGATGTTTAATTTCAGGGCATGTGTATAGCTAATGATAGTTTGGTTTTTACATGATAGATTAGGATGTGTTATCAAGTGATGGATTTTCATATGTGGTTGGGCTGTTCAATTGCAAACCTGAGATTCAATGTCCTAAAATATTAAATGACATGCTCATGTGATTGTTGGATTGATTACTGATTTTAATATCTTGAGAATTGCATTCCAATGTATAGAACCTGAGTTAACAGAAGACAAACCTGAGATTCAGTCATGTTTATATCACTGATTTTGGTTTTGAATTCATGTTAAACAGAAATCTGAGATTGAATGGGAGGGGGGAACTGTTTTACTGAGATATCCTGGAATTTTCCATTGGACTGAACTGCCTATGTTATAACCTGAGAATACATTCAATGTATAGAAAAAAACTGAGTTTAAACTTGATAACTGAACACATGACACTAAGTTCTTCACACACACATACCTGAAAACTGATTTTGTATTTTGATTCAATGTTAACTGTAATCTGAGAATGTATAGGAATAACCTGAGATTCATTCCTACTCTACACACATTTGCCTAAATACTACACCATGACTCACACCCTCACTGTTCCATGATACACACACACACCCTCTAATTTATATTGCACTCTTTATATCACATACTCACACACCCACACAGCCCCCTTTCCCTTCTATATGTATGCAACATGTATAATATATATATAAATAAATGTAGATATGCATGTATTTGCCTTAGCCTCTCTAGGTACCTATGTACACATGTATGTATATAGATGGTATGTGTAAAGAGTGTTTTGGTATTTGTTTGAGAGCTTGCCTTAGCTCAATTGCTTCTTGGTTCATTGTAACCATACACATGGTATATATGTGTGTGGTATACATATTATAGGATATTGACCATGGTGTGCTAATGGGGAGATTGAGCTTGAGATAGACATAGATACATTTTCTTAGTGATAGATAGTTATATGTTACCCTTGAAGACCCCTTTAGTCTAGCTATCATAGTCCAACCCTAAATAGTTGACCCTTGACAATGTTGACTTGGGTTGACCCAGAGTTGACCAAGTTTGACTGGGACCTAGTTTGACCTAGACAGTTGACCAAGTTTGACTTAGAGTTGACTTTGACCTAGAATTGACTTAGAATCATGTAGATTGCATCGTAGACTTCATTTATCTTATTTTAAACATGTCATAACCCATACTGCTCTATTTAGGACTTTGTGACTCCGGTGCAGACATCTGATATTTCATTACTCTTTTCAGAGTATCAGGCGAGTACATTCTCTGATAGTTCTTTCATTTACTTGTCAATTACTGTACTTCAGTTCTAGTTAGCTGTATGTGATTCTCTGTTACAAACACGTAGTATTATTTCTGAATCCATGTATGCGACACATATACTTACTTGTCTTACCTCTATTATTCGAATCATCATACGAATCATTATACGAATCACTATTCGAATCACCCTATTCGTATCTTCATATGTTGGTTGGACTTGTATTCGTCTTATGTGTTGGATTACGGATTCATTTGTATTAGACTGGGCGGAGAAATACTGATTAGACATGTAGACATATCCCCCTATTCGAATCACCCCTCTATGAATTATATTCGAACGATAGCCATCCCTCATCTGATAAGTGAGTGGTGTGTCGTATTACCTACAGCCATTTACATGTCGAACTCGGTATTTTAAAACACACTTGGAGAATTTATTCGAATCATTGTTGACTACTATTCGAATCACTATTCGTATCACCTTATTCGAATCACTATTCGCATCACCTTATTCGAATCACCTTATTAGAACAATGATTAGAATCACATTCGACTCATCATGTATTAGACTCACTTTGGGATTACACTCGACTTATATTGTACATCTGAACTCATTATGTTACTCTAGTTCAGCTAGATTATATTTTACAGTCTTCCTTGCTATGATTCTTCTCTTGTTTAGTTATTTACTTTCCTTGTACTTTATCTGTTTTTCTTACCATCACCTGAACATAAACTGCCATATTCATCAATACAACTGTCTATAACTGCTTTATAGTTCTCTGTCATTTACTTGGAATTTCTTGATGAAATGTACTCGTTCCTGTCCTGACTGGACCTGTTGAAAATATTACAGATGATTGCCCTGAGGACATTTGCCCCACTTACCTTGAAGTAGGAGATGGCTTAGCTACCTATGGCCCCGACACTCAGGAGTGATCGGGAGACTAGCTAGTAGACTTGGTTTAGTTTTTCATGTTTTAGAACTTGAATTGTAATAACTTGAGATACGAGTTTGTTTTTGAGTTTGTTTGAGATATTATTATTTAGTAGTTATAAATGTTGTTATTTACTTTTAGTTATAAACTTCTGTGTTATCTTATCGTGCTTAGACTGTGATTGAGATTTCATTATATCTATACTTGTCCTCCGTTCGGAGTTGAGATATTGACAAGTACATTATACAATTGTGTGAGTTGTTGATTAGATAGTAACCTAGGACAGCGTTCTACCGCCGACACTGCGGCGTAGGCTGGACGTACCCACTTCTCGTGCCCTTACTCTAGGGTGCGGGTCGTGACACGTTTTTAGTGGTGGCCCATGCAGGTCGAGTTTATGTAGTGGTATTCGAACTAGAGTATCACCACAGCCTGCGATAGGATTTGAGAGATAGGTTTAACGGAGAGGTACTCAATCACAGTTAGGAAAATTCTGCTTTAAATTATGCCATCTACATATCGTACTGATTTGCCTTCTTTGAAATAAACTGTCCTCCTTTGATATATCGATTCCTGCTCAGTATTGACTTCCTTGTTCGATCTGTCTTCAGGATGGTGGAGACACGATCACATCGCTCTGGTGCAGCAGTAGTTGTAGAGGGGACTGCCACCTCTCAGCCAGATCAGCAGGGTCAGGAGGCTGCAACTCCTGCCACCTCTATTCATATTGGGACTTCAGCAGCAGCAGCTAGGGGTATGCCTCCACCAGTTCAGGGGCAGGACCCAGTCATCCCAGAGATGCAGTTTCAGCAGCCGCCGCCTACAGGACACGTGGATGCGGCACAGATGTTTGCCTACTTCCAGCAGTTTATGGACCGGCAGCAGGACCGACAGGACAGGGGCATGGAGTTGGTCCTGACGACAGTCGCAGCCCGACCAGTGATCCAGCAGCCGAGGACACCGGGGATAGAGCAATTCCAGAAGATGAGCCCCAGAGACTTCCTGGGGACAGAGGGGATTTTATATGCCGACGAGTGGATCGAGCATATTGAGGAGATCTTTCGTCTGGCCCGGATACCGGCAGATCTCCAGATAGAGGCAGCAGCTAGCCGGATGCGAGATCTTGCTCGCACCTGGTATCAGTCAGACCCCAGGATGGGGGTAGCTGGACAGACCTGGAAGGAGTTCAAGGGCTTCTTCAAGAAGAGGTTCTTCCCAGATTCAGCACTCCGAGCCTTGGAGTCGTAGTTCGAGAGCTTAGTCCAGGGGAGCCTTTCAGTAGAGGAGTACGCTGGGGAGTTCGGCCGCCTCAGCAGATTTGTAGAGGGCTTGAGCGAGACGGCGAAGGCCCAGAGATTTCGGAAGGGTCTGGTCAAGGAAGTCAAGTCCTTGACCAAGGGCAACAGGGATGCCCCTTTTGAGGAGATTTTGACGGGAGCCTTATTGGCAGAGGATGATCTTGAGCTTAGGCTCAAGAGGGGGCGAGACCCAGTTGGGGGCAGCAGCAGCGGAGGCCAGGCCAAGAGGCCTCACGTACAGTTTCAACAGGCGCAGCATCAGCCTAGAGGACAGGACCGCAAGGTGCAGACTTGTGCTTACTGCAAGAGGACAGGGCACGGTTGGGAGACTTGTTATAGGAGGCAGAAGGTTTGTCTGTTCTGTGGATCCGCTGCTCATCAGGTCAGGGATTGCCCTACTGCACCCGTATTTGATGGAGCACCGGGTCAGAGAGAGAGAGCTAGGCCACCTGTAGCGCAGCACCAAGCCCAGAGGGGTAGAGCTTTTGCTATGGCAGTCGAGGAGACTGACGCTGCAGGTGACGGGTTAGCAGGTTTGACCTTCTTGTTCTTCCTCCCCACTTTCATGTGTGATTTCCATTAGTACCTGCCAGGATATGATTGTGATATGCTAGATAGCGTAGTTACCCTGTTCGAGACTGTGGAATCACGACCAGTAGGACAGAGTTTTGTATATTATCTTGACCTTGTTTGATTTGGGGGTTTGACCTAGCAGGAGTACGATCATCTTAATTTCGAGGACGAAATTCTTCTAAGGGGGGTAGACTTGTAACACCCAGTTTTTCCAAATGAGGGTAATTTTTAACTTTTATATTTTAAATCATTTAATAATGATATTTAAGTCATGATATGATTTTTGGTGATTTTTAGTTATTTTAAAACTATTTAATTGAGTAAAATGTGACATTGGTGTTTTGCTAGTGTAACCTTAGTCATGCATGACCTAGAAGACTAATCAAGACCAAGGAGACCTAATCATGTGTTTAGGATTTCAAATTTCTACATTTAAGCCTAGGGGTATTTTGGTCATTTTGACACTTTTGTGAAATTGTGAATTATATTAATTAAATATGTGTTAGTTACATTGTTGAGACTTGACCTAGAAGTTAGCCTAATCTAGATGTTAACCATGAACCTAGAAGCTAAGTTAGAGGATTTCAATTAAGCAATCACATTAGTGTAATATCTAGATATTATTAGGAAAGATATTTTACTTTTGAGATATTTGTGAAAAGAAGCCTTAACCAATAGGAAGCCTTAGAATTTGTTGGAGAAACCTTAGCCACTCATCCTAAACCCTAACCCTAATGTTTTCAACAGCCATCACACCATTTCCCCCCTATAAATGCAACACATTAATCATTTGCACCATTTTTAATTCATTTTATTTGCCTTCTTTGTGTTCTTCCCTAAACTTCTCCCCAAATATCCAAATCAACTCCATTTTGAGCCAAATTTCTTGCATTGGAATCCCTTACTGATGAGGATGCTAAGGGAAGCTAGCTAGCAAGGTTGCACAAGCATTTGGCACCCCAAGTGAAGAGGACACCCCCCCTATTCTAGGTTTTCATTGAGTTTTCACTCAATAGGTAAATACCCTCATAAATAGTTAAATTTCTGTTTTCTCTTCATGAATGGATGCATCTAGGTACCAGGGACCTATAGGCTAAGTTTGGTAGGAATTAGATTGGGTTTGGTGTCCGTATCGGACACGTATCTAGGTTAATACTAAAGTGTTTGATGTAATGCCTCAATGAACTTTTTGTTTTCCATTTTCAAAACAAATTATATATTTTGAAAGCTCCTGATGTGTGGAATATATTTCGTGAAGACTGAGTCGTGTTTGGTGTCGATTTCGTGTCGTAATTCGTGCTGGACACGCAGCACGGGGGCTCGGTCGGGTGCCCTGCTACCCGTGTCTGATTTCTCTTAGGACACGATACCTCGTGACACAAAAATTGGTGTGTACGTGGCCCACATGACTGACAGGACCCCCACGAAATTTCGTGGGTCCTCGTTCAGGGTGCATGGAGAAATCGTGTCTGCACTGTTTTCATACTGTGCTGAGTGTGCTTGTGTCGAGCCACTGATACGCGTGTCGTGTCGAGTGTAGACACCACGTGGACCCATTTCAGGGAATTGAAACCTTAGCCCTAGTCCCCCTTGACCTCTGTGTATGAGCACGTGGAGCCTAGTGCTTTGTGTCGTGTCCTATGGACCCCCACACGCACGCACGATGAGTGCTGTGCACTGTTTTCTGGCACTTGGCTTTTCTTCCTTTGGCACACTCGTGTCCAGTTTTCTGGACACGAATGGCATCCCCTAGACACCTGACACCACTGTACACGAATGTATTTGGTTTTTGAATTGTTTTGATAATTGAATTTGGTTTGGGATGAGTTATCAATTTCTGATACCTGTGAATATGCTCACTGTTTCGTGAGTTTTGAAATGTTGATTTATGAAGTTTAAGTGTTGATATTGAATTGAGAAACATGTTAGATGCTAGGTTACATATGTGGATTTAGTTCGTGTAGATTTTGTTCAACTGATTAAGTTCCTGCATTAGAAATATTCTACTGAATGTAAACTGAAACTTATGCATGAAACCTGAGAACTGTGTATTGATTGGGGTTTTAATGTGTTTAAACTGAAATTAAATTGTTAAATACGAAATTGTAATTGTTATAAGTATAATTGTAGGATGTGTAGATAACTAGGGATTTGAATGGATTATGTTGTATTCGAATTCCATAAAATGCATGACTGAACAGTAGTGTAAACTTGAGAATTTCCCCATGTTCAAAAAACCTGAACTCTTCATTCCCTTTTTAATCTGAAATTGATGTTTAATCTACATGTTTAATTTCAGGGCATGTGTATAGCTAATGATAGTTTGGTTTTTACATGATAGATTAGGATGTGTTATCAAGTGATGGATTTTCATATGTGGTTGGGCTGTTCAATTGCAAACCTGAGATTCAATGTCCTAAAATATTAAATGACATGCTCATGTGATTGTTGGATTGATTACTGATTTTAATATCTTGAGAATTGCATTCCAATGTATAGAACCTGAGTTAACAGAAGACAAACCTGAGATTCAGTCATATTTATATCACTGATTTTGGTTTTGAATTCATGTTAAACAGAAATCTGAGATTGAATGGGAGGGGGGAACTGTTTTACTGAGATATCCTGGAATTTTCCATTGGACTGAACTGCCTATGTTATAACCTGAGAATACATTCAATGTATAGAAAAAAACTGAGTTTAAACTTGATAACTGAACACATGACACTAAGTTCTTCACACACACATACCTGAAAACTGATTTTGTATTTTGATTCAATGTTAACTGTAATCTGAGAATGTATAGGAATAACCTGAGATTCATTCCTACTCTACACACATTTGCCTAAACACTACACCATGACTCACACCCTCACTGTTCCATGATACACACACACACACCCTCTAATTTACATTGCACTCTTTATATCACATACTCATACACCCACACAGCCCCGTTTCCCTTCTATATGTATGCAACATGTATAATATATATATAAATAAATGTAGATATGCATGTATTTGCCTTAGCCTCTCTAGGTACCTATGTACACATGTATGTATATAGATGGTATGTGTAAAGAGTGTTTTGGTATTTGTTTGAGAGCTTGCCTTAGCTCAATTGCTTCTTGGTTCATTGTAACCATACACATGGTATAAATGTGTGTGGTATACATATTATAGGATATTGACCATGGTGTGCTAATGGGGAGATTGAGCTTGAGATAGACATAGATACATTTTCTTAGTGATAGATAGTTATCTATATGTTACCCTTGAAGACCCCTTTAGTCTAGCTATCATAGTCCAACCCTAAATAGTTGACCCTTGACAATATTGACTTGGGTTGACCCAGAGTTGACCAAGTTTGACTGGGACCTAGTTTGACCTAGACAGTTGACCAAGTTTGACTTAGAGTTGACTTTGACCTAGAATTGACTTAGAATCATGTAGATTGCATCGTAGACTTCATTTATCTTATTTTAAACATGTCATAACCCATACTGCTCTATTTAGGACTTTGTGACTCCGGTGCAGACATCTGATATTTCATTACTCTTTTCAGAGTATCAGGCGAGTACATTCTCTGATAGTTCTTTCATTTACTTGTCAATTACTGTACTTCAGTTCTAGTTAGCTGTATGTGATTCTCTGTTACAAACATGTAGTATTATTTCTGAATCCATATATGCGACACATATACTTACTTGTCTTACCTCTATTATTCGAATCATCATACGAATCATTATACGAATCACTATTCGAATCACCCTATTCGTATCTTCATATGTTGGTTGGACTTGTATTCGTCTTATGTGTTGGTTTACGGATTCATTTGTATTAGACTGGGCGGGGAAATACTGATTAGACATGTAGACATATCCCCCTATTCGAATCACCCCTCTGTGAATTATATTCGAACGATAGCCATCCCTCATCTGATCAGTGAGTGGTGTGCCGTATTATCTACAACCGTTTACATGTCGAACTCGGTATTTTAAAACACACTTGGAGAATTTATTCGAATCATTGTTGACTACTATTCGAATCACTATTCGTATCACCTTATTCGAATCACTATTCGCATCACCTTATTCGAATCACCTTATTAGAACAATGATTAGAATCACATTCGACTCATCATGTATTAGACTCACTTTGGGATTACACTCGACTTATATTGTACATCTGAACTCATTATGTTACTCTAGTTCAGCTAGATTATATTTTACAGTCTTCCTTGCTATGATTCTTCTCTTGTTTAGTTATTTACTTTCCTTGCACTTTATCTGTTTTTCTTACCATCACCTGAACATAAACTGCCATATTCATCAATACAACTGTCTATAACTGCTTTATAGTTCTCTGTCATTTACTTAGAATTTCTTGATGAAATGTACTCGTTCCTGTCCTGACTGGACCTGTTGAAAATATTACAGATGATTGCCCTGAGGACATTTGCCCCACTTGCCTTGGAGCAGGAGATGGCTTAGCTACCTATGGCCCCGACACTCAGGAGTGATCAGGAGACTAGCTAGTAGACTTGGTTTAGTTTTTCATGTTTTAGAACTTGAATTGTAATAACTTGAGATACGAGTTTGTTTTTGAGTTTGTTTGAGATATTATTATTTAGTAGTTATAAATGTTGTTATTTACTTTTAGTTATAAACTTCTGTGTTATCTTATCGTGCTTAGACTGTGATTGAGATTTCATTATATCTATACTTGTCCTCCGTTCGGAGTTGAGATATTGACAAGTACATTATACAATTGCGTGAGTTGTTGATTAGATAGTAACCTAGGACAGCGTTCTACCGCCGACACTGCGGCGTAGGCTGGACGTACCCACTTCTCGTGCCCTTACTCTAGGGTGCGGGTCGTGACAAAATGTACTTTGGTACTGTATTTCATATTTTATTGGATTTTAGAGTATTTTAAAATTTTCTCAACTTATAGATTTTTTCCTTGACCGGCATATCGTCAGTGTAACATTGTATGCCGACGGCATGCCTGTCACTCCCGTTTTCTGTTATACATATTTTCATTATACGTATATAAAATTCTGGCCTTCGTCAGGTGACCCGTATTTTGACTTATCTTTCCTTGGTTTAATTTTGACTTGGTTTAATTTGGTTTGGTTCAACTTGATATTGGGCTTGGTTTGGTTTAAGTAGGTTTGAGATGAGAAGGTTTGTATAAAACCCAACTCCTCTCTCTCTCTCTCATCCATTATTTTCCTTCTCTTCATCTTCTTCCTCTCCATTTTCTCCTCCAACCTAAGACAAGTACATCTTGTCAAATGTTGGACAAATATTATTTTGTTTGTTCTAAACTCTTTTTTACATGATTATAAGGCTCTTTAGAACTTGGAGTTTTTGATTTTCATGGGTGGATTCTTGTAGATCTAAGTTTACTTTATTTTCAATTTTCTTGGGTTTTGATCAATAAAACTTCTTTGTTTTCAAAATTTAGTTGCTCTACGTTGTAGAGAATTTTGTTCTACCCCATTTTGACCTATGGAAGTCCAAATTTGGACTTGTAGTTAAGGTTTTATGGAGTTTGGAAGCTATGGGTTCCATGGCCATCTTTCTCGAATTTTTGAGAAGATGGCACCCATCGACTCTTGCCGCATGGGCACCCATCGACTCTTGCTGCATGGCACCCCATCGACTCTTTCCGCATGGTACCCCATCGACTCTGGTTACATGGGACTCTGGCCGCATGAGAAGAGGGCACCCATCGACTCTTGTCGCATGGCACCCTATCGACTCTTGCCGCATGGCACCCCATCGACTATGGCCGCATGAGAAGATGGGCACCCATCGACTCTTGCTGCATGGCACCCCATCGACTCTTGTCGTATGGCACCTCATCGACTCTTACAGCATGGGCACCCATCGACTCTGACCGCATGGAAAGATGGGCATCCATCCACCCTTGGCCGCATAGTGCCTATTTTGGCTATTTTTGTATGTTTTATGTCCTATTTGGCTGATTTGTGGCCATAATTTCTCCCAACTCCCAACATGAAAGTTATAGATCATTTCCTTGGCTTCAAGAATATATTACCAACTATTTTATACAAGTTTCTTTCATTCTTGATACGGAGCTTATGATTGCATTTCATGTTTTCTATCTTGGCCTAAATTGCGACGACCCTACTCAATAGCTTGATATTTTTTTAATAAATGAATTTCTTAACATGATTTGATAATATTTTACATATAGAGAATGATTGTACCCTCTCATATCCTTAACACTAGCACAGATTCAATTGGTGTTTTAGGCCAAATATGTTAGCACCCTGAATTTTGGGTTAATTTTTTTTCATTTTATTTTATTTTTCTGGTTATTTGGTTTGATAAATATTTTATTCTATTTATTTATCTGTAAGTGTACTCTTTCATGCCATTGATAATTGGAGTATCAGGGATGTTCAACTCTGGAAATCTTCTTCACGAGTTTTGGAGTGGACACGATTACCTTCATGACGGTATATGGTGTCCCACCCAAACTTGTTCCCTTGTGCTCTTTCTGCTTCGCTGAACTTCGGGTCAATTTAGACCATTTGATTATTATTTAATTTTCCACTCTTTTCCTTGATCATTTTCAGCGCGTTACCATGACATTTAAATTGGGAGCGCAAGACCAGTCAGTTTCTTGAAACCAACTCCTCATTGATGATCTACTCGAGACGCTCGTCACCCATGACCTTTGTGTCCCACTCAGACACGTCAGTTTGAGCTCCATTTGATTCGCGCAACTTTTCCGACACGTGACCCGATTTTATTTCACTCCACGGCGTCACATTCATTTTCCAACTTGATTTGTGGGTCCCCTGTCGACCAAAACCTGTCCGCCCCAACTATGGACATGGCCCACTTTGAGCCTACTATCCGTCCGTCACTTGTGTCCCATTTATTGGAATCCCCATGTGCTACTTATTTCTCCATGATCATCGACGTCTAATTTTAATTCGATTTTCGCACAATGTCCAGTTTTGATCCAATCCGGCTCCACCGAGCCCAGTCCAGCTTCGTGCTACCCTCCATCGTAGCACTCTCATATTTTTTTTTGTCCAAAAATATCAAGTACTCTTCTCCCTATTTTTCTATATTTATTGGAAAATTCTTTTTATTAAAACTCCTATGGGAATGACCTATTTTTTTCCCATTTAATCTTAGCCATTGATTTTCCTTAATTAAATCATCACCATCATCCTCAGCCTCATTGCCCTTGAAAAATACTAAATATCCATGCTACCTATTTTTAATTATTATTGAAAATTTTCCTTGATTTATTCCTATTGAAATTTCCTATTTTTTCTATTTTCCCTATTTTCCAATCTAGCCCTTGATTTCTCCAATCAATCCCAACCATTCAATTTTTCCCCATGCAACTTTTCCCACACAAACTTTCCACAGCCAATATTGGCCGGCCCTAACTATTTGGGAAGGAATCTTTTTCTCTCTCCTTTCATTTACTACCTTATCTCTTTCTCTCTCTCTCACCAACTAATTCCAACACAAAAACTCAACATATCATACTACAACAGCAGCTTCAATACCACCACCCCCTACAAACCCGATCTCCTCCTTCTCCTGGGCAACCCGACCACCCTGGCCGTGGCCTCCTGGTCGGCCTCGGCCGCAGTTGGCCAACCTTCACCACCACACACAGCTCCAACTTTCCTCTTCCCTCCTCCTTCTCCATCAAACCGACCTCAACACCGCCACCACCATCAACTCCACCGGGCCACAACCGCCACCACCACCTCGCCGCTGGTAGCACAGCGTGCCACCTCGCTGCGCTTCTGCCGGGCCAGGCGCGCCGCGCCGCCGCGTGCCACCAGCGCGCACAGCAGGCAGCAGTAGCTGCATCACAGCAGCAGCGCGCGTACTTCGCGCGCGCGCACGCGCGGTTGAGCGCCACCACCGACCACGCCGACGTGGCCGTAGCCTCCCCTAGGCTGGGTGCCCCTCCGGCGACCCCCTGGGTCCGCCCTCTCGTCCTCCAGCGCGACGTATAGGCGATTCGTGCGTTTTGCACGACGTCCCGTCGTGACGCGCGCGAAATAAAGTTCGTTTTGACGCCCCGTCGCAGCAACTTCGCGCGCATTTTCCTGGAGATCCGACCGTTGGATCGGCGATTTCTTCGCTCCGTCACAATCTTGGTATATCCACCTTCGCTCATGTCAATTTTCGTCCGTTAATTTTATCGTTTGATACATGAAAACCGGCCACCAAGTTGATCGTTTAAATCGTATTAAATTTGGACAGTTTCGCGGGGCCAACTTCGTCAGCTTGTATCTCCTCCACCGCAGCTCCGTTTGGTGTGCTACCAGTTTCGGTGCGAAGCTGGTGTAACCCTCTTGCTACTCCTCCAGTTTCGTTTTATTGTGAGCTTATTTGATTGGTTGAATTCGACGCCAAAGTTGGCCGTCCGAATTCGTAATTTCCAACTTGTAAAATTCCATTTTTGAACACGGGACTCCAGATTTCATTTCTGACACCACCATTAGACTTGTGGCGTCGTTCTGGCATGTTTTCATATAAAATTTGTTAGATTTAGAGAACGTGGGCCCGGGCACGCATTTCGGTACAAAGCGGGTCCCACATTCTGGGTCAACGGGACTTTTTGACGCCGGCTCATCGGAATCCAATTCCGGATATACCGTTGAGTTCGTATCGTCATTCTGGACTCGTTGACATATAATTTGCTAGATTTTGGTGGACATTGGATCTGGCACGTATTTCGGTGCAAGTCGGATACCAATATCCGGGCCAACGGGTCATTTTGAGATCGGCTCATCGGAATCCAATTCCGGAGATACCGTTGAGTTCTTATCATCATTCTGGACTCGTTGACAGGTAGTTTGCTGAGTTTTGAGAACTTTGGCTCCGGCACGCATTTCCGTGCAAACCGGAATTCCAAGTTCTGGTCAACGGGCCAAATTGAGATCGGGTCAACGGAATCCAATTCTGGAGATACCGTTGGGTTCGTATCGACATTCTGGTTGCGTGGACATATAATTTGTTATATTTTATAGACTTATTTTCTTGCACATTTTTTGGTGCAAAACGGCTCCGACACGGACACCGTTTTGACCCGAAATTACCTTTTTGCCCTTGTGTCCAAATTGGACCGTTGGGTAGGCTATCCTAGCTAATTTGACCATTCTAGACACGTTGGCGATGTTCATTTCATCGTCCGACAATGTTTGTTGATAATTTCTCTGAGTTTAACCTTTTTATAATTAATTAATAAATAATTCACATAATGTTCGTATTTCGGGATTAGTACAACGAAACTGAGATCAGTCAATTCCAGTGATCTCATATCGCTGAAATTGACAAGTTGGATACGTGGATCACTATAATAAGATTATCAACCTTACCGATAATCTTCTTATCTCGATTTGCGTGCCGTAAGTTTCGACGTACAAATAACGAAGTACACTTTAATAATTAGATTAGATTTACCCTGTTTGACCAGAGTTGACCAGTTGACCCAAAGTCAACTGTAAGTCAACACTTGACCTAGTTTGACTAGATTATTGACCGGAGTCGACCTAGAGTTTATTTGACTTAGAAGAACCTAGAATAATATAGATTGCCTGTAGGGATTCATTTATTTCAACTTAAACACCTTGTAACCTGTGTTTCTTTAATTAGGACTCTGTGGCTTCAGTGGGACCCTCTCTACTTATCAGCTGTTCAGGTTATCGAGACGTGTACATTCTCTGATCATTTTATATCTTGCTTAGAATTATTTCCTGCAGTAGATTACTTTACTTGTACTGTCACGACGGTCACACAGATTGGTACTATATGGATCCTTTCTTGAGATGTTATCCTTAGGGAGCATCGAGTACTCTATGTTTGTGCGTTTCACTTACATGGCGTATCACTATGCTTTGTTGATTCTTCGATCACTTGTGACATATACTCTTATGATCACAGAGTCATCCTGGAATCCCTATCCCTTTTATGGGTCTACTATGTATTACCTTCGGGGTCCATTACCTTCGGGGTCTATTACCTTCGGGGTCTATCACCTTCGGGGTCTGAACATAGTATCATAACATAACCTGGCTGGATCCTTGTGTATTGATTGGGGGTACGGGGGAGTAGAAGTGGACATGTGAATAATACACCAGTAGTATCTTCATTGAATCATTCCGTAGTGTCTTCATTGAATCATCCCAGGCCATTTACATGTTCATATTGTACTCTGACTCACTAGTCACTGCTAGTTCTATATGTATAGTAGATATTTCTTTTACAGCTCTCTCTCTGTTTACATACTGCTTTTTCCTCAGTACCTGTATCTTACTTTACTGCATGTTATATGTTTTCTAACCTGCTATGATATGTTGAGATGTACTGTGCTCGCTCCAGTCCTGACTGGACCTGTTGATAAATTTTACAGATAGCCTGGAGGTGCCTGCTAGCCTAGAGGAGACACAGTAGGGTTTGTTTAGGTAGTTATTTTATTTTTGTCTGGAGTTGTATTTACTTTGGGGATTACTGTATCTTTATTTGAGTTTTGAGATGTACTTCTGGGTTCATGTATCTTAGACACTTAGACTTCTATCTCCTGTATTTATTTTGGATTTCATGTTTTATCTATCCTTATCATGCTCTACCCTAGATGTGATTGAGTCTGTATCTGCTATGTCACCCCCATTCGGGGAGCATAAACTGTTTAGCCTTATACTGTTAGATGCATGAGACCTAGGACAACGTTCTACCGCCGACACTGCGGCGTAGGCTGGGCGTCGTTACGTTCTCGTGCCCTAACTCTAGGGTGCGGGTCGTGACACGTTTTTAGTGGTGGCCCATGCAGGTCGAGACTAAAAGTGTAGTGGTATTCGAACTAGAGTACCACTACAGCCTGCACTAGGAATATGATATATTTTGAAGATACTCAATCACAGTTAGGAACCCTTGAGAGATTCCTGGGACGACCCTGGAGAATCTTATTTAACTTCGATTTGAAAACTCTCTTTTTCCCTTGATTTGATTCATTTTTACTTTCATTGTTAAATTTGATTTTTTTTTTTGATTATTGTTGAATTTGAGTTTGTATTTATTAATTTTGATGGATGATTGTCGAATTTTGAATTTTGATGATAGCTGTTGCATTCGAGTTTGTATTTTGATGGATTTTATCCATTTTTGAATTTTGATGTTCGTTAATAAATTGATTTGATTTTGAGTATTCATTATTGATTAAATTTAATTTTTGGCAAGATGAAATTATATGGGCTAGGTCATCTATGTTATAGAAATCTTGTCTTCTATAGTCACATTAGCTAGCATGGTGAGGACATATAGTCTGACTTTGGATATATTTCTCGGGAGTGGGAATTTAAGATTTTCGCAGCCAAGCTAGCGGCACCGCGAAAATGTTAAATACCATGATTCTAGAGATATGTACATAAGTCAAGGGCTCTGTGATTATCGTAGCCTTGCTTACTGGTATGACGAGGATTTAGAGTACCATAATTTCAGACAGACGCATATGATTATCAGATTGTACTTTAAATATTTTCGAACATATTTTCTCTACCTTGTTTCAGTCCTTCAAAAAAAAAGAGAATTATTAATTGTTTTGTTTTGCCTTGCCTCTCATTATTTAACTTAGGAGTAGCTTTAGCTATTTTCATAAACCCTTGGGTAACTTCTTCCATGAATTTCTTCTTAATTCAACAAATCAATGATTTTGCTAGACTTTATCTTGGGATTGATATTTTAGTTCTGGATTTCAAATGGGTTCCTCTTTTAAAACGGATAAGCAGAACATATTTTATTACCATTTCTTTTCCTGTCAATATTTTAGTACCATCATTCCTTGTCTTATACAACTATCCTGATTATATCAATTCCGGCTCGTATCTCTTTCTATCAGCTGTACTTGAACTCTTGAATTTGCATATCATTTTTATCTGAGAAATGTTGAAGAAGTGACGTAAATCATCTAGTATGGAAATAACGTGAATGGTTATCATGGAATGATTTGTAGGAATCAAAATGATGGATGTCAAATGTGAAAAATTCGAAATGGAGATGTGGTAGCGGTTTACAAATGAAATCGTGGGATAAATGTTATTAATTTAGAAACAATTGCAGAAATTTTGGTTATGAGTAATTCATGGATGTGCTTCAAAAATATATATATCAGAGGTCAACCTAGTTTTGAGAACTTAGAAAATCTTGGTTATTGATTCTTGGGAACTATTACAAGGCTATGTGAAATTTAGAGATGGAAATGAGAATTTGATTGTTTTTTATGATTATGCGAAGTTGAACCAGATATTGTAAGAGGGTGACTAGAGACAGAGAAAACAAGGATTTTAAGCTATAGGAATTGTTTTAGATGATTGGAGAAATTGTAGAATTCAAAGGGAAAATAATTGAAGGTGAACGTTGAGGAAATTATGAAGGTTGATTTATAAACAAGAATAAAATTTTGTGTGACATAGTGGTATTGGAGTTTAGTAAGTGCGAGACTTGACTTAAACAAGTACAAGGATTTTATAAACTGGATTTAGGGGTTTCGGATCTAAATTAAAATGAGGTGATGGAAATTGAAAATTTTGATTAATGAATAAGTGTCGACTCCTGAATAAGAGGGGTATGTCTCATGGAAAATATTTTAAAAGTTTGAAATTTTGTCTATGGTGATCATGGTAAAAGTTTAGATGACTGAAGATTATAAAATTTTTGAGGGTAGACATATAACGGTTGATTTTATATTAGGATTTGTGAGAAAATATGATTGGCAAATGGTAAACTGATAATGTTAGAGAGAGATGATTAACTGACCTTCGTATGAAATCCTTTCGTGTTTTTCTCTAAAAGGATTTTCAACATCATTGAATCCTAGTTCCTTAATCACGACCAAATCGACTTCGATTATCTTTTCTTATCATAATTATATCTTGGTTGTACTTAATTTTGATTGTGACCCGAATCTCTATCCTTGTTTGCTCGTTCTCAAACTTTGTTGAGCTGTCCTCCACATTGCCTAAATTTTGATTTCCCTAATTCGATCAACTTAGATCGTATCGAGAATAAATATTTTTAATATATATTGTGATTGGATTTTTCATGCAAGTGACTTTCATTCTTAACTTTGATTTTGATTTTTCTGAACCCTTTAAAGATAATTGGTAGTTACTTTTCTTTATTTTTATGATAAGTACCAGTTTTCACATAGGATGGTAGGCTGTCTTACAGTTTTGATGATTGTTATTTCTGTATCTTTTCTAAGTTTAGCACTCTGGATTGCTTGTGTGTTTTGATACCCGATGACCGCCTTGCTTAGTATGACTAGTATACCTAGATGAGACTTTCACTACCACCGTATGCCATGACCCTGGACGTTGCTCTTTTGATGGTATGATTTGTTTAAGTTCTGGGACTTGATTGTGGGGGTTTGACCTAGAGGGAGTATGGACATTTTAATTTCGAGGACGAAATTTTTATAAGGTGGGTAGGATGTTAGCACCCTGAATTTCGGGTTGATTTTTTTTCATTTTATTTTATTTTTCTGGTTATTTGGTTTGATAAATATTTTATTCTATTTATTTATCTGTAAGTGTACTCTTTCATGCCATTGATAATTGGAGTATCAGGGATGTTCAACTCTGGAAATCTTCTTCACGAGTTTTGGAGTGGACACGATTACCTTCATGACGGTATATGGTGTCCCACCCAAACTTGTTCCCTTGTGCTCTTTCTGCTTCGCTGAACTTCGGGTCAATTTAGACCATTTGATTATTATTTAATTTCCCACTCTTTTCCTTGATCATTTTCAGCGCGTTACCATGACATTTAAATTGGGAGCGTAAGACCAGTCAGTTGTTTGAAACCAACTCCGCATTGATGATCTACTCGAGACGCTCGTCACCCATGACCTTTGTGTCCCACTCAGACACGTCATTTTGAGCTCCATTTGATTCGCGCAACTTTTCCGACACGTGACCCGATTTTATTTCACTCCACGGCATCACATTCATTTTCCAACTTGATTTGTGGGTCCCCTGTCGACCAAAACCTGTCCGCCCCAACTATGGACATGGCCCACTTTGAGCCTACTATCCGTCCGTCACTTGTGTCCCATTTATTGGAATCCCCATGTGCTACTTATTTCTCCATGATCATCGACGTCTAATTTTAATTCGATTTTCGCACAATGTCCAGTTTTGATCCAATCCGGCTCCACCGAGCCCAGTCCAGCTTCGTGCTACCCTCCATCGTAGCACTCTCATATTTTTTTCTTGTCCAAAAATATCAAGTACTCTTCTCCCTATTTTTCTATATTTATTGGAAAATTCTTTTTATTAAAACTCCTATGGGAATGACCTATTTTTTTCCCATTTAATCTTAGCCATTGATTTTCCTTAATTAAATCATCACCATCATCCTCAGCCTCATTGCCCTTGAAAAATACTAAATATCCATGCTACCTATTTTTAATTATTATTGAAAATTTTCCTTGATTTATTCCTATTGAAATTTCCTATTTTTCCTTTTTTTTTCCTTTTTTCCAATCTAGCCCTTGATTTCTCCAATCAATCCCAACCATTCAATTTTTCCCCATGCAACTTTTCCCACACAAACTTCCCACAGCCAATATTGGCCGGCCCTAACTATTTGGGAAGGAATCTTTTTCTCTCTCCTTTCATTTACTACCTTATCTCTTTCTCTCTCTCTCACCAACTAATTCCTACACAAAAACTCAACATATCATACTACAACAGCAGCTTCAATACCACCACCCCCCTACAAACCCGATCTCCTCCTTCTCCTGGACAACCCGACCACCCTGGCCGTGGCCTCCTGGCCGGCCTCGGCCGCAGTTGGCCGACCTTCACCACCACACACAGCTCCAACTTCTCCTCTTCCCTCCTCCTTCTCCATCAAACCGACCTCAACACCGCCACCACCATCAACTCCACCGGGCCACAACCGCCACCACCACCTCGCCGCTGGCAGCACAGCGTGCCACCTCGCCGTGCTTCTGCCGGGCCAGGCGCGCCGCGCCGCCGCGTGCCACCAGCGCGCACAGCAGGCAGCAGTAGCTGCATCACAGCGGCAGCGCGCGTACTTCGCGCGCGCGCACGCGCGGTTGAGCGCCACCGCCGGCCACGCCGACGTGGCCGTAGCCTCCCCCTAGGCTGGGCGCCCCTCCGGCGACCCCCTGGGTTCGCCCTCTCGTCCTCCAGCACGACGTATAGGAGATTCGTGCGTTTTGCACGACGTCCCGTCGTGACGCGCGCGAAATGAAGTTCGTTTTGGCGCCCCGTTGCAGCAACTTCGTGCACATTTTTCTGGAGATCCGACCGTTGGATCGGCGATTTCTTCGCTCCGTCACAATCTCGGTATATCCACCTTCGCTCATGTCAATTTTCGTCCGTTAATTTTGTCATTTGATACATGAAAACCGGCCACCAAGTTGACCGTTTAAATTGTATTAAATTTGGACAGTTTCGCGGGGCCAACTTCGTCAGCTTGTATCTCCTCTACCGCAGCTCCGTTTGGCATGCTACCAGTTCCGGTGCGAAGCTGGTATAACCCTCTTGCTACTCCTCCAGTTTCGTTTCATTGTGAGCTTGTTTGATTGGTTGAATTCGACGCCAAAGTTGGCCGTCCGAATTCGTAATTTCCAACTTGTAAAATTCTATTTTTGAACACGGGACTCCAGATTTCATTTCTGACACCACCATTAGACTTGTGGCATCGTTCTGGCATGTTTTCATATAAAATTTGTTAGATTTGGAGAACGTGGGCCCGGGCACGCATTTCGGTGCAAAGCGGATCCCACATTCTGGGTCAACGTACTTTTTGACGTCGGCTCATCGGAATCCAATTCCGAATATACCGTTGAGTTTGTATCGTCATTCTGGACTCGTTGACATATAATTTGCTAGGTTTTGGTGGACATTGGGTCTGGCACGTATTTCGGTGCAAGTCGGATACCAATATCCGGGCCAACGGATTATTTTCAGATCGGCTCATCGGAATCCAATTCCGGAGATACCGTTGAGTTCGTATCATCATTTTGGACTCGTTGACAGGTAGTTTGCTGAGTTTTGAGAACTTTGGCTCCGGTACGCATTTCCGTGCAAACCGGAATTCCAAGTTCTAGTCAACGGGCCAAATTGAGATCGGGTCAACGGAATCCAATTCTGGAGATACCGTTGGGTTCGTATCGACATTCTGGTTGCGTGGACATATAATTTATTATATTTTATAGACTTGTTTTCTTGCACGTTTTTCGGTGCAAAACGGCTCCGACACGGACACCATTTTGACCCGAAATTACCTTTTTGCCCTTGTGTCCAAATTGGACCGTTGGGTAGGCTATCCTAGCTAATTTGACCATTCTAGACACGTTGGCGATGTTCATTTCATCATCCGACAATGTTTGTTGATAATTTCTCTGAGTTTAACCTTTTTATAATTAATTAATAAATAATTCACATAATGTTCGTATTTCGGGATTAGTACAACGAAACTGAGATCAGTCAATTCCAGTAATCTCATATCGCTGAAATTGACAAGTTGGATACGTGGATCACTATAATAAGATTATCAATCTTACCGATAATCTTCTTATCTCGATTTGCGTGCCGTAAGTTTCGACGTACAAATAACGAAGTACACTTTAATAATTAGATTAGATTTACCCTGTTTGACCAGAGTTGACCAGTTGACCCAAAGTCAACTGTAAGTCAACACTTGACCTAGTTTGACTAGATTATTGACCGGAGTCGACCTAGAGTTAATTTGACTTAGAAGAACCTAGAATAATATAGATTGCCTGTAGGGATTCATTTATTTCAACTTAAACACCTTGTAACCTGTGTTGCTTTAATTAGGACTCTGTGGCTTCAGTGGGACCCTCTCTACTTATCAGCTATTCAGGTTATCGAGGCGAGTACATTCTCTGATCATTTCATATCTTGCTTAGAATTATTTCCTGCAGTAGATTACTTTACTTGTACTGTCACGACGGTCACGACGGTCCTGATATGAAGTCCATCGTCAAGTGTTCCCATTTCCACTCCGGGATGTCTAGCGACTGCAACAGTCCTGCTGGTCTCTGTCTGCTAGCTTTCACTTGTTGACAAATTAAACATCTAGCTACATACCTGGATACGTCCTTCTTCATTCCGTACCACCATACTATAGTACGCATATCCCGATACATTTTGTTGGCTCCTGGATGTATGGAATACTGCGACTGGTGTGCTTCTTACATCAGTTCGTTCCTCAGTTCACCAGTTGGTACGCAAAGTCTCGTACCATGCTTCAGTGCTCCGTCGCTGGCGATTGAGAATCCTTCAAGTGTTTCTGCCAGCACTTGATCTCTGAGTTTACAAAGCGTCTCGTCTTGGAATTGTGCCTCCTTGACTCTGTCCATTAGACTTGAACGCACTTGCAACTGCATCATTGTTGAATCAGCTCCTGGTATAATGGCTTCTCTTCCTAGTCTCTTTATTTCTTCTTTGGGCAGTACAATCTCCAGTCCAAGCTTTTCCATGTCCTCCAGCAAATGATGCTCCTTGGTCAAGAACATTGCCATCGGGTATCGACTAAGTACATTTGTAATAACATTAGCCTTACCCGGATGATACTGCAGGTTGATGTCGAAATCCTTCATTAGTTCTAGCCATCGTCTTTGTCACATGTTCAGCTCCTTCTGAGTGAAAACATATTTAAGACTTTTATGGTCTGTAAATATTTTCACTCTCTCTCCATAAAGGTACTGCTTCCATAGCTTCAATGCAAATATCACCGATGCAAGCTCCAAATCATGTGTGGGATAGTTCTTCTCATGAGTCCGTAATTGCCTAGATGTGTAAGCAATTACTTTCCCGTGTTGTTGAAGAACGCAGCCCAATCCCTTACCGGAAGCATCACTATAAATTGAGAAACCGCCGATACATGAGGGTAGCGCAAGTATCGGCGCCGTTGTAAGCCTCTTCTTCAGTTCCTCAAATGCTAATTGGCAAGCTTCAGTCCAAATAAATTCTTCGTTCTTCCTGGTAAGCTTCGTCATTGGTTCAGCAATTCTGGAGAAATCCTTCACACACTTCCGGTAGTAGCCAGCTAAACCCAAAAAGCTTTTGATTTTTGTAACTGAACTTGGTGCAGTCCACTTCTCAATAGCAGCTATCTTCATTGGATCCACCAACATTTCTTCTCCTGTGACAACATGGCCAAGAAAATCCACTTTGTCTAAGAAGAATTCGCATTTAGATAGCTTACCATAGAGCTTCTCCCTCCTTAAAGTTCCCAGAACTTTCCTCAGGTGCTCTTCATGCTCTTCTTTAGTCTTCGAGTAGATCAGAATGTCGTCGATGAAGACAACCACAAACTGATCCAAATATTCATGGAAGACCTTGTTCATAAGGTTCATGAATACTGCAGGAGCATTCGTCAGTCCAAACGGTATGACCAAAAATTCATACTGACCATATTTGGTGTTGAATACCGTTTTCGGGATATCCTCCTTCCTGACCTTGATTTGGTGGTAGCCTGATCTGAGATCTATCTTCGAAAATACCTTAGCTCCACTCAGTTGATCAAACAGGTCGTCGATCCGGGGCAGAGGGTACTTGTTCTTAATGGTAATGTTGTTCAGCGCCCGGTAATCGATGCACATCTGTACGGTTCCATCCTTCTTAGGCACGAACAAAACTGGTGCTCCTTAGGGTGAAGCCCCGTCTCTGATAAATCCTTGTGTCTTCAGTTCGTCAATCTGGTCCTTCATCTCTTTTGCCTCCTTAGGATTGACTCTGTGGCAACCCCGAAAAATAGGAAAAGAGCCGGGTACTAGGTCGATGGAGAATTCCACACCTCGATCTGGCGACAATCCTAGAAGACTATCTGGAAAGACGTCCATGAATTTCGCTATGATAGGGTGAGGAGGCCCGGGTTCTTCGATGATAGAGGAGTAGGTAACACTCTTCATGTCTTCCGGAGCTCGAGAGATTTCAAACTCCGGTTCTCCTGGTGGGCTGAAGATTACACATCCTCTGTGACAATCTATCAGCGTATGCTGCTCACTTAACCAATCCATCCCTAGGACTATATCATAGTTGGACAAGGGCATCACAAGTAAGGGTGTTAAGAATTTGTGGCCTGAGATAGTTATGGGACAGTTACAAGCCTTGGTGATGGGTATGGGTCCACCACCGGTCATAACTCTACTAATCATCTTGCTAAGTCCTGTATCTAGATGGTGTGCAAAAATAAACTTTAATGATATGAAGCTGTGTGATACACCCGAATCAAATAATACTAGAGCAGGATGGAAAAACACATAAATGGAACCTGTGATGACATCAGCGGTGGGTTCCTGCTCTGGTTCCTGCTCATCTGCTACTAGGACAAAAGCTCGCCCGGACTTCTGCTGGTGTTGTCCGAACCGTTGTTGCTGAGTGGGTAGGAGAGCTCTTTGCTGAGTTGCTCCGGTCCGATTGGATACCGTAGGGCAGTCTTTCACTTGGTAGGTGGCAGACCCACAGACTAGACAGTGTCCTAGCCTCTTCCTGCAGATGATCGCCTGATGTCCTGGCCTCTTGCAGAAATTGCAGACAGGGATCTGCTTCTGAGGCGCTCGTTCATTGGTTCTTGCCTGATGGTGCTGCTGCTGATGGTACGAAGGCCTGTTGTTGTTGTTGTTGGGCCTCTTCTGGTTACCCTGGAAGTTGCTAGTTCCAGGATACTCCCTTTTTGAACGAGAAGGCTGGCTCTTCTCCACGTCTTGAGCTCGTATCAGAATCTTCTCGTATGTCTTGGCTCCGCCTGCGATCACAGGGGTGCGAATTTCCTCCCTTAGTCCATACCTGAATCTTTCAGCACGATCCTTGGGGTCAGTAACCAAGTTCTGGGCAAAGCGGCTAAGTCGACCGAACTCTGCTGCATACTCTCCAACCGTCATGTTCCCTTACTTCAGGTCCTGGAACTGTCTTTCCATCTCCCGCATCTCTGATGTTGGGAAGAACTTCCTGCGGAACAGCCTCTTGAAGGTGTCCCAGTCCAGCTGCTTGTCCTGGAGTCGGGGTTCATTCTGGTACTAGATGCTTGCCACATCTTGCAGCTGGAGTCCTACTGCTTCGGTCTTGAGGTCCTCTGGGAGTCGAGCGACGCTCAAGAGACGCTCCATGCTGTCTAGCCATTCGTCGGCGTAGATGATTCCTTCGGTTCCTTTGAAAGGTCGAGGGCCTTGCTTCTTGAAACTCACTATATCTCCGACCTTCATGTAATAATACGCCTCTAATCAAAAGAATGGCCTTAATGATATATAACTTAACTCCTGAGTTATGTTTACCTTGGCAGGTCGTGGCTCCAATGAAGTGGTTCCTCCTCTCTCGAGGGTAGCCATAGCCACGTTGTGGGCATTCTCCATGCCTTCTCTCATGATCGCGATCTGCTCGCGATGGGCTTCAGCTTGGGCTACAGTCTGTTCACGATGAGCTTCTGCTTGGGCTCTCTGGGCTTCGAGCAGTCCTCGTAGCATGCCTACTAGGTCGGTGGGATCCACGGGCACTGGTGGGGCAGCTGGTGTGGGTACTACCGCAGGGGACTGCGGCTCAGTCCGAGGAAGCACCGGTTCTGCCGTTTGTGCTGTAGTAGCATAAACGGGGCGGGGTGCTGGTGCAGCATGGGGACGGTCAGTCAGCTACAAAGGAGGTGGGTCCCAGCGTGCTTGAGGAGGTGGGGTGTGATTGGTAGACGCCACCTCATCTTCAGTAGGGCCAGAACGGGTAGTCTTTCCTTTGACCATACTCTGGAAGGTTTAGGGTACAAACATAAGCAAGGTATCCTACCAGTCTATAGTCAAACAAAAATATTTATATATATATAAGTCGGACCTATGTTGTGACAAATCAATGTTCGAGTGTTCTAATTGTTTCTAGGTATGTTTTTCTAAGTTGTTGTTTCAGGACCTGCATGGGCCACTACTAAAAACATGTCACGACCCGATCCCAAATAATTGGGTCAAACCGGATCACGCCCAGCCTGCACCGTTGTGAGACGGCGGCAGTAAGCTGTTCCATTAGCAGGTATTCACAATAACATCTATACATTTGTGACAACTGAATATACGAGTATTTTAAAAAACTTTATTCAATATTTGAATAAATACAACTGGAAAGTAAAAGAACAGAAATGAATGCTGATTTCAAATTAACAAAATTTCAAAACAACAAAACTGGAAACCGGAAAATATCTTGCTAAGCCTTCGGCTCGTCGGCCTCAGGTCCTGTGTCCTCCAAGGGGGACTCTAGCAACACCACAGGGTACAGAACCGGGTCATAATAGCTATTGTATAATAGCTCAGCATCCTCAAAATCACCTAAAAATGTTGTCTCCAGTCAGGAGGGAGCAAAGTACAATCATGAAAATTAAACGATTCAACTAATAATTAGAAATTTGCAGTATTAAACAGTTTTGAAATAATATTTTCCAACAATTCTACACGATAGAAAACAATGTGATTTGAGTAGATAATAACTATGACCGGCTTGGGTTGTACAATTGTATCCTAGCGATACGATATGGCTTATCCCCGTGTGTAAGAGGGGTAAGCTAATACAATCATTATACTATTTGGGGTATTAGTCATAGGCACTACACTACTCCCCCAATATCCCGCAATCAATCAATATCAATCAATACTCTAGGAGAGAGTTTCGTGTAACAATGTGGTTTAAGCATGCAGATAACAATTACTAATTAAATTGTTCAACAAACACAACCGTACTTGCCTTTGTTTATGACTGGATCGGTAAAGTCGGTTCCGAGGAGGATGTCAGGTTCGTCTCCGAGATCCTACAGTTGAGAACCTTGACTTAGAACCATTGTGAAACCAAGCTAGGTGTGCTAGTTGCAATTTCTAGTTGCAGGTCCTAGTCAAGTTTTAAGTTATTAATTTAATCTACTGCTAACGGTTTACGATACGTACTACGTTAGTTCTCATATAGTTGGATAGCCAGTTTCTGGTTTACTTGAAAAAATTGTCGTTACCGGTTAATTCGTAAAACTTTGCATTTTTAATATTATACGTATAAAACTACATTTTCTTTTAATGATAAAACGTGGGTTTTGTTAACTATCAATATTTTATTCAAGTTATTTTATCGTAAAAAATCCTTATTAATTTATACAAAATATTTATTAGCCATTTTGTCATGAAGCGCCTAATTACGAAAACGATAAAACCATCCAGAAAATAAAAGAAAAATCCTAATCTATACAATACAAGTCCACAGCGAAATAAAGTAGAAAACTGGGCTTATGCCCTTATATTAAGTTACATAAATGAAATTTAGGAATAATAATAAATCTTGGGTGAATCCTGAACGTCGGGAAGCAGTCCATTCAGCAGGTCGAAGCCCTGCACCAAAAATACTAACAGCAGTACCCGTACTAAAATAATAATTATAAATTAAAGATAATAATTATATGAGTCTCAGACTTGGTCCAAAAGTCATAATATTGGCTAGCGCCTCAACGTACAGGAACCCTGTAGCGTTTGCGCTTCGCCAGGCTCATTCGACCTATAGGGTCGTCGCCTAAAAGGTGGTACAGAAAACCTTAAATCTGAAAGCCGACAAATCCAATATATAAACATTTTGCAAAAGTCCGATTTTCAAGTCCCAAATTTTATACGAAAAATCCGTTTTAAAAATATTTCCAAAAAAATTGGGCAGCATCTCCTCTATATCTGGGACAACCCAAAACTGGAAAAATGTGCAGACAACTCCAACAATTATCCAAAACCAGGGAAAACACATTTATATAGAAAAAATATATATATTAACAGAAAACATTTCCGAAGCCTAATCGAAAATCCCGAAATTTCGAATATCCAAACCAACCATAAAAATATCACAGAAACGTCTCCAGGAAAAAAAAATCAGAAATCACTACGTCGACCCAAAACCGAATTCCCGGGAGGGAATCGGGGACCAATTCTCATCATCGACTACCGAAAATGGAACGGGACAAAGGAATTATACCTTGGGTTGCTCGGCTAGAGCTCTCAGATGACAACAAAAGATAAAAAGGAACACGCAGACAGTGGATCGGCTCGGGACAGCGCCTCGTCGGGGCACGGCTGCACTGGACAGCGGGATCCGGGACCGCGGAAAGCACGAAAACGCCTGGGAACGAACCGGACAGCGGAATCCGAAAAACTTCTTGGGACACGGCAGCTGGGAGCGAAAGTGGGGAGCTGGCCGGATGGGGGTCGACCTAGGGCACTGGTCGGCGGCTGAGCACCAGCCGAGAGGGGCGGCCGGCTGGGGTTGATGCCGAGGAGCGCTCGGGGCGGCGGCCGAGCAGAATCGAGACAAAGGGGGCGCGGCTAGGGCACAGCCGCGGGGGCACGGCTGGAAGGGGAGATCGGGGTCGGGCGGAGTTGGGGGTGACCGCGGGGAGGCCGGGTCGGGTGCGGTGGAGCACGGGAAGCTGGCATCGGGCGGAGGGAAGGCTCGGCCTAGGGTGGCCGGGCTGGCTCGAGTAGGGCTCTGGAGAAGGGGTTCTGGAGGAGGAGTGTGGGGTGAGGAAGGGAATGGAGTGAGGAAGTTAAGAAGAAGTGGGGAGAAAGAGGGGGAGGAAATGAAAGGAGGAGAGGGAAAGTAGGGGAGAGGAAGAAGGAGAGTGAGCTGGGAATGGGGAGACCAAATCGTGAGGAAAGAAAAGTTCTCCAGCGGATCGAGTCGGGTAGGTTCGGGTAGCTTAGAAAAAATCCAAAACCCAAAGCATATACACAAGTATGTACATACACCGAAATAATAGTTTAGGGCCCCTAATTGGGAACGGGTTCAAACTGGGTCCGGGCTCGGGTCATGTCAGCAACCAAAAACTAATTTTTTTATTTTGAAAATAATTTCGAACCCACAATATAATAATAATAAATATAATAATGATTTAATTTAGCAAAGTGTATATTTAAATATTACGACAAAAGAAAATTCAATAATTTACCAAAAATGCACTTAAATCTAATTAATTCAATAAATCAAAAAAATGGGGGTTTCACACTTAACATGTCTACACTTTACATTATATTGTATGATAATTACTTTATGCTCCAAGATGCTTACTTATTGTCTTTCTATGTTCGGGATAAGTGTATTGGTAGTGCACGAGTCTCGATCTGCTCTTACTCATTTGTATCTCTAACGGGTGTTATGTTAGTGATTGCTGGTTTTAGTTCCTAGTTTGGCTTCCTTTGTGGTACTTGCTATTGGGGGTCTGACCCCACTGGTTTTGTTTGGCCAGATCTGATAGAGAAGCCTAGAGGATCTTCCACACTATCTACACGACGGTGACCATCCAGATCACCAGAGTACCCAAGTGGGTTTCTCATTTTATTCTCCTACTGGTTATGTACATTATTCTTTTGTGGCGTTTAGCCTCCGAGCACATGTTTAGCTTGTGTTTTGGTCCTTGACATTTAGCCTACGGGCATAAACATGATGTGCGTATTCTAGACTACAGCTAGAGCTATCATGTATGACTAATACTCTTGCTAGTTTTTCCATTTTGTATTACTAGCTTCATGATCATCCAAGTATATATGGTTTGGGACGCTATACTATTGTATGTCTGATGATCATACTTCTTGTACCTTGTATAATTGCCCGTGATCGAGATACCTAGGATTGTTTTAACCTAGGATCGAATGTTCGCTTGTAGAAGTAATCCCCAGGTCTTGACAGCGTATACGTGATTTCAGGTATTGGTGTACTTTGGTATTGCATAGCTGGCCATGTCCGTCCCCACTTGCCCGTATTCTGGTTCTGGGGTGTGACACCCCTCTTCTGGCCGGCCCCGCTTGACCCGCCCCCACCATCGAAGAGAGAGGGGAGGGAGAGAGTTGAGGGTTAAAATTATCTTTTTAGATATATTTTAATGGCTATTAACAGTATGGGTGCAAAATGAGCAAAAATAAAAATATGAGTTTTTTTTAACTAGGAGTCTTTAGATGCAAAAACTCAAATCTGAGGAGGGTTTTTTTGCACTTTACCCCCATTAACAAAGCAAGGGTCACTTGTTGAGATTCAATTGATTAATTAGACGATTACTTCTTGGACCTAAAAAGGATAACAATATTCATTTTTTTTGATAAAATCCTTTCGTTATTGAAATATTTTTGGAAATTCTTTCATTCTCTCTTTTCAAATACCATACGAAGTCATGAAGGTAGACCATAAATGAGATTCTTAGGAAATGAATTAGAATAAGCTCTCATATTATTCAAAAATTCAAAAGGTGAAGCAACTTGAACTCTGATTCCCATTGAATTAAACATGTGATTCCAAAACACGATGTCTAATGATAATCAACAAAGATGTGAAATATGCTCCTCATAATAGCCATAGAAAAAACATTTGAAAACAATAAGAGCATCACCAATGCAAGTGTGAGTTTAAAAAAAGTTGTTGCCACATAGGAATAATAAAACTTTATTGAAAAAGTCCTTCTCCAACGCAAATGTCAAAAAAGTTGTGAAGTTGACATGACATTACATAGCAAAGACATTGTGAAGCTGCTTCTCTAGTTCTAGACAATACACTTCACAATATCTTTACCTTTACATCATCAATTATGAATAAAAAAAAATTAGAAAGGGAAGAAGTTGTCTTGGAAGTTGAAATTTTTTTTCTTCTTAATATTTTTTAATTGGAGAAATTTTTTCTACTTCATTAACTTGTGTGAATATAATCTTGCCATCTAGACATTGTCTTGTGCCTCATGCCACATAGAAATCACATTACATTACAAGACATTTAGGGTTGGAGATGCTCTAAGGCCCTTCTTTAGAAATTGTCAAAAGTGAGTATTTTTTTTTTTTTTAGAGCAAGCCATTATAGCAACTTGACTTTTAGGCCATGTTTCGTTTACGGTATCATGGAATTAGGAAAGGAAAGTAATTCCTTTTCTATGTTTGGATGCCAAAGAAAATGTTTGGAAATGACACTGATTCTGAAGGGAAAGAAAAATTGAAGGAAAGTGGTTCCCCTACCCACCTAGGGATTCACTTTCCCACTCTAGGAATTCACTTTCTCTCCTAATTTCCTTGGCCTTTCAAAACACCGTAAAAAAGGATGGAAATTACAATTTTCCAACGAAAAGAAAATGAACAAAGAATTGATTTCCTTTCATTTCCTTTCCTTTCCTTTCTGCGAACCAAACGAGGCCTTATAGAAATCAGAGATTTCCAAATAGCATTGATAAGGGACCACAAAGTACCATAGTCATTTGTTGGCCCAATGATTGTATCATGTTTTTTAATATGGTTAATCAATTAAGTTTAGCATTTTATTATCACTAATGTCATGCTATCACTATAGTATTATTCTTAAACTTAACATAATCCTAAAGTGCATTAACTTGATCATACTTGCTACTATGTATATTGCTTTGTTCCTCTAACATGTATTTACAAAAAACAATAAGTAAGGTCAACATGGACATGTATAATGAAGAAATCATGGTGGGCCAAAGACGACGGGATACCACTAGATTTCTCTGAACCACCCGACGACATCTCCGGAGCCACGCACTCGGGGTTCCGCTGCCCAGTCAGCAGATAGGGATCGAGGAGGCAATGCTCTCGTGGGGGTTCGGGAGTAAAGCCCCTGAAAGGTATTCAGTTTTCACAAACTGGGTATCTTCGGACATCCGCCATCAAGGAAAAATGCCATCAAAGAAAAATACCATCATCTATCAAAGGAAAAAAGCCAAGCCATACCATCATCATTTCAAGACTCTGAAGAAGCCTGCACCTGCTAAAGTATATCTGGAATCTGTAAATGAGTCTTAAGAATAATTGTAAACACAATAAATGGATGACAAATCGAAAGCTAGGGTAGATATTAACCAAGGGACACTTTTGGACAAACTGTCGGATGGTCCGAGTGGACCCACAGAAAAGCTTCTGTGAACTTTCGGATCATCCGACGGACATTTACAAAAATCCGACGAATAATTCAAAACATTATCGTTTGCATTCCAATGATCGGATTCTGTCTAAAAGCGTCCCCAACGTCTATAATTATAATCGTTGCTCTGTGCAGGCGGATGATCCGATGGAGATCCGCGAAAATCAGACGGATCTTCCGTCCGTCTGCTGAAAGTTACATAATTGCACTTTCGTTTTCTTTGGTTATAAATAGCCTTGAACCCCTTTATTTAAGGTTGATGCTTTAAGCCTAAATTTTTTTAAACCACCAAAGCCTATCCATAACCATTACTCTACAAGCCTTAATTTGTCATCTAATCAAAAGTGCTAGAGTATTCAATAGTTATAATTTTAGATCTTCAAATTAAGTGTTCAAGAAGATCGAAATTTTTCTTTCTCAAGTTGAAGTTGACGAACCTTCGGAGGAAAACTCGTGTGTATGAAGTTGACGAGCCTTCGGAGGAAAACTCGTGTGTAAGAAGTTGACAAGCTCTTTGGATCCAAACTCGTGTTAGAAGTTGACGAGTTCTTCGGATCCAAACTCGTGTTGTAACTATTTACTCAAATAGTGGATTAAAGTTGGGGAGAGTTCCGGGACTAGAGTGCCCCTTGGGAGGATACCAGGATACATCGGGTGTCAGTATTGTTGTTGCTTCTTCTCTTGCACTCTTAATCTTTAAATTGCCTATTAGCAATCGTTTAATGCTTGATTAGTTAGCTTTACCCTATTCACCCCTCCCCCCCTCTTAGGGTGCTTACATCATTAAGCTCTTAATTAGGTGCTTGTTGTATTTAAAATAGAGGCATCAAATTTAATTTATATGAAGTACATGCAGTTCAAGGAGGTGTTATACTACTCAAAATATTTGCTAATTAGAATCCTAATATCCCAAGTGAAAGGAGGTGCTATACGAGTCAAAGAAGGAGATGCTAATAAGCGTTATTCTTTGGTATGCCATGCAGTATTCTAATTTAAAAAGTAGAAAATCTATATTTACTCTTCTCTACATTGTCCTTCAAGCGAAGTTAGATATCCATTATATACCCATCATGCTAAGCTTCCCGAGAAAACTTTGAAACCTAATACTAGCAAAATCTTTTGTAAATATGTTAGCAACTATGCAACTTGCTATCTTTTATGTAATATATATATAAGAACAACTCCTTTGAATCCAGCTTCTCACAAATAAAATGGCAACCACCCTCAATGAGTTTTGTCTGATCATGTGAATTGAATCACATGCTTTTTTTGCCTTGTTATCATAATATAATACAAAGGAAAATTCATGGTTGAGACCCAACTCGAGCAACGATCGCTTCAATCATTGGCAATACACTGGACGAGGCCTTTATATTTGGCTTTGACATTCGATCTTTACATAAAGTCTACTTCGCCTAGTGATAAAATGGCCTCCCACGAATGAGCAGTAGCCAGAAGTATTTGATGTATCCAGCCTACCCATCATTAAAAGATACTCAACACATTGTCATGATCTTTTTGTGGAAAGAAGAATCTTTCCTAGATGTTTCTTATAGTATCAAGAATTCTTTCAATTTGTCTAGACCACAGAGCATGTCTAAATTAGCTGACAACCCCAAATACGTAGCCTATGTCTACTCGTGTAAGAGAGATGTATAAGAGCATTCATACTTCTTTCCAATATTGACCAATATCTGCCAATGGTTCTTCATCTTAGAGGCTCAACTGGTGGTTTGGATCAATTTGAGAGTTAGTATGACAGTAATCAAGATTTTTTGTCTCCTTCAATAAATTATGAGTATACTTTCGTTGACTCATAAACATGGCTCCGGTAGACTTGGATTTGACAACTTCGATACCGATAAAGTATATGTTTCTTTAGTCCTTAATTTTAAACTCAGAGACTAAGAATTTTTCAGTGATACAATCTCCAAAGAGTTGTTACATGTGAAAATCATATCAACCTCATAGACCATCAAGAGAGTAACATATGTATCCGCCCTCTTTACAAATTAAAGACTATTTGTAGCCAAAGAAAAACATATCTTGACACAACCAAGTAAATCAAGCCTATGGGGATCTTCAACACGTAGAATGTTTTGCGAAACCTGCACATTTTTTTTTTCATGAGTATCTATTTATTTGAGAGGCTCCACGTACTTTTTTCTTTGATATATCCATTCAAGAAAGTGAACACCCCCCAACCACCACAAAAAAAAGATTACCTAGTAATTAGGAATTTAACAAATAAAACTAACTATGATTAGTATTCACTTCCTAAGTATTTTCTTTATATATATATATATATATATATATATATATATATATATATATATATATATATATATATATATGAAAAAATGTGAAGGCTTCGCAAAACACTCTACATGTTGAATAAACGTGAGTGCGGGTACATTGGAACAAGGTAATTCTGTTACAAACTTCCAGCCCGAAGGCCTACAAACTCAACCAGAAGGCCCACACTTGTGTCGAACCGCACAGCATCCAGCCCGCACTCACATTTATTCAACATGTAGAGTGTTTTACGAAGCCTTCACATTTTTTCATATATATATATATATATATATATATATATATATATATATATATATATATATATATATATATATATATATATATGCAAATGTGCAAATGACCTCTAGCCTAGTGGTTAAAAGAGATGCATGCATGCGGCCTAAGTGGTCGAAATTCGAGCCCCAGTGGGGGCGAGTTTGCCACAATCACCCATTACTTCATATATATATATATTTTTTTTTTTTTACTTCATATATATATATATATATATATATATATATATATATATATATATATATATATATATATATATATATACATATATATACATATATATATATATTTATATAATAAATAATGTCTTCATAGATAATAGTTATATATATTAAAGAGCTACTATGAGGTTGCCTTTTTCTATCTTAGGAAATAAATATACTACAAATAATGTACTGAATACTTTGCAAATACAATATATAGAAATATTGCATTATGAGTAGATGGTATTTTTACATTTTCATTTTAGAAGTTTTATTTAAGGTTGCATGTGGATATACAAAATATACCAATTATATTGGTATATAGAGTTGATAATCTTTATAATATAAAATATATGTGCAAAATATATTGGAGAAAATTGTAGAAAATATTTTAGGATTTTTAAGAATCCATTCAAATTTGTTATTAGGATATTTGGCATTTTTTAATTTTTTTTATGAAAAGGATTCCATATTTATTTATTTTTATTTTTTTGGGTGTCCACTTCTTACTGGAGCTTAGGAGTGCACTCCCAAGGAGGCTCGAACCCGTGCCATCAACACGGGGTGCCACGTCTTTCCCAACGGGCCACAGATTCTATATATAAATACAAAGGAGTTTAGAAAAGAAAAAAAAACATAGAAACCATCAGCCACCCGAGCCAAAGGGGCTAAAAGCTGGAGAACCCGTGCGACCCATATAAATAAGCAAGAGAGAAATATCTTAAAAAAACCTAAAACCCTAGCACCCCGATGCCCCAGGCGAATAACTCTGACACGCGCGTGCCGCCCACGGCCGCTTGGACACCGTTGGAGGCCGGTTGTGCGCGTGACAGCAGGCGACAACAGTAACAACGCTGCCATAAGTACCCTTGTTTCGACCCAGATTTCTCCTTCTAGGATCCGTCAATTTTCGTTTTATAAATTTTTGATCGAAGTCTAGTTGACCCTCTCTAAATGTCGCGCCCCAGTACCGAAATACGGAGACGGACTAGGCCAGCTACTCCATATGAGGTACGTAACGTCATACGGCGATCGTGGCTGTCGAGAGACTAGGGGGTACATGCTACAATCGAGTCTCCTATGGTACCACAGAGTTCTATGTCTCAATCAATCAAATCACATCAGCAAATAAATGAACATTAAAGATAAAGCAGTAAGGCGTCCCCGACGCTTCATCAAAATGATCATGAGAGACTAGCTTTATAATTTAGCTATCTCAGAGAATCAGGAGTACAAAACTATATACAGTTGCAGTCTGTTTAATTACAATTATATACTGACACAAAATATCGAGTAATCCGGCTAACAGGTGCCGGTGGCTAAACGCCGCAAAAGTATAAGCAGGAGTGGTGGAGAAGAAACCCACTCGAGTCCCCGACCGGCCATGCTCCTAGTATACACCATGGATGTCAGGAAGAAGGATCGCGTCCTCTGGCTCTGCTACGAGATCTGGCCAAACAAAACCAGCGGGGTCAGCCCCGAATAGCAAGTACCGCCAAAGGGGCACAAGAGTTAAGATAAAACCAAGTTATAATGATAAGGATAAAGCTTATGCTGCGGCAATAGGGTAGCGCTACATCGTCGGACCCATCTGGCACCCTTACAACCAAACAAGGACAAAAGGTGCCACATGGAGCCGGGACGCGTCGCACTCTATGACCTTCACATAAGTTTACAGATATAAGTAAGAAGATCTCCTGGTCGTGACTTCGGTCGACAGACCATCGCAGCACGATAACCAACCCAACAATCAAATAAGAACATGGGTTGGATCATGTACCGCGGTGGGCCATGTTCCTTAGTCATTCACAGGAGTAACACATCACAATCAATTAAGGCTTCCGTTCGTAACTTCGGTCCGCAGCCTGTCATAGTACGATAACCAACCCAACAATCAAACAAGAACATGGGTTGGATCACGCGCCATAACAGTCCGCTTTCCTCAGTTACTCGCGGAAAGTAAAAGAAAAATACAAGCAAGTCATTTTCACGGCCAGTCAAGTCTACGAGTTTCTAGTATGGCGAGGTTATCCTCGTATTAAATTATCAGAGTCCTCAGATCGTATCTTTCCAGCAAGGCTAGCCAACCCAGGGGTCCGCGTAGACAGGTATGATTGAGCTCAGGTCCCTCGCAAGGCCACCTTGCCAAAACATATAATATATATAGCAGGAATTAATCGGATACAGTCATCCACTCGTTGCAGATGACACAGTATCCGTGGAGACCAGCCGGCGCGTCAAGACAATATCTCAAGGCGGCTGGTGTAACACGATCTCGGGATTCTGCCCTCCCCATGCATCTAGTATATTTAGTTGCCTAGTTTAACCCTAGGTGAAATCTTGGACTCACATGCTGTGGCCTGCATGATTATCCTCCTAAAGTCGTACTTTGGTACGAGTACCCCAAAGAGGATCCATGTCAATTAGTATGTCAACATGTTCTACCCTCCTTAGTGTAATGCATCAATGCAAATACGCCACGTGGAGTTACGAGTCATTTGTCGAGCATGAACAAGAACTGGGACATTCAGGTACATGTATCAGGAAGGAACACTTTGTTCTCCGGGGTCACATTAGTGCTCATGTCATGCTCGGGACAAAAGGCGTAAGGATATATAGCATACACAAACATTCACCTATATATACAAGAAAATATAATATATAAGAGCCCAGGTCAGAATGCGCATGGTCAAATGCGCAGAAGTCAAAACGCGCAGGGTTAGACTACGCAGGGGTCAAACGCGCAGAGTTAGGTTGCGCAGGCATTAGACTGCGCAGCGGTTAGATGGCGCAGGAGATGCATTGCGCCAGAGTCGGGTTGCGCATGGATCAGACTGCGCAGCGGTTAGATGGCGCAGGAGATAGATTGCGCCAGAGTCGGGTTGCGCAGGGAATAGATTGCGCTGAAGTCAAGCGCGCTGGGTTAGATTGCGCAGGGATTAGACTGCGCAGGATCGGATGGCGCTGGAGCTAAGGAGCGCCAGCGCAGTTCAGCTCAGCGCAATGCGCTGGCCGAAGGGTTGCGCAATTCGTCAAAAGACGAGCTGCGCAGTTCAACTTGCGCTAAAGAGCGCAGGCTGACGGGTCTTCTCTTCCAGGCCGAGAGCCTCCTCAAGAACACCAAAAACTTCCAATTTCCTGAACTTGACCAAATCAAAACAAAATCTAGATTTTCAAAGTTCTAACTTGAGTGAAATTGAATTCTCTTCCACATGGAAGCATCAAAACCCACAAAATCCTAACAAAAATAGATCAAAACCATGTAAATCCGAAAATGGAGAAAACTTAGATCTACAAAAATCAAAGCTTCAAAATGGAAATTTTCAAGTTCTAAACTAGTATAGATTGAGGAGAAGAACATATTTTGACAAATAATTTTGTAAGAAATCATTAACAAAATATAAATCCATCTCTTGAGCAAGTTGGCACTTGCCTTGGTTGGTGGAGGAAATAAATGAGAGGAATAATGAGAGGAGAGAGAAGGAGATGAGTTTTATATAAAATCTAAACCAAGTTGGTTCATGATGACCCAATGGGTTCAAGTGAACCGAGAACATGTCACCCAATTAGAGCCAAAACTGTAAACTAAAATCACAGAAAATAAATTACGAAATATTATTTTGTCAAATAATTCAGGATATACATGAAGAAATACAACAAAATAAATATCGTATAAATATACGTAATTACAAATAAGCAGTATACGTGCTAAAATACGTATACCGAAATCAGGGAGTGACATCTCTACCCTTCTTAGAAAAATTCCGTCCTCGAAATTTCCAGCCAAGACAGGATTGAAAGATCAGGATAAGCAAGGCACAATCACATGCAAGTTAGCTAACAAGCAGTTATTATCTACATCACAAAAGTACAATACAAGCAGGTGCAGTGAATATGGGATCGTGTCATTATGGCATAAAGATATACCTCACAAACCAAACAAATACGGATACCGAGATCGGATCTCGTCCTCGCGCTCCCAAGTTGATTCTCCCGGAGAGTGATGGTTCCAAGCAACACGGACAAGGCTGATCGTCCGATTCTTGAGTACCTTCTCTCGCCGGTCTAAAATAAATACGGGTTGTTCCTCGTAAGTTAAGTCGGTACCAACGACTAACTCTGAATGATCGAGGACATGACTCGGATCCGGGACGTACCCACGTAACTAGGACACATGAAACACATCATGTATGCCAGTTAACGAAGGCGGAAGGGCAAGTCGATAAGCCACATCGCCTACCCGAGCGAGAATCTTGAAAGGACCAACGTATCTTGGACTAAGCTTTCTTCGGGTTCCAAATCTGATGATACCCCGAGTAGGCAAAATCCGCAAAAACACTTGGTCGCCAACTCTGAACTCTAGAGGCCTACGATGCTGATCTGCCCAATGACGGTGTCGGTCCTGTGCAACTCGAAGGCGCTTTCTGACCAACTTAACTATCTCCACAGTCTGCGTGATCATCTCTGGCCCCAACAACTTTCGTTCTCCGACGTCGTCCCATGCCAAAGGGGACCTGCACTTCCTTCCGTACAATGCTTCGAACGGGGCCATCTGAATGCTAGCCTGATAGCTGTTATTATAGGAGAACTCCACTAGATGAAGGTGATCCTCCCAAGATCCGCCAAAATCCAAGGTGCACGCCCGTAGCATATCTTCTAACGTCTGAATGGTTCTTTCTGATTGCCCGTCAGTTTGTGGATGATAAGCAGTACTGAATCTTAACTTGGTTCCCAAACTTTGGTGCAAGCTCCGCCAAAAATGGGAAGTAAACCGCGTATTCCGATCTGATACTATACTAACTGGAACACCGTGCTGCCTTACTATCTGCTTCATGTACATTTCTGCTAACTGTTCAGTAGTCTGCCCAACTCTGAAAGGAAGGAAATGAGCGACCTTCGTGAGTCGATCTACTATTACCCAGATCGCATTCTTGCCAGCTGGGGATCTAGGTAAACCGGTCACAAAATCTATCGTGATGTGCTCCCATTTCTATTCTGGGATAGGAAGCGGCTGGAGCAATCCTGCTGGTCTCTGCTGCTCGGCTTTCACCTGCTGACATACCAGACACTTGGATACAAATCTCGCTATCTCTCTTTTCATGCCATTCCACCAAAAGTACTGCCTGATATAAATCTCGCTATCTCTCTTTTCATGCCATTCTACCAAAAGTACTGCCTGATATCTCGATACATCTTCGTTCCTCCTGGATGAATGAAATAAATGGAACTATGAGCTTCGGACATAACTTCCTGCCGAAGGTCTCCATTCGGTACACAGAGTCTATTTCCAAACCTGAGCGCACCATCCTCATGAATTACTAATTCCTTCCTACGGCCTGATTCACACTCTGACCGCAACTTCTGAATCTGTGGATCTCCTGCTTGTGCTGCCCTGATCCTCTCTACCAAGGTAGACTGAATCTGAATACTGGTCATTATTCCCATATCCTTCGGCAAAACTACTTCGATTCCCATACTCTGAAGATCTTCTAAAATATGCTTCTGCGAGGTCAAGATAAAGGCACTGTCTCTCCTACTCAGTGCATCTGCCACTATATTCGCCTTGCCTGGATGATACTGAAGATCTAAGTCAAAATCTTTCAGTAGTTCTAACCATCTTCTTTGTCTCATGTTCAAATCTCGCTGCGTGAACACATATTTCAAACTCTTATGATCAGTATAGATCTCTACCCGATCTCCGTATAAATAATGCCTCCACAACTTGAGTGAAAACACCACAGCTGCTAACTCTAAATCATGAGTCGGGTAATTCTTCTCATGGTCTCGAAGCTGCCGAGACGCATATGCTATCACTTTTCCGTGCTGTATCAATACACATCCAAGACCCTTCCCAGATGCGTCACAATATACTGTAAAGCCTTCCGCTCCCACTGGAAGCGTCAAGATCGGGGCTGAGATCAATCTCTTCTTCAATTCTTCAAATGATGCCTGACAGCTAGCTGACCAAAAAAACTCTACGTCCTTGTGCGTCAAACGCGTTAAGGGCGCAGAGATCTTGGCAAAGTCCGCCACGAACAGTCTGTAGTAACCAGCTAGTCCTAAGAAACTTCGCACTTCTGCAATCGTTCTCGGGACTGGCCAATGCTCTACGGCCTCAATCTTCTTCGGATCCACTGACACTCCTGTCCCAGAAATTACATACCCCAGGAACGAAATGTGATCTAACCAGAATTCACACTTGTCGAGCTTCGCATAAAGTTGATGCTCCCTCAATGTCTGTAAGACAGTCCTAAGATGTTTCTCATGCTCCTCTTCACTGCTGGAATAGACAAGAATGTCATCTATGAACACTACCACAAATTTATCCAAATATGGAAGAAAGATGCGGTTCATCAAATCCATAAATACTGCAGGGGCATTGGTTAGTCCAAAGGGCATTACTAAAAACTCATAATGCCCGTATCTTGATCTGAATGCCGTCTTCTGAATATCTTGCTCTCGGACTCTCACCTGATAGTATTCCGAACGAAGATCGATCTTGGAAAAGATGCGGGCCTTGCTCAATTGATCAAACAGGTCATCAATCCTCGGTAGCGGGTACTTATTCTTCACTGTTACTGCATTCAGCTTGCGGTAGTCGATGCATATCCTCGTCGACCCATCCTTCTTGGGAACTAGAATCACTGGCGCGGCCCAGGGCAATTTACTGTCTCGGATGAATCCCTTAGACTTCAACTCTTCTTCATGTTGATACAACTTATCCTGTTCTGACGGCGACATTCTGTAAACTCTGTCTGCAATAGGCCTCGTTCTAGGGTTCAACTTAATGCTAAATTCTACCTCTCTGACTGGGGGCATCCCTGGAAGCTCATCAGGGAATACATCAAGAAAATCTTCGACCACTCTCGGGATCTGTCTTGACTCTGACACTGCTGCGGAGATGACGCCTTCAGTCTGATTCTTCAAGGTTCGAGTAAAGATGAACTGCTCCATCCCAGGAATACTGAATATAACCCTACCTCCTCTACAATCAATGGTCGCATGACCGTCTCTTAACCAGTCCATGCCAAGAACAACATCAAAATTCCCCATAGGGAATTCAATCAATGATGCGGGCAATAAATGCCCATACACCTCTACCGGACATGAAAAGCGCACTCTTCTCACTTCTACGAGCCCATTGCCGGTGAGTATATCCATCCTCTCCGGCAATGCCTCAAACACTAGTCCAATCCGTGTAGCATATTGTGCAGAGATGAATGAATGAGTAGCACCTGAATCAAATAATGCTACAGCAGGAAATGAGGTGACGAGAATTTTATCTGCCACCACGTCACTGGACGCTAGAGCCTCTCCCAAGGTTAATGTGAGAGCCTGGCCCCGCGGAGCCCCTTGTTGCGGCCTTCCTCGACCATGCTGTTGCTGCCTCCGAGGGCCTTCGGCTTCCTGTGCCTGGCGGAACATCTGAGCCTGCGTTGGTAGACGCTGGGCTAGGGGCCTTACTGCTAATACTGGCCCTCCACTCGGGGTTGCCCCTGGAGCTGGCAATGCTGGAAACTGCTGAGCTGGCCCTCCTGGCCTCTGCATCATAGGACAAGTTGAAATACGGTGGTCTGGACTACCACACCTCAAGCACAAGCCATTCGCTGACTGACACACATCCCTAGTGTGTCCTCCCTTACCACAGAAGGTACAACCCTGGGGCGCCCTCTGACGCTGCTGCTGCTGCCGAACTGGCACTGTGATAGTTGACGCGGCCGTCCTCTGCGGCGCTCCTGTATCATGAATACGAACACCGGGTGCTGGTGCCGATGTTCGCTGTATGGCTCCTCCTCCAACATGGGAATGAGATCTCTTCTGACCTCCTGTCCTCGATGCCAACCTCTGCTGGGTGAGCTCGTGCCTCCGAGCTGCTGTCAAGACAGCGTCAAACGTCTGGTAGTCGTGCCCTTCCACAAGCTGCAATAATTCCAAATGAAGTCCCTGCTGGAACCTCATAGCTTTCTCTGGCTCCGTCGCCACCATTGATGGTGCGAAACGGCACAATCTGCAGAACTCTGCTGCATACCCATCTACGGTCTTGCCTGCTTGCTTGAGATTGATGAACTTCTGCTGGAGCTCATATCGAGCTACTACGCCAAAATACTTGGCCTTGAATCTGTCACTGAAGGTGGTCCAACGAACAGGGCGTCTTGTACCAACTTCTTCTGATGCCCACCAGTCGCGGGCAAGATCCTGAAGTACCAGTTTGACCTGATCAACCTTCTCATCGTCTTGAACCTTGGCTGCCACAAGAATGGCTTCGATGTCTTGAATCCATGCATCCGCAGTGATGGCATCCTCCGTGCCATCAAAATACCTCGGGTTCAAGCGACGGAACCTTCCTGAGGCTCCCGAGTCAACCCCGGCACTCCTCTCAAGAGCTAACTGAATCCCTTGGTTCAGCAACACGTTCTGCTCCTGCTGCCGAGTCTGTTGCTGTTGGTTAGTGACAAGAAACCCCCGGATGATCTCCAGGAGTGCTACGGCGTCTGGTACTGCCGTCGCTACTGGTGCTGCAGGAGTTTCAATAACCTGCGGCTGTACTGCCTCTGGTTCCATTTCTGTTCGTGCCTGCACTGGCGAAGGTTCTCTCCCTGTTGCTGCCCAGTCGAGCCATGCTCTTGCTGCTCTTCCTCATGGGCCTCACCCGCTACTGAGAATGAAGCACCCCTATAGAGAAGAATATAAGATTATCAAGTCCGGACGAAGAAGATTTCGAGGATGCAAGTCAGGTTAGAGATCAAGGCAAGGACAGAGAATTCGAAACAGAATTTCAAGGGGAACAAGTTTTGATTGAGACTCCTAATAAATCGCAATACCCTACAAGTCTGAAAAACAGACCTGCATGGGCCACCACTAAAACCTTGTCACGCCCCAGTACCGAAATACGGAGACGGACTAGGCCAGCTACTCCATATGAGGTACGTAATGTCATACGGCGATCATGGCTGTCGAGAGACTAGGGGGTACATGCTACAATCGAGTCTCCTATGGTACCACAGAGTTCTATGTCTCAATCAATCAAATCACATCAGCAAATAAATGAACATTAAAGATAAAACAGTAAGGCATCCCCGACGCTTCATCAAAATGATCATGAGAGACTAGCTTTATAATTTAGCTATCTCAGAGAATCAGGAGTACAAAACTATACACAGCTGCAGTCTGTTTAATTACAATTATGTACTGACACAAAATATCGAGTAATCCGGCTAACAGGTGCCGGTGGCTAAACGCCGCAAAAGTATAAGCAGGAGTGGTGGAGAAGAAACCCACTCGAGTCCCCGACCGGCCATGCTCCTAGTATGCACCATGGATGTCAGGAAGAAGGATCGCGTCCTCTGGCTCTGCTACGAGATCTGGCCAAACAAAACCAGCGAGGTCAGCCCCGAATAGCAAGTACCGCCAAAGGGGCACAAGAGTTAAGATAAAACCCAGTTATAATGATAAGGATAAAGCTTATGCTGCGGCAATAGGGTAGCGCTACATCGTCGGACCCATCTGGCACCCTTACAACCAAACAAGGACAAAAGGTGCCACATGGAGCCGGGACGCGTCGCACTCTATGACCTTCACATAAGTTTACAGATATAAGTAAGAAGATCTCCTGGTCGTGACTTCGGTCGACAGACCATCGCAGCACGATAACCAACCCAACAATCAAACAAGAACATGGGTTGGATCACGTACCGCGGTGGGTCATGTTCCTTAGTCATTCACAGGAGTAACACATCACAATCAATTAAGGCTTCCGTTCGTAACTTCGGTCCGCAGCCTGTCATAGTACGATAACCAACCCAACAATCAAACAAGAACATGGGTTGGATCACGCGCCATAACAGTCCGCTTTCCTCAGTTACTCGCGGAAAGTAAAAGAAAAATACAAGCAAGTCATTTTCACGGCCAGTCAAGTCTACGAGTTTCTAGTATGGCGAGGTTATCCTCGCATTAAATTATCAGAGTCCTCAGATCGTATCTTTCCAGCAAGGCTAGCCAACCCAGGGGTCCGCGTAGACAGGTATGATTGAGCTCAGGTCCCTCGCAAGGCCATCTTGCCAAAACATATAATATATATAGCAGGAATTAATCGGATACAGTCATCCACTCGTTGCAGATGACACAGTATCCGTGGAGACCAGCCGGCACGTCAAGACAATATCTCAAGGCGGCTGGTGTAACACGATCTCGGGATTCTGCCCTCCCCATGCATCTAGTATATTTAGTTGCCTAGTTTAACCCTAGGTGAAATCTTGGACTCACATGCTGTGGCCTGCATGATTATCCTCCTAAAGTCGTACTTTGGTACGAGTACCCCAAAGAGGATCCATGTCAATTAGTATGTCAACATGTTCTACCCTCCTTAGTGTAATGCATCAATGCAAATACGCCACGTGGAGTTACGAGTCATTTGTCGAGCATGAACAAGAACTGGGACATTCAGGTACATGTATCAGGAAGGAACACTTTGTTCTCCGGGGTCACATTAGTGCTCATGTCATGCTCGGGACAAAAGGCGTAAGGATATATAGCATACACAAACATTCACCTATATATATACAAGAAAATATAATATATAAGAGCCCAGGTCAGAATGCGCATGGTCAAATGCGCAGAAGTCAAAACGCGCAGGGTTAGACTACGCAGGGGTCAAACGCGCAGAGTTAGGTTGCGCAGGCATTAGACTGCGCAGCGGTTAGATGGCGCAGGAGATGGAATGCGCCAGAGTCGGGTTGCGCATGGATCAGACTGCGCAGCGGTTAGATGGCGCAGGAGATGGATTGCGCCAGAGTCGGGTTGCGCAGGGAATGGATTGCGCTGAAGTCAAGCGCGCTGGGTTAGATTGCGCAGGGATTAGACTGCGCAGGATCGGATGGCGCTGGAGCTAAGGAGCGCCAGCGCAGTTCAGCTCAGCGCAATGCGCTGGCCGAAGGGTTGCACAATTCGTCAAAAGACGAGCTGCACAGTTCAACTTGCGCTAAAGAGCGCAGGCTGAAGGGTCTTCTCTTCCAGGCCGAGAGCCTCCTCAAGAACACCAAAAACTTCCAATTTCCTTAACTTGACCAAATCAAAACCAAATCTAGATTTTCAAAGTTCTAACTTGAGTGAAATTGAATTCTCTTCCACATAGAAGCATCAAAACCCACAAAATCCTAACGAAAATAGATCAAAACCATGTAAATCCAAAAATGGAGAAAACTTAGATCTACAAAAATCAAAGCTTCAAAATGGAAATTTTCAAGTTCTAAACTAGTATAGATTGAGGAGAAGAACATATTTTGACAAATAATTTTGTAAAAAATCATTAACAAAATATAAATCCATCTCTTGAGCAAGTTGGCACTTGCCTTGGTTGGTGGAGGAAATAAATGAGAGGAATAATGAGAGGAGAGAGAAGGAGATGAGTTTTATATAAAATCTAAACCAAGTTGGTTCATGATGACCCAACGGGTTCAAGTGAACCGAGAACATGTCACCCAATTAGAGCCAAAACTGTAAACTAAAATCACAGAAAATAAATTACGAAATATTATTTTGTCAAATAATTTAGGATATACATGAAGAAATACAACAAAATAAATATCGTATAAATATACGTAATTACAAATAAGCAGTATACGTGCTAAAATACGTATACCGGAATCAGGGAGTGACACTAAACCTGTTCAACTTGATTATTTTAGTTGGCCCTAGATTCCTCGTGAAAAATTTCAAAAGTTCAGAAAAAACTACTATCGTAATGACAGATTCCTTAAACAAAACACCCATGTTTGACATCACTTTACAAACAACATATTGCGATTTTTAGGAACTAATTGTAAAATCTTGAAGACAACCTATATGGCTTCAAAAACTTTTTTGTAGATTCGAATTTCATCGACTGTTCCTCGAGAAATCGATCTCCCAAAATTGGCGAAAACTGTTTTCAAAACAATAGATATTTTAGAATAATTCTTGATACGCCATGCATCCCGACAAATTGGACGACAGAGTCGCAACCCGTGAGCATCGAAAGACGCATATGGGTATTGCGGACGTGTGGGATTCGATGGAACTCGATTTCGTTGTGCATACGCGACAAAATCGAAGCGTATCCGTCGAAATACCCCGTATCGACCCTTTTGCAAACTAGCCCATAACTTTGTGCACGTTCGCTATCTTGCGACGAAACTTATGCCAACATGACCATATCATTTTTTTGGTCATGTATGCTAAGTTTGGTCCGATTCTGAGAAGGTCGACCGGAATACTATTTTGGTGGGCCAGTGATCCGATCCAACTGACAAATTTGTGCACAGTCTACCGAAATCTAACTTTGGATATACTGTTGGATTCGTATCGAAAAATTGGACCCACAGACATATAGTTTGATGCCTTTAGAGTCCGTAGACTCTGGCACGCTTTTCGGTGCAAAAATGGTCTAATAACGTATATCATTTTGATCAAAAATTATGATTTTATCCCTGTGTCCAGAATTAGAATTTTGGGTAGACATTTTTAGACATTTCTTTTATACCAAACTCTTTGGTGATGTCTGTTTCAGCATCCGGAGACTGTTGCACGAGTTTGACTTTTGTGGCTCACTGAGTGGTTGGGTACTATCTGTTTCACCAGCTAAGGACCCCAATCGTGTACAGTTCATATTTTGTTTCCAGTATTGTTAATTACTATACATTGCACGATTAGTGATACATATTTGATTCTTGACACTTTCGGTACACGGGTTAGTATCATATGAATTTTAGTCATGGTACCATGTTTTATTTTATCGTATTTCGTAATTTATTGTCATGACTAATCTATATTTAGTAGTCGGATAGGAAAGTACGTACTAGGTAGATATGTGATCAACCCTGTAGAACGTGCTTTATTTTATGCAATGTAGACCGTATTTTATTTTATGCAATGTAGACCGTGTTTTATTTTATGCAATATAGACAGTAAGGATACAAATCCTATATAGACCGTACGGTGTAGAGGATCAGCCTGATCACATATTGAAAGGTGTACTTTAAATCACGTAGACGGTTATGTCTCTTTGTTCCATGTTTTACTTGTCCCTGTAGTCTCACCATGTTTTTCGTGCCATGTTTTATAGTTATTTCTTTCATCATATATGTCATTCTCTATTCACTATTTTTATAGTCATTATCATATATTGGAACTGCATGCTTGGACTATACTCGTTCCATTCCTGACTGGAAACTAATATTTTTTAGGTTAGTCGTGACAACTTTTAGCATTCGGGAGGCTTGGGTATGCTGAGGTCAACCTAGAAGATTAGCTAGATAGTTGAGTTAGTTGTCTTTTCTATTTTTGTGAGACATTGTATATTTTAGCAAATATAAACTTATGAATTTTATAATCTAAATTAGTTGGTGAATGAACAATAAAGTTATTATTTGTGTGATTTGAGCATTGTGGCTAGACAACATTCTACCGTTGACACTGCGACGTAGGCGGGCTTAGACACGCACTCGCATCCGAAAAAAATGGGTGCGGGTCGTGACAAATTTTTGTGATGGCCCATGCAGGCCAGTTTTCACAAATTGTGCGAACTCATGATAGTAATTAAGTTAGTCGTACTATTACGATCCTGTGACTAGGAAGTGCTCATTCACAAATATGATTGATTTAATTTTAGGAAATAACTAGGACCAGGAGTCCCTTATTCAATTTGACTGTTGGATAGTTAAGGAGGCCATGTGATTTAGTTAGAGATATATCGAATTCTAGACCCTATTAGATAAATTTGAGGAATTTTCCTAGGTTAATATGTTATTTTGTTTTGATATGAAGGTAGGATCAAAGGTGGGCAGACTAATCGATTGGTAAGTTAGGCCTTCCTAGAAGTCATGCTCTAACCTTGATAAATTGTTTAAATTTTCTTCTCTGCCCTCTTTAGATATCATCCTCATATCGTAAGTCTGAATTACTTATTTATTTTCCCATTTTGCGATATGAATTTCTTTATAATTTTTTATTCCGTTATCTATATATGAATCTCGAGTTCAATGTTTTCCTCTCATTCATTTAAATATCTATGAAATAGAGATTAGGATGTTTGCACTCTCTTGTCTTCAGTTATTTCCTCCATAATCGGTCATTTTATCTTCAAGAGTTGAGACTTATAGGACAAATACTTACATTTTTCCTATCTTGATCACCTTGTTGTTTGAATTATCTTTCTGCCTAGTTCTTATTACTTATTTATTTCCAAAAGTAATTATTTTCTCAAAGTCAACATTCTATTTCATTTATTGACTTTTAAAGCCTAACATGATCCATTATCCATATATCCACTCTGAATTTGTTTTGTTGAAGTTCAAGACACATATACGTTCTCCCCTTGACCTTGAATAGTTTATATTTCTCGTCTTTGATCATTTTTTTCAGATCAATTGTTGATTTTCAAAACTGATACCTCGACAGATACGTACACTTTTTCTATCATGATCTTTGTTTGGATTTCTAAATCATGATCACTTTGTTTAAGAATTTTAGTGGCTCCTTTGAAATTTTATGGATATAGCTGAAAGAATAATCGGTGACTTACAATGGCAAGACAAAAGCGTACTGTCGTCATTTACTTGACTTATGGAGACTATGGGTTCAATGCAGCCAGCAGCGCACTAACGTGGCATGATCCCTAAGTTGAAGTAATTTCGAGTAAGTGTAAGTTATCGAATATTATTAAAAAAACTATGTCCTAGTTGCCCTATTTGACCTTGAGTTGTAAGTTAATATTGGAAGATCTAATAGAATATTCGATACAATATCATATTTAAGTCATGAAACCAAGGGTTTACTGCAGCCAGATGTACACTAACGGGACATGTATTCTCGGTGAAACGACTTTAGATATGCATATGATTTTCGAATACCATAGACGCTTCACCTTTTATTAGCATATGACTATTGATTCTTCATGATCCGCAAATCTTGCACTCTCACCCAAAACCGATTTAATATCCTATTTCTTAGTAACGTATTATAAATAAAGCTTGTAGTTCTTTCCTTCTTATCTTCTATTCGTCGAGTCGTCATCTGGTTCCTCCTTATTTAAAACCTATTACTAAATTTTAATTCCATATTCCACTAGATTCATAAGCGCACCTAGATTATGATTCTATGATCATGCCTATATAATTAATCGGGCTAAAACGATTTCGATCTGGATCATCCTTAACGACTGATTGCAACTAGACTATTTTGATTATATTTCGATCAAGTCAATTTGCATATTTTCTAGATTGTGCCTAAATAGTTTTGCTTAAATAGCTAATCGTGTTAATCGTGCCAAACAAATTTAAATTTTGATCGTTCCTAAACGACCTTGATCGTGACTAAACCAGTTGACTATAATCATAATCGTGTCTATACTTCAACTCAACTATTGCTAATGTTTATATTTCTATTCCACTATGATCATGACAATTTTGGTCTTATTCATGCTCGTGCCATCTTCTAATTTTGATCAGGCTTGGATGACTTACACGATTAGTCTTGATCGTAACTGTATCTTAATTATATCTAAGTGACTATAACCCTGTTTAGATTTCATCTAGAATTTTGATCATTCTTTAGCAATTTTTGTCGTCGACTAGACCATTTTGACCAGATGTTGATTATGCCAAATCATATTTTTCTTTTGTCCAGTATTTTTATTATTTTTGATTCTATCTACGATTACGCGTGACTAATTGGATCATAAATCATATCATTCTCTTGATTATATCATTTGTCGTTTTATTCGTATCGATTGAAATTTTGTTTCTTGATTATATTTCATAGTCGTGCCTAATCATAGCCTTTGAAATTTCTAAAATGAAATATTTTTGCGGTGTGCAGATTTGTAAGCCCACTTTCCGAATTTTGAAAATTTTATTTGTTCTATTTTAGTTTTCTAGTTAGAAAAAATATATTTTAATTCTACTATAAATATTTTCAAAGGAAAAGAGCTTTTACTGGATTTTTGTATATTTACAAAATATACTTCTAAGATTATTTATCTTAATTATTTATTGAATTTTAAAATATGTTTGAAGTAGTTGATTTATTGTTATTATTTATTGTAATTTACAAAATTCGTTTTGATAATATTAGATATTATTGAATGGTATTTTAAAATTATTATAATGATCACTTAAATTATTTTAGTTTTAATTTAAATACTTGATGATATCAAAAATGCAATTTAAATTATTTGAATGGGTAGTAAATATTATCAAAATTAATTGATGATATTAAATATAAACTTGAATTATTCAGGAAATCAGATTTTTAGAAATCGAATTTGACTTTGTCTTCATAACCAATAAAATCTATTATGAGATTTGGTATTAACATATACTTTAAAACCATTTGATAATACTAGGTAAATTTTTATTGAGATTCATTATTGATTTAGATTTTAGTGAGTAAATAGTTATTTGATTTAAACTGTGAAAAGACTGAACCACTAAATTCTAGCCCCCATCTAAATTGGGGAGTCACCAACCCCTATAAATAGAAGGGCCTTCCTCTATTCTCAACGAAATTCTCGAAGCACCAAAACCCTAAATCCCCTCTTCCATAATTTTTAGAATTATTTATTTATTTATTTACTTTATTTTATTTATCATGATTGAAGGTAATTTCGTCGATACTTTCTTTTACGATTATTTCTTTTATCAAAACTTATTTTAAATTGAATATTTTGAGAGCATTTTAGAGCCTTTAGAGTTTCAAGACTCTTCCTTTCTCTTTTCATCTATTTGATCAATATTTTCTTATCATAAATTATTACTACCTTTCACCAATCTACCAAGTCCGCCTATTCTAGTTGTCCTTAAATTCGAGGGCAAATTTATTTCTAAGATGGGTAAATTTGTAACCCCTATTCTCAAAAATTTGAAAATATATTTTGTTATTTATTTGACATAAATAGTGATTTTAAGATTTTATAAATATTTGAATTAAGTAATTATTAATATAGAAGGCCTTAGTCATGGTTAAGATTTGGAGTGCAAAATGACTAGAAATCATGGCACGGATAGTGTGGTCGTGTGCTTTGATTAGCGTTTTAGCCATGGTAGGAAAGGTCGAGTCATAGGTGTGTCACAACTAGGAAAACCAGTCAAAGTTGTGACTTGACCCCTATAAATAAATTAACTAGTTATTTATTTTTATTATGACTTTTAGGAAATTCGGTTATACCAAACTAGTCCGGACTGGACCAGAACCCGAGTTTATGTTGCCATGTGGTACATCAAAAATGTTGATGTATATATATATATATATATATATATATATATATATATATATATATATATATATATATATATATATATATATATATATATATATATATATATAATTTAAATTGTCTAGCAAATAATTTTATGAATGGTGGTTTTATATAATATATATGATATTGCTATTAAGTTGACAATTATATTTATATAATAAATAATGTCTTCCTATATAATTAAAAATATATATACAATAGTTATATATATTAAAGAGCTACTATGAGGTTGCCTTGTTCTATCTTAGGAAAATAAATATAATGAATACTTTGTAAATACCATATATAGAAATATTGCATTATGAGTACATGATATTTTTATATTTTCATTTTAGAAGTTTTATTTCAGGTTTTACATGTGGATATACAAAATATACAATTATACTGGTATATAGAGTTGATAATCTTTATAATATAAAATATATGTGCAGAATATATTGGAGAATATTGTAGAAAATATTTTAAGATTTTTAAGAATCCATTCAAGTTTATTATTAGGATATTTACCATTTTTCAATTTTTTAATGAAAAGGATTTTATATATAAATACATAGGATTTTAGAAAAGAAAAAAGAAAAGAAAAGAAAAGGAAAAGAAAAGAAAAGAAAAAGAAAAAAAAAGAAAAAGAAACCAGCAGCCACCCGAGCCAAAGGAGCCAAAAGCTGGAGAACCCGCACGACCCATATATATAAGCGAGAGAGAAATCTCTCAAAAAAAACCTAAAACCCTAGCACCCCGACGCCCCAGCCGAACAAATCTGACGCACGTGTGCCGCCCACGACCGCCTGGACACCACCGGAGGTCGGCCGTGTGTCACGCTTCGATTCCGAAGAATCGATTGTCGTCCCCCGGGCGTGATGTCGTACGAACCTAGGTTGCGATCGCACAAGGCATTGTCATAAGGTAATCTGAAACACCTCAACTAAGAGAGAGAGAGAGAGAGAGAGAGCGCAGACAAATTGAACAACACATTGAGACAGAGAAACTTTACATTTTATTGATAATAGACATCATTTACAGACTCTATTACAATCGTACCGTACGGGGTTTACAACATGACTCGATTACAAAAGGAGTGCCGATGAGATAGCCGTTCCATACATACATCCCTCATTTACAAAAAAAGTACTCCAGCTACGTGGATGCGAGGGATGCCGAGATATGTTCCTTGGACTTGCGGAGATTCTTCAAGAGTTCAGCGGTGGGGTCTTCGACGCGCGATTGAAGCTTCAAAAGCATGAATGTCGTCTAGCTAGTTGGCACGTTCTTCCTGATTCTTGGCACCTGCAAAGAGCGAGGGTCAGCACGATCACATGTACAAGCGAGTGGCTAATTAAACCCAAGTTCTGCATTTGGTTCAAGCAGTTTTATAAAACATGTTAGCTATTTTTATAATCTTTCTAACCATCATGATTGATTTGCATGTTAACATGTTTTGCCGCAAGCATTTATCCAAGTTTATCCCATGTTATGTGCATTGATTCAAACCGTGAAAGGGTGTGAAGGTCACTGGCAATGTCAAGCCATCATGGACTATAGCTGGGTTAGACGGCGACCCTTTCGCGACGGGTAACGAGCCCTGCACAAAAGTTTCCAAATCACCCACGCCGATTCATGGCTGGTGCTTGCTATACACGTTCCTCCCGGGCTGAACCGGTTCCTTGGCCTAGGCAACCGTTCGAGGAAACTATACCTTATGCATAAGTTGTCCAATGACCGTTTTACAGATTCCCGAAATATTCTATCTTTTTACTAGAACCTTTAAATTTCTCTTTTGGTGTGAAACTGACCCTTTTCTTTGAACTTGGTCATTTATGCACTTTAGCCGTATTGTTGCGATAAACGTTAATCGACTCATCCTTTGGTTTGTATAGGCTAAGTAAATAAGACATAAGAAAGCATGCATCAGTTTTTTCATGTAAAGCAGTTCGATAGCAAGTGTTTCGTGAAGAATCGTGCCATAATTTTATTGATTCTACAATATGGCGACAAACATTATTTTTGTGTTTCATATTTAATTCTAAAACAGAGGGTCAAGGAGAAGAAGGTCAGCCACTCACTTTAGTCTTTGCTTCAGGCGAAGGACTGGTTGGCTGCGCTTAGACGTCAACTACGCAATCACCTGCAATCGCATAAGCAACTGATTAGAACACTGTATTATTCAAGAAATTTGATACGAATACGAAGTTCGAAAATGCAAGCCATGAAAACCATCGAAAACATTCACGAAAACGTATTCAGGAAAACCAAAGCCAAAGCAAGTACGGCATGAAAAGCAGAGTAACGGGAGGTCTCTCCCAACTCAGCCATAGAGCCAATCCTTGAGGCGCAACCGTTAAATATGGGACTTGATTCCGAAGAATCCTTTCCATAACGAGAAAAGGATCTTAATTCAATCATTCCCGTTTGACTGATTCAATTGATCCCGATCTATCGGTCCCGACTGAATCGGTAGCGACAATATTCCTTTCTCATGTAGACGGAAATGGGACACGATATAGGGACGGGGCACTACACCATAACCAACTAATAAAAAGTTTCATCTTACGAATAGAACCTACCTCTACGAGAACAATGAAGGAAATTCTTTTTCATCTCCGATTCAAGTTCTCAGGACAACTCCTCGACCGAGTTGCTCCAGCGTATGCGGACGAGAGGGATCGCTCGATTCCACAGCAGTTTATCTTTACGTTCTAAGATTTGGACCGGCATTTCAACATATGATAGGTCGGCCTTCAGCTCCAGCTGAACAAAATCTACCACGTGGCTTGGGTCCTGCACGTACGTCCGCAGCTGAGAGACATGGAAGACATTATGTATACTTGCTAGTGCTAGCGGCAGGGCAATCTGATAGGCTACTGGGGCGACTCGCTTGAGTACTTCAAACGGCCCAACGAATCTTGGACTCAACTTTCCCTTTGTACCAAACCGAGTAACTCCACGCATAGATGACACTAAGAAATACGTGATTGCCTTTTTAAAACTTGAGGGTTTGACGGAGGATATCCGTGTAACTTTTTTGTCGGCTCTGCGCAGTCTTTAATCTTTCCTAAATGAGTTTGCCCTTCTCTACGGTCTGTTCCACCAGCTCCGAGCCAAGAATCTGCTATTCCCCGGCTTCATCCCAACAAATAGGTGATCTGCACTTCCGGTCGTACAAGGCTTCGTACGACCCCATTTGGATGCTGGACTGATAGCTATTGTTGTATGCAAATTCGGCCAACGGTAGATTAACGTTCCAACTCGACTTGAAGTCAATTGCGCAGAGCCGTAGCATGTCTTCGAAAATCTGATTCACCTGCTCCGTTTGGCCGTCGGTCTGGGAATGGTAAGTTGAACTAAACTGCAACTTGGTACCTAGAGCCAACTAAAGGCTACTCCAGAAGTACGATAGAAATCGTACATCCCGATCAGAGGCGATGGATACAGGGACCCCGTGCAACCGTACTATCTTGTCAAGATAAATCTGAACCAGGCGATCAACGCTCCAAGTAACTTTAATGGTAATAAAGTGTGCTGACTTGGTTAGCCGATCCACGATGACCCAGATGGCATCATTTCCCTACGGCATCTTCGGCAGGCCAACAATAAAGTCCATAGTGACATGATCATATTTCCATTCTGGAATGACAGGGTTCTGCATGTCCCCCGTCCGGTTTCTGATGCTCAGCTTTCACCTGCCGACAGGCCATGTATTACGACACGAAGAGCGCCATATCTCTCTTCATTCCGTGCCACCAGAAGGTCATACGAAGGTCCTTTTACATCTTTGTGCTACCAGTATGCCAGGTATACTTCGTATAGTGCACCTCCGTCAATATCTTCTTTCTATGTTCTAAATCGTTCGGAACGCACAATCTACCCTTCAATCGGAGCACGCCGGTTTCGTCTACCGCAAAGTCGGTCGCACTACCCTTTGAAATTTGCTCTCGTACTTTTTTCAGGTACGAATCATCCTTCTGAGCGGTCTTGATCTTTTCTCGCAATCTCGACTCTAACTGCATTTGTGCCAACTGCACATCCCTGAATCAAACTCGGAGGTCGATGCCCATCTTTTCTAGGTAACGTAGAAGTTTGCAGTCGATGGATAGTGAGGCAATATACTTCCGACTCAGAGCATCTGCCACAACATTTCCCTTGCCCGACGTATAGTCAATAGTCAAGTCGTAATCTTTGATCAGTTCAAGCCAATGCCTTTGTCGCAAGTTCAGCGCCTTTTGTGTGAATAGATACTTGAGGCTCTTGTGATCCGTATATATCATACACGCCATGCCATAAAGATAGTGATGCCATAATTTCAACGCAAATACAATCGCCGCTAACTCCAGGTCATGGCTGGGATAGTTATTCTAGTGCGACTTTAGCTGTCGGGAAGCAAAAGATATCATATTGTTCTGTTGCATCCGCACACACCCCAAACCCTAGCCGGATGCTTTGCTGAATATCTGGAATCCCATATTCCCTTCTCGAAGTGCAAGTATCGGGGCCGAGATGAGCCTTTGCTTTAACTCTTGGAAGAAAGCTTCACAGTCGTCTGACCATTCAAAAGTGACTCCTTTCAGGTTGAGACGAGTCAGAGGCGACGCAATCTTTGCAAAGTCTTTCACGAAGCGTCGGTAGTATCCTGCTAAGCCAAGGAAGCTACGAATCTCGCCGACTAATGCTGGTCTTTTTTAATCGACAATGGCTTCAACTTTTTTTGGATCGACTGCTATGCCTTCAGATGAAATAATGTATCCGAGAAATGTGACACTGCTCAGCCAAAACTCACACTTGCTCCGCTTTGCATACAACTAATTTTTTTGAAGGGTCTGAAGCACGGTCCACAGATGCTCAGTGTGTTGCCGCTTGTCTTTCGAGTAGACAAGTATATCATCGATGAAGACTACTTCGAACTTGTCGAGGAAGGGTCGAAACGCCCGATTCATTAAATCCATAAAAGTAGCCAGGGCATTTGTTAGGCCAAACGACATTACCAAGAATTTGTAATGGCCGTATCGATTATGGAAGACTGACTTCGCCACATCGTCCGGCTTGATCTTGAGTTGATGGTAGCCCGATCGAAGATCAGTTTTAGAAAATACCGAAGTGCCTTGCAACTGATCAAACAGGTCGTCTATACGGGGCAATGGATATTTATTCCGGACGATAGCTTTTTTCAGCTTTCGGTAGTCGATACAAATACGCATTGATCCATCCTTCTTTTTGACTAAAAATACGGGCGCTCACCATGGCGAGACGCTAGGCCGTATGAATCCCTTGTCGAGCAACTCTTGTAACTGTACTTTGAGCTCCTTAAGTTCTGCAGGGGCCAATCTATACGGGGCTTTAGAGATCGATCTGGTTTCGGAGAATGTGTCAATGGTAAACTCCATCTCTCGTTCAGTTGGCGCGCCGGGCAGCTCGTCCGAAAATAAGCTTGGGAATTCTGCCACAACGTCGGCCTGACCCGCGTTTGCACCATCCTATCTCATGTCTTGAACAGACGCTAAATAGCCTTCATACCCGGAATGTAGCATCCTTCGAGCCGCTATTGTCAAGATCACCATGCAAGTCGGCGATGCCTCACCGCACGAATAGCAGAATTCAGGCACTTCAGGTATACGGAAGGTGACCGTCTTTTCGGTACAGTCGATGGTTGCGTTGCATGAACCGAGCCAATCTATTCCCAGAATGATATCTTAGTCCTTAATGTTTAGGACTATCGTATCGAGACCTACTTTTTGACCACCTATATAGATGATTCCGTCTCCGCAGTCTAAGTTTACAAGGAGTGACGTGCCCGACGGTATGTTGGCGCTATCATTCAGACCTAACGGTATCGTATGAAATTTGTGTTCGACGACAAAATCTGCCGATACAAAGCTGTGCGTGGCACCTGAATCAAACAGTACACGAGCAGATTTATTATTAAAATGCAGTATACCGGTTACGACTGTGTTAGACGCGAATGCTTCGTCCCGGGTCATGGCGTAGACACGGCCCTGGGCATTAGGACGACGGTCTTGGCCATTTTGTTGCAGGGTCTGTGGAGCCCGAGATGCTTCGTCTCAGTTTTGTTGGTATTAGTGGAGGCGTTAGTTCGGCCTGGCTTCCGGGCAATTCTTTGCGACGTGGTCTGTTCGACCGCACCCGAAGCACGCTCCACTCTTCAATCGGCACCTATTGATCACGTACCCCTTCTTGTGGCAGTAATTGCAGAATATTTGATTCCTCCCCTGGTTGTTGCCTCCATTTCAATGATTTGGATGCTTATGCGCATTATTGCCTTATGTATTACTATGGCATTTTTTATTAAAGTAAACAGCACCAGTAGTGGCAGGAGGATACTGAGGCTCCAGGCAGATGGCGTGGTTGAGTGACTCGCCCATCTTTTGATACTCGGGCACAGTCACATGGGCTAAAATTGAACGCCTTAGGCCCACTTTGAATCTCTGTGCTTGACTCGTCGCCGTTGGCAGGTAAACACCAGTAAATCGAGCCAACTTACTGAATTCTACAGCATACTCGTGCATTGTCATATTTTCTTGTTTCAGCTGCATGAACTCGTTCTTCTTCGCATGGCGGACCGCAACAGGTAAGTACTCGACTTCGAAGGCCTTGCAGAACGTAGCCCAGGAGATCGGTACGGTGGAGTCATCGCGGCGGATAACCTACTTTTGTACCGCCCATCAGTCATGTGCGTTCAAACGAAGTTAAAGTTGAGCGCATGCAACTTTCCTTGCCTCATCGATGCAGAAAAGCTCGAAGTTGTCTTCGACCTCGTCTAACCAGTCGATTGCAAGGAAAGGGTCTTCGGTGCCGGAGAAGAAAGTACGAAACACCTTCTTGAAGTTGGTATAGTCGAAGGTGCTATTCTCTGGCGGCGCAAGCTTAGACGAAGGCTCCCTGGGTACGACTTCGATGGACCGATTCACGGGTTCGACAGTATGGGTTGCAGAGTTCCCGTTGGTCATGACTGCTTGCACCAACTACCGTTGCATGTCAATTTGCCCTTGCTGCATCTTGAACTGCGCTTCGAACCGGGCTTCAAATTGGGCCTGTCGCCTTTCGGACTTCAGGCACAGCGTCTCGCTTTCTTGTTGGAATGTTGCGGCCTGCCTCTGCTACATTTCGAGCATATACAACATCCACTCCATAGGACTACCAGAAGGTCCGGCTTCGGTCGACATCCTCCCCGTTGGGTTGACGGAAGACTCGGCTTCGGAACTACTCGAGTCGCTGGAACCGCTCGCTTCGCCCTTTGTCCGAGGTCCCGCAACTCCAGGGAAAAAATACAACTCTCGTTAGTTTCAAAAAATATCTTGGGTTCAGCATATGGAACAACTCATCTCATCGACACGAGGTCAACGGTTCGAGACTAGAGACTCGAGACTGGAGGACAAGGACGTAAAGCCGTGCTCTGAACCATTATGTCATGCCCCGATTCCGAAGAATCGATAGTCGTCCCCCGGGCGTGATGCCGTACGAACCTAGGTTGCGATCGCACAAGGTATTATCATAATGTAATCCTAAACACGTCAACTAAGAGAGAGAGAGAGAGAGCACAGACAAATTGAACAACACATTGAGACAGAGAAACTTTGTATTTTATTGATAATAGACATCATTTACAGACTCTATTACAATCGTGCCGCGCGGGCTTTACGACATGACTCGATTACAAAAGGAGTGCCGATGAGATAGCCGTTTGTAAACCCTCTAAATTTCTACTACAATTTTTTTATAAATTGGTTTTTAATGGTATTTAATTTGTACTTCATATTTGTACGTCGTATGCAAGTTCGCATTTTCGTATTTGTACGTCGCGTGCAAATGTGCATTTTTTGTATTTGCTCGTCGAGTACGAATATGTGCGAGGTACATATTTTGATAAAACGTTTTATTTATATAGATGTAAATTATATTTCAAAATAATATACGATAAATATTTTATATTTGCTTGAAGTTGTAAATGCGTCGTACCGAAGATTGCCAAACTTTATTTTTTATTTATTATATAAAGGCCATTTTTGGGTATAAGTATAACTAGTAATTTAGAAAAAAACTGGGTTTTATGTAAGTATTATTTTGCATGCGAGTGTATATATAATTGTATTTTTGAAATTAATTATTATCATTAATTTATTATTTCGAAAAAGATATATTAAATATGGTTTGATTTAATATGTAATTAATTATGGTGATTTAAATTGGAAATTGATTTGCTTTCAATGGTTTTGATTGATCTAAATCAAGTGATCTAATCGGGTTTAAACTACTAGTAATTCTTATCCAACTTGGAGCACCACCTCCTATATAAGGAGAGGCTCATTTATTCTTCTCCCTAAATTTTACAATCAAATTCTCCATCATAACCAAAGTTTGTACATCGTGTCTGTGTCCCCCTTCCCATCCACTATTTATTTTCTTTTACAAATACAAATATCCTTCCGTGTCCGACAATTTCGGACCTCGACACCAACCGTGTCACGCAGGACACAACCTTAACTCTACCCCAATTCTGGCCACAGCCCCCAGTCCTCCACCATGCTCCTGCCCGCTTGCCAACAACCCGCGACAACTCTGCGGCAACCATCACCAACACCGTCCCTTACACCAACCTCTCCGCTCTCTAGCCCTTGCAAACATCTTCGCCGTCGCGGATACGAAACCACATCAGCCACCCGACGAGTTACGCCACCATCCCGACCACTGGCCGCCCACCACCATCATATGACCACAACCCAATAATTCCGGCCGCCCCGGCCAAATGCTGTCGCCGCCATTACCAGTCCCCCAAACCACCACCATCTTCGTCATCATCACCACAACCACCTTTGCCACCACCACAGCCATCTCCCACCACCACTACCAGATCCCCAAATTTAAAATACTGCCGCCGCTCGCCACCAAGATAGACCACCCTGTCCACCGTCCGACCAACATCGGCTGCCTTCTCCCTCTCTTCGAACCCAACCGACCCATCACCATCATCGTCCACCATCGCCCCCACCAAAAATCAAACAAAAACAAACACAAACACCACTTCCCTTTACCTATCTCCGTCGGGCCGCCTCTCTCGCACCGACGTGACGAGCGCCGTCCCCGTACTGCTTCCTCCGTCGAGCGCCCAGCCCCGGCAAGCCCGTGGTCGTCGATGAGCCACTAGCCGATAGCCTCCTCGCCTAGATCGGAAAGCCAGAGCCCATCTTTCCAAGCCCGGAGCCCAAATTCCGCAGTACCTTAAGACCCCCGCTGTGCCGCCTCTAGGCGACTCCGCCCGCGCCTCCATCTTCGCCAGACCGGCCGAAGCTCCCCTTTAGAAAGCCCTCTCTCTTTCCAGCCCCCATTTTTTTAATTCTCTCTATATCGTTCTCTAAGAAATTTATTCCTTTTTCCATACTTCGGCTATGAAGAGCTAGAGAATAAATGTCCTCATTTAGACTTTTTCCTACTAACATTATTATACTTAAGTGTATTTTTGGTTTACAGTATCAAACCCTAAATTGATATTTTATTTTATTAGAGTATACAAAAGTATCTAATGATCTCATTATTATATTTATTATTATTTTCAGTTTTATCATTAGAAATGTTAAGTTCTTGTGGAATGGCTATTTATAATTGCATCATTTTATGAAATTTAGAAATATATATATAATAATTTTTAGTCAATTTCAAAGATAGTTTTCTACCTAAAAAAACTTTATTTTGACAAACGCATAATTTTAGTCCAAAGGCCATTTTTAGCTTTCGAGGATTTTCCTAAAATTATTGTAACTATAGGAAAGGTAGTTTACAAATTAATAAATGATTTCTAATATTTCTAGTACTTATCTAAATTATTACTAATAAAAATATAGTTTTGTTTACCGGGAAAACCTATTTTAATAATCTTAAAGTTTAGCCCCAAAACGATTTTTGATCTTTCAAAATATTTTTCCTAAATTTTTTTACTAATAAAGTCTAGTTTTCAATTATATAAATATTTTTCTAAAAATGAGTACGAGTATTTCCTTCACAAAATTTCCTTTGATTATCAAACTTGATCGTCATTAAATTATGACAAATTCCATAATCCTATTCTCCCCTTCAACCCCTACACATCGACCATGGCTATTGAACTATTCGGGACATGTCAGATCACCACACCAGACGTCACACCAGGCAAGATACCTTGCCATATTTACTACTTATATTTAGTCTGTATTTTTTTCAGTTATTGCATATCACTGTTTATTTTTTTTCAGTTCTTCTAGCTGTACCATTATTACAGTTTATGATTTACTACCTGCCCAGTGATATTAGCTTTGCTTTATCTATTATCTTTTGATTGCATACGAACCTAGAGTTAAGGGACTACCATATGTAGTGTATTGCATAAATCTTGACACAGTTGTACCACGAAGTATGTGTGAGATGAGTACCATGTAGAGGTACTTGCGTGTTGGCTGATCACCCGTGCGCATGCGTTAGGTCTAACTGCTAATAGAGGCATGTTAGGAGACTTAGCAGTTAGTAGAGGTACATGATCGCGGATGCGACTTAAATAGGTGCATCGGGTAGGGAGAATATTTCCTTATCGTATGGGCTTCTATTACACATTCCCTTGTAACCCGGAAGCTCCGCTAGAGATACGGGTATGCTTACCCACTCAGGTTGGCCACTATCATTTTTGAACGTCATGCACTTAGGTCAATGGTGCTCAAGTAGAGACTATACCAGATCCTATTACAGCCAGGGCTCATGCGGCGAAAGGTTTGTTCTTAACTGCATATACACATTAGAATGGTTAGATAACCCTAGTCAATGTCATGTCACCCCCATTCCAGTAGTAACATGAGACAATATCCCATCACGGATTAGTGCACTACCCCTTGTCCTTGTTTGATTGTAGGGATAGTCCATTGTTTCGATGATGAGATATTAGATCTTGTTATGATTGGGACCATTTTACTTCACTTATGATTTGACATATTATATATATTCAGTTATGTGTCATATTCTTCCTGTATCTTGTTACGTCCCTCTGAGGACCTGGTGATTTCTCCAGGTGTGTGCATTTATGATGTTTCTCAGGTGTTCTAGCCAAGATCGTGGTCTTTTCATTTCTATTGAGGAGGATTGCTCTTGGATCGTCTAGCTATTCTATCCATCCCTTCCTTGTATATTTTTTTCTTATTTAAATGGTTGGTAGTAGATTTATCTCCGCCTAACTACATATATAAATGACAAAGTTCGTAGATGATTTATATTATTCTTCTTTTATTTTGGTGGATGAGATTTAGTTATCATGGTTTACTGTATTTCACAACTTATGTATACATACGAGATTTCCATATATTGGAGTATATTTTTTATGTGTGCAACTGGCATGGATACATATTTAGTCCTAAGTATTTTAGGACTGGGATGTTACACCGTTCCATACATACTATAGTGTCCCGCTCTACAAAGGTACTAGATAAACAGAGAAATCGGATTGCTGGCTCTGCAAAAGAAGACGATTGATCTGGATGAGTGGACAAAGTCTCATTTTATGATTCACTTACGCCTAATAAGAATCTGAGTTTTTTGATTGAATGCTATTGCTAATAACAAGATGGTAAATCATTGAGTATGCTTATAAAAGAATTCATATGCTTTCATACTAAGAACAAGAAAGAGATAACCTGTATGCTAAGAAGAATTATAGCCTGCTAATAAGAAACGAACTGATGCCTGTATGCTAAAGAAAGATTGTTTCCTGATATAAAGAAATAAACGTTTGCTATATTAAATCAAATGAGATGCTGCCATGCTAATATAGATCTTTGTTCTAAATATGACTCATTGTCATGCTTGATAAGAAAAGAGAGAAGCTGTTGGCTATGTGATCCGAAAAGAATAAAGGCACAAAATAAACGTGTCGTACATCTGTAAAGGTACGAAATGAACGTGCCGTATATCTGCTAAGGTACGAAATGAACGTGTCATATATCCGAAAGACCTGATCAAAATCTGTTTCATCTGATAGAAATGATAGAGCATGCATTGGTCTCGGACAACTTGTGTACAAGTAAAATTTGTTTCTCGAGTGGTATCTGGAGGCGCCTGGAACCACTCGACCTAGGAGAGATTAAGAGCACCCTGGAGTAAAAGAGACCTTATGTTAAAAGGGTAGCCGATATCCGAGTCCTCAGTGACGAGCTGAACCAAAGAGTCATAGCGGCTAATCATGGGAATTTCTATGGACCATCATATAGATAAGTGTTGGTTAGTGCATAGCTAAACCAGAGAGTCACAACTGCCAATCGAGTCTACATGTGTCAAAAATATTTTGGTAAGAGCTAACGATGTAGAGACGAATAGGAAGTAAGAATGTTGCTATATTATTCTTATGCTTGTGGACACACACAAAAAGAAGAAGAACACTGTCTTTTCTTTATTGGCGCAAGGCACCACAAATCGAGTACGCCTGAGAGATCTTGCACTGAGGATCCCTGAGTACAAAAAAGAATTCTGGGAAATGGGACGGTGGAGATCGAACGACAGTTGCTCCTTTAATCCGTTGACACTCTGATTACAAAAGTGGGAGAAAACCTAAGAAAATTGCTAACTCTCGGCTCACTGGCAAGAAGTGCAGCAATTTGGCTCTTGAAAATGCTCTTCATTCTGTATTTTGAAGGGAGATGAGACCCCTTTTTATAGTTGTTCTTGAGCTGGAATGATGTTATACGCCCACATAAGAAAACACACTGGTTTTCATATGGGCGTATTGTCCTGTCTTGGGCACATAGGGTGTAGGCGCATACAGGCTACGACATCGTGGGTTGGTCGTGGTATTGACGTGGCCGTATGCTTCGGTGCACGACTGCTCGTGGAGACTGACGTGCCTGTGCGCTTCGGTGCACGTTTTGATCATGGCTTTTACCGAGTCAGGCTTGGACGCATAGCCCTGTTTCAGGCTATGCGCCCTCCTTCTGGAGGAGCTTGTCTTGGGCGCATAGAGCTTCACAGGGTGGCTTGGGTGCATAGAGCTTCACAGGATGACTTGGGCGCATATGTCCTCATTGGCTTGGACGCATATGTTCTCAATTGGCTTGGGCGCATAAGGCTTCATTGCTAAAATTTTCATGCTTCTACAAGACCCCCTTCAAAGTTTTCTATACTTAAACGAGTTCGAAATACTTTGAAAGAAGCATGGATCGTCTTCTCGTGATGCAGTAGGCACATAGCACGGCTCTCTCTTTGGGCACATAGCGTCTGGCCAGCCTGTCAGAGAGACGACTGTTGATATCTTCCTCGAAAATCTGAACTGACAGATTTATCGGGGTAGAATTTGAAGAGGTCTACCCTTCATACGTCATCCACGTCAGCAAGTAGCTGTCGCATAGTGTGCAAGAGGCTAGATCTTCACGTGGGCGCACAGGCTATGGTGGACGTATAGCGCACAATGGGCGCATAGCGCATAGGAAATAGTGGGCGCATAGGAAGTGGCCCATGCCTATAAATAGGCTCTGAAGGAGAGAGAAAGTTCATTATTCTCCTCTTTTAGAACTTTCAAAAGACTCTTCTTCTCCTTTCTTAATGAATCATGTCTCCCAAGGTCGCCAAGAGATCTGCGAAGGACAAGGGGGCTGCGCCGAATGGCTCTCCTCCTACGGCTGCGTCCCCACCAGTCCAGAACCCGATTCTGGGTGAGGCTACGCTTCAAAAACAAAGTCTCGAGCGTTAATTTGCGACGCTCAAACTTTTTCTGCCTGGGCACATGCGCCTAAGGCAACATACTTCTGTGAGCATCCTTATGCGCCCACAGAAGTCATGCGCCAACGCTGTGGTTTGCTATACGCCCACATGTTGTCATGTTATGCGCCCACATGCCATTTGTATGTTATGTGCCCACGTTCTACAGTACGTTATGCGCCCATATGTTTGCCTTGGGCACGTTGTCCTTTGGGTGCATAGCCCTTTGGGCGCATAAGAGCCCTTCAACATATTAGTTTTTCCTGCGGATTTTTGAGTCTAGCTTTCTCTTTTGTCCTTGCAGCAAATATGTTTGTCTCAGAGCTTGAGGGAATCCCTTTTGGCTCTGCCTATCAAGTCCTTGGTACTAGTATTATAACGAATATGATCAACAAGGTTCAAGCCACGATCAGTCAAAACTAGCCTATGGAACGGACACTCGCCATACTTGAACATGATAAGACCTTCTTGAGGCAGATGATTAACGATAAGAAGTTCGTGCATGGAGGGGCACGTTGTTTCAAGAAGCCGTACTTCCTGTTTGATGATAGTGTGGGATTTGAAGATGGCGAGACCATACGCTTGAGAAACCCAATGGTGATCTGTCTGAACAATTAGAGGATATGGCTACCGTCGATGGAGCATCAATATCCTTCGTCTGCTTTTACTGTCTTAGCCGTGCGACGACAGATGAAGTGGGAGCTGACTCCTGAGCTCCCCGAGGTTATCTTTGGAAGAATACAGTTCGACTTAGGCGATCGGAAGAAGAACACTTTCAAGTGTGTTCCAGGCTCTGCATGTTATTCTACGAGAGGATTGCAACGTGGTGCCGTAGTGAACGACATTCCGACTAACCTCCATCCTTATGCTGCTGACACGCTTTACAATTTGATGATGATGGGAGATGTGTTGTATCCCGCAGGGAAGATGCGGATGGAAGGCTGGAGGTATCCATCTTCATTCTGGAGCAATCTCACTGGCTGGGTGCTTTCTGCATATGAAGCCACCCTGAAGGCTGCTGGCCATTACTATGCTATTAGGGCCACTCAATATGGTATAAGGGTCAACTGGCCAATATTTTTCTCTTTGGCAGAGTTATATAACCTTCACACCTGTACCTTCTTTACTCTGGGTGGGGAGACGTGATTGGCTTTCCACGAAATACAGAAAGTGTCGAAGCTTTCCTGGGGCACGGAGCCCTATAAAGAGTACGTGCCTTGTGATGAAGAGCTCCGAGATCTGGAGAGTGAAAACTCTGGGATGATTGATGTATACAAGGAATTGCTCTGCCACCTCTTTATATGTTATAAGATTAATAAGAAAGGGAGGACCGAGGGGGCTAATCCCCACACGAGAGCTTGGATGGGCTATATCTTCGTTCAAGGAGAAGGAGAAGATCCGGCCTCCTTTTTTATCTTAAAACCTACGACCAAGTCCGATATAGAAGCCCGGATGACGGATTATGATACGACGGATACTGAGGACAGTGATGATCCTGAGTCTCCGATTGGCCACTACTTTCGTCAAGCCGAATATTTATTGTCAGAGAAAGCTGTACTGGAAGCTTTCTTAATGATCTGGCTTCGTGACTACATAGTCCCTGGAGGTTCAGGGTCCATTAAGATAATAAGCCGGGGTATGATACTTCTGGCTGTAAAGCTGGCATTCGGGTACCGTCTTACATTGCTTCCCGCGATGGTCTGTGCAACTGGACGGGGTCTGCGGGACTTTGTTAGGGATGCGGTGACTCCTGACGGCAGGGCCAACTTCGCCCCGACCGAACTTCCGTATTATTTCTTGATGGGGTGGCTTCTACTACATTGTCTTACCCTGATGAATGCTGGGCCGGTGGCGGATTCCTTGGCGGAAGACGCCTTTCTTCGTAGATTTTGTGATACAGATTGGGCTGTCACCGGTGTACCCGCCTGAAGAAAGGCTTTAGGCTTCTTGTGGAACTATGAGTTTTTCGGAGTATCCCCTCCATCCGACAGCGATAATGTGAGAGATATCTTAGTGGATGAGGGAGTTCATGCCACTAGTTTGACTGCTGGGGCATTTTACTGGCTCCAGTCTATTAGACCATCGCATCTGATGCTCCGAAACAGGAATCATGCCTATCTGGAGCCATATCTATCGAGTCGTTACGTGCGGTAGTTTGGCTACAGCCAGCTTCTTTTGGGAAATGCCAGCCCGCATTTGGAGTCGATAGGCAGCTTAATTGACGGGGCGCATACTTGGATGTATTACAATACCGAGTGCACGGGGGCAGTCTTCACTCTATCCTTAGACAAGCCTGAGACCCATTTGTGCTATGCTGCCGCCAAATTTTATGTTCAGATCAATACTTCTCATCTCCAGTATGATCGTGAACATAGCTTGATATTGGGGACTCGGTTTGGCCCCCTTCCTGCAAAAAAGGTGCCGAAGGGCCATAGGACGGAGAGTGCTATTCCCATGTGAAGCCAGCCGTAGAACCGCGGCCAAAAGCCACCCTTAGGGAGCTAACAGTGTCTCCAAAGGAGGACACGAAAGTTGATGATTCTTCTCCTCTCAATCCTCCTCAGAAGAGAAAAGCTTCAACTGAATTCGCCCAGGAGCTAACTTTAAAGCAGAAGAAGAAAACTGTCGCCCGGAGGAGAGCCAAGGAAGTGGGTGCTGGCTCGCCTCCCTTGAGGAGGTCCTCCCGATAAACTGGAAGAGGAGGGACGGCGTCACGGGCCATTATTATTCGGGAGGTAGATCCCTTCTTAGACTCCATAGCTGTTTTGGTCAAACCTTTAGAGGCTTTCTTACCCTTGCGTTTGTCCTTTGTTCTGGACCCTGAAGTTGTAGCTGAGGTGGGTGCCTCCTCATCTGAGGAGGTGGATGCGACAACAATATCCCCTACCCGTCCTCGGTCGATGGATAAAGGCGTGTCTTCATCAGCTGTAAGAGTTGAGCGACGGGATGACCAGGACGAAGGCCCAGACCATGATGACAATCAAAAGATCAGTCCCTCCTACGAAATATCTTTGGAGAATATGTCTGTAATAGGAACTGCGATAAAAGAGTTGGACGAGAACCAAGTCTAATCGGCTCATCCTCCTGCAGGTACGTTACCTTTGTGCCTCTCTTCGGATGAGATTTTTCGACTTCGAATTTGCATGCCCCTTGTGAGGTTGACCACGTCTGTATGTTCCTTTGTAGACAAGGGGAAGGAACCCCTCGTAAAGATAGTCCCCGCCATTGGGGAAGGAACAAAAGTTGTTCCCGGCTCCTCTAATTTTGCTGGTACGGAGGGAGCTGTTAGTGAGACGGTATCGACTACAGAAGGAGAGGTTGAACAGCCTGCTGAGGGGGCTATTGCTGAATCTGCTCCTGTTACGGCTGAGATTATGGAAGATATCAGGCATGATGCCACTTAGGGCCTTGATATTGTTCTTCTTGAACAGTCTGGGCCTGCTCATGGTTTCCCTGAAGCCAAGATTGATGGCGTAGCCCAGGCTAGAGTGAGCATGCCAAAGGTACGAAATTACAACTTTTTTGCATTTTCTTTCCTCTTTTTCGGTTACTAATGTATTTTTTTCTTTGTCAGGTTCGGCTTCTTATCAGGTATCCCTTCCTGGAGTGGAAAAACTTTCTAAGCCTCCTCCCTAACGACCTCCACTGAAGACGATGAGATGGCCCAGGAAGTCGTCAAAGCTTTCTACTCTGTGCTGAAAGTGAAGCTTCCTGGAGTCCTGAATCGGAATGCTGCCTTTGGCCCTGTGAAGGCTGTTGCCGAATGCCAAGTTGCGGCCCTCGAGAGCACTACCGGTTATGAAGAGCCGGCCAATACTCTGAGGAAAGTTCTGAATGACCTGGAGGGTCAGGTGGCCAGGTTCCTGGATACCAAGCAGCGAAGTTCGACGTTGCTGTTTTGTACAGAAGACGAGGCTTTGATCACGGCTATTGCGGAGGAGAAGGCCGCTTTCCAGGCAAGGAAGGATGCCCTCGTTCGAGAGATCGGTGAATTGGCTGACCAGTATGGTCAGTTCAACGCTATAAGTGAGGCACGTGCTTCCTCAAGAATAAACTAGCTGCGCAGATCACCGAGAAGTATAATCACATTACGCAGATCCAGAAAGAGATCGCCTAGCTAGAAGCCGACTTGAGGGCGGCAAAGTCTGAGCAGGAGGATTATTTGGCTCAGGCTGCTATGATCGTCACCACTTTTGCCCATTTAGAAGAACAGCTGACGAAGTTGGAGGAAGAGCATCTGAGTCTGATCCTTTTCGAGGATGAAGCTGCTCGTCAAGAAGAGGCGCGCCGTCAAGCTACCGCGAAGTCTGAAGCTGAAATTGCGGCTCTAAGAGACAACATCAATCGCCTGTGTATCCCTTAGATTCTTTGTAACTCTTTTTTTTCCAGCCGTCATGGCTCTTGTACCTTTTTTCCGTCTCTTGATAGACGTTCAAGTAAAGAATAAAGAATCTTTTCAAAGTGAATGTGGTTTTGTGAAATATCGGAACTAGAGGTAATATGGACGTAGCAAGGATATTTCTGGTGGATATTCTGCTGGGGAATTTTGATGTGGACCTATTATCCATTTTATATTCAAGTTTTTTTGAATATAGATAATAAGTTGAATGAAGCTGCTAGTAGAGATAATATGGACGTAATAGCAGAGGATGTTCTATATCTGACCAGAGGTAGTATCGACGTGGAAAGATATATAACGTTAGGTGGGAGTGGATAATTCAGAGGTAGTATGGACGTGATTATCCTTGATGAATGTTTTGCTCAGAGGTTATATGGACATGGCAAAACATTTCTTAACTATTCTACTGGGGAAATAATTATCGAAAAATAATTCAGAGGTAATGGGGACGTGACTTATTTTCGTCAAACCGAGTTTGGACAAAGTAAAAAACAAGAATGATTCTACTGGAAATTTTCTTTTAGAGAACCTATTATCCAAGGCGTATTTAAGACTCTTGAAATACGGATAATAGTTAGATAATTTTCGAATCACATAAACATCGCACTGTACATTTACGTGACTGAAGATATGTGAACATTATGTAAAAAAGGTTACACATAGTACTTCTTCAGGAACTTGCCGTTGATAGGCATCATGAGCAAGTCACCATCAGGCTTGGTTAGTCTGTACGCACCGTTAGAATACACTGATTCTGTGATGAAAGGACATTCCCATTTAGGCTAGAATTTTTCTTTTATTTTGTGTATCATGACCATTGGTCTTCTTACTGCTAAGACTAGATAACCGACTTAGAAGATTCTTTCCTTCAACTTTTTATTAAAGGCTCTGGAAAGGCATGCTTGGTATAGCTCAATGCACTGCTGAGCTAACAAGCATTTTTCGTTTAGCGCTTCGAGCTCCTGGAGTCGCAGACGGTAGCTTTCTTCGGTAGTTAACTCGCTAACTAGGGTTACTCGAAGAGAAGGAATCTGGATTTCTAGGGGAAGAACTGCTTCACTCCCATAAACCAGAGAGAATGGCGTACTGCCTGTTGGAGTCCGGACCGTTGTACGATAGGCCCATAGATATTCGCCGAGCTTCTCATTCTAATCGTGCTTGTTTGAAGACACGAACTTCTTGAGAAGTTTTATGATGGTTTTATTGAAGGCTTCTGCTAGCCCATTAGCCGCTGGATTGTAGGCAGTAGAGGCTACGTTCTGGATTCGATTCCTATCGCAGAACCGATATAATGCATGGCTTGCGAATTATGGACCATTATCATGGATGATCCTGCGAGGTAGGCCGAAGCGGTAGATAACGTGATATTTAATAAAACTGATAACGTTTGATGCCTTCACTTCGGTGAGCGGTATAGCTTTCGCCCATTTGGAGAAGTATTCGGTTATGGCTAGGATGAACCGATGTCCTCTGGAAGATGGCGGGTGTTTGCAAAAACAAAAGTTGATCTTTATTTTATAAACTTTGTTAGAAGATTACAAGAATTCTGGAAAAGTACAACTATAGGAATTCGATCTGAATGACGATCGCTTTATCCCTTGGACGATGTGAACTTTGAAGACGGTAGCCTCTGAAGAATGTAGCAGCACTTTGGCAAGAACTCCTGATCTCTGGTGATGATTCTGATCTGATCTGAGATGATCTAGGCTTGATAATGAAGACTTGAAACTCTATTTATAGAGTTCTGGAAATAACTAACTTTTAGTTATTCTGAATTGTGCAGGATGGATTGCACAGACATTGGACTGCGCAAGCAGCGAACTGTGCAGGCAATTACTCGATCGTGGACCATCTGTATGTGACGCATGGCATTGTTTGATTGAAATGCGCTTGGTCGTGTATAGACGGTTGCCACATGGTGAGTAATTGATGGCATATAGGCCACGTGTAAATCGTCAGTTGTCTTGATGGAGTGCGCCACATGAACTGTGCTGGCTTCAGATTGCGCTAGATTAAATTGTACTGTAGAGAGTCTGGTAGATTGTGCTGCATGTACAGCTATCCTCGAGCATTGTGCTGTACGATAAACGAACAGTTTCCTCGTTCTTCGTGCTGTCAGCTGTCAAAAGATCTGATTTTCTGTCAGATAATGATGACGAGGCCACGTCAGCTTGCGCACTTGGATGAGTGTGCAGTTCAGCCTGCGCAATTGAGGTGTTTGCGCAATCTGTCTCCTGCGCAGTTCAACTGAAGGATGCACAATTTGATTTTCATGACTTCTTTGATGAGTGCAACTTGATTTTTAGGACCTACAAGACCCCCTTCAAAGTTTTCGAAGTTTGAAAATATTCAAAGCTTCGAAATACTTTGAATTTTGATTTTAAAATCAAGTTGCGCAAGTAATGCCCTGTCTGCGCAATTGGAGGAATTAGTTCCTATTTCTTCGGCGCAATCTGAGACGTCTGTTTACTTTTGAAAAACTATAAATAGTTCTCATTCTTCTTTCTGTTATTCTTTACTTGTTTCCAAACGTTTGAGAGAGAAAACTCCTGAGCCAACTCCGACCCTTCTCCGTCTTCTCCGTCGACACCAATGGCTCCGAAACGCTCTGCCGTCGAGAAGGGCAAAGCCCCCGCTGAGTCTTCGACTCGGGCTGCGCCTCGTATTTCTTGTCACGAAATTGGTCATCCCGCACTGCAAGGTAGTGAACTCGATCAAAAACCCTTTTTAGGGTTCTTTGACATTGTCGAACCTACGAACCTTTCTCTTTTTAGAGATTTGGTTGAATTGCGTCGCCCTGTTTAGGGTTTTGGTTGCATAAACTCAATAGTTTTCATTTTTATGAAAACTATTTTCTTGCGCAATCGGTGGAAAGCGCTGGCAAATGTTCAGCACAATCTGCTGATTTGCGCAAGGCTGTCCATCGCAAACTGATACTTTGTGCAAGTTGTTCAGCACAATCTGATGACTTGCACAAGTGGATGAGTTGGCGCAGTTGGATACTTTGCGCATGTAGGCTACATCAGCGCAATTTGATGCTATGCATATAGCGCAATCTTACTCTTGCACAATTTGTTGATTTTTGAACAGTCTCTTTTGACTTAGCATGTATTGAATTCTGTCTTTTTGTTTGATGCAGTCAACCTCAGGGAAGAACCGAATTATGAAGTCTTTGCAGGGACTTTAGCTGAGCCAGAGTTTAAGGAGGATCTATCTCATGTGATATTTCCTCAGTATGCTCTGCCATCTTCCCGTCAAGCCATCTTAGTAGCACAAGACAACGAAACTTTATTGAGTCTGATGAACGGACAGCCTCTGCAGACTGCCGATGCCATTACTCATAAGAAACCCCTGTTTCTATTTGGTGAGGCTATTGATAAGAGTTCTCAGCCGAGACCTCGTGTTGAGCAGAGACTCTTTCAGAGAGGCGAGAAAAGAATACTATTACCAGACCTTGCTAGGTGCCTCCCTCTATCTCGCTATGCTCATGCGAGTTATCCCAGGAGGATGGACTGGAATATTACTCCTCTCCAGCAAGCCAGAACAGGAAATATTTGTGTGAAGAAAGGACCGAATAGCAAGGATATGTTCTATAGCTCCTCTGAGTGTTACAGCTCCTTGCTCAGAGGATTGAAGCCCGGCTGCATTCCACCGGAGAACTCCTTCCTGCTGCCAGTTAGAACACCGATCTTTGCAAATGAATTTGCAAAGGTTAAGGAAAGATATCCGGATCAGGACATCCGATTGACAGGTCTGGTAAACCCAGATAACAAAAGATGGAACTACATAACCAATTGGATATTGGTTCAGTTCGAAGAGAAACTCAAAGAGATTGAGCTGTACCAGGCGGTATACTCTACCGTATACGAATTCCATCCCAACCCTCATCTGTTTCTCGCTTTGGCGGAGAGGTACCATTTTAGGACAGGGACTTTCATGACACCCTGTGGAGAGATTGGACTAGCTCTTCATGAGATGAAGTATATCTCAAGCTTACCAATGGGGGACTTTCCCTATGAAGAATTTGTTCCAACCAATGACGAGTTGGACCGACTTCGTCGAGAGAACGCTGATATGGCGGCCGTTTTTGAAGAACTGCTGTGCCACTATAAGATTTGCTCCATGTATTACAAGAGTGGTTCCTCTGGCACTTGCTACTCGTCAAAGTGGTTGCCCTATCTCTTCATCAACCACATCATCGAGAAGAAGACTAAGGATCACGATACGTGCAACCCTACCTTCTTCAAACCACTCAGCCATAGTGAGGTGATAGGATTGATGGAGGAAAACAAGGAAATGGACATCAAGGTTGATGATGAACTTCAATATCCTCCTTTCAAGACAGGAGATTTTATTAAAAGTTTCATGAGAATGGGCTATAGGCCCATGTCAAAGGAAGCCCAGCTGGCGGGTTTCCTCACATATTGGCTGCGACGATTCGTCATCCCTGGAGCGAGCGCCGTAGATCGTTTCCATCGCGGCGTGCTCTTTGCTGCCGTCCGTTTAGTCTTTGGCTATCGGATGGATCTGCTATCGGTGATGACCTGCAGAGTGAGCGCGGGTCTTCGTCTTTTTGTTGATTCAATGCTCAAGGGGAAAGGAGAAAAAGGGAACTTCCCTCGGCTGGAGCTTTCCTACACTTATTTGTTCGGATGGTTGCTTCTGCACTATCCTACATTGATGAATCCTGACATGGGAACGGTCAGCGGAAGCTTCTTGCGGAGATTCTCCAGGAGCAAATGGATATATACCAGCCTAAGAGATTGCAGACGAGCACTGAATCTCGGGAAATGGTGGAATTTCTACTGTGTTCTCCCTCCAACTGGCTATGAATATATGTCTACAAATCTGGTTGATCTTGGGAGGCAGCCTTTGGGTCGTGCAGTATTTAATTGGCTGAGGACAATTAGGCCGTCGCACTTGGTTTATAGATTTGAAGATGAATGTTACTCGGAACCATATCTTTCCAGCTGCTTTGCCCGTCAATTCGGCTACGACCAATTCCACGTGGGTAACGCCATATCGTGCCTGCAAGGACAAGGTTATTTGATCGATGGCGCCCGGGCTTGGGCTTATTATAACGCTCGAGACACAAGAATAATGTTCTCGATGCCGACAAAAAGCGACCACGGCCCGCAGATGCTGTACACATATTCCATCTTCTACACATCGACGAACACCTTTGCTGAGAATTTTAGTCTTGCCGATAGCTTCGCGACATCGACCAGATTAAAGAAGGAAACAACTGTTGTGGTGGCTCCTGGCAACGAAGAGGAGCGTGAACCGGCCGATGCGCCGTTGGAAGCTTCAAGGGAAGCCAACTTCCCGGAAGAAGTCAACGAACAATTGTGCATCTCTTTGAAAGTTGTCAAATCTCCCGCAAGGAGAGGAAGAGAAGGAGAGAAGAACCTTCTTCTCCAGTTGCGAAGAAGAAACTTGTCTTGGAACCATCTGAAAGGGTTACGACCCGATCACAATCTCGGCAGCAGGCCGAATCGACTCAAAGAGAAGAGGCGGCGACCCCGACCTCTATCCAAAGGCAAGATAATGTTATAGATGTAGAGAGTCCAGAGAGACCTTTACATAGAAAGAAGATAGTCTTTCGGAGAAAGAAGGTAGTCACTCCTCGACCTATGTCATCGGTCGTAGCTAGTGCTATTACCGGAGTTACAATGTCATCTCCTACACCCGCCCCTGAACCTGAAGCTTCCAGCCCAGAGAGAAGGGATGAGGCTGTAGAGCCCAGGGAAGACATTGTGGAGAGAGAGGATGAAGTTTTGCGATCTCCTTCACTCGCAGTGGAGACCACCCAGCTTCCTGCTACTCCAGGAACACTCCGTGAAGAAGAAGATCGTTTAATGATCGATGCATTGAATGATTGCGACTTCGGCCTGCAGGATGATGTAAATCCGGCCGTCGCAACTGACAGCGAAGAAGCACCGAAGGACAGTGTGAGTAATGAAAACACATCAACAGAAGCTGTTGATGATACTTTAAATCCAGAAGAGGACGCTAATGTCCATGTATCCTCGGAAGCTGTTGATGACACGCTGAATCCTGAAAAGGATGTTGAGGTACATGTGTCTCTAAAAAAGAATGCGGGTGAAGAAGTAGCACCTGAAGAGACTACTCATGCTGATCCCAAAGGTATTAAATGATTTTATCAACCTTCTTTTCATAGATTAAATAGCTGACATCTATATTTTTATCCATGCAGAACTTGAATCTTCCCCAGTTCCTTCCGCATGCACAAACATAGTGCCCATAATGGCTATAGCTAGTGGTAGCCGACATTTTTTGGGTAGCTCTGAAGCCGGTAGTAGCCAGGCAGTAATGTCTGAGGCTACTTCTGCTAGATTGGAACCCATGCCAACAGATGACAGACTTGTTGCTGAACCAAGTCATGGTAAGATTGCCTTTTACTTTTGATTCTTTTCAATTAGTTGCTAATAACAACAACAAAAAATGATAAGGTTCATTTGATTTTGTAGAAGAACATCTGTGAAGGGCAGCTAGCTCTACGATGGCTCCCTTGTCTAAAGAGCCCTCCACTCAAATGGAAAAAGCTGAACGTCTATCTGCACAGGCACCTGCTGCTTCGACGTCTATGGGAGTAGCTGCTACTCATGGTGCTCTGGCTACTAACCGATTTATCATTAGCTCCTTCACCAACCTTTTCTTTAATTCGTTGGGACCCTTAGTAGATAGGGTGATAGAGAAAGAAGATGCTGGTTTCTCTACAGTTAGAGGTCCAACCTCCTATCTGATCAATGCCATCCGCAGTCAAGGCGACGAAGCTCAGGCCGTTTTTCTTGAACATGTACTAGATGAGCTGGAGGCATCGGTTAGAATCTACAAAGAGCTTAATAGGGGGAGATGGAGCCCTTGGTACAGGCTGAATTTGAGAAGATGTCACAAGAAGTTGCAGTTGCGAAGGTTGATCTCCAAGTTCTCTTGGACACTTTCTCTACTAAGTCTGCTGAGTATAATTCCCAAGTGGAAACAATAGCATCTGTTGCTGAAGGGAAGGAGAGGAAAGTTACTGACTCAGGAAAGGAATGAGTATGTCGTAACTCATCAAGCTGAAATCTCTCGCAGAATAGTAACCATGCCGTCTTTCGACGATAAGTCTGGAATAGAGGAAGCTAGGAAGCGGGTGATTGACTCTCGTGAGGAGCGACTGCAAACTTTAAGACAGCAGATGACTAACTTGATGACTCCGCCAGCGGAATGAGAAAGACTTTTTGTATCTTCAATTTTTGGTGACATATAATTTTGTAATGTCTTTCAATTTTGATCAATCAATAAAAAGATATTTTTTTGGTGGCTCTATTATTTATTGCATATCTTATTCAGATATAAATAATAGCGATAGAAAATATATTCAGAGGTGCAGGACATGATATATTTCTTGATTTTGGAAAATAATTATATTTATTATATCTGCTCAGAGGAAATGTAGACATGGCAGAATATAATTTGTTGAATATCATTATTTCAGTAGACAACTTAATCAAAGATGAAAGTTGCTGAAATGAACGAAATAGATAATTCGTCAAAATGTGTGAACGAAATGACTTGTTAGGATGAACGGATGAACCGTCAAATGAATGAAATAAAGGATGAACCGTCAGATGATATGATGAACGGACGAACCGTCGAATGAATGAAATGAACGGGCGAACCGTCATATGAATATGATGAACGGACCAACCGTCGGATGAATGTAATGAACGGGCGAACCATCGGATGAATGTAATGAACGAACAAACCGTCGGATGAATGTAATGAACGGGCGAACCGTCTAATGAATGTGACGAACGGGTGAACCGTCAAGCAAATGTAATGAATATGATGAACGGACGAACCGTCGGATGGATGGAACGAACGGATGAACCGTCGGATAAATGAACGGACGAACCGTCGGACGACTTTGATGAACGGATGAACGGGCAAACCGTCGAATAAATGAACGGGCGATCCGTCGGATGAATATGTCGCTTCATTGTCTTACGAATCTCTGTCTATAAATAGAGCAGAAAATCAGATGAAATGATCACTTTCACTTTTCAACATAAAGATGTCGTCTGGAGATGCATCCAAGAAGGCTGAGATCGCCTCAAAGGTTGAAGCGGCTACTGAAGAACGTCCAGTCGAGCCGGCCCAGCCAAAGCAGACAGAGGCAGGCGAAGGTTCATCTGCACCCAAGCCGCCAAGGGATATTTTAGACTTCTTTCTTGAACCAAGGAAGACTGAAGAAGAAGAAGCCATGAGGATGGCTGCTTGCAAGTTCCTGGTGGATTCGGGCAAGAATGTTCTCGGCGCTTTTGCCGACTATGTCTTCGATAAGGACGGTAGTGGCCCGCGTCCCAATTTTGAGAAGGATGATAGTGACCTTCCTTGATATTATGTACTATCATTCGTGATGAAATAAAATTAAATTTTATTTATGAACTTGTCTGATGATTACAAGCAATGTCTTTTATATTTATACATAATACTTTTTGAGGAACTTGCCATTGATAGGCATCATTGCCACTCGACCGTCTAGCTCTGTGAGTTGATAGGCTCCATTTGATAAGACTTTGCTCACGATATATGGACCTTCCCACTTTGCAGCGAACTTGCCCTTGCTCATGTGAGTCATAGTCATAGGACGTCTGACGGTTAGAACGAGCTCCCCTTTCTGAAAAGCTCTGACCTTAACTTTGCGATTGAAAGTCTTCGAGATGCGGGCTTAGTATAACTCAATATGCTGTTGAGCCATTAACCGCTTCTCGTCGAACGCTTCTAATTCTTGGAGTCGAAGAAGGTCATTGTTCTCCGTAGTGAGCTCGTTGGCGATGGCAATCCTTAAAGATGGAATTTGAAGTTCCAGGGGTAGAACTGCTTTACAGTCGTACACCAAAGAGAAGGGTGTACAGCCTGTAGGGTTGCGGACCGTAGTACGATAGGCCCAAAGACATTCCCCAAGCTTTTTACTCCAGTTTCGTTTGTTAGTAGACACAAACTTCTTGAGGAGCTTGATAATAGTCTTATTGAAAGCTTCAGCCAAGCCATTAGCAGCAGGATTGTAAGCTGTCGAAGCGACATTGTCAATCCGGTGATCGTCACAGAACCTTGTGAACTTTTGGCTGATGAATTGAGGTCCGTTGTCATGGATGATTCTTCGAGGTACACCAAATCTATAGATGACATGGTGTTTGACGAAGTTGATGACGCTACTGGTCTTGACTTCAGCCAAGGGTATAGCTTTAGCCCATTTGGAGAAGTAGTCGGTTATTGCCATTACGAACCGATGTCCTCTAGAAGAAGGAGGATTGATGGAACCTATAACGTCCATACCCCAAGCTTCAAAAGGCCAGAAAGCAGCAGTCGGATGAAGGAATTCTGATGGTTGATGAATAAAATCTGTATGGATTTGACAAGCTCGACATTTCATTGCATATTCGATGGCATCAGATACCATTGAGGGCCAATAGTAACCCATGCGTCGGATACGATCCTGTAGCTTAGGACCGGGTTGATGTGCTCCGCAGACACCATCGTGAGCTTCACGTAATACTTGCTTCGCTTCATCACCAGCAGGACAGTGCAAGAGTAAGCCGTCATAAGTTCGCCGGTAAAGAGTTTTGGTGGTCTGATTGTAGTAGAATCGCAGAGACCACCGACGAATACTCGTAGCTTTCTTAGGATCTTCAGGGAGTATGTCATGGACCACAAAGTCGATGAAAGGAGTTCTCCAATCTTCACTGATAACGTTGGCTTCAGTAAGATTACTGAACTCAATATTACGATTGTTTTCGATGTAGAACAATTCTCGATTAGAGATAACCACCACCTGCTGTCTCTTGATAGGGATGGCTAAGACTGCTGCAAGATTAGCCAAAGCATCTGCTTCAGTATTGCAAGCTCATCGGACATATTCGATGAAGAAGGCTTTGAATGATGTAGCCATGTTGATTGTCGCTTCATAGTAAGGCACTAGATCTTGATGGCGAACTTCATAGGTTCCTCTAACTTGGTTAACAACCAGCTTGGAGTCACCATAGACTTCAAGATATCGACGTCTAGTTGTTTAGCTAATTGAAGGCCAATGAGTAGAGCATTGTATTCTGCCATGTTGTTGGAGCAAGATTCATCTAGAGGGTAGCTAGCTCTTTGAATAGTTGACCCATCTGGAGAAACAAGGACAACTCCAACTCCTGCAACAATAGCACCATTAGGTCCAATCTTGGATGTACCGTCAAAGAATAAACGCCAAGTGGGAAATTCTTCGGCGACCATGTTTGATTCCAATGTCTCGTCTGGAATTTCATCATAGAGTTTGGATGTCTCCGGAATAGGATGAGCTGCTAAGAAATTTGCCTGTGCTTGACCTTTGACATACTTTTGAGGAACATATATCATGTCATATTGGGCTAGCAGAATGGCCCATGTAGCCTGTCGAGAATTGAGTGTGCTAGGCTTCTTCATCAGTACCCGAAGAGGATTAACTCGGGATATGACATGAATAGTTTGGCCAATGATGTAATGCCGAGTCTTCTGAACAGCAAACATAAGAGCTAGGCATTCTTTTTTGACCGAACTATAATGGTGTTCGGCACCAATCATAGTACGACTGAGATAATAGATGACTTGTTCATGACCTTCTTTGTTCTTTTGGGCAAGTAAAGCACCTAATGAATGGTCCATAGCACGGACATACATTAAGAACGGTATGCCTGAGATCGGCGGCACCAAGACTGGTGGATTCATGAGATATCGCTTTATGTCGTCAAATGCTCGTTGACATTCTTCGGTCCAAATGAAAGATACACCCTTCTTCATTAGCTGAGTAAATGGTCTGTAGCGTCCAGACAGATTCGAAATGAACCTCCTGATGTACGTAAGTCGACCTTGGAATCCTCGTAGCTCTTTTTGGTTGCGTGGAGGACGCATCTCTTGAATGGCTTTGATCTTCTTGGGATCCACGTGTATACCCTTAGAGGTAATGACGAAGACGAGAAATTTGCCACTAGAGACACCCAAGAATGACTTGGTGGGATTCATTTTGAGTTGATGTTGGTGAATGAGATTGAAGATAGTTCTCAAGTCTTGGATGTGATCTTCCTTTAGACGACTTTTAACAGCAATATCATCAACGTAGCATTCGACAGTCTTGCGCAGATGATATTGAAAGATGGTACTCATGGCTCGTTGGTAAGTTGTACCAGCGTTCTTGAGACCAAATGGCATTACGGTATAGCAGTAGACTCCGCAAGGAGCGCGAAAAGAAGTATGTTTTTCATCTTCAGGATTCATCCGAATTTGATTGTATCCGGAGAATCCATCCATGAAAGATATTCGCTCGAACCCACAGGTGTTGTCGATCATGACGTCCGTAATAGGGAGAGGAAATTCATCTTTTGGACATGTTGTATTAAGATCCCGAAAGTCGATGCAGACTCAAACTTTTCCGATTTTCTTCAGGACTGGGATGACATTCGCTACCCAATCAGGATGATGCTCTTCTCGAATAAAGCCAAAAGCGATGAGCTTCTTGACTTCATCGTCGATTGCGTCCATCATTTCTGGCTTGAAGCGCCGTTGTTGCTGTTTGACCGATTTTGCATTAGGCAGGATGTTCAATTTGTGAGTAGCAACTTTGGGATCTAGACTTGGCATGTCTTCATAGCTCCAGGCAAAGACATCAATGTATTCTTGAATAAGAAGAATTAATTCTTGCTTATCTGCCTCTGTGAGATTTTTGCTGATAAATATTGGACGAGGTAACCCGCTCTCTCCTACATCAATTTGAACTAATTGATCTTCGGTAGGAGGTTCTCGTTGTTCGAATCGGAGTTCCCATTGGGTAACCATTCGTTGAGCCCAAGGATCTGTTTCAGGATTTTCTTCAACATCCTCGTCATAGCCTTCTGGAAGTTCAACGGAGACCATGTTAGAAGATATGATCAATCGATGAACTTGACCAATGCTGGTGTCAGAATCTCATGATCTAGAATCAGAAGAGTTAGAGCGCTCTTCGCTATCGGATTTAGAGGCTGCTGGGGATAATACCGGAGGTAAAGAATATCTGACACCTCTCTTGGTCCTGCTATAAAACATCTCTGACTTTCCTTTCGGAACAGCCGTACGGATAGGAGTTCTTCTACCCTTGCCGTAGTTGAGGCCATTCTTGAAGTCATAACCCATCTTTCGGATTATGTCTTTTGATTGTTGACTGTAACGACGAAGTTGAAGAAGTCCCGTATCGTTACTTTTGCTATCATCCGTATAACTAAATTTTTGTTCCGGTCCTGTACTAAAAAGTATTGGACTCTCGCCTTTCTTTCGAGAAGGGACAACAAAGTATGAATTATCTGGGTGTTCGAGTGAGACTTCTGTTTGAAGAGATTGTACAACTCCCATTGTAAATGATTGAAAGCTATCTAACATATCCAAATAGCATTTAGCATGATAAATGACATCAGTATACTGGAAAGTAGATGCTTTTTCATTGATTTGTACATCTGTATTTATAGTAGGACCTTTAGCCTTAGCAGGCTTGGTCAGATTGATTACAAGAGAGAGAGAAGAAGAACGTGGAGGAGGATTGGACTTGTTTCGACGGAGGTCAATAACAAGCGGCTCAGAAGAGGTGAGCTCCCTTTTATCCTTGTTATGAGATAAATCAATAACACGTGGCTCAGAAGAGGTGAGCTGCATTTTTTCCTTGTTACGACGTAAGTCGATAACAAGTGGCTCAGAAGAGGTGAGCTCCATTTGATTCTGACCATCATCAGTTGGTTGCTTCTGGACTGGCAAGTGAATAGCCAGTGGTTTGGAGGATTGAGGACGAGAAACACGCCCTTTGACAGGTATGATGAGGGTGTCATTAGGCACTGCTTCTTGTTCTTCTTTAGTGTCCAGAGCCAGTACAACTTTTATAAACTCATCTTTATACATACGAGCATCGTTGCAGTATGCTTCGACACCTTTGAACGGATAGAGATCAGCAACCTCCTTTTGAACCTCTCCATTGTCATCGACATATTTGAAACATTGATGGAGAGTTGAAGGAACAATGTTATGTTCATGCAGGAATGGTCTCCCCAACAGAGCATTGTAAGAACAACCATAGTTGTCAATAATGTAGAAGGTCACCTTTGTGCGGAGATTGCCTATTTGGAGTTTTAGGCGAATCTTGTCCAGAGGTTCACTTCTTCCCTGATTGAACCCAAGGATGGTGGTGATTGTACTGGAAAGACTATGCACTGGGATCTTCAATGCATCTAACATTGTCTTCGGCATGATGCTGAGAGCAGACCCTGGATCTATCAGAATACGATCGACTTTCATCGAGTCAACATATCATGTATAGTATAGAGGATGGTCGTGTCTATTGTCTTCCATCAGCATGTCATCCTGTGTGAAGGTAATGTTTGGAATTAACTCCAACATACTATGACAATAGAGACAAGAGACAGGCTCTGCCTTCGGCTTCTTTAGAAGGGCTAGACAGGTTTCTGCCTGCATGAGAGCCTCTCTCAGAGTTTCTCGAGTCTCTTTGGAGAGGCGCAAGAGCTCGAAGATTGACAGTCGGGCCGGTGTATTGGCTAATTGAGCCAAGATATCAAAGTTGTAAGGCTTTTCAAGTCCAGAAGGAGATGACTTCTTCAAAGTCTTGTCGAAGCGGACTTGTTGTTTGCCTTTGTCGGCTACCATCGGCTTGGGAGGAGTGGGTTCTACAACCGGTGAGGAGGCAGCAGGAATATCCTCTGTGGAAACAGGTTACACTGGTGCAGACTCAGAAAAAGAAGCAGGATTCTCCTGAGCTTCGGGATAATCCTTTAGATAGGCTTTCCCTGATCTGGTGCCCAGCAGGATTTCATCGTCAACTATGGGGTCAAAAGACACCATATTGCAAATCTTTGTCTTGCCCTTGGAGCGTTCTTTCTTCTTGGAGGAAGAGGAAAGTTCGAACTCCGAAGCAAGATCAGGATGAATCCACATAATCTCGCCATTGTCAAGAGATAAAGGGAAGAGACCTTCACTTCGTAGAGGAGGGAGATTCTCGATCTCAAGAGTAGCTTTGGAGATAGGGATGACACCATGATGTACCATCTGCGGAGGGAAGTCACCGAACTGAACTGAGACCATGTTTGCGGCAACCGTCTTCTCGTCTTGCTATAGAGTGACAACACCAGCGTTGACTAGCTCCTGAATTTTGCCTTTGAGCACATAACATGCTCGAGTGGGATGCCCAATGAACCTGTGATAGACACAGTACTTAGGATGATCAGTCTTACCGACTTCATCAGGCTTCTTCGGATCTGGGAGCTGGAGCTTATTGCTTTTAATCAAGCAATCAAAGATGCTCACGGTGTCATTCTCGTCAAAGGAGTACTCTACTTTCGGACGAGGTTCCCTTGGTGGAGGTGCAGAAGGAGTAGAAGCAGACGTAGGTGGAGCTACGTTGACCGCCAGAGATTCTTTGTTCTTCAGGTTGATATTCAAAGTTTCTTTTCCCTTGCGGTTGTTCTGGAGATTACCACAACTCGATGTCTGGTGTTCATCCCGGTCGGGGTTAGACATGTGTACACCTAGCTGCTTGAATTTGTCAGCACTAACTTCAGCTGCTTTAGCGTTGACAATGAAGGATAGCTAATCTTGGAACTAAGTTGACCCCGTCCACATGCTGATGATAGGCAAAAAATTTGCCTTGCAGGTGTCTATGGTGACAGCGGCCGGAGTTCCAGGAGGCATTTTTAAAGCTTCTCGGCGGAACCTTTCAATAAAACTCTCAGCGGTTTCATTATGCCTTTGTTTGATTTTATTAAGGGCTGACATGGTCATGTCGTTGATTTCCTCATAGAATCGTTCCAAGAAGATTTGTTTTAGACCTGAAAAGGAGGTGATACAACCATCGGGCAAGCTTCTGTACCAATCGTATGCCACACCGGCTAGACAGCCGACGAATACTCTGGTAAGAAGAGCGTCATTTGGCTGAAGTTGGACAGTCATTACCTCAAAGTGGTTAATAAACTGACTGGGAGAAGTGCTGCCATCAAACAGCGAGATTGTTGGGATTTTGTACTTTGGAGAAAATGGGACTTTCTTCCATTCAACTGGGTAGGGTTGTTTGGTCCCCAACCTTTGTAAGTTGTCCTTCTCTTTGAAGGCCTCGAATTGAGTGCGCAGGAGTTTGACAGCTTCATTAGCATCCTCCAATGATGTAGAAGAAGTAGGCTGAATCAGAGTGTTAGGGGGAGGAACAGCGTGGTAAGCACTACCCCCAGCACCTGACTGACTGGGTGTAGGTTGAATCTGTACATGAGGTAGTTGAGGAGATGCTACCCCCAACCCTGCATTGACAGGCACCGATGATGCTATGATCTCAGGATTTGCAACAGGTATCGTCGGCGGTACTGTATGTTGGGCCACAATGATAGAATGCATACTTGCAACCATTTCAGCCATGGTCTTCAGCTTGTCTTCTAGTGCAGCTATCCGTTGTTCTTGACTTGCTGAACTGGAAGCATCTGGGTCTTCAGTGACAACATAAGCTGTCACTTCTCTAGGTACAGTGGAAGACACTGTCTGTTCAGAACTTTTATTGTATGCATCATAGTCGGAGAAAGAATCATCTCCTGTGTGAGAAAGAGGGAGATGACCAGAAGGATCTTGATGATTCCTTTGACCGATTATATCTCGGCTTCGGGATCGGGTATGTTGGAATACTCCATCAGAAGATTCTTGGAGTAGATCCAAATACCACTGGCTTGGCTTGCGAGGCTTGCCGTGCTTGGAGCACTTTCTACCCCCAGTGTCTCGGAAAGTCATGTTGACGGAAGCGTACAAAACTTCGTCTTCATCTTCTGACATAGGTTCAGAGTTTGTAAAGTTCAGACGATCGAAGACAGATCATTTTGTTGTCTGACAACAACAATTGATGACAACCTTGTGATTACAATGGTGTCCAAGTGGTTGCACTGGAGGTGTTGAGATGTTGTCCCGTTTTTGTTTAAGGTGTTCTCGAAGATCGGAAACAATGACGGGACGAGAAGAAGTTCGAGGGATATGTTCTTTGACAATATTCGGAACATGGTTCCGATTCTTCAAATGTTTTGTCCCATGAGTGTACAGGGAAGTACTTATTTCATTAGCATAGGTGTCAGGATTTTTGATCCTGGAAGTTTGCCTCTGATGCTGGTTGGTCTTCGGCATTGGTTGTTTGCGTTTCACCGAAGTTGGTCTATTGAGATAAGTTCTTAGATCAGCAAATTCACCCCCAGGGGTTTCTGTCTGAGACACCAGCAATTTTCTCTGTTTTGAGCGGGATATCCTGAGAGTTGGAAGATCTTGGAATTCTGCTACTTGGGTAGGCAGAATACCTCTTTGATCAGTACACCTCCCTTTGGCAAGGAGGGAAGAAGAACTCTTGTTGGAGAGAGTTATTGTACTGATTGGTGCCGAGGCACGTTCAGATTGATCTTCTACGGTAAAAATCGAGGAAGACTAAGAAAAGACCAAAGGGCCTTTTCCTTTGTTTTGTGAAGAAGGGTTAGCTAAAGAGCGTTTCCCTCTGTTGTTTTCCAAGTCGTGGGACGAGGAAGTTTGAGAAAAGACCAACGGGCCTTTTTCTTTATTCTGAGGAGGAGGAGAAATAGTCAAAAGACTACCCCCAGTGGATTGCGCTGGAGCAACATGATGCTTGAAAAGAGGAACAGAGTTTTTCCCCTTGCTGTGAGAAGAAGAGAGATTAGCCAAAGGGCTGTCCCTCTTAGACTGCGCTGGCGCAGTTTGCGCAGGACTTGAAGTGGCTGTTGGCGCACTGGCAGGTTGCGCATAAGGAACTCTGACAGATGGCCTTCTAGCTACAGTCACAGCAGATTGTGCAGCAGGAGTCTTGATGCCAGAGTGCTTGAGTTGCACTTTGGTTGCTGGAGGGGTGGACTGCGCAGGCAGAGTTGCAGCCAACTGCGCCAGGGGAAGAGGAGTCTTGCACTTTGACAGAGCAGCATAGGAAGTAGGTTGTACACTAGCAAGGGGAGCAGCATACTGCGCATGGGCAGTAGTAGCAGACTGTGCAACAGTCTTTTCAGCAGAGACAGTAGACTGCACAGCAGGCTGAACAGTAGAGGAAGTAGACTGTGCAACAGTCTTGGGAACCCACACTGGATGAACTTTGCTCTTGGCAGATGTTGTTGCAGTACGAGGGGTGGTCCTGGAGTTGATCATCGCCTCGTAGGCCGTCTGGTTGACCTTTACAACCAGCATCTTCTGCGTCTTTCCGATAGACGCAATGTCACATTGAGTTGTCACTTCCTCGTCGGAGGAGAAAGTCGTCCCCAGCAGAGTCGCCATTTTGTTTGCAAAAATAAAAGTTGATCTTTATTTCATAAACTTTGTAAGAAGATTACAGGAATTCTGGAAAAGTACAACTACAGGAATCCGATCTGAATGACTATCGCTTTATCCCTTGGACGATGTGAACTTTGAAGACGGTAGCCTCTGAAGAATGCAGCAGCACTTTGGCAAGAACTTCTGATCTCTGGTGATGATTCTGATCTGATCTGAGATGATCTAGGCTTGATAATGAAGACTTGAAACTCTATTTATAGAGTTCTGGAAATAACTAACTTTTAGTTATTCTGAATTGCGCAGGATGGATTGCGCAGACATTGGACTGCACAAGCAGCAAACTGCGCAGGGAGTTACTCGATCGTGGACCACCTGCATGTGACGCGTGGCATTGTTTGATTAAAATGTGCTTGGTCGTGTACAGACGGTTGCCACATGGTGAGTAATTGATGGCATGTAGGCCACGTGTAAATCGTCAGTTGTCTTGATGGAGTGCGCCACATGAACTGCGCTGGCTTCAGATTGCGCTAGATTGAATTGCGTTGTAGAGAGTCTGGTAGATTGCGCTGCATGTACAGCTGTCCTCGAGCGTTGTGTTGCACGATAAACGAACAGTTTCCTCGTTCTTCGTGCTGTCAGCTGTCAGAAGATCTGATTTTTTGTCAGATAATGATGACGAGGCCACGTCAGCATGCGCACTTGAATGAGTGCGCAGTTCAGCCTGCGTAGTTGAGGTGTTTGCGCAATCTGTCTCCTGCGTAGTTCAATTGAAGGATGCACAATTTGATTTTCATGACTTCTTTGATGAGTGCAACTTAATTTTTAGGACCTACAGCGGGCTGATTGGTCCTTTGACGTCCATGCCCCAGGCTTTAAAAGGCTAAGATGCTGTCGTCGGGTGTAAAAACTCCGAAGGTTGATGAATGAAATCAGCATGGAACTGACAGGCTCTATACTTTTTTGCATGTTCAATAGCATCTGCTATCATTGTGGACCAATAATAACCCATTCGTTTGAGGCGATCTTATAATTTGGGGCCTGGTTGATGTGCACCACAAACTCCATCGTGAGCCTCCCGGAGTGCATGTTTGGCTTCTGTGTCTGATAAATATCGTAATTGTAGCCCATCGTAAGAGCGTCGGTATAGCACTTTGGTAGCTGTGTCGTAGTAAAATCTGAGGGATCGCCTTTAGATAGACACTGCTTCTTTCGGGTCCTCGGGAGGATTCCATAGACGGTGTAGTCTATGAAAGGAAATCTCCAATCTTTAATATCGATGTTTGTATCCGTTGTGGAACTATGATGAATATGCAAGGCATTTTTCACACAGAATAGTTTTCGACCAGATACTGTGATCGACTGCTGAGTATTGGTAGGGACGGTTAAGGAAGCAGCGAGACCGGCTAGAGCATCTGCTTCTATATTCTGTAGTCGAGGCACGTGCTCGATGAAGAATCCAGCGAAAATGGATACCAACTCGATTGTTGCTCTATGATAGGGGATGAGATCTTCATGACGAACTTCATAATCCCCTCGGACCTGACTAACTATTATCTTGGAATCGCCGTAAGCTTCTAGGTAGTCAACTTCCAATTGTTTTGCCAGTTGCAGGCCAATTAATAGGGCATTATATTCGGCCACGTTGTTGGTGCATGGTTCCTCGAGAGAATATGCACGATGTATAAGCAGATGATCAGGTGACACGAGCTTGACGCCTACTCCAGCCATAATATTTCCTTTGGGTCATGTTCTTGATGCACCATCAAAAAACATTCGCCAAATGGGGATTTTTTCAGTTGCAATGTTAGACTCCACCACTTCATCGAGGATTTTGTCGTAGAGTTTGGAAGATTCTGGCACCGGATGAGCTGCTAGAAAATCAGCTAATGCTTGGCCTTTTGCTGCCTTCTGAGGAACAAAGAGCATATCGTATGGAGTCAACAACATTGCCCATATAGCTAAACGGGAATTGAGAGAACCCGGTTTAGTCATCAGTATTCTGAGAGGATTGACTTTAGATATGATGTGGATAGTCTGTCCAGACACAGTGGCGTGTCTTCTGGATGGCAAATACCAGTGCAAGGTATTCCTTCTCCACTTGTGTGTATTTGTGTTCGGCACCCACCATTATGCGGCTGAGGTAGTAGATTGCATGTTCATGGCCGCCTTCGTTCTTCTGAGCTAATAGGACGCTAAGAGACTGGTCCATAGCGCGGACATATAGTAAGAAGGGTTTTCCCATTATTAGAGCTACCAATACTGGGGGGGCTTGTAAGATACTTTTTGATGTCGTCGAATACGCGTTGACATTGTTCAGTCCAGACGAAAGATATGCCTTTTTTCATGAGCTGAGTGAATGGTTGACACCTTCCAGAAAGGTTCGAAATGAATCGTCTGATGTAGGCTAGCCTTCCTTATAGTCCGCGTAGCTCTTTGAGGTTTCTTGGAGGATGCATATCGAGGATAGCCTTCACTTTCTCCGAGTCAAGATGTATACCATTTGAAGTGATGACGAAACCAAGGAACTTGTCGCGGGAGACTCCCAGAAAATACTTGGTTGGATTCATCTTGAGTTGGTGTGTACGTATTAGTTCGAACACCGTTCTCAAGTCTTGGAGGTGGTTGCCCTTGAGATGACTTTTAACTACGATATCGTCTACGTAGCACTCCACCGCTTTGTGCAAATGATCGCAAAAAATTGTGTTCATGGCTCACTGGTATGTTGCCCCTGTATTTTTTAATCCGAAGGGCATCACCGTATTGCAGTATACCCCCAATGGTGTTTGAAAAGATGTGTGCTTCTCGTCGTCGGGGAATATCTTGATCTGGTTGTAGCCTGAGATCCCATCCATGAAGGACATCCGTTCGAAGCCACAAGTATTGTCGATCATCACGTTGGTGATCGGTAGAGGGAACTCATCTTTCGGACATGCAGAGTTCAAATCACGGTAATCGATACAGACTCGAACTTTACCGTTCTTTTTTATGAGTAGAACAATGTTGGCAACCCAGTCAGGGTGTGTCACCCCCAGTTTTCAGAAACATGAGTATTTTTATCATTTTACATTTTTGAATATTTTTAAAATTTGTTTTATTATTTATGATATTATTTTGGGGTTGAAATTATTTTATTATTTATGATATTGTTTTGGGGTTATTTGAGTCGTGTTCGAATTTCAACTCAATCCGACTTGAAACGGGGACCCGGGGGTAGTTTGACTCTAGTGGGACCCACACACTATTTAGGCATGGCCCACATGATATTAATTTTAGTCCACATGATAGAAATATTTTAGTTAGAGGTTAGACTAATTATTATGGATAAGGTTAGTGTGATTAGAGACTTTAGAATGACTAATTTAGCCCCAACCAATTAGCCCTTTCCTAATACTCATAGAATAGGTTAGTGGGGGCATTTTGGACCTTCCCATAATAGGACAAATAGCCCCATATGGCCAGCCACTTTGGGAGAGGATAGGCTCAAGTTCATTTCATTATTCTCATCCACACTATCTCTCTTGTTCTTTCCCAAATTCCTAGAGAGCAATCCCTAGCAATTTTTCCACCAAATCCTTCTATTTCGCCACCAAATCTTCTTCTTTCCTTCTCTATTCTAGCCAAGGAGGAAGCTACCCAAGTTTGGGAGGATTCGGAGCTCGTTCGTGTCCTTTTGGAATCTCTACGTGTCGGTGTCGCTCCGAGAAGGCTTTTCTTCGATTCGATCTACCGGGAGGTATAAATCCCTTCTCCTTTTCATTTCCTCATGCATATAGGTCTATTTTGAACCCCTAGGAATGACCCCCATGGTTGTATCTCCATTTGTGTCCATTTCGTGTCCATTTGGAGGTCATAGGAGTGTCCTTTGTGTTGTGGTTGTGTCTATGTGGAAAAACCCCAAATTTGGACACATTATGTGTTGTTGTTATGTATGAATGAATTATTACATGTTTAATCTCATATTTTTGTATTGGAGATGTATTCTATAGTGTCTCATATATATATATATTAGTGTAGAGAGTGAGTTCTTGATATATTATGTTATATACTTGTGTTCTTTTGTCTCAAACTACCCAAATCCGTCATGATTTTTATCCACGTTTTTAATTTCAGCCCTAACTTAGAAATGTCATAACTTCTAGCTCAAAGCTCGGTTTAATCTCCCATTTTTTTTAAAAGAAGCGTATTGAAGTTACCTTTCCAAAAACATATATTAATAGGCCTAATTCCTTATGTAACTTTCTGGAGAATTATTTGAGTGTCAGCTGTACGAAAGACAAACGCGTTCTCGGTGTTTTCGCGATTCCGGGAGTTTCTGGAAACGAAAACGCGATCCGTTTGAAGTTTCGGAAAGCTAACACATAGATCTATAACATACTTTAATCCTAGATTTTAATTCATGCTGAGATGGTACAGTATTGATTATTAGTAGGAGTTACTATTTGGCATATGCATTTTGTGCACCCTTGTGTGTAATATAATGTTCTATTTGATTTTAACCCATGTTAATGTATATACATTATGTAATTAAATAGAGAATGCAAGCATGAGTAAATGTTTAAATAAATGATGTATGAGGTGTAAGTATCCTATCTAATGTAAGCATGTATAAGTATGGCTTGTAATGAATATGTAGGTTCCATAGTATGTAATGTATGGTGCATATAGTAGTGCAAGAGAATAAATGAATGATGAATGAATGCAAGCATAAGTGTAATGTAATAATAGATGTAATGTATGCAATATACAAGTTAATGAGATGTAATGTTCTATGTTAACACAAATCCTATATTACCTCATGTACCCCTTACACTATGTAGACACTATCACACTTGACACTTTGTTCACTTACACTTTGACACTCTTTGATATGTATACACTATGTATGCCCATTTAACCCTCACTTACCCCTTTGCCATGTTCACATACACACACATAGCCTCTTAAATAAGTATTTATGAATACAGTTAACTTAGCTATGTATGTATATTATATATATGTTAGCATCACTACAAAAAAAGTGGACTTTTGGGACAACACTTTTATGAATGCTAGTTTGAAACGTCCTAAAAAATTAACATCTGGGACCGTTATATTTTTTGTCACAAAAAATAGATTTATTTGGGACAGATTGGAAAATGGATCTTTTATGTAGGACTATTAATATTTTTTGTCCCAAATAAATCCTGAGACCGTCCCAAATAATTTAGACGGCGGAAATGACAATTATTTGGCGGCCTAAACCAAATTTTTTGGAAATATTTTTCCCTATCACGTATTACTCTTAATCGTTGGATATCTCGAATGCATCTACACCATCCATCCACAAAAAATTTTAACCAGCCTCCACACACTCTCTCTCCATTCATTACCACTCTTTGGGAGAACCAGATCACTGCTTGGAGAACCCCCATTTTCTTCGACCATGCTTGGGAGAATGGGTTCCACAGAGGACGACGACATCGACCTCACCATGGTCGCCATGGAGGAGATGCTCCTCGAGAGGCCCTTGTGCTCCAGGTTCGATTTCTCCTCTTCTCATCAAAACCCTATTTTTTGGGATTTGGATTTTGTTTGATTATGGCTTGATGGTAGGGAGGAACAGGAAGTGCAACGGCTGCTCGAGGCGAGGGTATTTGCCAGGCTAATGGAAATTGTACCAATGTAGTGTCCTTCTAACTCTATCAGTAATTAGATACTGTTTGATGGTTTCATTTTGATAAACAACATTGGATGATTATGTTCATGACCATCATCACTCCTAAATAGTCTTATTATAAGTTCATTTATAGGAGTTTACAAGATGTGATTAATCATCAGTGAAGAATTTGTCCTCTAAAGACATCCTCGCCCAAATTGGAATTGGAGAGATCATATTCCCAAACCATCACATGTTGTCTCCAAGGATCACCATAACCTCGGATATACCTTTTTATGCCAAATTTTGCCAACTGAATCTTTTGTTTAGTCATTGGTACTTGTATCAATAATCATCCATGCCATAAACCAGGCAGTCCATGATAATTGAAGGATGCTTCACATATCTGTAGATAGCCCAATCTTTTCCGAATTTAACTGTATGCTACTCTTGTATATGCTTGTCGGTACTTGCTCTAGAAATATCAACAAGAGATACATATGTCTATGGAACCTTTACACTCAGATCAGAATGTGCAAGCCTCGGTTGTAGCTTTCATACTTACCAACCAGTCCTATAACTGGTGCTTCGGTAAATCCAAATTGGAAGTTTTGTGACTTCATCACATCTCAACCAAGCCTGGTTTGGTTTCAAAAGAGGCAAGGCCTATAGCTTCTAATCTTTATTAATGTATTAATGCATTTAATTACCTTTTCGAATGCAGAAATGTAAAACTATAAACCAGATTGTGGTTATTTGGCGCTGTGGTGCATGGATGTACCATTTTTGCCAGACACTTTTGGTGACAAAGATCCTGATCCTCACATGAATATAGGGCATCTCGGAGGTTAATTTTAATATGGTTTCTATAAATTGTATGTTTATCTCTATTATGCTGCTTTATTCGGGTATTACTTTAAGGATAATCTCATCCTATGCACCTAAAAGAGTATTTAGTTTGGAATGAGCTTATTCTTTAAATATATTTTCTATATAGTTCCTTGATGTGGAGACCTTCAAACTGATTTTAGAAGATGCTCATCATAAAGGAATGGAGTACAGATGCAGCTAAGAAGCACCTTAGCATGGAGGTCTAGCTTTTTAAGCCTGTCTCACGGCTCCTCAGCATCAGACCTATCCACAAATCTAAAAGGAGTCATGATTGGCACTTCTAACTTTATGTACTTTTATGGCTAAGCTTTTGAAGTAATACATAAATGATTGTATCCTTAGAACGAACAAGCTATTTTGATGTGTTTTTATTGTAAATTTTCTCCACATACTGATTTATGATCCTTTTTCACTAGCTTGATGCTTGACATAACTTCTCTTTTACAGGATCTTCCATGCTTGTGAAGAACCCAAGCTTTGGATTGATATCAACTCCAAGTCAAATAAATTATTCAACAAAACCTGCATTTGGAAGCACAATTCCATAAACACAACCATCATGCGGTCATCAAACACAACCTGGATTTGGGAGCAAGTCTTTTGACTCAACCTACTCTTGGTTCACCAAGTAGCATCTTTCCTGGTCTCGCAAGCACCTCTGCTTTTGTTGCCCAAATTGCATAACAATTATGTGGTACCATAACCTCTCTAGCATTTGGATCTTTGCCAATGTCTTGTGGTGGCACCATAGCAACTTCTGGGATGTCAAGGTCCCAACTATTTGGTTCCTGAATTTGCACCAGCCTTGGGTGTTCAGAGCACCTCTCAGTTTGGTCCTTCTAGCACCCCGATATATATGCGCCAAGTACTTCTATGTTTGGTTCATCAAGCATTCTGAGATTTGATGCTTCCAGGAGTTCTACATATCCTACATACGGGTATGCAATTCTACCAACTTCTGGTATATCATCTACTCCTTTTGTCTCTGGATGCACACCTTTTAATCAAGCTACATTCGTATTGTCTAGCATGCAATTGATAACTACACCTTTGGAGGTCAAAGTTCCTCATTAGGTACGTACCACTTTCCATCTCTCTTATTGACTATACAACTTGATTTGGAATTTTCTTTCTATGCACTCTCTCTTGTTAGTTACAAACTTACACAACATCATTCGAAACACTTTCTAGCTGCACTCTCTCTTAATTAGTTACACAACTTGATTTGAAATTTCTTTCTAACTGCAGTCTCTAGAGGGTCCTCAAAGTAAGATCATATGCATTTTTTTAAATGAGATAAAGGTATTCTTATGAAAAGTCTATAATGTTCATATTCTGGCATGCTCCACACCTTAACATGAATCTGTGGGAATCCAAGAGATCCATTTTTATAATAGATGGTGCATCGATCCTACTCTTTAGTGCAACAATTTGTTGAATGGTAATCATATATCATATTTGTTTTCATATTTCAATATTTGGGTAGAAAAATCCTAAGACTGTTAGGATATGAAAATCTCTACTAATTCAAATACTTCCTTATGAAAGGTCTTACGTAGCCACTTTAAAAGTATTCTGAATACCTGGTAACTGAGAGACTCATAGACTTCTAGCAAGACATCTCGAAACCTACTAACATCAAGATTCACCTTCTGCTTGTGGAGAAATATAGACCAGAGCATGTTCAAGCCCTATTTTTGAATCGACTAAGGGTCAGTAAACATTGTGTGATCTCTCAAATATTCTTCTATCAATGAACTCTCTTCCTCCTTGATCTCGTACTGCATATTGTTTAGTCCTATATCTGGAGCCGGATCCTCCCTACCTAAGATTCTCTGATTCGATTTTCCTTTATAATCTTTCTTCGTCTTCTAATAGGGTATGTGTAGTGTTTGATTTTATACTTTATTAATGGTTGACTACAAAGAAAACAAAAGATTCATCAGCGGGTTTAAATTTGATGGGAACATTGAAGTTCTTAGCTTTTTATGTTATCTTATTTTGCTTACAATTAGAAAATAATCACAGAATCACTGCTTTAATTTGTATTCTTATACAATTATCATTTTCGGAGTTCTACCAAATATACATTTATTTAAAGAAGGATTATTAGTTGGGTGCTTAACACCCTCTCTCTTTTGCTCTGTTATAGAGTTTTGTTTAACTATATTGCCTTGAAGGTTTATTGGCTATGACTTGTATCAAACTATCAATACATTGGACTGATTGTTTCATCAGCCTTCTTTGTCCTGGCAGCATATCCTTATTCAGATTCAATTTGTTTAATGTCACAGCATTTTTGACATGAAAATAATTAATGCATCTTTATATCGAATGTTGACATGAGTATTTTCTGTCTGTTCTTTCTGTTATAGGTAAGGGGCAAGACTATTAGCAAGATGAACAATTTTTGAAGAAATGCTATTCTGCTAGCAGATGTTTAACATTTATCAATACATGCTTTATTGAATTCAGTTTGTTTATATATCATTTTTGGCCTCACTCTTTATTTGAACTTATTATAACTAGTAACTTGTCCTGAAGCATCTTTAGTTAATAGGAATTAGAATTCTGGGCAGTGTAACAATTCTGGCATCTGAATTTCACTTGAAATATCATGGCTAATACATAATTATGGGGGGAAAAACTAACATGAGTAGAGTATGTAACCAAGGGTAACTTATAAGCAAGGTTGGCATATTTTATGTGTCAGTTTGTACCAGGATAATTAGTGTAAGAGGGGGATGGTTGCCTGTGTTTGTATATGCAGAGAGACACAGTACAATCGTGATAGCTAGTGCACCTATGTGTGTGTCTATGTATTCTAACCATGTGTGTGTCACGCGTATCATGTGCATGTGTGGGAGCTGCATTAGTCTAGGCGGTGCAGGATTGGACTAATTGCTGCAAATAGCCAACTGCAGTACAACACATAGTATAAGGAATGGGTCTTGGAGGAGCTACATAGTAGCATCTGCAATTGCAGCAGGTAAACTGCAGAATTGCAGCAACGCGTTGGGCAATCTGTGTGGTAGATGTAGAAGTTTGGGTTTGTGTAGTCAGTGAACTGCAGATTGTATGTTGTATGTAGTGGCATTAGCAGGTAGGTATGCATGTGTGTATATGTTGTTGGTTTCTGGATACCTGATTTCTCTAACAATGCAGTTCAGGTAATTTTCAGCTTTGAGTTCAAGTTGAGTTTTATATTATATCTAAACTGTAAAATTCATTCTCTAAAATTTTGTAGGGTCCAACTCGAGCTTTGATGGATGATCTCAGGTACTTTCGTAGCTCCCTAGTCATCCCAGTACATAGATCAAAATTCTCACTTTATAGTCCTAAGGCCGACTAAGATGTCAAAATTTGTTTGTTATAGGTCATCATGGATGCAACACAGTAAATGCAATTTTTGCCTCGTGGATGGCTCTAGGAAAATCTTAGGTTACTCTTCGGGTGCTAGAGGAGGATGGCACAAGTATGTTTATTTTTTAACTATATCTGAATCAATGATCCGAAAGTTTTGTTTGATAAAATTTCCTACGATTAATTTAGTAATATACCATGAAAGAAAGTTTTGTTTGATAAAGTTTCTGGCTTATAAGCAAGGTTGGCATATTTTATCCGGAAGTTTTGTTTGATAAAGTTTCTGGCTTATTCATGTGTTTCCAGGTAGCCAATGCTGCTGGCAGCCATGGATGTGGATCGGTTTGTCAATGGTTGAAGGTTTCATAACTATCACTGGTATGTAATGTTATCCTAAGAACAGAGTGCATGTCCTATTGTTTCTTGTTTGTCTCTCCATCACTATTTTAAAGTAGTCGGTGCTATCTAGTGTATTAAAATATGTGGCAGTGTTAACAGTGTAGTGTAGCTAAGAGTGTGTTATAAGTGGTGTGTTGCATGTGTGTATTTGAGTGTATGTGAGCAAGGGAAGGTAAACTGGAACTAATGTCCAGCAATGAGGAGAGGGATTTGTATGTGCATACATGCACATGTGTTGTTCCTGTACACAGGAACTATTGCCAACATTTTGCTGTGCAGATCCCTGCACATGTGCAGCACAGGCCTGTGCACAACAGGGGATAGCATGGGGTACCTGTTTGCCTACTAATTATAAGCTAAACTATATGTAGGAGCCTATATTCCCTACTGCTAAATCTCTCTACACTAGTATGCCTCTACAAAATCTGAAACCCATCTACCTAGCTGGACCAAGGTTGGACAAAGAACTACCCAAACCCCCAAATCGATTTTCTAATTACTGAACATCACATGGTTGATTCAAATAACTGCCTTAGCTCTTATTTCTTGATTTCTGAACCCAGTGTACATTGTTGGTGAACTATCTTTTGTTATTCTTTGTTGATTTTAGGTAGTAGGGAAATCTAGTTTGGTGGTTTGGGATTGGCAAACTGTAATATTATCCCAGAACAAACTGATAGGACAAAGATTGTGACACAATGGCATCATTTTGATCCCCCAGTGCTGTGAAAGTAAAGTGGGCTGGAAATAATAACCATGGTTTCAAGTATCGGCCGATCCCGATACTCATAGGAATGGTCCGATATCGATTTTGATACCGATATTTTGAACATTGATAATAACATCTTCTGATTTTTTCAAACTTATTTGTATTCAGACTTCCAAATAACTTCTTTTCTATACAAACATGATACAAATTCATGTTCAAATTATCTTACACTGGTAACAAAGCATACATACATACCAAATAACTTTTTTTTCCATACAAACAAGCTACAACAGGAGTGCACAAGCCATTTTCTATAGAATTACCACCCATTATGTAACATAATTTGATGTGTTCAATCCATATACATTTGTCATGACATTGTTATTTAAGACCATGCTATCAGTAGTCTAGGATTAAATGACATTGTTATTTCTTTTTATTGAATTTTGAAAGCTTTACCATATTTTATTAAAAAAAAAATCTACATTGGGATGTTATATTGTCCATTGTTATTTTTTCATAGAGGTTATTAGTATATAGACTGTATAGCAGTACCTAAATCATGCTATCATGCATGTAACTAGGGGTGATTGTTGTATTGTGCTAGATCAAGTGTAGAATTCATTATCTGTAGGTTGTTTTTTATGAGGCTGATTTGTTTACTTCTATTTGTAGGTCCTTCCAATGCTTTTTGTACCTATTTTGCAAATGATGGGAGATGCCACTTTGGAAAATCAAATATGTTTTGGACTTGTGTAAAAAATTGTAGATTTTATTTTGTAAATTAAGTGAATGCTTAATGATGTAAAACTTGATGGGAGAACACTCGAAATGATGTAAGACTTGGATTTCATTTTGTGAACAATATGATATTACCGTTAAATATATTTTATAGAAATCGCTTTGTTAATGTTGCGGCTACGCTTTGTTAAGGTTGCGGCTACCATATGCATTTGCGATTAAATAAAATAGTTCTGTATGAATTTTTGTTGTATATAAAATTCAATTATATATTTTATATATAAACAGGAAATTAGTAATTCCATAATAATTTAAACAATTGTTAAGTTTTTCGGACGATTATAGTACTGTAACAAAAAGTAAATTACTTTTTTTGGGACTTTTTAAATTTTCGTCCCTTATTTATTAGGACGAAATATATCTGTTACAAAAACTTATTTTTTGGGACAAATTAATAAACCGTCACACAAAAGCATAAATTTGAAAACTTTTGAGACGTTTTGCCTAACCGTCCTTTAACAGTAATTAGGACGGCAATATTCGTCCCTAAAGTTTTTGCCACACCACCCTAATAGCACCGTCCATTCCCGTCCCAAAGGCCGTCCCAAATATTTGTTGGGACGGTAATTGCAGTTTTTAAGACAGTTTTTTGTTGTCCCCAAAGGTCACATTTTTTGTAGTGCATATTGTGTTGTAATATATAAGTTTATATAACCATTTGAAATGCCATGATTATAGACCTAATGTTGAATACCAATATATGCATGTGTATATATGTGTAGACATATATAGTTTAAAGTAATAGCTTACCTAGTGTATATCCAATGTGAATTCTTGCCTATTTGAGTATTGAATAATTGCATGCTATATAGAGTTGGGTGTATGTTGGCTTGTATAGCCTTGTATTGATGTGTGCTTGCTAGGATAGTCTTGGTTAGGCCTAGTAAGACTTGCTGGGTTAGGACATGACCTAGTTTGACCTAGTTTGACTAGTGCAGTTGACCAGAGTTGACCAAGGGTTGACTTTGGCCTAGTTTGACCTAGATTCATGTAGAATACATTGTAGTGCTTTATATTACCCTTCTGGACATGTTGTAACTTGTGCTGTTCCAATTAGGAGCCAGACACCTTGTAACCTGTGTTGCTTTAAATAGGACTCTGTGGCTTCAGTCGGACCCCCTATACTTATCAGCTGTTCAGGTTATCAGGCGAGTACATTCTCTGATCATTTTATACTTGTCACGAATTATATTCTCGCTCTAGATTACTTTTACTTGATGCTGTCACGTTATCATCACGGATTGGTACTATACGGATCTCTTCTTGGGATGTTACCCGCTTAGCGGGCGCATCGGATACTTTATGACATGTGTTTCATGTACATCATGTATTCCTTGCTTCTGCGTTATTCATGTACAGTCATGTTCTCTCATGTTCTTACATGTACGTTCATGTACTCTCATGTTCTTTCATGTACGCTCATGTTTTCTCATGTGTTTCTTGTATAACCAAAACATCATGTCCGTAACGTAACTTGAATAGATCCTTGTGTATTGATTGTGGGTAGGGGTGAGTATAAATGGTCATGTGATTTACCCATCATGTACACTCTGTTACTTTTCATGTTCATCATGTACAACCTAAGCCAATTACATGCCATCTCGTACTCTAAATCACTAGTCACTTACAGTTCTTACTTATCATGTATATATTTCCAGTTATCAAATATCTCTTCTGTTTTCATGTACATCTTCTTACAGTGTTTCATGTATCTTATTCTATTGCCTGCTTTATATTACCTGACATGATATGAACTGCATGAGATGTATTGTGCTCGCTCCTGTCCTGACTGGACCTGTTGATAAATTTTACAGATGGCCTGGGATTGCCTGCTAGCCTAGAGGAGACACAGTAGAGGTTGTTTAGATAGTTATTTCATTTTTTCTGGAGCTGTATTTACTTTATGGATTACTGTATTTGAGTTTTGAGATGTATTTCTGGGTTTATGTATCTTAGACACTTAGACTTCTATCTCCTGTATCTCTTTTGGATTTCATGTTTTATCTATCTTTATCATGCTCTACCTTAGATGTGATTGGGACTGTATCTGCTATGTCACCCCCATTCGGAGATTATAAACTGTTTATCCTTATACTGCTAGATGCATAAGACCTAGGACAGCGTTCTACCGCCGACACTGCGGCGTAGGCTGGGCGTTGTTACGTTCTCGTGCCCTTACTCTAGGGTGCGGGTCGTGACAGGGTGTTGTTCTTCGTGAATGAATCCACTAGCAATAAGCATCTTGACTTCATTCTCGATGGCCTCCATGACATCTAGTCGAAATCGTTGTTGTTGCTGCTTCACTAGCTTAGCTTTAGACGAAATATTCAGGCGGTGCATGGCGACTTTAGGGTCCAGGCCTGGCATGTCTTCATAGCTCCATGCAAAGACGTCGATGTATTCTCTTATAAGCTGTATAAGAGATTGGTATTCATCGTCAGATAGACTTTTATTGATGAAGATTGGTTTAGGAGATGATTCATCTCCTAAATTGACTTAGACGACTTCGTCTTCGGTAGGTGGTTCACGTTGTTCAAAGCGCAGATCCTACCTAGTATCCATCTTTTGAGCCTATTGTTCAAGCTCGATTGATTGGACATCGTCCGTAATTTGGTCAACGGAAACCATGTTGATGGACAGAGTTGCTTTGAACATGTAGCCAATGCTGGAGTCTGAGTCCTAGAGGAAGGAATTAGAAGAATGAGAACAACGATCTGCTTCATCATCTGATCTTTCGGGAATTGTTGGAGGAGTAACATAACCCAAACCAATACCGTTTTGTTGATAGTAGTTCTCGGGTTTTTCGGAAGGAGCAAAGTGTTGTATTGGCAAACGTCATCCTCGGCCGTAATTTAGCCCCTGGTCAATTTTGATGTCATATCCCATGTTCTAGATGATATTCTTGGCCTGCCAACTATTCCGAAAAAGTTGTATTTTCTCAGAGTCATAGTCAACTTCTGTGTTGTGCTTAGGAGGAGTAGAGTCCGGAACGAACTTTCTTTCGCCAATTATTCGACCGAAGGTGATTAATTCTTCATCCTTCTTTCTGGCTGGAACGATGAAGTAGTAGATATCTTCTAGGTAAACTTTTTCCTGCAGGTGAGGCATCGTGACCAGCAAGCAGAGGTGTGGTCTAGAGCGTATATCGTATCTATGTAGTGGTTTACAGTTTGATAGACATCGGAGTAATTCAAAGATAAACCTTTACTAAGAAAATACGTAAGTTCTTCTTCAAGGATAACATCATCCGCTGACGGTACATTATTGTGAGTATTGATGTACACATTGAGAGGATCATCATCATCTGGAAGAGGAGCCACAGTCTTGGCCAGTTCACCACGTAGGATAATTTTTCAGGATTGGGAGGACAGACTTCAGCAGGTTCCACCTGAGGTTTAACCTTGTCAGGGTTCTTGCGGAGAGTGATGGTCAATGGTTTGACCTTGTCAGGGCTTTTTTTTCACCCAGATTGTGAGAGACTTCGGAGTAATTTTTAGAGTAGTATGTCCTTTGACTCGAATAATCAGGGGACCGTCATTGGAGGATAAACTTGCTTCAGCTTCGTTGACTGCTTTGTTGTCGTCATCCTTGGGGGCTGAGATTGGTAAAGTACCGAATCTCCATAGTAGGCTTCGATGCCCTTAAAAGGATCGACATCGGCAAACTCCATCTTCACGACACTGTTGTTGTTCACGTACTTGAAGCACTGGTGAAGTGTGGAAGGAACGATCATGTTCTCGTGTATCCATGAACGTCCCAACAAGACGTTGTAGGATACATTGGCATCGATCACTGTCACGACCCACACCCTGATGAGGGGCACGAGCACGTGGTTACGTCCAGCCTACGCCGCAGAATCGACGGTAGAACGTTGTATATAAGGTTTGTAAATACTACGACTAACAGTATAAAGGCACCTGTACAGTATATACACTCCGAATGGAGGTGACATAGCAATACAGTCTCAATCATAAAATAAAACTAAGGTAGATAGCATGGAAAGGAAATATGATAGATGAAAATAGGAAATAAGTTCAAGATCCCACACAAGCCTAGAGATATACACAACAAGACAGAGTCACAGAAATATAATATAAACTACTACTGTCAGAAAGTACTAGCTGGCTCGCAGACCAGGCAAACCTAACTAAGCTACACTACTCTGCTTGTGCAAAGTCTAGTAGCTCTACTATCAAGCCACGGTCCAGGTCTACTCCATCTAACCCGTTCCCATAATAGGTCAGGCAATCTGCCTCAGAATCATCTGTAATATATCAACGGTATCTTGTCAGGAAAATGAACAAGTACAAACACTAACAAAAGTTCCATACGAATTGACAAATTCTATAAGAGATAATATAATGAAATACAAGACAAAGATATAGGATGACTTGGGAACCATTTGAAAGCCGAGTTACAACCCTTAAACCAAACAAGGACCGAGGTTGTAACCCTTCTCCCGAACAGAACTTAGTCTCCAATCAAGATATAGCATAAAGGCATGTAGAGCATGTGAGTAAATAAATATCATAGCATGGTAAGAAAGTACTGAAAGTAGAACTGAGCAGGATATAAGCTACAAAAATAAATGTAAAATATGACTTGAATTATTAGAGCGATATGTGATCGACTTTAGGTATGTTACACGACAGGTTATCCACTTGGCCCGACAATCACACGAAAATCTCACGAAAAGTCATGCAGGCCAACCTGGATAATAAGCACACGGAGGAATCTGCTACACCCTACGTGAGGTGAGAGTGGCACAAGAAAAATAGTGACAGGAGGCTTTGATCACATAACCCCTAATAATTCTCCCATCCCCGAATAGTATCACGGATCTGGACATGGCACGTCATGACACGGGATTCAAAAGCAGGGGGCCAGCCCACTCCCAAATCGATGTCTATATAAGTACACGAAATACGAAATATCACGCACCAATATACCAAGAAAGTCCAGGAATAACATCTCATGACAGGATCCGACGTATACTAGTCCGTGATCCATCATATCGGGAATCAAGTAAGACACTAAAACTGAATCGGATATAGTAGATATCAAGACAATGAAAACTATCAGTGAATGTACTCGCCTGTGGTCCTGAACTGATAAGGCGAACAGACGCTCAGAGTAATCACAGACCTAAAATGAGATACTATAAGTCAAACATGGTTTTATAATGAAAATAAAACTAATTTAAGTCATGATATGCAAGTCTAAGTCAAAGTAGGTCAATCTAGGTCAAACTGAGTCAAAACGGGTCATACTAGGTCATATTGGATCATACTAGGTCACTGAGAGTCAATCCAAGTCAAACTAGGTCAAACGGGGTCAAAGGTTGACTTACAGTTGACTTTTGGTCAACTGGTCAACCCTGGTCAACTTTGGTCTACTCTAGGTCAACTCTAGGTCAAACTAGTCTAACGTTGACAAAATGTTGACTTTCAGTCAACTGGTCAACTCTGGTTTGGTTTCGGTCAGTTCTAGTCACTTATAGGCTAAATTTGACTCTCGGTTGACTTTTGGTCAAAATGGTCAACCGAAGTCAAAACTAGTCTAGGAGCACTATTTCTTACCATTACCAACCAAGGGAATCCAATCCTAACCATATCTTCAACCCTAAACCACTTACCTTAGCTTCTAGGTAATTACCTACATTTACCCTTTACAAGGTATTTCCGATACCTTGCCCATTACAAAGAAAATCCCGCTAATTCTCAAGATACTATCCTAGGCTCCTTAGGGTAGCTAGATACTATCCTATCTAGCATTTACCTACCAAGAAATATGCGTTTCCTAGACATCTAGTCCATCTTAGGACACATGTTGGTTATCCCAACATTACCTTACCATAATATTCTAACTTAAACTAACCACTCACACACACAATACTCACTCACTCACTCACTCACATATGGTTCACACATAGGCTCTCCTATAGGCTAACACCTAGGCTCACACCTATAGGCATATAGATACAATATAGGCTCACCTATATACACATATATAAACTCACACACACATACACATATAGACTAAAATGGGACTGATTTGGGACTGTCCAAATGGGCTGCTAAGTGGCTGTCCTAGAGGCTGCCTAGGGGCTGGTCCATGGGGCTGAATTGGCCCATAATACTGCTACATAGCAGCTCATCTAAGGGGCTAAATCCCCTACCAACTGCTGCTACTACAGCTCTTAATAACAGTCCCCTGTGGAGACTATTCAGCCACCATCAGTCCCCTGTGGGGGGGGGAGGGGGGCTGATACACCCACAGCTACTGCTGTTAGCAGCAGCCTAATACTCCCCTTCCCTCTCTCATTCACTCCTCTCTATCCTTCTATCACTCTTAACACAAACAAACACAATACCAACATCCAACCAACTCCACCACTCTCAATACCTCTCTCACTCCCATTCACACACACTTCTAAACCAACTCTACCACCACTCTAATCTCATGCCCGAAATCCCCTACACACCCAATATGAATATAAAGACACAATATCTATACACATATAAATTATAGAGCTAATATATATATATATATATATATATATATATATATATATATATATATATATATATATATATTTTTTTTTTTTTTTTTTTTTTAGGGGCGATGATGAGTTAGCCTGTGCGATGCGGGGCATCCACAATGTCGGAGGCATGACGATATAGGGCTACGAACTGAGCCTGCGTGGGGAAGAATGAGGCGTCCGTGTAGCTAACTCAGTGCACGGTCGTCGTGTGACGGATCGGGGAATCAGCACCATTCGCCCACGGGTATATGCGACAGGCCGACCACGCGGCCCGTCGTGCGGCAATGTTGAGGACGACGAGAAGACGTCCGCCAAAAACGATCGCAGGCTCGATCGTAAGGGCGTCGACGATCGTCGCCAATATGCGCGTCGTGCGCATAGAACGGGCGGCTGGGCGGAATCGGTAGTCGCAGGCGACAAGGAATCAGTGGCCGTCGTACGGGCGGTCACCCTTAGTCGTCGAGGGCGTCTCTTCGACGTCGTGGACAAAGCGAGGTGTTGAGTAACTGTCGTCAAAAGACGGTGTGCTGCCGAGCGGAGCTCTGGAGCGCGCGGAGTGCGCGGGGTGCGTGTGTACGACGATGATGACAAGACCAACGGACTACGTCCGCACTCCAAAAGTCGTTCCATATGACAGGCCAAGAATCGTGTGCGTGGGACACACGATTATACTGAGCCCGCATGCGTTGGAAAAAAAATAATAAAAAAAATTATATATATATTTATATATATATATATATATATATATATATATATATATATATATATATATATATATATATATATATATTTTGACACAAATATACATATAACAATGATATATATATATATATATATATACACATATATAATTAGAATATGATACTAAATGATACATTAAAAAAAAACTCATTAAAACAACCCTCTAAAATATTAAATCTGTGATTAAAATCTAATTAAATCATTCACACAAAATATGTTAAAATACAAGTGTCCAAAATAGGGATTTTCCACTGGGACACAATACCACACATAGGACACTCCTAGAAGTCTCCAAATGGACACGAAACGGACACAAATGGAGACACAACCATGGGGGTCATTCCTATGGGTTCAAAATACACCTAGATGTATGAAGGAATGATGTAGAGAAGAGATTTATACCTCCCGGTAGATCGAATCTAGGAAAACCCTTCCGATACGACACCGACACGTAGGAATCTCTAAATGGATATGAACGAGCTCCGAATCCTCCCAAACTTGGCTAGCTCCTTCCTTTGCTTGAGTAGAGAAGAAAAGAAGAAGATTGGATGGAGGAATGGATTGATTTGGTAGAGAAATCAATAGGAGTTCTTCTCTAAAATTTTGGGGAAGAACAAGAGAGAGAAAATGAATGGATAATATCAAAGAGGCTCAAGCCTATCCTCCCTTGAGGTGGCCGACCACATGCATAGGTGTCCCCCTCTATTGAAATGTCTAAAAAGCCCTCCCACTAATCTATTGATTAATATTAGGAAAAGGTAAATGGTTGAGGCTATTTTAGTCATGATTAAAACTCTAATCTAACTAAACCTACCATGAATAATTAATCTAACCACTAACTAAAAATAATATCATGTGGGCCATGCCTAACTAATGTGTGGGTTCTACTAGAGTCAACACTACCCCGGGTCCCCGATACAAGTCGGATTGTGTTGAAATTCGAACCCGACTCAAATAACCCCAAAATAATATCATAAATAAATAAATAATTCCAAAAAAATTCTAAAGTGGAAAAATGACCAAAATACCCCTGTTCATGAAAACTGGAGGTGATAAATCTATCCACCTTAAAAAAATTTATCCTCAAAATTAAAACAAACATACACCAAAATCACATATAGAAACATGAAAATTATACCTCAGGGCTCGAAGAGATAAGAGAAACGCTCCCGCATGTTGTCCTTTCTTCCAGGTAGACTCACCTGGAGAGTGATATCTCCATGCAACACGAACCAATGGTATAACCTGGTTCCGGATAGGGGTGAGCATTATTCGGTTTTGGACCGAAAACCGAACCGAACTGAACCGAAGAAGAGATTCGGTTCGATTTAAAAAAATTCGGTTCGGTTTTGGTTTTGAAAATACTATGTTTTCTTATTCGGTTTCGATTTCGGTTTTGGGTTTCGGTTTTGGTCCAAAACCGAAAACCGAATAAAAAAAATTAGTTACTATATATATATGTATATACTATATATACACACACATGTATTAATATATATAGGTATATACCGAATATACATATGTATATACTATAGGTATATACTAAATAAATTTAGGTATATTTAGTTATTATATATATATTAACAAAAAAGTGCAAATAAATCGAAAAATTGAATAAACCGAATAAACCGAAAACCGAACCAATTTAATTTGGTTCGGTTTGATTCGATTATGGATCAATTCGGTTCGGTTTCGGTTTTGCTTATTCGGTTTTCGGTCCAATTCGGTTTTCGGTTATTCGGTTCGGTTTGAACCGAATAAACCGAATGCTCACCCCTAGTTCCGGAGCACCTTCTCCCTACGATCCAGAATCTCCACTGGCTGCTCTAAATAGTGAAGAGTAGGCCCCACCTCGATCGCTGAATGGTCTAATACATGGCTGGGGTCTGCCATGTACCACCTCAGCTGTGACACATGGAACACGTTGTGCACCCCCTCTAGCATAGGTGGCAAGTCTAGTCGATAGGCCACTACACCGACCCTCTCAAGGATTGTGAAAGGTCCGATGTAGCACGGACTAAGCTTCCCGCCTCCGCCAAAGCGAATCGTGCCCCGTATCGGATAAATCTTCAGGAACACCAAAGCGCCAGCCTAGACATAAAACAAACTCAGCACACAGGACAAACAAAATCACAAGCATCACAAACAGGAACTGAAACTAACCTCAAACTCTAACGGTCTCCGGTGGCTATCGGCCCAATGTCGCTGCCTATTCTGAGCCACCCGAAGTCTGTCTCTAATGAACCTGACCTTCTCAGCTGTATCCACTACCATCTCCGGTCCAAGCAGCACTCTCTCGCCGACATCGTCCCAGGACAAGGGAGTACGGCATCTCCGTCCGTATAGAGCCTCGAATAGCGACATCTCTATACTGGCCTGATAGCTGTTATTGTAAGCAAACTCTACCAGGTGAAGATGGTCCTCCCAAGAACCCCCGAGATTAAGCACACACGTGCAAAGCATATCCTCCAAAGTCTGAATAGTCCTCTCTGACTGCCCGTCTGTCTGGGGATGATAAGCGGTACTAAACTTGAGCGAAGTGCCCAAGCTAGCCTGCAAACTCCTCCAGAAGTGGGAAATAAAACGGCTATCCTGATCTGAAACTATGCTCACAGGAACCCCATGCAATCGCACGATCCGACGAACGTACAGCTCTGCCAGCCTCTCCGTAGACAACCCTATCTTGAAAGGCAAAAAGTAGGCCAATTTGGTCAATCTATCAACTATGACCCAAATCGCGTCTTTCCTTCCAGGAGATCGTGGAAGTCCAGACACAAAGTCCATGGTGATGTGCTCCCACTTCCAGTCAGGAATGGGTAGTGGCTGTAGCAATCCACCAGGCTTCTGTCTCTCGGCCTTCACCTGTTGACATACCAAGCAGCGAGATACAAACTGAGCTACCTCGCGCTTCATGTCGTACCACCAAACATGCTCCCTCAGATCTTTGTACATCTTGTTGGCCCCAGGATGCATAGAGTACTGAGAGCGATGTGCCTCCTAAAGAACCTCCTTCCAAAGCTTCCCACTCGGAACACACAGTCTAGCACCGTGCCGCAGCGACCCATCTTCGACAATAGAGAAATTGTCGAGCAACCCTGCCCGTACCTGCTCTCTGATGCTCCTCAGGGCAACATTATCATACTGTGCTGATCTGACTCTGTCCATCAACTCAGACTGAATCTGCAAGCCCCACATCTGTACCTCCATGCCCGAAATAATCACGTCGATTCCCAAACTGTCTAGGTCAGCCAAAAGATAACAATCCGCCGTCAGTTACATAGCTACTGGATACCTGCTCAAGGCATCTGCAACTACGTTGGCCTTTCCTGGATGGTACTGCAAGGCGATATCGAAATCCTTTATCAGCTCGAGCCAACGTCTCTGCCGCATGTTCAGCTCCTTCTGAGTGAACACGTACTTCAAGCTCTTATGATCAGTGAAGATCTCAACCCGCTCTCCATACAAGTAGTGTTTCCACAACTTCAAGGCAAAGATAACAGCGGCCAACTCCAGATCGTGAGTCGGGTAGTTCTTCTCGCCTTACTTATCCAAACGTCTTGCCGGATAGTTGCACATGCCGTACTCTGATTTGGATGAGGTTTACTGTTACCAGCATTGCTCATTCCTACGGAGCGGTAACGCATCCCCCTTAGTGCTGCCACCGTCACCCAATATTTCTCCATTCCGAGATTCAGGTATGTCTCATTAACGTCTTCTATCACCTCCCTAACGGTCGCCTTCTTACTGCGTTAGCCTCACTTCGATATACCTCGCCTTTGTTTCCTCCGTTTGTTTTATCCTTCATTTTGGCCTCTTATCTTTCTCTCTTGTCAACAGGGGCAGATGGAATGGAAATAGGGATTTTCAACGATGATACCTTCTACATCTCCAGCCGAAGAGATTCAACCCTAGCCCAGCATTCATTCGTAAGTAAATCCTTTTTGAAATTGAGACTTCTCGACCTCGGAAGCGTCTTCGCCTGTAGGCAGCTCTGTCTGTCTACCGTTGACTCTATCTATTCATTGATCCATTGGCTCGCTCCCTTTCTCTTTTTCCAAGAATGAATGAACTGCTCGGTACCACCTCACTACTCCCTTCTCACTGCGTTAGCCTCACTTCGATATATCTCGCCTTCCATTTCCGTCAATTCCCTAACCTAATGCGGTCGGACCGCAGGGAACCTTAGTATGGGGGGACGTCCTAATCTTTTTACAGCTGCAAGGCTGGCTAATCGTACGCAGCAGGAGCAAGGCAACTCCCCCGCTTCTGGAAGGCACATGAGTCCGAACGCTATTATGAATGTACGACCGACACTATACTACGTAGGTACCTGTGCAGGTGAGGCGTTGGTCGGTCCTAGAAACGGCGGCAACAGCGCGAGGTGGGGCGACCGTTTAGGGAGCTAATAGAAAGAAGAAGTCGGGTAAAGCGGGGAAGAAAGGATGTCAAGTCAATTGAATAGTAGATTCCATCAGCAGGGTGGCCGGGACAAAGAAGTCTGAACACATGCTATTTGGCTGATCAGCCAATCCAGCCCTACTCGTCTTTGTCTACCCTGGAAAAAGGTTAGCTCATACCCTTTCGTAAGCCGAATAGTAGTTCTTGGACCGGAAGCCATAGTAGAAGTGCAGCCCCCATTGAGACAATAAGTTAGACATTGGTTCATAGGTGGTACCCCTCACTCAAAGTGAGTGGAAGGGTTCTTCGACCTCGAGCCATCAAGCTCTTTTGGACCTGAAGAAGGGAATTCAACTGGCGAGTAGGGCTTGTGCCCATTAGTCTATGTCCTGCCCTGGTTAGAAAAGAACTATAAGTTAGACATTGGTTCATAGGTGGTACCCCATGAGGACGTAACGGCCTAGATGCATAGGCAATCACCTTCCTGTGCTGCTGAAGAACACAACCCAAACCCCTGCCAGAAGCATCGTTGTAGATCGAGAAACCACCGGTCCCAGACGGTAATGTCAAGATCAGAGCTGATGTCAACCTCTTCTTCAGCTCATCGAAGGCGGCCTGACACTTCTCACTCCAGACGAACTCCACGTCCTTCCTGGTGAGTCTAGTCATCGGCTCCATAATTCGTGAGAAGTCCTGGACGAACTTCCGATAGTAGCCCGCTAAACCCAGAAAGCTCCGAATCTCAGTAACAGAACTGGGTGTAGACCAAGACTCTACTGCAACAATCTTTTTCTAGTCCACTGAGATCCCATGCTCGGTCACAACATGACCCAAGAACTCGACCTGGTCCAGGAAGAACTCGTACTTTGAAAGCTTTTCGTATAACTGCTCCTTTCTCAGAGTCTCGAGCACAATCCTCAGATGCTCCTCGTGCTCCTCCGGCGTCTTCGAGTAGACCAAGATGTCATCTATGAAGACCACCATAAAGTTGTCAAGGTACTGATGGAATATCTTGTTCATCAAGTTCATGAACACTGCTGGGGTGTTGGTCAACCCAAATGGCATAACAGTGAACTCGTACTGGCCGTACCGGGTCCGAAAACCCGTCTTCGGCATGTCTTCTCGCTTTACCTTCAGCTGATTATAACCGGACCTCAGGTCTATCTTTGAAAACACCTTTGCGCCGCTCAACTGATCGAACAAGTCATCAATCCTCGACAACGGGCACTTGTTCTTGATAGTGAGGTTGTTGAGCGCCCAGTAATCGGTACACATGCGTATCGTACAATCCTTCTTCGGTACAAACAGAACTGGCGCTCCCCAAGGTGACGAACTGGATCTGATGAATCCCTTGTCCTGTAGCTCGTCGACTTGCTTCTTCAGCTCTGCCAACTCGCTGTTGTTGACCCTATAGACGTACTGAAATAGGCTCAGCACCCGGCAATAAGTCTATAGAGAACTCAACGTCTCTATCTGGTGGTATCCTAGGCAACTCCTCGAGAAAAACATCCATAAAATCAGCTATCAATGGATGCGGCAATACCTGCCCCGCCAACAAAGCTCCACAGAATCCATCTCCCGGCTCAGCTGCTCCCCTGGCAAACACATCTCTGGCTCTCCCGGCGGCCTAAACAAAACCCTACCTCCTCTACAGTCTATACTAGCATGGTGCATGCTCAACCAATCCATTCCGAGTACCACGTCGTACCTCAGAAGGGGCATTACGAGCAAGCACGCACTCAAATCCTAGCCTCCTAAAGAAACTCTCCGCCCCTTGCAGATATTGTTAACCAGAATGATGCCTCCCCCGGTCAATATCTTGTAAGTCCTACCCATATATTCAACAATAATGTTGTGTCTCAGAGCAAAGAAAACAAACACAAAACTATGAGTGGCACCGGAATCAAACAAGGTAAAAGCAGGGAATGAATCAAGGAGAACGTGACCTGCCACAACATTACCCACTGGCTCTGCCTCCTCCTCTTCTATCAAGGCGAACACTCTGCCTACAGGGGCTCCCCTCTGGTGATGTACAAAGCGCTGCTGCTAGGTCTGAAGTGGAGGACCTCTCTGCTGAACTGCTGGTCCTCTAGTCTGCTACACTCTGTCTCTAACTCCACGAAAATGGCAATCCTTTAGCTGCTGATCAGGCGCCCCACAGTATAGACAGACTCCCAACCTCTTCTTACAGGCCTCTCGAGTGTGCCCCGGCTTCCCGTAGAAAGCGCACTGAGTAGCCTGCCTCTGGCCCTGTCCCTGGTGCTGCTGGGCACGCGATGGTGCCTGCTGAAACTGCAACTGAGATTGCTGCTAAAACTGCCTCTGCTGAAAATGAGGGCACTTCGCCGGCCCCGTATTCGAGCTCGCTCCTAGAACATCGCTACCCCTCTTCGACTTGAGGTCGAAGTCCTCCTCTACGATCTGCCCCTCCATCAGAATCTGCTCGAATATCACATTGCGTCGCTCGAAAGTACGAGTGCGAATTGCATGGATAAGACCCCTCCGAAACTTGCGGACCTTGTACCCCTCATCCTGGATCAGACCTGGTGCAAACCTACTCAGGCGGAAGAACTCCGCTGCATACTCGTCTACCGACGAGTTCCCCTGCACCAACCCGACGAACTGTCCCTCCAAAGCTGTCAAAGCCACATCGGGGTAGAACTTCTCCTTAAAGAGCCTTCTGAAGCTCTCTCAAGTCAAACCCCTCATCGATGTACGAGGATCCGTATGAAACCAAGTCAGCGCTATATCGAAAAACTGGCTCGCTGCAGACGTCACCCAAAGCCCTTTCGGGACCTCTGCTAACTCCAGGCTCCGCTGGACATCCTCCAACCAGTCATCTGCGTAAAAGATACCCTCGGTACCTTTGAACTCCCTCGGGTTCATCTTCCTGAAATCTAGGTGTGTGTCAGGCCTCCCCTGACCCTGCTGCTGAACTGGGGCACCCTGAACTATACCCGGTACAACCCTCTCTACTGCTGCCATCGCCAGCTGATGGGAGTTCTCCATGCTCTGTCGTAATACCTCTGCTTGTGCCCTCTGGGTCTGTAACATCTGTTGCAGAAGGGCCATCATCTGCTGAGTATCAGTCGGTAGCGGTGGCGGCGGTGGAAGAGTATCAGGAATGACTATGGACGATCCCGCTGCTGGAGGTGGAAGACCTCCTGGAACCGTCGCTGCTATTCTTGCCTGAGGGACAGGAACTGAGGTGGCATCTTCCTCAACACTGCAGCTCCCGCAGCCGGAGGTGGAAGTCCTGTCGGATCGGGCCTCTCCGGAACAGTACTAGATCCTGTTGCCTGAGAGCGAGTAATCGTCATCCTGAGGATAGATTGAAACAAGGAATAATATGGCACATGATATGAATATCAAAGAAGGATAATTAAATTCAATGCAAAAGAGTTGTCATGGTAATCAAAAGATCAGAAATTTCCTAAAATGTGATTGAGTAACTCCTATCATATCCTAGATCCTACGTCCTAATTACAGGCTCATAATTAGTACTCTAAGTCGAGCACCATTACGAGATCGCACTAATTGCGACACAGACCTGCATGGGCTACCACAAAAATGTGTCACGACCCGCACCCTGATGAGGGACACGAGCACGTGGTTACGTCCAACCTACGCCACAGAATCGGCGATAGAACGCTGTATATAAGGTTTGTAAATACTACGACTAACAGTATAAAGGTACCTGTACAGTATATACACTCCGAATGGAGGTGACATAGCAATACAGTCTTAATCATAAAATAAAACTAAGGTAGATAGCATGGAAAGGAAATATGATAGATGAAAATAGGAAATAAGTTCAAGATCCCACACAAGCCTAGAGATATACACAATAACACAGAGTCACAGAAATATAATATAAACTACTACAGTCTGAAAGTACTAGCTGGCTCGCAGACCAGGCAAACCTAACTAAGCTACACTACTCTGGGTGTGCAAAGTCTAGTGGCTCTACTATCAAGCCACGGTCCAGGTCTACTCCATCTAACCCGTCCCAATAATAGGTCGGACAATCTGTCTCAGAATCATCTGTAATATATCAACGGTATCCTGTCAGAAAAATGGGTAAGTACAAACACTAATAGCAGTTTCATATGAATTGACAATTTTTATAAGAGATAATATAATAAAATATAAGACAAAGATATAGGATGACTTGGGAACCATTCGAAAGCCGAGTTACAACCCTTAAACCAAACAAGGACCGGGGTTGTAACCCTTCTCCCGAATAGAACTTAGTCTCCAATCAAGGTATAGCATAAAGGCATGTAGAGCATGTGAGTAAATGAATATCATAGCATGGTAAGAAAGTACTGAAAGTAGAACTGAGTAGGATATAAGCTACGATAAATAAATGTAAAATGTGACTTGAATTATTAGAGCGATATGTGATCGGCTTTGGGTATGTTACAAGACAGGTTATCCATTTGGCCCGATAATCACACGAAAATCTCATGAAAAGTCATGCTGGCCAACCTGGATAACAAGCACACAGAGGAATCTGCTACATCCTACGTGAGGTGAGAGTGGCGCAAGTAAAATAGTGACAGGAGGCTTTGATCACATAACCCCTAATAATTCCCCCATCCCCGAATAGTATCACGGATCCGGACATGGCAGATCATGACACGGGATTCAAAAGCAGGGGGCCAGCCCACTCCCAAATCGATGTCTATGTAAGTACACAAAACACAAAATATCACTCACTAATATACCAAGAAAGTCCAGGAATAACATCTCAGGACAGGATCCGACGTATACTAGTCCGTGATCTATCGTATCGGGAATTAAGTAAGACACTACAACTGAATCGGATATAGTAGATATTAAGACAATGACAACTATCAGTGAATGTACTCGCCTGTAGTCCTGAGCTGATAAGATGAACAGACGCTCAGAGTAATCACAGACATAAAATGAGATACTATAAGTCAAACAGGGTTTTATAATGAAAAGAAAACTAATTTAAGTCATGATATGCAAGTCTAAGTCAAACTAGGTCAATCTAGGTCAAACTGAGTCAAACAGGGTCATACTAGGTCATACTGGATCATACTATGTCACTGGGAGTCAATCCAAGTCAAACTAGGTCAAATGGGATCAAAGGTTGACTTACAGTTGACTTTTGGTCAACTGGTCAACCCTGGTCAACTCTAGGTCAACTCTAGGTCAAACTAGTCTAACGTTGACCAACTATTGACTTTCAGTCAACTGGTCAACTCTGGTTTGGTTTCGGTCAGTTCTAGTCACTTATAGGCTAAGTTTGACTCTCGGTTGACTTTGTTGACATTTGGTCAAAATGGTCAACCGAAGTCAAAACTAGTCTAGGAGCACTATTTCTGACCATTACAAACCAAGGAAATCCAATCCTAACCATATCTTAAATCCTAAACCACTTACCTTAGCTTCTAGGTAATTACCTACATATACCCTTTACAAGGTATTCCCGATACCTTGCCCATTACAAAGAAAATCCCGCTAATTCTCAAGATACTAGCCTAGGCTCCTTAGGGTAGCTAGCTACTATCCTATCTAGGGTTTACCTACCAAGAAATATGGGTTTCCTAGACATCTAGTCCATCTTAGGACACATGTTGGTTATCCCAACATTACCTTACCATAATATTCTAACTTAAACTAACCACTCGCACACACAATACTCACTCACTCACTCACTCACATATGGTTCTCACATAGGCTCTCCTATAGGCTCACACCTAGGCTCACACCTATATGCATATAGCTACATATATAGGCTCATCTATATACACATATATAAACTCACACACATATACACATATAGACTAAAATGGGACTAATTTGGGACTGTCCAATTGGGCTGCTAAGTGGCTGTCCTAGGGGCTGCCTAGGGGATGGTCCATGGGGCTGAATTGGCCCCATAATACTGCTGCATAGAAGCTCATCTAAGGGGCTAAAGCCCCTACCAACTGCTTTTGCTGCAGCTCTTAATAACAGTCCCCTGTGGGGGGGGGGGGACTGATACACCCACAGCTGTGTTTGCAAAAACAAAAGTATAGAACTTTATTGATACAAACTGTAATAAAGATTACAAGAATTCTGGGAAAATTACAACTATGGGAATCCAATCTTGATGACGATTTCTTTATCCCTTGGACGATGTGAACTGTGAAGACGAAGCCTTTGAAGTTGAAAACAACTCTGGAAACTGAAGGCAAAAGCCTCTGAAGTTGAAGACAAAAGTCTCGGAAGAATGCAGCAGCACTTTGGCAAGAACTCCTGAACTCTCTGATTTCTGATCTCTGATCTTGATCTCCCTTGAAATGAAGACTTAAAACTCTATTTATAGAGTTCTAGAAATAACTAACTTTCAGTTATTTTGGGACTGCGCAGGATGATTTGTGCAGCATTGGTTTGCGCAGCATTGATTTGCGCAGACAGTTACTGGATCGTGGGCCAACTATCATGGACACATGGCATCATTTGATAGAAATACGCATGATCGTGCATAAACAATTGCCACGTAATGAGCAATCGATGGCATGAATGCCACGTGTAACTTATCAGTTATATTGATGGAGTGCGCAGAGTTGAATTGCGCATACATGGTTTGCGCAGACTCAAACTGCGCAGGATTGGTTTGCGCTGCCAGCTGTCAGCCGCCCTCGAGCACTATGCGGCGCAGGAAACGAACAGACTCCTTGTTATCCGTGCTGTCAGTTGTCAGAAAAGATTTGATTTGATTTGGTAATGATGACTTCTGCCACGTCAGTCTGCGCAGTTGGAAGTGTGCGCAAAGCAGTATGCGCAATCGGATTGCTGCGCAATCTGTTGTCTGCGCAATTCATTCAAATGATGGGTTTCTTGATTTCTTGACTTTGTTGATTGATGCAACTTGATTTTTTAGGACCTGCAAGACCCCCTTCAAAGTTTTCGAAAGTTGATTTGATTCAAAGTTTCGAAATACTTTGAATTTTTGAATTTTGAATCAAGTTGCGCATGATGATGAGCTGTCTGCGCAAAGTGAAGTGCCCCCAAATTTTAGGCGCAATCCAAGGCAGCCGTTTCGTATTTCAAAGGCTATAAATAGCCGTCCTTTCATTTTCAATTCTTTACTTTACAATCTCGAAAAATCTCCTCTGAGCCCTTACTGTCTTCCAACTCCAACGACTTGCCATGGCGCCCCGACGATCTAATGCTGCCGCCGCCGCCGGCGCGAAGGGAAAAGCTCCGGCCGAGTCATCTGACAGAGTTGCACGGCGAGCATCTCGACATGAGTCCGCGTACCCCGCTCTGATAGGTAGTTAAACCGATCGAAAACCCCTTTTTAGGGTGTTTCGACTTCCTCCGATCTTCGAAACTCATCTCTTTTTAGAGATGAGTTCAAATTGCGCCACCCTTTTTAGGGTTTTTTGGTCGCATAAACAGTCAGTCTTCATTTTTATGAAGGCTGTAATCCTGCGCAATCTATCGAATTGTGCTGACAGAAAGTTAACGCAATCGATTGATTTGCGCTGGATGTCAGCGTAATCGATTGGTTTGCGCACCCTGATGAGATGCGCAAACTGATATTACGCAATCTATGTCAGCGCAATCTGAGGATTGTGTACTCTACTGTTTTGTTTGTCTGAAAAATAGAGTCTTTGACTTGTACTGATCTTCATCTGTTTTTAATGCAGTTGAAACCAATGAAGATCCAAACTATGAACATTTTGTGGGAACTTTGTCTGAATCTGAATATAAAGAAGATCTGTCTCACGTTCATTATCCTCAGTACGATCTGCCGACTTCTCGTCAGGCAATATTGATTTCCCAGGACAACGAAACTTTAATGTGTCTGATGAATGGACAGCCTCTGGAATCAGCAGATGCTGTTATCCACAAGAAACCCTTATTCTTGTTTGGTGACGCCTTTGAAAAAGTCTCCCAGCCTAGGCCAAGGATGGAGGAGATGGTAGTCCACCGGGAAGATAGATCATTCTTCATTCCTGACATTTCTCGCTGCCTCCCTTTGTCGAGGTATGCTCATGCGAGTTACCCAAGGAAGATGGAGTGGAACATCACCCTTCTCCAGGATGCTCGTACAGGAAAGATCTTTGTAAAGAAGGTTAACGGGAAAGATATGTTTTACAGCTCTTCTGACAGATACAGTGTTATGTTGAGAGGTTTGAGACCCGGCTGCATTCCACCGGAGAACGCCTCTATGCTGATGCCCGTCAGAACCCCTATATTCACAAATGAATTTGCGAAGGAAGAAGGAAAATACCCTGAACAGGATATCAGAATGACTGGATTAGTGAATCCAGATTACAAGCGATGGAATTGTATTGCAAATTGGGTTCTGACAGCCTTCCAAGACAAACTCCAACAGATTAACCTGTTTCAAGCAGTGCATGCCACCGTATACGGCTTTGCTCCTAACCCTCATATGTTTTTGGCCTTGGTTGAGCGATACAATTACAGGACAGGAACCTTCATGACCCCGGGTGGAGAGATGGGGTTTGCACTCCACGAGATGAAGTACATCTCATACTTGCCCCTGGCGGATGCTCCGTATGAGGAGTTTGTTCCCACAAATGACGAGTTGGAGAAACTCAGAAAAGAAAATGTAGAAATGGTAGCAGTGTTTGAGGAACTGCTATGCCATTACAAGATTTGCTCTTTGTACTATAAGAGTGCTACGGCCAACACTTGCTATTCTTCAAAGTGGCTGCCATACTTGTTCTTAAATCATATTGAAGAGAAGAAAACCAAGGAAAATGACAAATGTTACCCTAATTTTTTCAAACCCTTAAGTAACACGGAAGTCATGAAGATGATGGAAGAAAGTAAACATTATGATAAGGAAATAAAGGATGATTATCAATGTCCACCTTTAAAGAAAGGTGACATTTTGGAGAGTTTTTTGAGAATGGGTTACAGACCCATGTCCAAAGAAGCCCAGTTAGCAGGGTTTCTGACACACTGGCTCAGACGATTCGTGGTCCCGGGATCTAGTGCAGTGGACCGTTTTCATCGCGGTGTACTTTTTGCTGTCGTCAAGCTAGTCTTCGGTTATAAGGTTGACTTGTTATCAGCAATGACCTGCAGATTGAATGCGAGTCTTCGTTTATATGTTGACTCGATGCTGAAGGCAAAGGGAGAGAAAGAATTCCCCCGCCTCGAACTGCCGTACACTTATCTCTTTGGATGGTTACTCCTCCACTATCCAACTTTAATGGACCCTGGTATGGGACCAGTAGATGGCAGCTTCTTGCGCAGATATTCTCAGGGTAAATGGAAGTACACCTCTCTGAGTGAGTGCAGATTTGTTTTAAATTTGAACAGAGGATGGAACTTCTGTTGCGCCCCTCTCCCTGCCGGTCATGACCAGATGCCACCCAACATGGTAGATTCAAAGCTGCAGCCCTTAAACCGTGTGGCCTTTGAATGATTGAAGACAATTCGACCATCTCATTTAGTATACCGCTTTGAGGAAGAATGCTTTTTGGAACCGTACCTCCCTAGCCGGTTTGCCCGGCAGTTTGGATATGACCAATTCCATGTAGGAAATGCAATCACCTGCCTTCAGGGCAAGGGTTTCTTGATTGACGGGGCCCGAGCTTGGGCCTACTACAATGCCCGTGACACAAAGGCTACCTTCTCGATGCCACCAAAGAGCACTCCTCAAGGGCCTCGGATGCTCTTCACATACTCGGTATTTTACACATCTGCAAATACTTTTGCCGAGAACTTTAATCTCGCCGATAGTTTTGCTTCTGCGATAAGATTGAGGAAAGGGAGGATAGCTTTATCAATCCCTGCCAATGATGAGGCGAACGAGCCGGCGGATGCACCCCTAGAAACTTCAAGAGAAATGATGTTCCAACAAGAGGTAAACGCAGCAATGCGTATCTCTCTGAGAGTAGAAAAATCTCCTGCCAAGAAAAGAAGAAGAGAGGAGCCTCCTGCTCCTGCAGCAAAGAAGAAATTGGTCTTGGAGCATTCTTCTGATAAAGTTACTACAAGATCCCAATCTCGGCAGCTAGCCGAGACAAATCAGGAAGCTGCTACTACACCAACTTCTGTACAGAAACAAACAGCACCAATAGATGTAGAGAGTCCTGATAGACCTCTACATAAAAAGAAGAAGAAGAAGTTGGTCACCAGAAGAAATTTAGAAGCCTCTTCTTCTAAACAACTCCTAACTTCAGTAGATGCTGCAGCAGGACTTATGATGCCATCTCCCACACCTATTTCTGAATCAGGGAGTAAAACCCTTGAAGAGACTGAACAGAGGGGAGATCTTGACCCCAGAACTGAAGTTGAAACACTCAGAGAAAACATCATTGAAGAGGAGCTAAATATTACACGACCTCTTTCACCTGTCGCGGAGACGACTCAACTTTCTCCTACTCCTAAGACTCTTCGTGAAGAAGAAGAGCGTGAAATGATCGGAGCTTTAGAAGATTGTTATAGCCTGCAGGAGGATCTAACCGCAACTGACAGTGGGAATGCAGCCCAAGAAGAAGAAGAAGATAAGGATGAAGAAAGCTCTTCGTCTGGAAATGTTGATGAGTATATACAGAATCCTAAAGGGGACAACGAAGAACACATATCTCTTGATACCGCCAATGATGCTTCGGATCCTAAAAAGGATATTGAAGTAGAGGCGTCCGTAGAAAAGGTTGTTAACCCTGATGAAAACGTCGAGATAGAAATATCTCCTGAAGAAGCGGCTGGTGAAGATGTTCAGCAAGAGAATCCCGTCGGCGAACCCCAAGGTATAAAACGAGACTTAACAATCTTCTTTCTTTAAAATAGATTGATATCTAATATCTTCATTTGTAGTTCTTGCAGATCTTGATACTCTACCAACACCTCCGATGGACCTGGCAATGGTGCCTATTCCGACGGTGGTTGTTAGTAGTAGCCATCACTTATCTTGCGGTTCTGAAGCGGGTAGCAGCCAAGCTGTCGCAATTGAAGCTACTTCCGTTCAACGGGAGTCTATTCCAGCAGGAGATGTAGTTGTTGTTAGATCAAATCAAGGTAAGACTGTTTTTATTTGATCTTTTTGTTTATTGGCAAATTAGTAAAATAATAATTTTACTTTTTGCAGAAGAACAAACAGGAGGAGCAGCTAGCTCCACTCTGGCTCCTTTGTTTAAAGAGCCTATCATTCAGCAGCAAAGGATTGAGCAACCGACTACCCCATCCTCAACAGGGGTAGCTTCGACTCCTGGAACTATAGCCATCAATCAGCAAGTTGTACAATCATTTACCAAATGCTTTTTTGAATCGTTGGGATCTCTTGCTCATAAGATGATAGAGAAGGAAGGAGCTGACTTTATTATGGTTAGGAAGCCAACTTCTTTTTTAATAAGAGCCATAAGGGATCAAGGAGATGAGGCTCAAGCCATTCTTCTTGAACATATATTGGATGAGTTGGAAGTATCCATAAAGAAATATAAAGAGCTCAAGAAGAAGAATATAGACTCTCTGGTGCAAGCCGAATATGAACGACTAGCCCAAGAAGCTGATATTGAAAGGATAAACCTTCAGAACCTTTTAGAAGCTCATTCTGCAAAGTCAGCTGAATTCAACTCAAAGATAGAATCAGTTACTTTGGCAGCTGAGAACAAAGGACAGAGGCTTACTGGATTGAAAGCGGAAATTATTCGCCTTCAGAAGGAATTTGAAGAAGAAACTGCCAATCAACGACTTATGATTGAACAACTCAATGCCCTAATTCAGGAGAAAAATGAGTATGAAGAGACTCATAGTGCTGAAATTACCCGCAGGACAATAGATATGCCTGTTTTTGATGAAGAAAAAGGGATGGAAGAAGCAAGAATGAGAGTAACAACTAGTCACGAAGAAGAGTTGCAGACCTTGAAGCAACAGATCAACAATTTGATTGTTCCTCCCTCTTGATTGAAACTCTTTTGTATCTTTGTTTTTTTTGTTGCTGTGGAAGCATTTTTGTACTGTCTTATATTCTGATTAAATAAAAGACATTTTGTTGTGATTCCATTATTTATTGCTTATTTTATTCAGATATAAATAATAGAGATAGAAAATATATTCAGAGGTGCAAGACATGATATATTTCTTGATGATTTTATAGAAAATAATTATATTCATTATATCTACTCAGGGGTAATATGGACGTGGCAGAATATATTGAGTATAATTATTTCGATTTAACAACTTAATCAACAACGACAAGTTGCTGATGTAAATAATGAACGATGACGAATCGTCAATGTTTGTGAGATGAATGAACGGGAAGACCGTCAAATAATAGATGACAATGAACAGGTGAACCGTCAAGTGGTGATTTAATGAATGGATGAACCGTTAAATGGAAATGAACGGATAACCCATCAGGTGATGATGAATGAACGGGTGAACCGTCGGGTAGTAATGAACGGATGAACCGTCGGATGAATGTGATAAATGAACGGATGAACCGTCGGAAGTTAATGAACGGATGAACCGTCTGATGAATGTAATAAATGAACGGATGAACCATCGTTTCATTATTTGAGGAACTTCTATCTATAAATATAGCAAAAATCTGACAGGAATAAACACTTCTGCTCTTCAACATAAAAATGTCGTCCGGAGAAGCATCTAAGAAGGCCGAAATCGCCTCGAAGGTTGAGAAGGGCACTGAAGAACGCCCTGCCGATCCAATCCAGCCGAAGGAGGCAAAAGCGGGCGAAGGTCCGTCGGTACCTCAGCCACCACGAGACATCTTGGACTTCCTGCTCGAACCTGGAAGGACTAAAGAAGAAGAAGCCATGAGGATGGCCGCCTGCAAGTTTCTTGTGGGATCCAGCAAGGAGGTTCTCGACTCTTTTGCTGACCGTATTTTTGAGAAGGACGGCAGTGGCCCTCGTCCAAATGTAGAGAAAGATGATAGTGACCTTTAATATTATGTACTATCATATGATAAAATAAAATTTGCATTTTATTTATGAACTTGATCCTGTCTGATAATTTTTACAAGCATTTATATTTATACATAATACTTCTTAAGAAATTTGCCATTGATAGGCATCATAGCAACTCGACCATCAAGTTCTGAAAGTTGATAAGCTCCGTTTGAGAAGACTTTGCTCACAACATAGGGACCTTCCCATTTCGCATCGAACTTTCCTTTGCTCATATGAGTCATAGTCATAGGACGTTTGACCGTTAGAACAAGTTTTCCTTGCTGAAAGGCTCTGACCTTCACTTTACGATTAAATGTCTTTGAGATGCGGGCTTGGTATAACTCAATATGCTGTTGAGCCATTAACCGCTTTTCATCCAATGCTTCCAACTCTTGGAGTCGAAGAAGGTCATTATTTTCTGTGGTAAGCTCATTGGCAATAGCAATCCTTAAAGAAGGAATTTGTAACTCCAAAGGAAGGACAGCTTCACAGCCATACACCAAAGAGAAAGGTGTAAAGCCTGTGGGATTGCGGACTGTAGTTCGATAGGCCCAAAGACATTCGCCAAGTTTCTTGCTCCAATTCCGTTTGTTAGTGGATACAAACTTCTTAAGGAGCTTAATAATGGTTTTGTTAAAGGCTTCAGCTAAACCATTAGCGGCAGGATTGTACGCCGTCGAAGCAACATTGTTAATCCGATGATCATCGCAGAATCTAGTGAACTTCTGACTAATGAATTAAGGTCCATTGTCATGAATGATTCTGCGAGGTACACCGAATCTATATATGACATGGTGTTTAACGAAATTGATGACACTGCTAGTCTTGACTTCAGCCAGAGGTATAGCTTCGGCCCACTTAGAGAAGTAATCGGTTATCGCCAATATGAACCGATGTCCTCTAGAAGAAGGAGGATTAATAGGACCTATGATGTCCATACCCCAAGCTTCAAAAGGCCATGAAGCAGCAGTCGGGTGTAAGAATTCCGAGGGTTGATGAATGAAGTCTGCATGGATTTGACAAGCACGACATTTCCTTGCATATTCAATGGCATCTGATACCATAGAGGGCCAATAATAACCCATACGTCTAATGCGATCCTGTAATTTAGGACCAGGTTGATGTGCTCCACAGACGCCATCATGAGCTTCATGCAACACTTGTTTGGCTTCATCACCAGCTAAACAGCGTAGAAGAAGACCATCATAAGTTCGCCGATAGAGGGTCTTGGTAGTTTGATTGTAATAGAATCGGAGAGATCGTCGACGAACGCTTGTAGCCTCCTTAGGATCTTCGGGGAGTATGTTATGAACCACAAAGTCAATGAAAGGAGTTCTCCAATCTTCATCAATAACATTGACTTCAGCAAAATTACTGAATTCAATATTACGATTGTTTTCGATGCAGAACAGTTCTCGGTTGGAGATAACCACGACCTGTTGTCTTTTGATAGGGATGGCCAAGACAGCTGCAAGATTGGCCAAAGCATCTGCTTCGGTATTGCAAGCTCGCCGAACATATTCTATGAAGAAAGCTTTAAATGATATAGCTATGTTGATCGCTGCTTCGTGATAAGGTATTAGGTATTGATGACGAACTTCAAAAGTTCCTCAAACCTGATTAACAACCAGCTTAGAATCACCGTAGACTTCGAGATATTCAACATTCAGTTGTTTGGCTAACTGAAGACCGATGAGTAGAGCATTGTACTCTGCCACATTGTTGGAGCAAGGTTCATCAAGAGAGTAGGCTCTTTGGATAGTTGATCCGTCTGGAGAAACGAGAACAACTCCAACACCTGCCACTATAGCACCATTTGGTCCAATTCTTGATGCACCATCAAAGAATAAACGCCAAGTTGGAAACTCTTCGGAGATCATGTTGACTTCTAACATCTCGTCAGGAATTTCGTCATAGAGTTTAGATGTTTCAGGCACAGGATGAGCTGCTAAGAAGTCCGCCAGCGCTTGACCTTTGACAGACTTTTGTGGAACATACACCATGTCATATTGAGCTAGCAAGATTGCCCATGTAGCCAACCGAGAATTAAGTGTACTTGGTTTCTTCATGAGCACCCGGAGAGGGTTAACTCGAGATATAACATGAATAGTTTGACCAATGATATAATGCCTCGTCTTTTGCACAGCAAACATGAGAGCCAAGCATTCTTTCTCGACAGGACTATAACGGTGTTCAGCACCAATCATAGTTCGGCTAAGATAGTAGATAGCTTGTTCATGGCCTTCTTTGTTCTTTTGGGCAAGTAAGGCACCCAATGAATGGTCCATAGCACGGACATACATCAAGAATGGAATGCCAGAGATAGGTGGCACCAAAACTGGTGGGTTAATAAGATATTGTTTGATATCGTCGAATGCTCGTTGACATTCTTCAGTCCAAACAAAAGATACACCCTTCTTCATTAGTTGAGTGAATGGTCTGCAGCGTCCAGACAAGTTCGAAATGAATCGCCTGATGTACGCAAGTCGGCCTTGGAATCCTCGTAGCTCTTTTAGGTTGCGTGGAGGACGCATCTCTTGGATGGCTTTGATCTTCTCGGGATCCACGTGTATACCCTTAGAGGTAATGACGAAGCCGAGAAATTTGCCACTAGAGACACCCAAGAATGACTTGGTGGGGTTCATCTTGAGTTGATGTTGACGCATGAGATTGAAGATAGTTCTCCGGTCTTGAAGGTGATCTTCCTTTAGACGACTTTTGACAGCAATATCGTCAACATAGCATTCAACAGTTTTGCGAATATGATCTTTGAAAATAGTACTCATAGCACGTTGGTAGGTTGCACCCGCATTCTTGAGACCAAATGGCATCACTGTATAACAATAAACTCCTCGAGGAGTGCGGAAAGATGTATGCTTTTCATCTTCAGGATACATTTTGATCTGATTATACCCGAAAAATCCATCCATAAAAGATATCCTTTCGAACCCACAAGTATTGTCAATCATGACGTCTGTGATAGGAAGAGGAAATTCATCTTTTGGACATGCTTCATTGAGATCTCGGAAGTCGATGCAGACTCGAACTTTTCCAGTTTTCTTCAGAACTGGGACGACATTGGCTACCCAATCAGGATGCTGCTCTTCTCGAATAAAGCCACAAGCAATGAGCTTCTTGACTTCATCATCAATTGCGTCCATCATTTCAGGCTTAAATCGCCTTTGTTGCTGTTTGACTGGTTTAGCATTAGGAAGAATGTTCAGTTTGTGAGTAGCAATCTTAGGATCTAAACCTGGCATGTCTTCATAACTCCAGGCAAAGACGTCGATATATTCTTTAATAAGAAGAATCAACTCTTGTTTGTCTGCTTCTGGAAGATTTTTGCTAATAAAAATTGGCCGAGGTGAATCTCTTTCTCCTACATCAATTTGAAGTAGTTGATCTTCAGTAGGAGGTTCACGTTGTTCAAATCAAAGTACCCATTGGTTATCCATATGTTGAGCCCAAGGATCTGTTTCCGGACTTTCTTCAACATCTTCATCACAGCCTTTTGGTAGTTCAACAGAGACCATGTTAGAAGATACAATTATACGATGGACTTCACCGATGCTGGTATCGGAATCCTATGATCTGGAATCAGAAGAGTTAGAACGTTCTTCACTATCTGATTCAGAAGCTGCTGGGGATAACAGTGGAGGAGAAGTATATCCGAGACCTTTCTTGGTCCTGTCATAATACATTTGTGATTTTCCGTTTGTAACTGTTGTACGAATGGGAGTTCGTCTACCTTTACCATAGTTAAGGCCGCTCTTAAAGTCGTAACCCATCTTTCGGAGGATATCTTTTAATTGTTGACTATAACGATGGAACTGGAGACGTCCCGTATCGTTAACTTTGCTATCATCCGAATAGTTAATCTTTGTTTCCGGTCTTTTATATAAAAATGCTGAACTTTCACCTTTCTTTAAAGAAGGATGAATACGATAAGAATCATCTGGATCTTCAAGCGAGACTTCTGTCTGAAGAGATTGTACGACTCCCAGTGTAATTGATTGGAAGCTATCTAACATATCCAAATAACTTTTAGTATAATAAATAACATCAATATACTGGAAAGTAGGTGCTTTTTCATTGATTTGTACATCAGTATTTACAACAGGACCTTTAACCTTAGCAGATTTAGTCAAATTGATTACAAGAGGGGGAGAAGAAGAACGTGGAGGAGGCTTGTTACGATGGAGGTCGATAACAAGTGGCTCAGAAGAGGTGAGCTCCTTTTTTTCCTTGTTGCGATTTAGATCAACAACAAGTGGCTCAGAAGGAATGAGCTGCTTTTTGTCTTTGTTACGACGTAAGTCGATAACAAGTGGCTCAGAAGAGGTGAGCTCCCTTTGATTTTCATCAGCATCAACTGATTTTTTTTGAACTGGTAAGTGAATAACCAGTGGCTTGGAAGATTGAGGATGAGAAACTCGCCCCTTAACAGGTATGATAAGAGTGTCTTGAGGTACTGCTTTTTGATCTTCTTCAGTATCCATAGCCAATACTACCTTCATAAATTCATCCTTGTACATACGAGCATCGTTGCAATAAGCTTCAACACCCTTGAAAGGATAAAGATCCGCAACTTCCTTATGAACTTGTCCTTTGTCATCAACGTATTTAAAGCATTGATGAAGAGTTGATGGAACGATATTATGTTCATGGAGGAATGGCCTTCCCAGGAGAGCATTATAAGAACAACCATGATTGTCAATGATATAAAAGGTCACCTTTGTGCGAAGATTGCCTATTTGGAGTTTTAGACAGATCTTGCCCAAAGGTTCACTCTTTCCTTGATTAAATTCCAGAATAGTAGTGATCGTGGTTGAAAGACTATGCACTGGTATCTTCAATGCATCTAGCATTGTCTTTGGCATAATACTAAGTGCAGACCCTGGATCTATCAGGATACGATCAACCTTCATTGAATCTACATATCCTGTATAATAAAGAGGACGATCATGTCTATTATCTTCCATTAGCATATCATCCTGAGTGAAGGTAATATTTGGGATCAATTCCAAGACACTATGACTGTGATGACAAGAGACTGATTCTGATTCTGGCTTTTTGAGAAGAGTTAAGCAAGTTTCAGCCTGCATTAGAGCTTCACTTAGAGTTTCTCGTGTCTCTTTGGAAAGACGCAAGAGTTCAAAGATTGACAACCTAGCTGGTGTATTGGCTAATTGAGCTAATATATCAAAGTTGTAAGGCATCTCAAGCCCAGTAGGAGATGACTTCTTTAGAGGTTTGTCAAATCGAACTTGTTGCTTGCCTTTGTCAGCCGTTGTTGGCTTAGGAGGAATTGATACTACAACTGGTGAAGATGTAGAAGGGACCTCTTCAGCAGATGCAGGTTGTGCCGGAGTAGGTTCGGAAGAAGAAACAGGATCTCTTTGACCTTTAGAATGATCTTTCAAATAAGCTTTTCCTGATCTTGTGCCTAACAGAATCTCTTCGTCAACAATGGGATCAAAAGATACCATGTTGCAGATTTTGATTTTGCCTTTAGAACGAGTTTTCTTCTTAGAAGATATCTCAAATTCTGGAGCAAGATCAGGATGGATCCACATAATTTCACCATTGTCAAGAGACAAGGGAATAAGACCTTCATTGGATGGAAGCGGGAGATTCTCAATCTCAAGGGTTGTTTTAGGAATTGGAATGACACCATGCTGTATCATCTGCGAAGGAAAATCTCCAAATTGGACTGAAACCATATTTGCAGTAACAGTCTTCTCATCTTGTTGCAAAGTGGCTACACCTGCATTAACAAGCTCTTGAATCTTACCTTTGAGCACATAGCATGCTCGAGTAGGATGTCCAATGAATCGGTGATAGACACAATACTTGGGATGATCAGTCTTATTGACTTCATCAGGTTTCTTTGGATCAGGGAGTTGAATTTTGTTGCTTTTGAGTAAACACTCAAAGATACTTGCCGTGTCATTTTCGTCAAAGGAATATTCTACCTTCGGATGAGGTTCCCTCGGTGGAGGTGCAGAAGGAGTAGGAGTAGATGTAGGTGGGGCCATATTGACAGCCAAAGATTCTTTATTTTTGTTCAAGTTAATGTTTAAAGCCTCTTTCTCTTTGCGATTGTTCTGGCGATTGCCACCACCTGAATTCTGATGCTCATCGCGATCAGGGTTAGACATTTGTACCCCCAATTGTTTAAACTTGTCGGCACTTACTTCAGCGGCTTTGGCGTTGACGATGAATGAGGGCCAATCTTGGAATTGGGTAGATCCCGTCCACATACTGATAATAGGTAAAAGATTTGCCTTACAAGTATCAATAGTGACAGCAGCTGGAGTCCCTGGAGGCATTTTCAAAGCTTCACGGCGGAACCGTTCAATAAAGCTCTCAGCAGTTTCATTATGTTTTTGTTTGATTTTGTTGAGAGCTGACATCGTCATATCATTAAATCCTTCATAGAACCGTTCCAGAAAGATTTGTTTGAGACCTGAAAAAGAAGTAATACAACCATCGGGCAAACTTCTGTACCAGTCGTATGCTACGCCGGCTAAACAACCGACGAACACTCTGGTAAGAAGAGCGTCATTTGGCTGAAGTTGAACAGTCATTACCTCAAAATGATTGATGAATTGACTCGGGGAAGTACTGCCATCGAACAGAGAGATTGTAGGAATTTTGTACTTTGGGGGAAACGGGACGTCCTTCCATTCAACCGGATAGGGCTGTTTAATCCCCAACCTTTGTAGATTGTCTTTCTCTTTGAATGCTTCAAACTGGGTTCGTAAGAGTTTGACAGCTTCATTGGCGTCTTCTGATGAAGAAGAAGGAGCAGGTTGAGTTGTAGTGGTAGGAGGAGGAACAGCGTTGTAAGTACTACCCCCAGCTCCTGAATGGCTAGGCGTAGTTTGTACTTGCACTTGTACAGGAGGCATTTGGGGAGGCACTACCCCCAGCCTAGTATTGGCAGGTATTGAAGATGCTATGATCTCTGGACTAGTAATAGGTGCAGTTGGTGGTGTAACATGTTGTGCTACAATGATGGAATGCATGCTAGCAACCATCTCAGCCATGGTTTTAAATTTGTCTTCGAGTGCAGCAATTCGCTGTTCTTGATTTGCGGAGGTTGAAGCATCTGGATCATCGATGACAACATAAGCCGTCACTTCTCTTGGCACAGTGGAAGATACTGTTTGTTCAGAACTTTCACTATATGCATCATAATCAAAAAACGAATCATCTCCTGACTGGGAAACAGGGAGATGACTTAAAGGATTTTGAGGAAGATTTCTTTGACCGATTGTATCTCGGCTTCGGGAACGGGTATGTTGAAATACTCCTTCAGAAGATTCTTGAAGTAATTCCAAATACCGTTGGCTTGGCTTACGGAGTCTACCATGCTTAGAGCATCTTTTACCCCCAGTGTCTCGGGAAGTCATGTTAACAGAAGCATACAAAACTTCGTCTTCTTCTGACATAGGTTCAGATTTAGCAAAAGTTAAACGATCGAAGACAGATCGTTTTGTCGTTTGACAACAGCATTGGATGATGACTTTATGATTACAATGATGATCAGATGGTTGAGATGGAGATATTGAGACATTATCCTATTTTTGTCTTAGATGTTCTCGAAGATCTACAACAGGACGAGGAAAGTTCCGAGGGATCTGTTCTTTGATAACATTTGGAACATGATTCCGATTCTTCAAATGTTTAGTCCCTTGAGTATACAGGGAAGTACTCACTTCATTGGCATAAGTGTCGAGATTTCTGACTTTGGAGATTTGTTTCTGATGATGTTTAACCTTCGGCATTGGCTGTTTGCGTTTTACCGAAGTGGGTCGATTAAGATAAGTTCTGAGGTCAGCAAATTCACCCCCAGGAGTTTCTGTTTGAGACACTAACAGTTTTCCCTGTCTGGAACGACAAATTTGGAGAGTCGGGAGGTCCTGGAATTCTGCTATCGGAGTAGGCAGAATACCTCTTTGATTAATACAAGTACTCTTGTTATAAAGGAAAGAAGAATCCTTGTTTGCCAGAGTTCTTGAATTGATTGGAGCCGAGACACATTGAGATGGATCTTCTTCAGTAAAGACTGAAGAAGACTGAGAAAAGACCAAAGGGCCTTTTCCTTTGTTTTGAGATGAAGGTTAGCTAAAGAGCGTTTCCCTCTGTTATCTTCCAAGTCATGAGACAAGGAAGTTTGAGAAAAGACCAATGGACCTTTTCCTTTGCTTTGAAGAGAAGGAGGAATAGTCAAAGGACTACCCTCAATGGATTGCGCAGGGGCAATAGGGTGTTTAGGAAGAGGAGTAGAATCTCTTCTTTTATTGTGAGAAGAAGGAAATTTAGCCAAAAGGCTGTTTTTCTTGGATTGCGCAGACTTGGTTTGCGCATGGGTGGAAGGTGCACTAGTCATTTGTGCATTAGAAGCTTTGGTAGGAAGTGCATCAGGAGTTCTTGTCTTAGAGTGCTTAGGATGCACCTTAGTTACTGGAGTGCTATTTTGCGCAGGAAAAGCCACTGCCAATTGCGCCAGAGTCATAGGAGTCTTCTGTTTTGACAAGGCAGCATATGAAGTAGCCTGTGCAACAGTTGCAACAGATTGCGCAGCCTTGACTGCAACAGATTGTGCAGCAGTTGCTGAGACAGACTGTGCAACAGTTGGCACAGCAGTTTGTGCAGCAGTCTGACTAGCAGATTGTGCAACAGTTGGTACAGCATCCTTGGTGGCAAAAATGCCAGATTGTGCAGACTTGGAGACCCAAACTGAGCGCACTTTGCTCTTGGCAGAAGTGGCTACAGTACGGGGAGTGGTCTTGGAGTTGAGCATCGCCTCGTAGGCTGTCTGGTTGACCTTAACAACCAGCGTCTTCTGCGTCTTCCCGATAGACGCTACGTCACATTGAGTTGCTACTTCCTCGTCGAAGAAGAAAGTTGTCCCCAGCAGAGTCGCCATTTTGTTTGCAAAAACAAAAGTATAGAACTTTATTGATACAAACTGTAATAAAGATTACAAGAATTCTGGGAAAATTACAACTATAGGAATCCAATCTTGATGACGATTGCTTTATCCCTTGGACGATGTGAACTGTGAAGACGAAGCCTTTGAAGTTGAAAACAACTCTGGAAACTGAAGACAAAAGCCTCTGAAGTTGAAGACAAAAGTCTCGGAAGAATGCAGCAGCACTTTGGCAAGAACTCCTGAACTCTCTGATTTCTGATCTCTGATCTTGATCCCCCTTGAAATGAAGACTTGAAACTCTATTTATAGAGTTTTAGAAATAACTAACTTTCAGTTATTTTGGGACTGCGCAGGATGATTTGCGCAGCATTGGTTTGCGCAGCATTGATTTGCGCAGACAGTTACTGGATCGTGGGCCAACTATCATGGACACATGGCATCATTTGATAGAAATGCGCATGATCGTGCATAAACAGTTGCCACGTAATGAGCAATCGATGGCATGAATGCCACGTGTAACTTATCAGTTATATTGATGGAGTGCGCAGAGTTGAATTGCGCATACATGGTTTGCGCAGACTCAAACTGCGCAGGATTGGTTTGCGCTGCCAGCTGTCAGCCGCCCTCGAACACTATGCGGCGCAGGAAACGAACAGACTCCTTGTTATCCGCGCTGTCAGTTGTCAGAAAAGATTTGATTTGATTTGGTAATGATGACTTCTGCCACGTCAGTCTGCGCAGTTGGAAGTGTGCGCAAAGCAGTATGCGCAATCGGATTGCTGCGCAATCTGTTGTCTGCGCAATTCATTCAAATGATGGGTTTCTTGATTTCTTGACTTTATTGATTGATGCAACTTGATTTTTTAGGACCTACAAGCTGCTGCTGTTAGCAGCAGCCTAATACTCCCCTTCCCTCTCTCATTTACTCCTCTCTATCCCTCTATCACTCCTAATACAAACAAACACAATACCAACATCTAACCAACTCTACCACTCTCAATACCTCTCTCACTCCCATTCACACACACACTTCTAAACCAACTCTACCACCACTCTAATCTCATGCCCGAAATCCCCTACACACCCAATATGAATATAAAGACACAATATCTATACACATATAAATTAGAGAGCCAATATATATATATATATATATATATATATATATATATATATAATATATATATATATATATATATATATATATATATATATATATATATATATATATATATATATATTATATATATATATATTATATATATAATATATATATATAATATATATATATATTTTTATATATATATATATATATAGACACAAATATACATATAACAATGATATATATATATACACATATATAATTAGAATATGATACTAAATGATACATTAAAAAAACACATTAAGAACAACCCTCTAAAATATGAAATCTGTGATTAAAATCTAATTAAATCATTCACACAAAATATGTTAAAATACAAGTGTCCAAAATGTGGATTTCCCACTAGGACACAATACCACACATAGGACACTCCTACAAGTCTCCAAATGGACACGAAACGGACACAAATGGAGACACAACCATGGGGGTCATTCCTATGGGTTCAAAATACACCTATATGCATGAAGGAATGATGTAGAGAAGAGATTTATACCTCCCGGTAGATCGAATCTAGGAAAACCTTCCTGATACGACACCGACACGTAGAAATCTCCAAATGGACACGAACGAGCTCCGAATCCTCCCAAACTTGGCTAGTTCCTTCCTATGATTGAGTAGAGAAGAAAAGAAGAAGATTGGGTGGAGGAATGGATTGATTTGGTAGAGAAATCAATAGGAGTTCTTCTCTAAAATTTTGGGGAAGAACAAGAGAGAGAAAATGAATGGATAATATCAAAGAGGCTCAAGCCTATCCTCCCTTGAGGTGGCCGGCCACATGCATAGGTGTCCCCCTCTATTGAAATGTCTAAAAAGCCCTCTCACTAATCTATTGATTAATATTAGGAAAGGGTAAATGGTTGAGGCTATTTTAGTCATGATTAAAACTCTAATCTAACTAAACATACCATGAATAATTAGTCTAACCACTAACTAAAAATAATATCATGTGGGCCATGCCTAACTAATGTGTGGGTCCCACTAGAGTCAACACTATCCAGGGTCCCCGATACAAGTCGGATTGAGTTAAAATTCGAACCCGACTCAAATAATCCCAAAATAATATCATAAGTAAATAAATAATTCCAAAAAAATCTAAAGTGGAAAAATGACCAAAATATACATGTTCATGAAAATTGGGGGTGATAATAACATAGCAGAAAACCTCCGTTCGGAGATCACCGATCTGGTACTTGAGAGGGATCTTGTCCAACGGGTGGCTTCGACCAGCGTTGAAAGCCATTATAGTTGTATTGGTTGCAGATAGCTTGTGCAGAGGGATTCCCAAATTTTAAGTAAACTTCTAGGAATGATGCTGAGGGAGGATCCTGGATCGATGTACATGCGGTTCACCTTGATCACCCCGATATACCCTGTATAGTACAGGGGTCTATCATGACGATTATTTTTCAGTAGCATGTCCTCCTGTGAAAAGGTGATGTTGGGCACCACTTCCATAGTACTGTGGCAGTGGGGACATGAGACAGGGTCTTCAGCGGGGGCTTTGACTTCAGCGAGATAAGAGTCGACATGTAGTAATACCTCATTTAAGGCCTTCTGCGTTTCTTTAGAGAGTCGTAATAGATCGAACAGAGACAACCTGGCAGGTGTATTGGCTAGCTGTGCTAGTATGTCAAAGTTGTAGGGCCGGTCCATGCCTTCAGGAGCTGGCACCTTCAGAGACTTGTCAAACTGTGTCTCCTTCTGCTTGGCTTTGTCGGTAGTTGAAGGCTTAGACGGGCCGAATTCTGAGCTTATGGGGGCAGCAGAAGCTTGAGAAGGTACTGCATCTTCTTGTACGGGATCGTATGTCCGAAGATAAGTCTTCTCCGATCGCGTCTCGCCAGATAAAACCTCGTAGATAGGAGAAGACACCATATAACATGACTTGTATTTCTTGTCCCTTTTTGCTTTGGGAGATACCACCCCCTGTGTCATCTCTTACATAAGGTCCGGATGGACCCACATGATCTCACTACGTTCAGTCGTGAGTGGCACTAGGGTTCAGTTGCGAGCTGGCGGTAGGTTGACGACTTCTATTATTGCCTTGGGGATCGAGATCACGTCATCTGGGACTTCTGTGGGAGGAAAGTCACCAAACTAAAGAGAGATCATGTTAGAAGATATGACCTTGTCTTCAGCTTCAAGGTTGATCACTTAGCTGTCGATAAGCTGTTGTATCTTCTTCTTCAGGACGATACAGTCCTTGGTGGAATGGTGCACATACTGATGATAGAGACAGTACTTGGGATCACTGAGTTGGTTCGCCTCTGTAGGACGTCGTGGTGGAGGCAATGTCAGCTTATTACCCTTCGTCAATGTGTGAAAGATGGTAATAACATCGTCTTTGTAAAAGGAGAAGGTCTCCTTAGGCTTGTCGGAGGCGTCCTGAGAATTGGAAGCTCCCTTGGAAGTGTCGACCTTCAGGACTTCTTTCCCTTTACCCCCACGGACAGGGATAGTTTGAGGGTGCTTGCCCTTGTCTTCAGATTTAGGTATTTTCAACCCAGTAGTTCCAGATTAGGAACGTCATTTTTAGCAGCATCAGTGGCCCCAATGAAAGTGGGCCATGTATCATACTTATGTATATCCAGACAAAACTTTACCGTAGGAAGGAAGTTATGTCGACAAGTATCCATAAGTTCTGAGTCTGGTATGCCGAAGGGCATCTTCAGTGCTAGCCGCCTGAAACGTTCGATGAAGGCAATAACAGACTCAGTTCTCCTTTGTTTGGTCTCGATGAGGGTGGACATGCTAACATGCATGCCACTTTCATAAAACCTGATGAGGAACAACATCTCCAAGTCTTTAACAGAATTGATACAGTCGTCAGGCAGACTGCAGAACCATTCGAAAGCTACCCCTGCAAGGTGCTAATAAATAGCTTTGACAAGAACGGATCATCCCTAGGTAAGTGTAGAGTCTGCATGTTGAAGTATGTCATGTGTTGACGAGGTGAAGTCAACCCGTCAAATGAATTTAGCGTCAGCGGCTTGTAGTTAGGAGGGCAAGTAGCATTCTTCTATTCAGGAGGATAAGGTTTAGATTTTCCCATCTTCTGAAGCTCATCTTTGTGTAAGATGGTGTCGAGACGGGTAACCAGGGAATCAATTGCATCTTGTTGATTAAGCAGGTATTGGGAAACGGTTGCTGAATGGTTGTCAGGCGTCGTTGGCGAAGGACCACCTCCAGTATTTGCTAGATTTGGGGGAGGCACAACGGAATGATACTCTTTTTGTGGTGAAGGAGGGTTGTTGCTATGAGCTGGACTAGCATGAGCCGAGATGTTTTGTTGAGGTGGAGGAACAGCCCCAGCAACTTGGACCGCTATGATACTGGTCAGCATATCAGTGATCTTGGCGTATGCTGTTTCAAGACCCTCTAGCCATTTGCTGGTCTGATCACTGGCTTCTTCAGGTCTTTCTCCGTCTGTTATGTATGTAGATAACATGTGAGGATGAACAAAGAAAACAGTACAACTGGTGCTGATACTGTCGGTCTCTAAGTTGACAAGTCCCTCATCTTCAGGTAGAGGAGGTAGATAGTCGCCATCAGACTCGGAGGGATCGTCGTCCTATGGAAGGCTACCCCTAGTGTGAAGGTCATCCATTTCAGACTCTGAGAGAATACTACCCTAGCTTGGGAGTCTTTTCATCCATACAGAATCTTACCTTTGACCGAGTACCCATATAGACTCCTTCAGATGTGACAACCTGCTGGCCATCTATTGGTTGACTTCTTCTCCTTCTTCTTGCGGAACTGAGAGAGAAAGTTGGGTTCGTGGTCCACCGTCTTTTATTGGGGCTTCAGTAAGGGGGAACCCATGAAGCCATGTTGGATGAAACACACAGTGGCTTTTCATCGTCAAAGAAATACAGCCGTCGAAACACGGACTGTCTCTAAGTCACTCTTTTTGCTTTGGAGCAGCAACAGTTGATGACAATACTGGTGCACGGATGTGCATTATGAATTGTTATATCCTCCCTCGCTTTACGCTTATGATTTATCATGTCGTATAAGTCAGCGGAAGGGAGTTTTGCCTTACAACCCATGTTACATGCATCACCGAGCTTTGTATGCGGGTTCGTAAGGAGAGTTAGCGCATCCAGACTTAGTTCACGTACAGGGGCAACCCCCACACATAAGTTTTGTGATGTCCTTGAAGACAATCCCGTGCTATACGCGTTGGGGCCTGTCTTTTTGCTGTGGGCGCATAGGCCTTGGAGACTGGCTTTGGGCACATACTTTTTGGCAGCATGTCTGAGCCTCTTTGATATGGACACATAGTATGGATCCAGAGGGCCTAGGCGCATAGCCTTGGGCGCGTGATCCTGGATGCCCAATCCGTTGAAGACAGAGGCCTTCTGATTGGAGTTATGGGCCCAAACATCCCCTTCGGCGCATGGCTTTGGACGCATGCTCGGTGGAGCAGTGTTGTTTTCTTCCAGATTTGCCTCCTTCGTTTGTGAGCCTAGCTGTATTTGCCCAGAGTATCGAACACTCCGATTTTCGGCATCATAGTGCTTTCCTTTGCCAAGTCTCGAGCGTCGAACACTCTGTTGTTGGTTGTACAGAAAATAAGTCACTGGGCTAGTAGAGCCCGGAACAGTGTGAGCCTTCTTCATTTGGGGAGCTTCTGTGGCAGAGTCATGAGCCCATGTGACTGAGTCCTCCAGTTGCATATCTGCTATGACACTAGCAGGATATGTACAACGAGCCTTCGAAAGCCAAGTCTTATGAGACTTGTTTGGATTTGCTGATTTTGAGGGAGTAGAGCCATCCCTCGAGAGCATCTCTTCGAACGCCTGCTGATCGAACTTTACGATCAGCATCTTCTGAGTGCTCCCCGCTTTGTCGGTATCGGATTGCATCACCACCTTCTCGTCAGAGGAAAAGGTAGTCCCCAGCAGAGTCGCCATTTTTGTGGACATACACAAAAAGAAAAAGAAATGCTATCTTTTCTTTATTGGCACAAGCTACCACAAATCGAGTATGCCTGAGAGATCCTGCGCTCAGGATCCCCGAGTACAAAAAAGAATTATGGGGAATGGGACTGTAGAGATCGAGTGGCAGTTGCTCCTTTACTCCGTTGATACTCCGATTAAAAAGTGGAAGAAAACCTAAAAAAATTGCTAACTCTCGGCTCACTGGCAAGAAGTACAACAATTTGGCTCTTGGAAATGCTCTCCGTTCTGTGTTTTGAAGAGGGATGAGACCCCTTTTTATAGGCATTCTTGAGCTGGAATGATGTTATGCGCCCATATGAGAAAATACACTAGTTCTCAAGTGGGCGCATGGTCCTGCCTTGGGCGCATAGGGTGTAGGCGCATGCAGGCTGCGACATCGTGGGTTGGTCGTGGTGTTGACGTGGCCGCATGCTTCGGTGAACGACTGTTCGTGAAGACTGACGTGGCCGTGCGCTTCGGTACACGTTTTGATCATGGCTTTGACCGAGTCAGGCTTGGGCGCATAGTCCTGTTTCAGGCTATGCGCCCTCCTTCTGGGGGAGCTTGTTTTAGGCGCATAGAGCTTCACAGGGTGGCTTGGGCACATAGATCTTCATAGGATGACTTGAACGCATATGTCCTCATTGGCTTGGGCGCATATGTTCTCATTTGGCTTGGGCACGTAAGACTTCATTGCTAAAATTTTCATGCTTCTACAATGCTAATCATTGTCTTGTACGGGGATGGACCGTCAGCTATGGTAAGAATCACTGAAAATTGATATATATGTGTTGCTTAAGTCTTCTATATAAATTGCTTGAAGAAGATTAATCTATCGTAAAGAATTGCTATGTTCCGTCCAAAGAAGTTATGATAATCATGCTTGTAATCTGACCCTAAGAATGTCTTGAATAAGAGAAAAGAATGCTAATATTGTTGTCCCTAATGAAATGATATGGCTCATGAAACAATAAAATAAAATGAATTGTGGCTTTTCAAAGATGTTTTCAAAGAACGTAAACTGACTCTGTATGCATGAAATGAATATAGGTAAAAGTAGCAAGATCACATCACAAAAAATGTTTTCTCACTAAATGAACAATGATCGTTTCAGACAAATATAGCTATTTGTTCACAATTACCAGTATGCTGATATATTGACCCACCATCAGTCTACATGCAGGTAAAATATGCATAGAGAAGGATAGTCCGAAGCGATAGCCCAAGCCTCATCCTCGGGAGCCAGAAGACAGAAGAGATGCCAAGAGAAGGACATTCGTTGCCAAGAGTTGGTTTTGTATATAAAGGGATGTAATGTATGGGAACGAGATCATTGTAATCTGTAAAGTTTCTGAGAGAATGTAAACATTGTATCAGAGAGAAACGAGAGCATGTAATCTGTTCAAATAAAATCAATAAAGAGAATTGTTTCTTGTTACCATTGTGTTCAATTCATATATCTGCAAAATGTCTGTTGCTGCTTCAAATATCTGCAATATGTTCCACTGCGTATTGTCAACCTTGTCTATCTTGTCTTATTATAGGTCATGGCCTTGTGCAAGCGCAACTTAGGCTTGTATGGCATCACGTCCAAGAGAGGACGAACGGTCTCACAGAGTTCGAAGCGAGGACGAAAGGACTCTACGGGATCGAGGCATAACAGAATGGTCTCAGAGCAACACGATCCTTTGACCAATTGTTGATTCGATTGAATTCGAAGATGTTCTTCTGATCAAAATTTCTTTGCCTATTCGATATCAATAATGAGATGAAAGTTCAATATAATGAGTCCGTAAATATTTTTATGATGTCGGTATATGTTTTATCAATTTAATTGATTAAAATTGAGATATTTACTGAACATAAGTTTTGACATGATCTGGACAAAGAGTTTTATGGATTGATGATGTCGAAGGATGAGGACTATCGTTGCTATGGATATCGTAAGTTTCTCCTTAAGTTTCAAAGACGAAACTTCTTCTCGATGGATAATTATGTAGTACCCCGCTCTGCGAAGGTACTAGATAAACAGAGAAATTGGATTGCTGGCTCTACAACAGAAGACGATTGATCTGGGTGAGTGGACAAAGTCTCATTTTATGATTCGCTTATTCCTAATAAGAATCTGAGTTTTTTGATTGAATTCTATTGCTAATAACAAGATGGTAACTCATTGAGTATGATTATAAGAGAATCCACATGCTGTCAAGATAAGAACAAGAAAAGAGATAACCTGTATGCTAAGAAGAATTGTTACCTGCTAAAAAGAAACGAACTGATGCCTGTATGCTAAAGAAAGATTATTGCCTGATAAAAAGAAATGAATGTTTCCTATGTTAAATCAAATGAGATATTGCCATGCTAACATCGATCTTTGTTCTGAATATGACTCATTGTCATGCTTGATAAGAAAAGAGAGAAGCCGTTGGCTATGTGATCCAAAAAAAAGAAGGCACAAAATGAACGTGTCGTACATCTGTTAAGGCACGAAATGAACGTGTCGTATATCTGCTAAGGCACGAAATGAACGTGTTATATATCTGAAAGACCTGATCAAAATCTGGGTTATCTGATAGAAATGATAGAGCATACATTGGTCTCGGACAACTTGTGCACAAGTAAAATTTGTCTCTCGGGTGGTATCTGGAGGCGTCTGGAACCATTCGGCCTAGGAGAGATTAAGAGCACCATGGGGTAAAAAAGACCTCATGTTAAAAGGGTAGCCGATATTTGAGTCCTTAGCAACGAGCTGAACTAAAGAGTCACAGCGACCAATCATGGGAATTCCCATGGACCATCATATAGATAAATGTTGATTGGTGCATAGCTGAACCGGAGAGTCACAGCTGCCAATCGATTCTGCATGTGTTAAGAATGTTTTGCTAAGAGCTAACGATGCAGAGACGAACAGGAAGTAAGAATGTTGCTATATTATGCTTATGCTAATCCTTGACTTGTGCTGGGATGGACCGTTGGCTATGGTAAGAATCACTGAAAAGTGATATATATGTGCTACTTAAGTCTTCTATATAAATTACTTGAAGAAGATTAATTTGTTGTAAAAAATTGCTATGTTTCGTCCAAAGAAGTTATGATAATCATGCTTGTAGTCTGACCTTGAGAATGTCTTGAATAAGAGAAAAGAATGCTAATGTTGTTGTCCCTAGTGAAATGATATGGCTCATGAAACATGCTGCGTACTGCATATAAAATGAATAGTCATCGTGCTTGAATTGAATAGTCCTTTGTATGCTTCAAATGAAATGAAATGAATTGTGGCTTTTCAAAGATGTATTCAAAGAACGAAAACTGACTCTGTATTCATGAAATGAATATAGGTAAAAGTAGCAAGATCATATCACAAGAAATATTTTCTCACTAAATGAACAGTGATCATTTCAGACAAATATAGGTCTTTGTTCACAAACACCAGTATGCTGATATACTGACCCACCATCAGTCTACATGCAGGTGCAATATACATAGAGAAGGATAGTCCGAAGCGATAGCCCGAGTCTCATCCTCAGGAGCCAGAAATCAGAAGAGATGCCAAGAGAAGGATATCATTTGCCAAGAGTTGGTTTTGTATATAAAGGGATGTAATGTATGAGAACGGGATCATTGTAATCTGTAAAATTTCTGGGAGAATGTAATCATTGTATCAGAGAGAAATGAGAGCTTGTAATATGTTCAAATGAAATCAATGAAGAGAATTATTTTTTGTAACCATTGTGTTCAATTCATATATCTACAAAATGTCCGTTGCTGCTTCAAATATCTGCAATATGTTCTGCTACGTATTGTCAACCTTGTCTATTATGTCTTGTTATAGGTCATGGCCTTGTGTAAGCGCAACTTAGGCTTGCACGGCATCACGCCTAAGCGAGGACGAAAGGTCTCACAGAGTCCGAAGCGAGGATGAAAGGACTCTACGGGATCGGGGCGTGACACGTATATCCTTCATTTACAACAAAAGTACTCCAGCCACTAGGATGCAAGGAATACCGGGACACGTTCCTTGGACTTGCGGAGAGTCTTTGAGAGTTCAGCGACGGTGTCTTCGATGCGCGGTTGAAGCTTCAAAAGTACGAATGTCGCCTAGCTAGTTGGCGCGTTCTTCCTGATTCCTGGCACCTACAAAGAGCAAGGGTCAGTACGATCACATGTACTGGCGAGCGACTAATTAAACCTAAGCTCTGTATCTGGTTCGGGCAGTTTAATAAAACATGTTAGCTATTTTTGTGATCTTTCTAACCATCCTGATTGATTTGAATGTTAACATGTTTTGAGACAAGCATTTATCCAAGTTTATCCTGTGTCACGTGCACTGATTCAAGCCGTAAAGGGTGTGAAGGTCACTGGCAATGTCAAGCCATAATGGACTATAGATTGGTTAGACAGTGACCCTTTCACGGTGGGTAGCGAGCCCTGTACGAAAGTTCCCGAATCATCCACGCTGATTCATGGCTGGCACTTGCTATGCTCATTCCTTCCGGGCCGAATCGGTTCCTTGGAGGCAACCATTCGTGGAAACTACACCTTATTCATAAGTTGTCCAATGACCATTTTACAGATTGATGAAATATTCTATCTTTTTACTAGAACCTTTAACTTTCTCTTTTCGTGTAAAACTGACCCTTTTCTTTGAACTTAGTCATTTATGCACTTTAGCCGTATTATTGCGATAAACGTTAATCGATTCATCCTTTGGTTTGCATAGGCTAAGTAAATAAGGCATAAGAAAGCAGGCACCAGTTTTTTCATGTAAAGCAGTTCGATAGCAACTGTTTTGTGAAGAATTGTGCCATAATTTTATTCATTCTACACTATGGCGACAAACATTGTTTTTGTGTTTTATATTTGATTCTGAAACAGAGGGTCGAGACGAAGAAGGTCAGCCACTCACTTTAGTCTTTGCTTCAAGCGAGGGACTGGTTGGTTGCGCTTAGACATCCCCGACGCGATCACTTGCAATCGCATAAGCAACTGATTAGAACATTGTATTATTTAAGAAATTCGATACGAATGCGAAGTTCGAAAACGCAAGCCATAAAAACCATCAAAAATATTCACGAAAACCAAAGCCAAAGCAAGTGCGGCATAAAAAATAGAGCAATGGGAGGTCTCTTCCGACTCAACCGCAGAGCCAATCCTTGAGGCGCAACCTGCTGAATATGGGACTTGATTCTGAAGAATCCTTTTCCTAACGAAAAAAGGATCTTAATTCAACCATTCATGTTCGACCAATTCAATCGATCCTGATCTATCGGTCCCGACTGAATCGGTAGCGATAGTGTTCCTTTCTTGCGCACCCCATGGACAGAAATGGGGCACGATGTAGGGATGGGGAACTACACCGTGTGCGTGAAAATAGGCCACAACAGCAGTAGCGCACCTACAGTTACCCCTATTTTGACCATGAATTCTCCTTCTAGGATCCGTCGATTTTTATTTTATAAATTTTTGAGTGAAGTCTAGTTGACCCTCTCTAAACCTGTTCAACGAGATTATTTTAGTTGGCCCTAGATTCCTTGTGAAAAATTCCGAAAGTTTGGGAAAAACTACTATCGTAATGACAGATTTCTTAAACTTAACACCCATGTTTGACGTCACTTTATGACCAACATATTGCAATTTTTAAGGAACTAATTGAACAATACTAAAGACAACCTACATGGCTTCACAAACCTTCTCGTACATTCAAATTTTATTGACTGTACGTCGAGAAATTGATCTCCCAAAACTGACAAAAACTGTTTTCAAAACAATAGAAAAAAATTTAGAAAACTTTTTTGATACGCCCTGCGCCCCAACAAACCGGGTGACGTGGTCACAAATCGTGAGTATTGAAAGACGCGTACGGGTGTTGCAGACGTATGAGATTCGATGGAACTCGATTTTGTTGTGCGTACGCGACGAAATCGAAGCGTATCCGTCGAGATACCCGTATCGGCCATTTTACAAACTAGCCCATAACTCTGTGCATGTTCGCCATCTCGAGACAAAACTTGTGTCAATAGGATCGTATCATTTTTTGGTCCTGTATACCAAGTTTGGTCTGATTCTGAGAAGGTCGACCGGAACGCTATTTTGGTGGGCCCGCTATCTGATCCAACAGATAAATTTGTGCATAGCCCACCAGAATCCAACTTTGGACATACGGTTGGGTTCGTATCAAAAAATCAGACCCGTAAATATATAGTTTAACGACTTTAGAGATCGCAGGCTCTGGCACGCTTTTTGGTGCAATGCGGGTCCAACGACGGACATTATTTTGACCCAAAATTATGATTTTGCCGCTGTGTCCAAAATTGGACTTTGGGTAGGCAATTTTAGACATTTTTTATACAAAACTTGTTAGTGAGGTCTATTTCAGCATCCAGAGACTGTTGCACGAGTTTGACTTTTGTGGTTCACTGAGTGGTTGGGTATTATCTGTTTCACCAGCTAAGGACCCCACGCGAGTACAGTTTATATTTTGTTTCCAGTATTGTTAATTACTATTATCACGCCCCAGTCCCGTAGGACCGATCGTCCTCGCTAAGACGTGGTGCCGTATCAGCCAAGATTGTGCTCATGCAAGGCGGGTTCCATAACGGTCGATTACAGGCTAAGCGACGGGGTCGTCGCATAGAAGTCCCAAGCAAAAACATTGATTAATACCAGCGAAAACTGGAAACAAAATACAATCCAAGCAAATAGCTCTTTATTGATATCAAAACAAATATTACATAGGTGGGCACAAGGCCAAGATTACAATCACTCAAGCTCACTCTTCTCATAATACAAGTCACTCTGCTATCTCTCATCTCTCAATACAATTTGACGAGCCAACGAATGCTTCAGATAGGCGATGTACATACATTATATCTCGTATAAGTCCAGGCTCCATGCGACTGTGCGCCTCGAAACACTAAGGAACTCCCTGCCTCGACGCATCCAAGCGAGCTCCATGCCAACGAGCTTCTACCTGTTCGGGCACATAAAAACTGTGTGGGTGTCACTACTCAACTGTACTGGTGGAGTGAGCTCCTCACCTACCCATACAAAATCGATACGTTTAATTTACTTTGTGCAACATAATCCTTTTTTATTGTCTTTCTATTCTTGTCTTAGGTTCGATTTTAAGACATAGACTTTTGGCCTATTTTGTGTCTCTAGACCATCATTGTGCTATCGCACCGATAACTTCCTTATCCTTGCCTAGACCATTCTCATGTCAACAACATTAACTTAACAAGTCGTGCTTGTATTTTGGCCCATACTCAGAGATGCAACTACACGATAGTACCCGATTTCCATGTGACCGTGCTACAAGTCCATTGTGCTAACATAGTGGTCATATCAAAGCTCTATTTGTGTGTCCATATGGAGGCCGTGCCTCGCAATTCAGTATGACTTAACCATATTTCTTCCTCACGACCTTTGCTTCTTTGATCATCAACTGACTCAATCAATATTTGTGAACTAAGTGTCACCTAACCAACTTTGCCCTACGACGCTTCCTTACTTAAACTTGAAACAACTCGAATCTAACTTATGCAACTCTATGCCAACAACTTAATACTCGATGCCACATCTTATGCCGAAGCACGGTATCTTCGTTGCAGCCAAATCTTAGGCCCAAATATTGTATTCTAAATCATACATACATTCAACTCGATTCATTAATACCGTGTACACAATACTCAACTCAATCCAAAGGCATACACGCGGATCGCCGCTATATGCCGACTTATCTATATGAAATAGTCACTAGCACAACAAGCTATTTTAGACACATTGGCTTTGCTATTCGGGGCCTTTTCAACACAAGTAGCGTGCCTCGCTGAAGGTCTCCGAATAACCTCAGCGGTACTTCCAGCTCGGCTAACATCCATGTTTTCCCCTAGGCAAAAACGGTCCCATGGCCCCGGGTTGCCGATCGAGAAAACTTTCCTATGTCGACATGTTGTCCATGACCATACAAGACTCGACTCGAACTACCGTCTCACATAGTCATTCTTTTTCTAGTGTTACCATCTTTTCAGGACTATGTTCAAGACTTCCAGTATTTGAGACCGCCTCGACGATCCATGGTCGCGAGTATTCTTCCATGTTGCCCTATCATTTTACTCAACTCAGGAACGACATATTCGATAGCCTCTTTTCCAAACTCAACTTGAATCAATCATGGCTCGTGCCTTAAAACACTAAGTCTGTGACATCGTGCCTTAAACCAGCTTGTGTTATGTGCGACACTACCGCCCAAGATATACTTTATATGACGGGCCTTGAGATCGAACATGGGATAGTGTTTGCTATGACTTCGATAGCCTAACATAACTTTGTCTAACTTAATCGTGCAATAATTTGACGAGCGATGGCAGCATCAAGCCTTGCATCATGGAAACATGTTGTGCATGCGTTCGATTTTAAATAACCAAGTTCTTTGGGTGCCTAGACATATGCTACAAGCCGTGTGAAACAACTTAATCCGTGGGGTGAGCAAATACTATGCCAAGCCTTAGACGCTGGAACCGTGCATGCTTTATCAAGTATTTATGCGAGCGACGCCTATGACTTCGGCTAATTTATAGCTTTGTGGCAAAGACCAACTTTCCTTCTCCCAAGTCACGGGACGAAGAACCAAGAGTCATTTTTAAAGCCATCGTGCAACACTTCTAAGCCGACCGTAGGACCTTTTCCATGTTCTAACTCAGTTTGACCCAAGTTGGGATTATTTTCTTATCTATGTTGATTCATCTCTTTTATTATCAAGCCTACACGTACAATTGAAAACTTTTGTTTTATTAGTGCGAAGGCCAAGCTGTGGCAAGTTCACCGAAGTTACCCACCTGAACGAGGAGTCGCCTCGACCGTGCGGGTCTTCGAGCAAGCCGTTGCCTGCCTAAGTCCAAACGTCGTTGGCGTTTTGATTCCTCCGATTGACTGAGAGGGATGGGGCACTACATTATACACCACTCAGAAAAATTTTGTCCTCAAAATTAATCGAGTACACTTATCAACTTATAACTTGATTCAATCCAATTATTCTCGCACACATTCCTCCTACGCGTTTCTTGAATCCGAGCCACCCTCATGCTTTGATTATCTTTCATATCAAACAACTATATCTCAACTTGGGTAACTTATACTCGTCGCACACAGACAACTAAGTTCTAAGCAAACCATCCGATCAACCAACATTCAAGTTTCATCTCAAATCCAATGATCACATTACCGTCATTATTTTTCTTCGTAACACACAATTCCAAAATCCTCGATAACTTCTCGTTCCTTTATTCTTATTTGAATTCAACGTATCACTTAGTTGGATCGTGCACATATTTAAGGTGTCCCCAAAATATATGTATTTCAGTCAAGCCTTGTGATAGTAAATCCAATCCCACCTATCCGATTTATCCTATCAATCCTGAAAACCAATCGTACCGATGCTATCTCTCGAAACAGGGATGTCTCGCCTAACCGCTAGTCTATCTCTCCAGGCTAAAGTCAATCGTCGGGATTGGAATCAAAGTTCCCAAACAATAATATCAATACTGACCCCAATCATAAGGTCAAACCAAAGTTGATAGTACAGGGTTTTCTACCCAAGCTTGCATCACTCCGATTTCTAAACTTCGAGCATAGATTCCTCATATTCGCATTCGCAACGTTCAATCCACGGGTCCGAGTCATTCAACAAAACCATTATACTATATGTTCTGCTCAACCAAGTCTTCTGCATATCACTATCGTACGACCAAACGAGCAATTTGCATAGTCTATCTCTTCGAACCCGTTTGATGTAATCTACCTATCCATTCTTCGCAAGTCAAGCACGCTATAACACGATTTGTCGCTAAACTATAATTCTCATTCCATATTCCCTAAGTCGTTAACTATAGTTTACGTATTCGATCATCAGTTCGTCTAGCTTAACAATTATCACGCCCCAAACTCACGCAAGTCTAATTATCCACGGTAGACATGAAATCACCATGCAACGCTCCCGCAGGATAATCATTCTTATCGGGGCATAACTCTTGCTTTAAGTCTAGACTAATTTATTCTCGATACACAAATTTGATCTACTTAATCCTCAAGTTTACTTAATCCTGAATCACAAGTCCGAACAATCCTCGAATTCGCCTTCGCATCAAACTACAAGTCGAAGCATACAAATTGTCATGTCCTGATTTTTCGAGTTCGATCATTCCTGCGACATGAATTATCATGTCAGCGCTCACGCAAAACGATCAATCCAAATCTGATGTGACACATGTGCGAGGCAGGTGTTGCGCTTGTGCAAGACAAGAACGTCGATATTGTGGCTATCGTCGAAGCATTCAAAATACTTTTCTTTCATCCAAACATTCCTTTCAATCAAAATCCCCAAGCATAGAATCCATCGAAATAACAACATTTTACATGATCATCATTTCCCGACTCAGAGTACCCCCGAGTTATCGCATATAGATCTTTGATATGCCTCAATACCATCGATGATATGCGTAACCTGACGATCTTTATTTGCAACGAATTCTGAGTCGTGCGACTAATGCTATTGTCTGAACTGGATAATCTTCTCAATATTCAAGATCAAATTCGATCATTATCCCTGAACTATTCCCATGATCAATTCATTCAAACCCATAATCAAATACGTTCATCCGTTTACATCTTAAGTCATCAAGCAACATCTTTCCTCAAACTCTTAGAGTCACCTTCGTAATTTCAAAATCAAACTTTTTCATGTACGCTAACATCCAATCGTGCTAACTTTTCATATACGATTCATATCGATTCCTCGACTAAGACATCCATTCATTACACCCTAACTTTTCTTGATTCAATTTACCTACTCAATCATTTTTTTTGTATTTCACACTTGCGCAATTCCAATTCCGTGCGCATCATTTCTAGTCTGTCCGAACCAACTCGTCATAAACTTTATGATTACAATTTACTCAATGATACTCAATCGAAGGCTTTTCATACATGCGACACTTACTGATAGACTCATTGGCACCCCATATCCTCAATCGATCATCATCCCCGAGGCAACCTCATACACCACTCAGGGATGAAGTCATTTGACTAATCCTTAAAAATATCATTCGATTCACAATCGATTACATCGAATCTCCGTTCGAATCATTCTTCAAATTCCAAGCACGTTCATCTATATGCATCTACGATAACATCGTACTCTATGGGAAAAACTTTGATACAGTACGGGATATCAAAGTTTTGACACCCCCTATGTATGACAGGTGGGCCTCCTCAAAATTTATGTGTATATATATGTGTGTGTACGTTTTACAAAGCAGGAGGGGCCCACCTATCATACATAGGGGTATCAAAATTTTGATACCCCCTACTGTATCAAAGTTTTTCTCGTACTCTATCGCAACTACCCAACACCTTTATGAATTGAGTCTAACACATTCTTGCCCGACGTAATTTTTGTGTATATGCCCAGCCCAACATAGCCAACCGTGCTTTTACATGAAACCATATTTTGTTTTTATCGAAAACTATTTTCATATGATTTGAAAATATATAGACTTATTGTATGGACATCCCGTGGGACATTTGAGAGAGAGAGCGCACCAACGATATCGATTTACGAAAACAACATCAGAGTTAAAGAATTCAATCGAAAGTCCAAGGACGTAAAGCCGTGCTCTGATACCAAGGAACTCCATGCCTTGACGCATCCAAGTGAGCTTCGTGCCAACGAGCTTTTACCTGTTCCTGCACATAAAAACTGTGTGGGTGTCAGTACTCAACTGTAGTGGTGGAGTGAGCTCCTCGCCCACCCATACAAAACCGACACGTTTAATTTACTTTGTGCAACATAATCCTTTTTTATTGTATTTCTATTCTTGTCTTAGGTTCGATTTTAGGACATAGACTCTCGGATTATTTTGTGTCTTTAGACCATCACCGTACTATCGCACAAATAACTTCATTATCCTTGCCTAGACCATTCTCGTGTCAACAACATCAACTTAACAAGTCGTGCTTGCCTTTCGGCCCATACTCAGAGACGCAACTACACGATAGTACCCAATTTTTATGTGACCGTACTACAAATCCATTGTGCTAACATCGTGGTCGTATCATAAGATCAAATCGTGTGTCCATATTGAGATCGTGTCTCACAACTCAGTATGACTTAACCATATTATCGCCTCACGGCCTTTGCTGCTTTGATCAACAACTGACTCAATCAAGATTTGTGAACTAAGTGTCACTTAACCAACTTTGTCCTACAGTGCTTCCTGACTTAAACTTGAAATGACTCGAATCCAACTTATACAACTTTATGCCAACAACTTAATACTCGATGTCACATCTCGTGCTGAAGTACGGTATCTTCGTTGCAGCCAAATCTTAGACCCAAATATTGTGTTCCAAATCGTACACACAATCAACTTGACACATTGATACCTTGTACACAATACTCAGCTTAATCCAAAGGCATGCACGCAGATCGTCGCTATATGTCGAGTCATCTATATCAAATAGTCACTAGCACAACAAGCTATTTTAGATACATTAGCTTTGCTATTTGGGGCCCTTTCAACGCAAGTAGCGAGCCCCGCTGAAAATCTCCGAATAACCTGAGCGGTACTCCCAGCTCGACTAAAACCAATGTTCTTCCTAGGCCGAAACAATCCCGTGGACCCGGGTTGCCGCTGGAGGAAACTTTTCCTTGTCGACAAGTTATCCATGACCATGCAAGACTCGACTCGAACTATCGTATCACATAGTCATTCTTTTTCTAGTGTTACCATCTTTTCAGGACCATGTTCAAGACTTTCAGTATTTGAGACCGCCTCGACGACCCATGGTCGTGAGTATTCTTCCATGTTGCCCTATCATTTTACTCAACTTAGGAACAACCTATTCGATAGCCCTCTTTTCTAAACTCAACTTGAATCAATCGTAGCTCATACCTTAAAACACTAAGTCCATGACATCGTGTCTTAAACCAACTTTTGTTCTATACAACACAATTGCCCAAGACATAATTTATATGACGGGCCTTGAGATCGAACATGGGACAGTACTTGTTATGACTTCGATAGCCTAACATAACTTTGCCTAACTTAATCGTGTAACAACTTGACGAGCGAAGGCGGCGTCAAACCTTGCATCGTAGGAACGTGTCATGCACGCGTTTGACTTTAAACAACCAAGTTCTTTGGGTGCCTAGACTTATGCTAGAAGCTGTGCGAAGCAAATTAACTCGTGGGGCGAGCAAAGGTTATGCCAAGCCTTAGACGCTGGAACCGTGCATGCTTTATCAATCATTTACGCGGGCGACGCCTATGACTTCGGCTAATTCATAGCTTTGCGGTGAAGACCAACTTTCCTTCTCCCAAGTCACGGGACGAAGGACCGAGTGTCATTTTGAAAGCCATCGTTCAACACTTCTAAGCCGACTGTGAGACCTTTTTCCATGTTCTAACTTAGTTTGACCCAAGTTGAAATTATTCCCTTAGCTATGTAGATTCATCTCTATTATTATCAAGCCTACTTATGCAATTAAAAACTTTCGTTTTATTAGTGCGGAGGCCAAACTGAGGCAAGTTCACCGAAGCCACCCATCTGAACGAGGAGTCGCCTCGACCGTACGGGTTTTCGAGCAAGCCATTTCCTGTCTAAGTCTAAACGTCATTGGCGTTTTGATTCCTCCGATTGACTGAGCGGTACGGGGCACTACAACTACAAATTGCATAATTAGTGATACATATTTGATTCTTGACACTTTTGGTACACGGGTTAGTATCATATAGATTTTAGTCATGGTAATATATTTTATTTTACTGTGTTTCATATTTATTGTCGTGACTAATCCATGTGTAGTAGTGGAGAAGTACGTACTAAGTAGATATGTGATCAACCTCGTAGATCGTGCTTTATTTCATGCAATGTAGATCGTATTATAATTCATAGAATGTAGACCGTATTTTATTTCATGAAAAGACAGTGAGGATGTAAGTCCTACATAGACCGTGCAGTGTAGAGGACCAACCTGATCATATATTGAAAGGTGTACTTCAAATCACATAGATGGTTATGTCTCTTTGTTCCATGTTTTACTTGTCCCTGTAGTTTCACCATGTTTTTCGTGCCATGTTTTATAGTTATCTCTTTCAGCATATATGTCATTCTCTATTCACTATTTTTATAGTCATTATCATATATTGGAACTGCATGCTTGGATTGTACTCATTCCATTCCTGACTGGAAACTAATATTTTTCAGGTTAGTCGCGATACTCTTAGCATTCGGGAGGCATGGGTATGCTGAGATCAACCTAGAAGATTAGCTAGATAGTTGAGTTTTTTGTCTTTTCTATTTTTGTGAGACATTGTATATTTTTGTAAATGTAAACTTGTGAATTTTGTAATTTAAATTAGTTGGTGAATGAGCAAAAAAGTTATTATTTGTGTGATTTGAACATTGTGGCAAAACAACGTTTTATTGCCGACACTGTGGCATAGGTTGGCTTGGACACGCACTCGCATCCCAAAAAAAGCGGGTGTCGGTCGTGATAAGTTTAAAACTTGTCACGACCCGCATCCGCTTTTTGGGGTACGAACGCGTGTCCAAGCCAGTCTACGCCACAGTGTCGACGGTAGAATGTTGTCTAGCCACAAAGCTCAAAATTATATAAAATAATAATTTTATTGCTCATTCACGAAACTAACCAATTTACAATATTCATAAGTTTTACATTTAAATAATGGTACAATGTTCTCACAAATATTGAAATGACTACAACACATCTAATCTGAGAGAAGCCAGTCTAACTAATATCTAAGTTTTGACCTGCAAGTACACCCGTATCTTCCAATCTGAGAGAAGCCAAGACTAACCTAAAAAATATTAGTTTCCAGTCAGAAATAGAACAAGTACAATCCAAGCATACAGTTCCAATATATGATAATGAATATAAAAGTAATGAATAGAGAGTGGCATATATGATGAAAGAAATTAACTATAAAATATGACACAAAAAATATGGTGAAACAGTGAATTATGAACAATAAAGACAAGTGAAGCGTGGAACAAAGAAACATAACCATGATGGAAACCATATTTTTAATATATGTGATATATAAAAAAAATTTGTTCCAATATATACATGTGATATATAATTTTTTTTCCCTAGCTCCCGAACGAGGTGCCCCCAAACATTTTACCCCGTTCCGCACCCCCCTCCACCCCGACCCTGGCCGGGGCTGGCCGTTCTGTCAACCCCTTGACCAAAGATTTTCTCTTATTTATTAAATTTTATACCATTCCTTATTGTCTTATATATATATATATATATATATATATATATATATATATATATATATATTTATATATATATATATATATATATATATATATATATATATATATATATATATATATATATATATATTGTTATGTTTTATAGCTTTGTTTCACTTAAAATATCAGAGAGGGACCAAATAGGTAATAATGAAATGGCAGGGACATTAGTGTGAAATATCCATATTTCAAATTCCTTTTTAATCGAGCACCCAACCACTGTTAGGTTTGAATTTGAAATTGAAATCTCCAAAACTTAGATACGATTAATTCCCTTGTATTCAAACCAAAGTGCTACTATGGGCTACTCTCAAGGATCAAACCAAATTCAAATATGAATTTGTTTCAAACGGCCAAGAATAGCAGATAGAATCGAATATGGATTCGAATTCCACTTCTTTATCCTACTGTGATTCAAAATCCCGAATATGATCTGAACTCATACTCAATCTTATCTAATTTCTTATATAAATGATTCAGGGGCAGCCAATTCCTGAACCCTAGAAGCTGTGCCGCCCTCCTTGTTCTTCTTTCAGTCGAGAGTAACCCTGGAGAACGGTGAAGAAGAGAGCATTCAAATTCCTCGACTGGTAAGTCTTCTTCCTCGACTTCCAGATCAAGTGTTTCCTCTAGTTTTTATCTTGTTCCAATGGGAAATCTAGGTGTTTGTCTTAGGTCCTAAGAGGAACCAGAAATTGTAACCGAGCAAATTTAGTTAGGGGGAACACGGTTATACCATATTTTTTTGGAGTATTCCTATCCTATGTGGTATGGATACCAATATGAGTAGACGTTGTACGAAGTTACAAACATGTCGGTATTGATGCTCCAGTCGATTTGGTATTTGGTCCTAGTGTATATCATAGGATATGTGTCGACAGTTATAATACCATAAGATATGATACCAAGTTGTACTGCGTGCATTCATAGTACGCAGGGATGACCCTTGCTCACGACTATGGGAAATTGTTGTCCCATCGTCGAATTAGTACAATAGATGTGGAGTTGTGCTTCATTTGTTTGCTAGACTATAGGCATGACAGCCATTATCCTGTCATGAAGCAGGGCAGGATTTAGTCCTGGGGTCAACTGATACTTAGAGTATCAATAATAGTAGTGTAAGGAAGACAGTAGCCTGGAGATTACAATAGACTTTAACTTGTGTACTTGTGAGTACCTACCTTGGAGTGTAGGTGTATCACCTGAGCACCCTGGGGCATAGAAGGGTGTCAAGTCTTAATTACAGATGTTAGTATTAAGAAAAGGGATAGATGGCATAAGGGTTGGCTTATAGCATGACCTTCCCCCCGTCATATAGCTATATGCAGCCCATACTTCTTGGTCCATGTTTCCATCAAAAAAATTTCAACTCGGTGAAGCTCTTCACCCACATCATACAAATCTTATTTTCTGGCTTCCTGTCCTTTCTCAGGAGTCATGACTCTTCATTGAGATTGATTGGTAACAAAATTTAGTATAATTGTTTTCTGGATTCTTTTAAGTTCATGTTGTACAAGGAAAATGTTATTGTTTCTTGTCAAATCCCACTTGGAAAACTGTACCTACAATTACTATTAGATTAGTCTGACCTTGATGTATAACCTATTCTATTGAACATGTTACAATATGCTCTGGTAAAAGCTCTGAATGCTACATATACATTACAGTGCACTAAAATGAATCCATTGACAAAGAGTACCAGATGTGTGTGTCGAGTCCTCTGTATTAGGGGTTATGAATACAGATAATTAGGGAAATGGGCTCTAGACTAAGTTTTGATGGCAGCTACATATTTTGTATAAGTAGTACATTAATATATAGTACTACAAGAGGCTGTCTTAGATTAGTGCTACAAACATATAGTATCGGGATTAAGAAGTTAAGTATCTATAGAAACTCTAGTACCAGAGAGGTATCAGAGCATAGCTATAGCATTAGCCTTTCCTAAATGCCAGCCATCATAGCAAGTAAGTAATCAGGACCAGATTGCTTGGTAACTAGCTTACTGGTACCAGTTTACCATTGAAGTGAGTTTCAATTGATATTAGTTACTTGGCATCAGTCACACTCTACACCTTACAGGCATTAAAAGCACCCCAAGCCTAGGGTCAAGTAAACTAGAGTGCTAAGATTGATACTCGAAAGCATACTTGGTATCAGAACCTAAATAGTAGATGGGATCACTCTGTACCAGACCTGGTTGAGTACACCGAGTGGACCAAGTCTAGGTACCACCTTACCCTGTTGATTTAGAACCTACTGGTAATAGAGGTATAGCAGTAGATGGTAGGGCATAGCAGTAGATGGTAGGGCATAGCAGCAGTATATGGTAGGGCATAACAGTAGATGGTAGGGCATAGCAGCAGATGGTAGGATGGCATGGGTAGACAAAATACTACAGGCATGTGAAGCTATTTCACAGTTCCATGGGTTCAGAATGGTGGTAGTACCTGGTTGTTGACTAAATTTGTGGAGGCTGATGTCGAGCCTGGTACCCAAGTATCTGAGTATATTTGAATTAAGAAGGAAATACCCAATTCCAGACTTGACATCTAACTCCTGGTGTCACCTGGTATTAAGTATTGTATACTATGTAGAGACTACTAGGTACTACATACCAGTGGGCTAATCTACCTAAAGGTTAGTTAAGATGCAAGGATAAATGGGTATCAGTTAGTAGAAAGGTTAGCCATGTTAGGATGCTGGTATCAGTGAAACCAAGAATCAGTCAAAGTAGGGCCAACTTCCCTTGTATCAAACCACTACTGATCTGTAGGCTTCCTACATCCAATAGGTACCATTTATGTGGATTGTCCCTTGTGTCAGTTTGGCAGTAGTGGGTGGTAACATTGGAACCCACACTCTTCCTAAGATCAGAACTCTGATCTGGCACCTTAGACCACTCAGCCTTGTATTGCTACTACTGTGTGTGGGTTGCTCTCCATAAACATATCTTGTTAAGGCTATTAAGCAGGGAAAGGGGTGTCCTCTGTATCCAAGTTTAGTATGAAACTGGCCCATGCTTACCTATGGGACAAAAGAGAGTACGGGAAACAGGGCAAGCAGTAACTGGATAAAAGTGACTTATAGATAGGAAGATATGTGGCCAATACCTAGTACAGTTAGAGGATAAAACCAAACAAAGATTCGGAGTACCCTAAAATACTAATGTGCTATAAAACTCATCCTGGCCTAGAAATAGACTTAGAAACTAGTAGGTAGCTTATCATGGAATACAATCGTTTTACTAATAATATAAATTCATAAACAGGTTACTTGGATCTCTATACGGGTTGTAATCCGTGACCGCAGCTCAGGACCGAAGGCAAGTATACCTTGCCTCCCTCTACAGTTTTATTTACATGCATTGTATTTTATTTTCCAGTTTGATTATGGACATGTGCTCTTCGTATTATATTTGTTGAGTTTGTTTTCATTGACATATAGCCGTGTTCATGTTTGGCCTTGTAGTCACACTTGGAGTTGTTCTTACCAGTACCTTGGTTGAGTCGTGTCTTAGAACGATACGTGTAGTTGAACTGCTAAAATCCTCGATTACCATTTTATACAACCAGAGAGTCCACACACGGGACGAGGGTTGATCAGTGCACCAGAGAGTCCACACTCGGGATGAGGGTGTTTGTTGTGAGCTAACCAGAGAGTCCACATTCAGGATGAGGGTTAGTGCTTAGTTTAAACCCGTAAGTCCACACTTGGAATGAGGGTTTAGTTTTTCCATTGATCTCGTGTTCATTGTTCACTCGGCAGTTTATTTATGCGTAGTTGTTCTAGTGTTCGTATTTCATAGTCACTTGTCGTGTTCTGTTTCTTTGCTTATTTTCTTACGTATGATAAAACTATTAGATAGGTATGTTTATATATATCTTGCTATGTCCTCTGAGGACCTGATGATCTCTTCAGGTTAGCCGTGTTTGAGTCAGGAGCAGACGAGCAAGTTTGAATCAGCATCAGATCGCAGTACTTTGCAGTTGAGGTTGTCTTGATTAGCAGGTTGCATTCTGATAGTATATTTCATGTATTTTTCTCTTTCCATCTATTGGTAGTAGATTTGTGTCCACCGGACGTAACATTGATTCTTGGAGACATTCAATTATATTCATTATTGCTCAGTTTCATGTCTTATTCATTAATCTTGGTTTTGACTTGATTATTCTGTGGATGAGATATAGATTACCATGAGATTCTAGACTGCCATGACTCGTGTATATTAGACAGTATTCTACCGCCGACACTGTGGAGTAGACTGGGCTTGGATACGCTTCGTATTCGAAAAGCAGGTGCGAGTCGTGACAAGTTTTTTTGGTGGCCCATGCAGGTCAACGTTAATCACTTTGATTACATCACTGTACCGTCGTGAGCCTGCAAATAGGATTAGACCCATAGGATCTCATCCACGTGTCTTGACTCCTTGTTGATATCTATCCTTGATTGTTCATTTAATCCTAGACTTGCATCCAGCTTGAAATTCTTCAAACGGCTAAAGTGCTTTCTTTTGTTACAGTTAAGATGAACTCGTAAGACAGGAACAACGCTGCACTGAACATTCCACCGCTATAGAAGGCTTTTTTACATGCATGACCCCACCAACGCAAGGAGGCCAGCTCACTCATATGGGCAATCAGCCGCAGCTTTCGAGATTCCGCAGAGGCGACATCCCACCACCTCCGCAGTTTCCTCCGCGGACTCCACCACCAGCAACCGTTCCACCACTAGCATCTGTCCCACCGCCAGCACAAGTCCCGCTACCAGCACGTGTTCCACATCCAGTCCCAGCCAGGCACCCAGCACCAGCGATGTGCCCGGCTCCTATGATGCATCCAGTACCTTTGTTGCATCCAGCACCTGTTCTGCCTCTGCCACCAACACTGGATAATGTTACACTCATGGGGATCTTCCGACAGCAAGCCAACATGTTCTGCCATACTTTGAGAGAGGCTCTTCATATTAGAGATGCTCCGCGACAGCGTCCTGGAACTTCCAAGAACTTTATGGACCTTCGGCCTAGGGAATTCCATAGGACAGGGGATTCTCTATGCTGACGAGTGGTTGGAGAACGTAGAACGATACCTGAAGATGGCCCGAGTCCCAGAAGATCTGAAGATCGAGTCAGCTAGTGGACAGCTTTTCGACATCGCGCGGACGCGGTACCAAGGCGAGCCCCGATTTTCTGCTCCAGACGTAACTTGGGAGGAATTCAAACGGCTGCTTAAGAAAAACTTCTATCCATACGTAGAACGAAAGGCATTGATGAGATGGTTCGAGCACCTAGAGCAAGGCAACCATACCGTCGACGAGTACACATCAGAGTTTTTTTGCCTCAGCCGCTTCGCAGAGAGCTTGGTTAGCACCCCTGAAGATAAGATACGACGATTCAAGAAGGGACTATCTCACGAGATTCGTCTAGCCATCGCCACAAGTCGAGCCGCCACTTACGAAAAGATTTTGGAGGTCACCCAAGATGTAGAGGAAGTACAGAGTCACAAGCCGAAGAGGAATCGAGACGCATTCGGAGGAGGCAACAAACAATCAGCACCGGCTAAACGTCCCAACATTCCAGGGAAGACCTCAATGCATCAGCATCAACAGCAACCCCGAACAGCCCCACAACAAGTCCAAGATGTTCCCACCTGCCAGTATTGTAAGAAGAGGGGCCACGTCCTAGAATACTGCCGTAGATGGTTGAGGTTGTGCAACACTTATGGATCCAACCAGCATCTATCTCGAGATTGCACAAAGAAAAATGTGACTGCTCTACTACTACCAGCCGCACAAGGAGGACAAGCTTATGCCATGATCACGGAGGATGCAACAACACCACTAGGAGCTGCTGACGAAATTTTTTAGTAGATATCAATAGTAGTATAGATAGGCCTATATAAGACCTTGATTTAAGAAAAATTGGATTACTTCTATAACAGTTGAGTTAGACTATTCCTTCTAGTAGATCACTGCTCCTTAAATTTCGAGGACGAAATTTGTTTAAGGGGGGTAGGGTTGTCAACCCCTTGACCAAAAATTTTCTCCTATTTATTAAATTTTATACCATTCCTTATTGTCTTATATATATTTTGTTATGTTTTATAGCTTTGTTTCATTTAAAATATCAGAGAGGGACCAAATAGGTAATAATGAAATGGCAGGGACCTTAGTGCAAAATATCCATATTTCAAATTCCTTTTTAACCGAGCACCCAACCACTGTTCGGTTTGAATTTGAAATTAAGATCTCCAAAACTTAGATACGATCAATTCCCTTGTATTCAAACCAAAGTGCTACTATGGGCTGCTCTCAAGGATTAAACCAAATTCAAATATGAATTTGTTTCAAACGGCCAAAAATAGCAGATATAATCGAATATGGATTCGAATTCCACTTCTTTATCCTGCTGTGATTCAAAATCCCGAATATGATCTGAACTCATACTCAATCTTATCTAATTTCTTATATAAATGATTCAGGGGCGGCCAATTCCTGAACCCTAAAAGATGTGCCGCCCTTCCTGTTCTTCTTTCAGTCAAGAGTAACCCCAGAGAATGGTGAAGAAGAGAGCATTCGAATTCCTCGACTGGTAAGTCTTCTTCCTCGACTTCCAGATCATGTGTTTCCTCTAGTGTTTATCTTGTTCCAATGGGAAATATAGGTGTTTGTCTTAGGTCCTAAAAGGAACCAGAAATTATAGCTGAGGAAATTTAGTTAGGGAGGAACACGGATATACCCTATTTTCTTGGAGTATTCCTGTGCTATGTGGTAGGGATACTAATATGAGTAGACGCTGTATGAAGTTACAAACACGTCGATATTGATGCTCCATTCGATTTGGTATTTGGTCCTAGTGTATATCGTAGGATATGTGTCGACAGTTATAATACCATAAGATATGATACCAAGTTGTACTGCGTGGATTCATAGTACGCAGGAATGACCCTTGCTCACGACTATAGGAAATTGTTGTCCCATTGTCGAATTAGTACAGTAGATGTGGAGTTGTGCTTTATTTGTTTGCTAGACTATAGGCATGACAGCCATTATATTGTCATGAAGCAGGACAGGATTTAGACATGGGGTCAACTGATACTTAGAGTATCAATAATGGAAGTGTAAGGAAGACAGTAGCCTGGAGATTACAATAGACTTTAACTTGTGTACTTGTGAGTACCTGGCTTGGAGTGTAGGTGTATCACCTGAGCACCCTGGGACATAGAAAGGTGTCAAGTCTTAAATATAGATGTCAGTATTAGGAAAAGGGATAGATGGCATCAGGGTTAGCTTATAGCATGACCTTCCCCCTGTCATATAGCTATATGCAGCCCATACTTCTTAGTCCATGATCCATCAAACATTCTTCAACTCGGTGAAGCTCTTCACCCACATCATACCAATCTTATTTTCTGGCTTTCTGCCCTTTCTCAGGAGTCATGACTCTTCATTGAGATTGATTGGTAACAAAATCCAGTATAATTGTTTTCTGGATTCTTTTAAGTTCTTGTTGTACAAGAAAAATGTTATTGTTTCTTGTCAAATCCCATTTAAAAAACTGTACCTACCATTACTATTAGATTAGTCTGACCTTCATGTATAACCTGTTCTGTTGAACATGTTACAATATGCTCTGGTAGGAGCTCTGAATGCTACAAACATATTACAGTGCACTTAAATGAATCCATTGACAAAGAGTACCAGATATATGTGTCGAGTCCCCTGTATTAGGGGTTATGAATACAGATGATTAGGGAAATAGGCTCTAGACTAAGTTTTGATGGCGGTTACATATCTTGTATCAATATTACATTAATATGTAGTACTACAAGAGGCTGTCTTAGATTAGTGCTACAAACATATAGTATCAGGATTAAGAAGTTAAGTATTTATAGAAACTCTAGTACCGGAGAGGTATCAGAGTAAAGCTATAGGATTAGCCTTTCCTAAATGCCAGCCATCAAAGCAAGTAAGTAATCAGGACCAGATTGCTTGATAACTAGCTTACTAGTACCAGTTTACCATTGAAGTGAGTTTTAATTGATATTAGTTACTTGGCATCAGTCACACTCTACACCTTACAGGCATTAAAAGTATCCCAAGCCTAGGGTCAAGTAAACTAGAGTGCTTGGATTGATACTCGAAAGCATACTTGGTATCAGAACCTAAATAGTAGATAGGATCACTCTGTACTACACCTGGGTGAGTACACCGAGTGGACCAAGTCTAGGTACCACCTTACCCTGTTGATTCAGCACCTACAGGTAATAGAGGTATAGCAGAAGATGGTAGGGCATAGCAGTAGATGGTAGGGCATAGCAGTAGATGGTAGGGCATATCAGTAGATGGTAGGATGGCCTAGGTAGGCAAAATACTGCAGGCATGTGAAGCTATTGCACAGTTTCTTGGGTTCAGGATGGTGGTAGTGCTTGGTTGCTAACTAAATTTGTGGAGGCTGATGTTGAGCCTGGTACCCAAGTATCCGAGTATATTCGAATTAAGGAGCAAATGCCAGATTCCAGACTTGACATCTAACTCTTGGTGTCACCTGGTATTAAGTATTGTATACTATGTAGAGACTACTAGGTACTATATACCAGTGGGCTAATCTACCTAAAGGTTAGTTAAGATGTAAGGATAATGGGTGTCAGTTAGTAGAAAGGTTAGCCAGGTTAGGATGCTGGTATCAGCGAAACCAAGAATCAGTCTAGGTAGGGCCTACTTCCCTTGTATCAAACCACTTCTGATCTGTAGGCTTCCTACATCCAATAGGTACCATTTATGTGGATTGTCCCTTGTGTCAGTTTGGCACCAGTGTGTACATTGGAACCCACACTCTTTCTAAGATCAGAACTCTGATCTGGCACCTTAGACTACTCAGTCTTGTATTGCTGCTACTGTGTTTGGGTTGCTCTCCATAAACATATCTTGTTAAGGCTATTAAGCAGGGAAAGGGGTGTCCTCTGCACCCAAGTTTAGTATGACATAGGCCTATGCTTACCTATGGGACAAAAGAGATTGCGGGAAATAGGACAAGCAGTAACTGGATCAAAGTGACTTATAGATAGGAAGATATGTGACCAATGCCTAGTACAGTTACGGGATAAAACCAAACAAAGATTAGGAGTACCCTAAAATACTAATATGCTATAAAACCCAACCTGGCCTAGAAATAGACTTAGAAACTAGTAGGTAGCTTATCATGGAATACAATCGTTTTACTAATACTATAAATTCATAAATAGGTTACTTGGATCTCCATACGGATTATAATTCGTGACCGCAGCTCAGGACCTAAGGCAAGTATAACTTGCCTCCCTCTACAGTTTTATTTACATACATTGTATTTTATTTCCCAGTTTGATTATGGACATGTGCTCTTCGTATTATATTCTGTTGAGTTTGTTTTTATTGACATATAGCCGTGTTCATGTTTGGCCTTGTTGTCACATTTGGAGTTGTTCTTACCGGTACCTTGCTTGAGTCGTGTCTTAGAACGATGCGTGTAGTTGAACTGCTAAAATTCTTTATTATCGTTTTACACGACTAGAGACTCCACACACGGGACGAGGGTTGATCAGTGCACCAGAAAGTCCACACTCGGGACGAAGGTGTTTGTCGTGTTCATTGGCACCAGAGAGTCCACACTCGGGACGAGGGTGTTTTCCGTGAGCTAACCAGAGAGTCCACATTCAGGAAAAGGGTTAGTGCTTAGTTTAAACCCGTGAGTCCACACTCGGAATGAGGGTTTGATTTTTTTATTGATCTCGTGTTCATTGTTCACTCGGTAGTTCATTTATGCGTAGTTGTTCTAGTGTTCGTGTTTCATAGTCACTTGTCGTGTTCTGTTTCCTTGCTTATTTTCTTACGTATGATAAAACTGTTAGATAGGCATGTTTATATGTATCTTGCTATGTCCTCTGAGTACCTGATAATCTCTTCAGGTTAGCCGAGTTTGAGTCAGGAGCAGATGAGCAGGTTTGAATCCGCATCAGATCGCAGTGCTTCGCAGTTGAGGTTGCCTTGATTAGCAGGTTGTATTCTAATAGTATATTTCATGTATTTTTCTCTTTTCGTCTATTGGTAGTGGATTTGTGTCCACCGGATGTAACATTGATTCTTGGAGACATTCAGTTATATTCATTATTGCTCATTTTCATGTCTTATTCATTAATCTTGGTTGTTACTTGATTATTCTGTGGATGAGATATAGATTACCATGAGATTCTAGACTGCCACGACTCGTGTATATTAGATAGCGTTCTACCGCTGACACTGCGGCATAGGCTGGACTTGGACACGCTTTGTATCCGAAAAGCGGGTGCGGGTCGTGACAAGCTTTTTTGGTGGCCCATGCAGGTCAACGTTAATCACTTCGATTACGTCACTGTATAATCGTGAGCCTGCAAATAGGATTAGACCCATAGGATCTCATCCATGTGTCTTGACTTCTTGCTGATATCTATCCTTAATTGTTCATTTAATCCTCGACTTGCATTCAGCTTGAAATTCTTCAAACGGCTAAAGTGCTTTCTTTTGTTACAGTTAAGATGAACTCGCAAGACAGGAACAACGTTGCACTGAATACTCCACCGGCTACATGAGGCTTTTTCACATACATGATCCCACCAACACAAGGAGGCCAGCTCACTCATATAGGCAATCAGCCGCCGCTCTCGAGATTCCGTAGAGGCGACATCCCACCACCTTCGCAGTTTTCTCCGCGGACTCCACCACCAGCAACCATTCCACCACCAGCATCTGTTCCACCGCCAGCACAAGTCCCACATCCAGCACGTGTTCCACATCCAGTTCCAGCCAAGCACACAGCACCAGCGATGTACCCGGCTCCTATGATGCATCCAGCACCTCCGATGTATCCATCACCTGTTCTGCCTCTACCACCAATACTGGACAATGTTACACTCCTGGGGATCTTCCAGAAACAAGCCAACTTGTTCTGCGACACTTTGAGAGAGGCTCTTCAGATTAGAGATGCTCCGCGACAGCGCCTTGTAACTTCCAAGAACTTCATGGACCTTCGGCCCAGGGAATTCTATAGGACAGAGGGGATTCTCTACGCTGACGAGTGGTTGGAGAACGTTGAACGATACCTGATGATGGCCCGAGTCCCAGAAGATCTGAAGATCGAGTTAGCTAGTGGACAGCTTTCCGACATCGTACGGACGTAGTACCAAGGCGAGCACCGATTTCTTGCTCCAGACGTAACTTGGGAGTAATTCAAATGACTGTTCAAGAAGAAGTTCTATCCATACGTATCACGAGAGGCGTTGATGAGACAGTTCGAGCACCTAGAGCAAGGTAACCACACCGTCGACGAGTACACATCAGAGTTTTCTCGTCTCAGCCGTTTCGCATAGAGCTTGGTCAGCACCCCTGAAGACATGGCACGACGATTCGGGAAGGGACTATATAACGAGATTCGTCTAGCCATCGCCACCAATTGAGCTGCCATTTACGAAGAGATTCTGGAGGTCGCCCTAGCTGTAGAAGAAGAGCTGAGTCACATACCGAAGAGGAATCGAGACGCATTCGGAGGAGGCAACAACCAATCAGCATCGGCTAAACGTACCAACATTCCAGGGAAGACCTCAATACAGCAGCATCAACAGCAACCCCGAGCAGCCCCATAACAAGTCCAAGATGTTCCCACCTGCCAGTATTCTAAGAAGAGGGGCCACGTCCAAGAAGACTGCCGTAGATGGTTGAGGTTGTGCTACACTTGTGGATCCAACCAGCATCTATCTCAAGATTGCCCAAAGAAAAATGCGACTGCTCCACCACTACCAGTCGCACAAGGAGGACAAGCATATGTCATGATCACGGAGGATGCGACAACACCACAAGGAGCGGCTGACAGAAATTTTCAGTAGATATCAACAGTAGTATAGATTGGCCAATATTAGACCTTGATTTAAGAAAATTTGGATTACTTCTATAACATTTGAGTTAGACTATTCCTTCTAGTAGATCACGGCTTCTTAAATTTTGAGGACGAAATTTGTTTAAGGGGTGTAGAGTTGTCAACCCCTTGACCAAAATTTTTCTCCTATTTATTAAATTTTATACCATTCCTTATTGTCTTATATATATATTTTGTTATGTTTTATAGCTTTGTTTCACTTAAAATATCAGAGAGGGACCAAATAGGTAATAATGAAATGGCAGGGACCTTAGTACAAAATATCCATATTTCAAATTCTTTTTTAACCGAGCACCCAACCACTGTTCGATTTCAATTTGAAATTGAAATCTCCAAAACTTAGATACGATCTAATCCCTTGTATTCAAACCAAAGTGCTATTATGGGCTGCTCTCAAAGATCAAACCAAATTCAAATATGAATTTGTTTTAAACGGCCAAGAATAGCAGATAGAATCGAATATGGATTCGAATTCCACTTCTTTATCCTGCTGTGATTCAAAATCCCGAATATGATCTAAACTCATACTCAATCCTATCTAATTTCTTATATAAATGATTCAGGGGCGGCCAATTCCTGAACCCTAGAAGCTGTGTTCCCTCTAGTCTTCTTCCTTGACTTCCAGATCATGTGTTTCCTCTAGTCTTTATCTTGTTCCAATAGGAAATCTAGGTGTTTGTCTTAGGTCCTAAGAGGAACCAGAAATTGTAGCCGAGCAAATTTAGTTGGGGGAACACGGATATACCCTATTTTCTTGGAGTATTCCTATGCTATGCGGTAGGGATACCAATATGAGTAGACGTTGTACGAAGTTACAAACACGTCGATATTGATGCTCCAGTCGATTTGGTATTTGGTCCTAGTGTATATCGTAGGATATGTGTCGACAGTTATAATACCATAAGATATGATACCAAGTTGAACTGCGTGGATTCATAGTACGCAGGAATGACCCTTGCTCACGACTATGGGAAATTATTGTCCCATTGTCGAATTAGTACAGTAGATGTGGAGTTGTGCTTTATTTGTTTGCTAGACTATAGGCATGATAGCCATTATCTTGTCATGAAGTAGGGCAGGATTTAGACCTGGGGTCAACTGATACTTAGAGTATCAATAATGGAAGTTTAAGGAAGACAGTAGCCTGGAGATTACAATAGACTTTAACTTGTGTACTTGTGAGTACCTGGCTTGGAGTGTAGGTATATCACCTGAGCACCCTAGGACATAGAAGGGTGTCAAGTCTTAATTACAGATGTCAGTATTAGGAAAAGGGATAGATGGCATCAGGGTTAGCTTATAGCATGACCTTCCCCCTGTCATATAGCTTTATGCAGCCCATACTTCTTTGTCCATGTTTCCATCAAAAATTCTTCAACTTGGTGAAGCTCTTCACCAATATCATACAAATCTTATTTTCTGGCTTCCTGCCCTTTCTCATGAGTCATGACTCTTCATTGAGATTGATTGGTAACAAAATCCAGTATAATAGTTTTCTGGATTCTTTTAAGATCATGTTGTACAAGGAAAATGTTATTATTTTTTGTCAAATCCTATTTGAAAAACTGTACCTACCATTACTATTAGATTATTCTGACCTTGATGTATAACCTATTCTGTTGAACATGTTACAATATGCTCTGGTAGGAGCTCTGAATGCAATATACACATTGTAGTGCACTTAAATGAATCCATTGACAAAGAGTACCAGATGTGTGTGTCGAGTCCCCTGTATTAGGGGTTATGAATACAGATAATTAGGGAAATAGGCTCTAGACTAAGTTTTGATGGCAGCTACATACCTTGTATCAATATTACATTAATATGTAGTTACAAGAGGCTGTCTTAGATTAGTACTACAAACATATAGTACCGGGATTAAGAAGTTAAGTATCTTTAGAAACTATAGTACCAGAGAGGTATCAGAGCATAGCTATACGATTAGCCTTTCCAAAATGACAGCCATCATAGCAAGTAAGTAATCAGGACCAGATTGCTTGATAACTAGCTTACTGGTACCAGTTTACCATTGAAGTGAGTTTCAATTGATATTAGTTACTTGGCATCAGTTACACTCTACACCTTACAGGCATTAAAAGTGCCCCAAGCCTAGGTTCAAGTAAACTAGAGTGCCAGGATTGATACTCGAAAGCATACTTGGTATCAAAACCTAAATAGTAGATAGGATCACTCTGTACCAGACCTGGGTGAGTACACCGAGTGGACCAAGTCTAGGTACTACCTTACCCTGTTGATTCAGAACCTACAGGTAATAGAGGTATAGCAGTAGATGGTAGGGCATAGCAGTAGATGGTAGGATGGCCTGGGTAGGCAAAATATTGCAGGCATGTGAAGCTATTTCACAGTTTCATGGGTTCAGGATGGTGGGAGTGCCTGGTTGCTAACTAAATTTGTGGAGGCTGATGTCGATCCTATTACCCAAGTATCTGAGTATGTTCGAATTAAGGAGCAAAGATTCTAGACTTGACATCTAACTCCTGGTGTCACCTGGTATTAAGTATTGTATACTATGTAGAGACTACTAGGTACTGCATACCAGTGGGCTAATCTATCTAAAGGTTAGTTAAGATGCAAGGATAAATGGGTGTCAGTTAGTAGAAAGGTTAGCCAGATTAGGATGCTGGTATCAGTGAAACCAAGAATCAGTCTAGGTAGGGCCAACTTCCCTTGTATCAAACCACTACTGATCTGTAGGCTTCCTACATCCAATAGGTACCATTTATGTGGATTCTCCCTTGGGTCAGTTTGGCACCAGTCGGTGGTAACATTGGAACCCACACTCTTCCTAAGATCAGAACTCTGATCTGGCACCTTAGACCACTCAGCCTTGTATTGCTGCTACTGTTTGTGGGTTGCTCTCCATAAACATATCTTGTTAAGGCTATTAAGCAGGGAAAGGGGTGTCCTTTGCACCCAAGTTTAGTATGACACTGGCCCATGCTTACCTATGGGACAAAAGAGAGTGCGGGAAACAAGACAAGCAGTAATTGGATAAAAGTGACTTATAGATAGGAAGATATGTGGCCAATGCCTAGTACAGTTAGGGGATAAAACCAAACAAAGATTAGGAGTACCCTAAAATACTAATGTGCTATAAAACCCAACATGGCCTAGAAATAGACTTAGAAACTAGTAGGTAGCTTATCATGGAATACAATTGTTTTACTAATACTATAAATTAATAAACAGGTTACTTGGATCTCCATACGGGTTTTAATCTGTGACCGCAGCACAGGACCTAAGGCAAGTATACCTTGCCTCCCTCTACAATTTTATTTATATGTATTGTATTTTATTTCCCAGTTTGATTATGGACATGTGCTCTTAGTATTATATTCTGTTGAGTTTGTTTTTATTGAAATATAGCCATGTTCATGTTTGGCCTTGTAGTCACATTTGGAGTTATTCTTACCAGTACCTTGCTTGAGTCGTGTCTTAAAACGATGCTTGTAGTTGAACTGCTAAAATCCTTGATTATTATTTTACACAACCAGAGAGTCCACACACGGGACAAGGGTTGATCAGTGCACCAGAGAGTCCACACTCGGGACGAGGGTGTTTGTCGTGTTCATTGGCACCAGAGAGTCCACACGCGGGACGAGGGTGTTTGCCGTGAGCTAACCAGAGATTCCACATTCGGACGAGGGTTAGTGCTTAGTTCAAACCCGTGATTCTGCACTCGGGATGAGGGTTTGTTTTTTCTATTGATCTCGGCAGTTCATTTATGCGTAGTTGTTCTAGTGTTCGTGTTTTATAGTCACTTGTCATGTTCTATTTCCTTGTTTATTTTCTTACGCATGATAAAACTGTTAGATAGGCATGTTTATAAGTATCTTGCTATGTCCTCTGAGGACCTGATGATCTCTTCTGGTTAGCCGAGTTTGAGTCAGGAGCAGACGAGCAGGTTTGAATCAGCATCAGATCGCAGAGCTTTGCAGTTGAGGTTGATGATTAGCAGGTTGTATTCTGATAGTATATTTCATTTTTCTCTTTTCGTCTATTGGTAGTGGATTTGTGTCCACCGGACGTAACATTGATTCTTGGTGACATTCAGTTATTTCATTATTGCTCAGTTTCATGTCTTATTCATTGATCTTGGTTGTGACTTGATTATTCTGTAGATGAGATAGAGATTACCATAAGATTCTAGACTGCCATGACTTGTGTATATTAGACAGCATTCTACCGCCGACATTGCGGTATATGCTGGGCTTGGACACGCTTTGTATCCGAAAAGCGGATGCGAATCGTGACTCGTTCTGGCGCCCGCGGGGACCTCCTCGATGCCGCCACCAATCCCCTTACCGTCCTTTGTGGCGGTGCTGGCACGAGTTCTAGAGGCAACCCCGCCCGTAATCCCCACAAAAGCTTCTCCACCTTCAACGGCTTCCTGGTGATCAGCTTTGACATGATCGATGAAGAAACCCTAGCCGCCCCCCTTAAATTTGCCTTGATTGGGAAATTTTCCCACATAAGACTATCGATCGCCCAACAACGCAAAGCCATTGGAGCCATGGGTTTCAAAGGGGAAATCTCCATCGGTTCTCTCGATGTGAGACATTTTCTCGTCAAACCAACACTTGAGGTTGACTACCTGCGCTTCAGATCAAGGGACCTCTGGATGGTCGATAAATTCCCTATGCGCCTTTTCAGATAGACGTCGGATTTCTCTTCGTTCATCGAAACGCTCCTGGCGCCGGTTTGGGTCTTGCTCCCTGACCTGCCCCCCTCTCCCCTCCCTACCTGTTCATCAAATCGGTCCTCTTCAGCATCGTCGAGTGCATAGACCTCCTCCTGGCAATGGACAGCGATTGCTATGGTCTCCAAGCCTAACAGTGCTAGAATTTTTGTTGAGACGGACGTGAGTGCCAACCTCCTTCATAAAGTTCGTATCCAACTACTGGGGGATAGAAGCTTTTGGCAGGCAATCTTCAATGAGAACATGCCATTGTACTGCTACAACTGTAAGCATAGGGGTCACACAACTGTTGGCTGCAAACAAAAAGGAAGCAGAGATGGCTCCACAACAGACCAAGGTTCTAAGACTAAAGGCTTAGAGAATGGAGAGCATAGCAAAAAGCTAAGTACTTGTCCGGGGCCGACTGATCTACAAGAATAAGGAGTCTCAGAAACATCAAAGGTCAGGAGAGACAAAACAGGAAAGGAAAAACAACAACCGATGGTCCAGGAAGAGGCTACATGTACGGGACTCAACCACGAAGGTATGCAACCTGTAGGGTAAAGGAGAAAGACTAACAGCAGATCTTGCTCCCAAATGATCGACAATGTGGAGGCTAGCATTCCAAAAGAGACTAATAGGAATAAAGAAAGAGGAACTAAGGAGCAAAAAGGGATCGAGGAAGCTGAAGATGAAGTTGAAGAAGGGGAGATGCTAGAGGACGAGACCACTACAATTGCAGAGAAAACCGTCGTCAGGGCTGTGCAGCTGATAATGTCTCGCACATGGGGGATCCAGTTCACTTATGTTGAAACAGAAGAGGCCAATCCACGGAGATCAGCAAAAAATCCGGAGGAAATATGAGCTTTGTGCGAACGAGGCGGAGAAGATGAGCCTTGCAAGGGAAAGATGAAAAAAAACTTATCAAGCAACTACACCAAAAAGTTTGAAGATAACCCACTGCAATGGGGACCCTTCAGAGAACGCTCCAGAACTATCCCACCCCTTCCTACCCTCTTTATGACAAAGCTCCTCATCTGGAACGTTCGGGGAATGGCTAATAAATGCACCCTTACTCTTGTAAAGGCTCTCTGCAAGATTCATAATGTGCCAATAGTAGCTATTATTGAACCTACGATGAATGCGGACAAGATTACTAACTATCAAATGAAGCTAAAGCTCCCTTATGGTGTGGCCGACTGTAAGGATATTTGGCTCCTCGCCAAGGAAGACATCCAAATCATAGTTTGCAACGACCATGATCAGGCTCTTCCGGTCATGGTGAAGGACAAAGGTTTGGAGCATAACTTCCTCCTTTTAATTGTTCATGGTGATAATAACATGAAGAGCAGAAGGACCCACTGGAAACGACTCCTCTAGGTTCGCGTTGGTTGCGAGGATAGCCCTTGGCTTTGTGGGGGCGACTTCAACGTGGTTAGGTGCTCGGCGGAGAAGACAGGCGGTCTGCCCCATGTTCACAGATCTATGGAAGACTTCTCCAATTTCATCTTTCAAGCAAATCTGGAAGAATTCTACATCAGAGGTCTCCAATTCACTTGGACCAACAAACATGATTAAAAGTTTAATCCCTTCCATAATTCTCCAAGTAATCTTTCATCCCGTTACTACTAACTTTTTCAAGATTTAACATTTTCACTCCAACCTTCGAACTCAAGAGTTCATAAACCATGAATCTATAAAAATTTCAATATTTCTTCATAACTTTAAAACTCCAAAATTTTCTCAAAAAACCTCAAGTTAAATCCTTAGCATATCATGAGCAAATTTTTTTTTTGCTCAATATTTTACGCAATCATCAATAATAACTTCAATTCTAAGTCATTCAAACATAGTCTCAACTTTTGAATGGTAATTCTTTTAATCAATCATAATCACGTCGTTAGTAACTTTTCCAAAAATTTAATATTAGCAATTCAATTTCTAAGCTCAATAAAAAAATTTTCCTTTTTTTACCAAAATTTTATATCCATAATCACAACTTTTTAAACCCAAAATCTAAATAGATTTATAAATCCTCAATCAAATGACACGATTTCAAATTTAAAAATTTCCTCAACAATCGTGTCCATTTCTTCCAGATATTTTAAAACAGAATTTCAATATCATTACTTCAAACTTGAAATTCAAGATTTCATGAACTTATTAATTGTGAACCATACAACCCAATTTAAAACCTTAGGAGTTTACTCAGCTTTATCAATCGCCCTCATAAATCTTACAGCAAAATAAAAAATTCTTTTCAACTATCTTTATATCTCTTCAAGGATGTATGGCTATAATTCACTGAATCGTAAATATTTTTCAAAGGCCTTTAAAAATCAAAACTCAAAAATTAATTCAATTTTCTTTCTCAATTGTATATAGATTCCACTATCATTTTGTAGATAAAATTCTAACAATCCTTCGAAGTTATTAATGTTGCTACTACCCAACTTGGAATTAACAAATTTCTAAGTTCATACTTCTTGAAAATATGGTCCCCCTTATCCTCATATCTTTATAACTCAAATAGGATCTCAATGCATACTAGTTGTCAACGTAATCCTTCTAGCCATATGGTTGACCTATGAGCATACACTAGTGTAATCTTCCTATCAAGTGTGGAAAAATGGTAGAAGGAGCTCAAGCAAGATGTAGATCAATGAAGTTGAACAAGTGATTCAAAAAATTTAGTCAAGGAAGAGGGTCAAGCAGGTGGATGAGATCCTATACTCTAATCCTATCTTGCAATCCCGTTTGGTACAGTCATGTAACCGAAACGGCAACTTGACCTGCATGGGCCACCACAAAAATATGTAACGCTCTATTCCCAAAATAGAAGAACTAGAAACGTATCATGCCAGCTGTATACATACGAGTAAATATAAAGCCCGTATGTATACATAAGCTGTAAATATAGAAAGCCAAGACACTAAATCTCATCCACAAAGATAAATAATGATAAAAAAGCAACTTTGAGTTTGTCATGTATACAATAGTTGGGCGGAGACAAATCCATTACCAACTAAATTAAATATGGAAAAATATACAAAGAAAGAATCGGTCGAACGAGAGCAAATGACGAGTCCAAGAGCAATCATCACGGAGGAAGGAAGACATGGCCTTAGCTAAAGTACCTGCAAGAATCACGAAACACACACCTGTAGAGATCACCAGATCCACAGAGGGACGTAAAAAGATACAAGAAAAACATGCCATTATAACTGCAATTATAAATACTATAAACTACGACACAACAGGATTCCTAACCATCTATGTGATACGTACTTTGAGGACAACGTTCTACGCAGGTGCTGTCACGTAAGCAAGTAATAAAGAGTGGCCAACAAGTAGCGCTCATCCGAGACACTATCTCCCAAATGTGTGTAAAAATAAATGTAGCCCCTAGGCTAGTAGCTGTCCCCTCCCTCCCCATGATACTATACATGCGTCGTAACCACGTCGCACCAACACGTGTCACTTTCACAACACTATTTTATACGTAATAACTGTTAAGTCTTCTAACATGCATCTATTGACAGTTATTCCTATGCATGCGTACAGGTGATCAGCCAACACGCAAGTAATCGCTACATGATACTCACAACTCACATACAACTCATGATACAATCGTGATAAATTTAATGAGATACACTAAGTTGACGGTAGTCCCTTAACTCTAAGTCCACATGCAAGAAGAAACTAATAAATGAGAAATATAGATACAATAACTGAAATAAAATGCAACTAAATATAAGCAGTAAAAATGGAAAGGTAACTTGCCTGATGTGTCGTCTGGTGTGGTGCGATGATCGTAATGTCATGTTTCCGATTTGTCCAAAAGCCATGTTCGGTGTGTAGGGGTCTGAAGTAGCAGGAAAAATATGAATTTGGAATTAGTTACGATTAAGTTTGATAGACAGTGAGGATTTGCGAAGAAAAGTATTTATACCCTTTTATAAAATATTCATACTACTTGAAAATATCTTTTATTAGCCAAAATAATTTTAATAACTACTTGAAAATAATATATATATATATATATATATATATATATATATATATATATATATATATATATATCAAAAAATTTAGGAAACTACATTTTTATTATATATCTAGATAAATACTTGAAGAAAACGGAAAAATCATTTTTAACCTAAATTGTAAGTTCGTAAAAATATAAATTTATTGGTAGAAAAACTATATTTTATTAGCTAGATACGTAAAAATAATACTAGAATTTATTTTATAATTTGGGAAGCTACATTTATGGGTCAACAAGTTTTTAGGTAAATATTTACTTTATATATTTAAAATATAACAATAGAGACTTCAATATATCTAATAATAATAATAATAATAATAATAATAGTGGTACAAAACACCGCAACCTACCAAAATAATGCTAATACTAATAATCTAAAATGATAATAATGATAAAAATAAGAAGTAAATATTATATGACCAACTCTGCTTACTAGTTGTTAATGCAAACAGCAAATAAAATAAAAAATATAGTAACCCATGCCCATTCGTTCGAAAACATGTGTGCTGTCAATTTTTTTTACAAGGTTTGAACACCAATTATTAAGAGAGAGAAAAAATTAGCATAATAAATGAGAAGGAGGTTCTCTTCTTCTTCCCAAGTGAAAGTGTTTTTTTTTACCAAATAAAAAGAAGAAGGGAGAATAAGTAGGTCGGAAAGGAAAAGAGGGGTGAAAGCTTACAGAGGAGGCTGGCGGTTCTCTTCGCACGCGACAAGGTAGAGGGCGTAGGGCTTTCGCACCCTGGTGGAGAGACTCAAGCGAGAAGAGGGACTCCGGCTCCGGCGGCTGTCGCCGTACAGGATGGACTGAGCGTCGGGCGTCCGCACGGATGGGCGAGGAGGTTCGGCGCTGGGCCTGGGTGGCTCTGCCGAGATCGGCGCCAAGAGCAGCTACGGCAGCGCGCTCGGGCACGGTCGACCGAAAAAAGTGGTCCGACGGAGATGAAGCAGGGCGGAACTGCCTGGTGTTTGGACGGAGAAAGCCGGAGATCGGCGGAGGGCATGGAAATCGGAGATTGGCGGAGGGCGTTCACCTAGTGGGAGGCGCACGCGCTCGCCGGCGCGCGCTCGTCGGATGCATCGAGCGATGGTGGGCAGACTACAGCGCTTCGGCGGAGCAATCGCACGAGGAAGGGGGAGTTATTGGTCGCGGCGTACCGGCGCGCTGGAGGCGTGGTCCCACGGAGGAGGAGTCGAGGCACGGTACGAGAGGGGCTGGTGGTCGACGCCGGGGTCCAGGTGAGGTTTCCTCCTCTCTTTTTCTCCTTTGCTTCTGGTGTTTGGTGGATGATCGGGGGCTGCGGTGAGGACGGGTGTGGTGGTCGGTGGTGTTGCAGTTGCTGGTGAGGGTGGAGGTGATGTTAGGGATTTTGCCGGAGTTGGTCGAGATGGTGGGTGGAGAAAACCATTGGTGACGATGGCAGTGGTGATGCGTGGAGGAAGCAGGGGTCGGTCAGGGCTTGTACGGTCCGTGTCGGGATGCCGACACGGATTCAGAAATTGGGTTAGGTTTAGGAATTTGGATGCGTCTGGGGTGTCGGACGCGATGAGACTAATGTAATTGTAGTAGAAAAGTATAGTAGAGGGGAAGGACTGTACGGACACGATGCACAACACTTTATAGAGAAATTTGGTGTTGTGGAGTTCTTGGAAAAAGAGGGCAAGTACCTCTCTTTTTATCGGAGGTGGGAATCCCATTAGGATAAAGACTAGGATAGTTTAAACCCCCGATGGATAATTCCATCTATTAATTCAAATAAATCTTAAATTTAGTCGTTCCAATCCGAATTTAAATCATAGATAAACTGTCCATTAAATTTAAACTCCATTTAGAATAAAATCTTTTCCAATATAATTTATCATACTTAATTAAATTTAAACCAAAATAATATTTTAAAATAGTTTTTTTCGAATAATAAAATATTAATATTAAATAAATTTCAAAAATACAATTATTTCCATGACTTTTAAGTCATGTATCTCGTATGCAAAAGATTGTTTATGTAAAACATCATTTTTGAAATTATCAATTATATTTGTATAATAAAAATAAATAGCTCTTTTTATATTAAATCAATACAGTTTGTAAATCGATTAATAAAGGTAATATAAGTAAATAAATAAAATATTTACCATATGAAATTTGAATTCCATAATAAAATATTTTTATAAAATATGTATCTCGCACATATTCGTACTTGACGAGCAAATACGAAAGATGTGAACTCGGTCGTACGCGACGTATAAATACGAAAAACAAAATTAACACCAAAAATAAAAATTATAGTAAAAATTTAGGGGGTTTACACATTTCGAGACCCTTCTCAAGAGGGATGGACCAACCAGGGAGGGCGAGCTCCTTAGCTTGATCCCTCGCTTGATCACGGAGGACGGCAATGCCATGCTGTGCGCCGACTCCACTATGGAGGAAGTTAAGCAAGCCATATTCTCTCTCAACACGGACAACGTAACAGGGCCGGATGGCCTATCCGGCCTTTTCATTCATCACTGTTGGTACATCATTTTTCATGATATTTTTGAGGCAACTTTGGCATTCTAACAGGGGCTCTGTCTACCCAGGGCCATTACGAGCACGCTTCTGAGCCTCATCCCCAAATGCGACAACCCGAGCATGTTTGGGGATTATCGTCCGATCAGCCTCTACATTTTCATAAACAAAGTTTTCTCCAAACTCGTAACAAGCAAGTTGGCTTTGGTGCTCCCGAACATTATCTCCAAGAAGCAAAGTGCTTTCATGAGGGGTCGGGAGATTGTTGATAACATTCTCTTGGCCCAGAAAATGGTGAGCTACATGGGTTGTAAGAAGCGCGGGGGTAACTTGGATATTAAACTGGACATGGAGAAAGCATTTGACATGGTTGATTGGGCTTTCCTGAACAGCATGCAACGCTCTTTTGGGTTCGCGGAACGGTAGATTAACATCACTTGGCGTGCTATCTCCAACTGCTGGTTCTCCCCCTGGTTAACAGCGTAGCGGTGGGGTTCTTCAAGTCGAGCAGAGGTATTAGACAAGGTGATCCCGTCTCTCCTTCCCTCTTCATTATCGGAGCAGACGCCCTTAGTAGAAGACTCAACAATCTGTGCTTCGTGGCACATTTCGATAGGTTCTTCACTTCTACTGCAAGCCCCTTCATTTCCCATTTAGCCTTTGCAGATGATGTCCTCCTCTTCTCGTCGAGGAAAGTGGCATCTGTTAAAGCCATCTTGTAGGCCGTTCAGGAGTACTATAATGGCTATGGTCAGCGCATCAACAACAGGAAAAACAACTTATATGTTCATCATTCCTGCCCTCCCGCAAGGAAGCCACTGCTTTCCCAGGTCTCCGGTTTTGAAGTCCAATGCCCGCCCTTCAACTACCTTGTATGCCCCCTAGCCTATGGAAGACGACGCTCGGAGCTCTTTACCCAATTGTCATCAAAAGTGAAACATAGAACCGAAGGGTGGTTCAACTGAATCATGACCCCAAGTGGTAAGTTGATTCTAATTAAACATTTTGTTAGCTCAATCTCTATATATACGATTACAGCATGAAACCCCACTATTAAGGTTATGAAGCAAATAGAGCGGCTATTTTCCTCTTTCTACTGGGGTCACAAGGGCGATCATGATAAGAGGGTCTGGACCAGCTGGCGTAGCAACTCTCGGCCGACTAATGAGGGTGGGCTCGGGATTAGGGGCATTAAGGAAGTGGTGGATGTGTTCTCTATCAAGCTTTGATGGAAGGTTAGGAGCCAGAGATCGCTTTGGGCCTCATTTATGAAGGCTAGATACTTCAAATCCTACCACCCATCGAAGGCGGTGGCCAACAACAAAGCTTCCCGAGTCTGGAAATGACTAGTCAAGGAAAGAGACATGGGAGAAGACCACATCCTTATGAAGGCGGGAAGAGGCGACTTTGATATATTCTGCGAGAAATGGGTCGGCGGCCAAATACTGATGCCGAGATACCAGGGTATGGCTAACATCCATGCCCGCCAGGTGTGGCTTCACGGTAGGGGCTAGGATTTCCCGGCGCTTGTGGAACTGTTCGGGGAGGAGGTGGTGGACAGTGTCAAGCAGGCTCTACCGAGCCCCAGGAAAGAGATTGACACCGTAGTCTGGTCCCCCAACCATAGCGGCGCCTTCACGCTCAAATTTGCATGGGACATTGTGCGTACCAGACGTAAAGCCGACCCTATTCTGGCCGGGGTGTAGGGGGCGGGCATTCCCTCCAAATAGAGCATACTTTACTGGCAGAGCATCAAGAAGAAACTTCCAACTGACAACATTCTAAGGGAATGGAGGAACGACCTTAACTCCCTCTGCCACTGCTATGCTGGAGGAGCGCCCGAGTCTGCTTCGCATGTCCTCTCTGAAGATGACATCCCTTCGGGGACTTGGGCCTACTTTGGTACGGCTTGGAACCTTTCCCATGCCTCGATCCCTCTTATGGACCGCATCACCCTATGGTGGAGTCTACCCAGGCTGGCCGAGGCTCGGAGATCGGCAATGGCTATCATATGGGTACTTTGGAAGAACGGAAATAAATTCTGATAAGAGGGTTATTCCTATACAGAGCGGCAGGTTAACTAGGAAGTGAAGTGCCAACTTCTGAAAGCCGGGGGGAAGGGGGTGGCTGTGTAAGGTTTCTTTTTTTGGGTTTTCGCGTCTCGGATGTGGGGTATACTTGTACATCATTTTGGGGTATACGGATTTTTCTGCTTTCCTTTTATCTTTTTATGTCCCCTCGTGGCCCCCTTCTTTAGGGGACTATTGCCCTACGGGCTTCGTAGGTCTTTGGGTTTGGTCCGACCTGCGTGTGTATATATATATATATATATATATATATATATATATATATATATATATTATATATATATATATATATATATATATATATATAAAGTTGTAGACCCCCCCTACCTTTTTAAGTCATTTAATCTCAACCATGTAATTCCAATCCAACGTGTATAACATAGGTTGGTTCCATAATACAAAATCAACCAGTTGGTTCTAGTATGTATATATATATATATATATATATATATATATATATATATATATATATATATATATATATATATATATATATATATATATATATATATATGTAAAACCCCTAAATTTTCTACTATTTTTTTTATTTAAATTTTGGTACTGATTTAAAATTTTATTATTGTACGTCGCGTAGTCGTATTGTACGTCGCGTACAAAATTTTTATTTTTCGTAATTGCTCGACGAGTGCGAATATTTGCGAGCGTACATATTTTTAGAAAAACATTTTTCTTATTTTTATAGTTTAATTTAGCTATCAAAATTTTCTAAATTTATGATTTTATTTATGAAAGGCCTTTTATTTAGAATAAATAATATTATTCGTGCATACATATATTTCATAAATATTTTGCTAGTTTATTTTAAATAAAAATGTAATTTTTGAGATTTATTAATATTAAATAATTTATTATTCAAAAAGATATTTAAAAATATTAATGTAATTTTTGAAATTATTATTAATATTTTGGAAAATATATTTCGAAATTATTGTGAAGATTTAAATCATGATTTGAATTTATGGATTTATTTAAATAGTTAAATATTTGAAGTTTGATTTATCCCATTGATTTTAAACCAAGAATTTAATTAGATTTAAATTTGATTTGTATTCGAATTTGGATTGATTTTAAATTAAATTAGAAAATATCTAAATTGGGTTTAAAGGAATCCTAATTCTTATCTAATTAGGATTTTCCACATCCTATAAAAGGCAGGTACTCCTCCAAATTTCTATCAAACAAAATTTCTTCACAAATAATTCTCCATGAAGTGCGTGCACCGTGTCCGTGTTCCACCATCCATGTTCTTATTCCATGTTTACATCTGCATATATTCCCCGTGTCGGACACCCCCCGACATCAATGAATTCTTAATCATAATCATATCCCTAACCAAAGACCAATCCCGACCCAGTCCTCTCCCCTAGATCACCACCCCGACGACTTCCCATCGCCACCGCCAACAACAGCCCCCATCACAACCACCACCAGCACGCCGCCTCACCGGCAACTCCCCAGCCATCCGAGTCAACCCCCTCGACCCTGTACCCGACTCTTCGACCCCTCGACCATCAACACCACCATACCCATCCATTGCCACCACCAGAAATTGGAAGAAGAAGGGAAATCCCTCACCTCCGCCTTGCCGAGACACTCCGCCGACGACGCCAAAGTCGCTGCGTCCGCAACTCCCATCCAACGTCGCCGTCCACTCTGGACCACGCGCGCCATCCCAGGCCCAGGCCACCGCTGGCACTGCCGGCCGAGTCGTCCAACCTCCGGCCATCTCCAGGACACGTCCGCCGTCGCCCACCACGAAACCCCCGACCGCCTGAGTTTTGCGACGCCGTCCTCGCTGAGAGCCAAGACCGCCGGTCGCGTCAAAAACTGCGCCGGACCGCCGCCGCCTTCCAGACCTCCATCGCTCTTCCAAAACCCTCCGTCGCGACGAGTCGTGGTCGACGACCGCTCCACCGCCGTGCGACCACCGGACCAGCCCTAATCAACGCCACTACCGCCATCTCGAACCCTCTGATCTCCCATCATCCGCGCCGTAGCCAGGAACCCCCGCTTCTCTCCCCTCAAAACCCGCCTCTGGCACCGCCCTAGCTGGCTCGCCGCCCCGAGCCACCGTCCCCCTCCGAAGCCCTTTGCCGTCGCGGCACAGCGCGCCGCCGCATGTCGCCGCCTACACCCCTTCGCCTCTCTGACTTCTTCACTCCCCTGAGCCCCGACTCCCTCCTTCCTCTCGAACCCCGACCGCCGGTCGCCCCTCCATCACACCGACCCTCCGCCGATTCCCTCCGCTCTCCACTTTCTCTCTCTTCCTCCCTCTCTCCAATTCCCTTCTCTCTCTTCTTTTTTTTCGTTTTCTTGAATGATCAGTACTCAGTACTGTTCTGTCAATTTTTAGTATATTTAGTATTATTATTATTATTATTATTATTATTATTATTATTATCTAAATTTTATTATTATTGTTTTTGTTTGTGTTGTTGACCTCGAGAAGAGGAAACAGCAGGTAGTTTGGGTATTTGTTCTAAACTTTATTTTTCTTATTTTTATAGGTGTATTTTAAACAACAGCAGAGCATTCAGCTGATATTATATTATTACTATCATTATTATTATTATTTATGTTCCATTAAATCAATATAAGATATTAATTATATACAAAAATACTTTCAAAGTTATGATTACTGATATATTATCAAATATTTTTATTATGATTATTGTTGTTGCTATTGTTAAAAAAGGAACTATTCATTTGCTACTATTATTATTTTTAGAAATATTTATGAACATATTATTTTCTAACCGTTTTCGAAGATAGATTTCTCCAAAAATCTTACTTTAACAAAATTAGGTTTTTTTTAAAACAGGTTTCCTAGATTTGAAAATATTTATAAATAAATTTTTTTATAAAAATATATTTGACTAATATAAGTGTATTTTAAGTATTATAGAATACTTTCAAAAATCGTATAAATATTATCTATCCAATTCCTTACGATTTCTATCATGTCCAATCCCACTATACTCGTTCCCTTGTCAATTCTTACTCTATGTCAACCCTAACAAATATGACCGTCTTGGACCCGATGAAACTGTCTGTGCCACCATCAGAAGTCATCTTGCATAGTTGTTACACCGAAGTTGCAGTTCGTGCCACCTTGGTCATTGCAGTACACCAGGCGTCCTACTAGGCAAGACATCTTGCCATTTGCTGTTTATTTATGTTAGCTCATATTTCATGTATTATTTATTTTTTTATGCAAAATAAACTGTGATACATGGCATAACCTGTTAGAACTTACTGTTTATTTATATTTCCTGCTATGTATTATTTTTCTTACACATTAAACCTAGATTTAAGGGACCATCTTGTGTGTTGCATTCATTGGCCTTGATACGTCGTACCACGAAGTTGTGTGTCGTATGTAGAATACGGACGTGCGTGATTGATTGGCCACCAGTACGTACAAGCCGTGCGATAGGAATAACCTCTAATAGACGTTGCATGCTAGTTTGACTTAGCGGTTATAGTGGTCTTGTGTTGTAGATACAACACAGTAGGCATTGGGCGGGGAGGACAATTCCTTAGCGTATGGGCTTCGATGCACTTCCCTTGTGACCCGGACTCTCCGCTGGAGATACGGGGTTGATGACCCATGATTACTGACGACCACTGACGATTGTGCGGAACGTCATGCTCTTACTGATGGGCCCTCTGGTGCCCAAGGGGGGACTATGCCGATCCTATTTAGCCAGGGCCCATGCGTAGGAAGGATTGTTCTTAACTACATTTCACTTAGTACGGTTAGGCACCTTTATCCGTTAGGTACGAGTACTTTTGGTTTGGGTACTTGTATCTGACCGTGGCTTGGAACAATAACTTGTCGCGGATTAGTTCGTCACATCTTATCCTTATTTGGTTGTAGGTGTGACTTACTACTTCGATGAGAAGGTATTGAACCTTGTTGGGGTCCGGATACCATATTGGATTCATAGCATGGAAAGATACGCCACCGTGAATTAGTTTACCATCTCATGTCCTTGTTTGGTTGGGGGGATGGTACGCTCGTTCAATAGGTGTGTATTGGACCATGTTATAAATTCAATTAACTTATTTGTTTGAGCAATATTTATTCAGTTTATATGGCATGATATTATGTGTCTTGTTACGTCCCTCTGAGGACCTGGTTATCTCTCCAGGTGTGTGCTATTGTCTTTTGCAGGTGCTCTAGCTCTAGCCGTGACTATCTCCATTTCTTCGAGGATGATTGTGCTTGGATCGTCTTCGCTTCGCTCGCCAAAAATTATTTCTTTTCTTATGTATTTTTCTTTACTTGTTGGTAGTGGATTTGTCTCCGCTCAACATATTGTACCAAGACGATTCATTATCATTTTATGATATCTTTTATTCATTTATTTTGTATGGATGAGATTAGTTATGGTTCTACTGTATTTTACAGCTTATGGATTCATAGGAGATTTTCATATATTGGAGTATACTTCGTATGTATACAACTGGCATGTTTTACAATATATATATATAGGGTCGTTCTACCATACATCCACTGGAAAAGGATGTATCGATACATCCGAAATTTGGACCGTTGGATGTTGATCCAATGGTTCAGATTGAATAATAGTGTAGAAATATCATTTAATGCTGATTTAGACTTTTGACCTGTTGGTAACTTGCTTTAGCAGATCATTCTTTACTTTAATTTTTTCAATGAACACCCTAAATTAACTCATATTTACTCTCTCTTTCGTCCATCCAATTTAATATTTCGTAATTACTTTTTTTGGTTACAGGCCGTGGTGGTGGTGGTGTTGGTGGTGGTGGTGGAAAGAGAAACGGAGATGAAGAAAAAAATAAGAATCGGTCCGGAACGCGTCGAACGTCGTCGAGCCCTCCTAAAACAACGAGGAGTACCAGCTGCGCCGAGAAGAATCGGTCCGGTTCGCGTTGGACGTCGTCGAAACCTCCTCGAACAAGAAGAAGTACCAGCGACGCCGCTCTAATTTTATTGTCCATGCCATTGTCAGAAATCTTATTTTTCATCTAATAATTTAATATTTTGTTAATAAAGCTATATGTCATGGTGGTGGTGGTGAACTGAGAAAACCTGCTTCTGAGGTCGGGCGGATCATCTGCTCGCATATCTAAAAAAAATCTATATTGATCGGACGAAATATTTTTTACTTTTATAATGATAATATTTTCGAAGAGAATATTTTTTTTGGACGGTGAATGGCCATTCTCTTTGCTTTTAACACAGAGAATGGCCATTCTCATTGCTTTTAACACGGCGAATGGACGGAGAATGACCATTCTCTTTGCTTTTAACACGGCGAATGGACGGAGAATGGCCGTTCTCTTTGCTTTTAACACGGAGAAAGGCCATTCTCAAGGAGAATGGCCATTCTCCGTTCCTTTAACATGGAGAATGGCCATTCTTCGTTCTTTGTAAACGGAGAATGGACACTCTCTGTGCTTTTAACAAAGTATGGTACATTTAGGACTGGAAATGTTCAAGTATCTCATATTTTTTTCACCAAATATTTACAGTATTTTTAATATCATTTACCATAGTATATTCATTTAATATTAAATCATTTTCAAGAAAATTCGAATATCATTTTATCATGCTTCCATTGTATGGCTGCACAAAATTTCTTACGAGTGTTTGAATATATTTAACCTACTATCAACCCTGTCCTTAGTGTTTTTGATTCCATAAGTTGATGGTTTTCCAGATGTTGATGGTTTGCTTGCAGCTGCTGCCCGTTTTCTAAACATTCGAGCGAAGGTTAGTTTTCTCATGGGGCCTTTGTTTTTAATATAAACATCCCCTGCTAAGCTTGGGACAGAATGTTTATTAGCCATCGAGCATACAAATCCTTCGAAAGGGAGAGCTGTCCTTGCAGTTGGTTTTCCCACGAGATGCATCATTCTACTGAACATGTAGGAACCTATATCCATCCTTTTTTTCTTCTCCATATAATAAAGAAATTTTACTCTCTCGGGATGGATGGAAAACTCATGTCCAGTAGGTTTGAGTGTTTGAGATACGTAGGCATGCAACAATTTATACAAAGTTTTTAATTGATCTTTGTATACATTTTGAGGGGTCTTGGCACCCATTGATACACCTGTAATCTCATGAATTGCATCCGTCATGGAAACATTATCAATATCTTTCATATCAAACTCAGGAACTGGATCAAATCCATAAAATTCGTTGATGACAGCAACATTTACCCTAATCAGTTTGTAGGATCGTTGAGCACCTCTAGAGGGGGGGTGAATAGAGTGCGTGTGTGCAGCAGAAAAATAATCCCCAATTAAAAATTAAACTATGGCAGATATGTAAGAGACAGTAAATAAAGATAGAGAATTCAAACTCAGTGACACAGCGATGTATACTGGTATCCCTCTGAGAGGACTAATCCAGTCTCGAGTACTCTTGTTCGATGTTAATCCACTATGGCACAAGCTTTAACTGAGAGCTTGCAATCTCTTACAACACCGTGCTTGGTGACAAGCGCACGACCAGCTTCACAACACCGTGCTTGGTGACGAGCGCACGACCAGCTCCACAACAGAAAAGTTGTTGAAACTTGAACGACCTCTTTACAACTCTTGAGTAACCAAAAGACTCTAAATCAACTCTGATAGTACTGGCTTTTGGCTAAGAGAAGTGTAGATAAGATTTGAAAATCTTAGATCGTTTTGAAAACACTTGAGTAGTAGAGAAGAGAAGATGAAGAATGAATTGATGATTTGAAACGAAAAGTTCTTCTCTATTTATAGGTGTTTTCACCAACCGAACTCGGGCAGAACTCGGACAGAGTTCGGGTGCAAATATCTCGCAAACAGACGTTGCTCGCTGATTTGGAGGCAACAGAAGTTTGAATACAAACTGACCGAACTCGGTCAGAGTTCGGACCGAACTCGGGCCGAACTCGGCTATGAGTTCTGTCAGGAGATATTTAAATATTCTTTTGTAAAAACAATTTTCAAACATGTTTTGGTTATTTGTAAAAACATTTGAAAAGACTATTTTCGAAATATGTTTTTGAAATATTTGTAATCGAAAATACGAATGGTAAAAGTAAGCTTTTGAAATAAGGACAGTTTTAACCCTAAGCCAGTATTACCAAAATTGATTTTACAAAGTAATTCCTAGACTCAATAAAATATAAAATACAGAATAAAAAATAAGAACTGAGTCTTCAGAAGATTTGATGATGTTGACGCTTTGATTGATGTGGTACATCGTCCGTTGAATATGATTTTATGAATCCTGAAATGATTAGCAGCATTTTCTATATTTTGTGTATTGACTACAGTGTGTGTTGATTATCAAAATCGAGTGTGACCATGGAATGGGCCAACAATCTCTCCCATTTTGATAATTGACAAACTTGAGTCTATACCAAAATATATTTATATCAAGTAGAACAAAATATATAAAAAAATACCTGAAAAAATATGTTGTTTGGATTTTTTGTTTTTGGATATGTCCTCGCTTGCTTTGGTATACTCTTTTTCTCCCCCTTTGTCAAGTAGTAAAATGAATAGGCTCCCCCGTAAATCGTGAAGCCAACAATAAAAGACAAGACAAAGTGAAGAAAAAAATAATCACATCATAGATATATATGGAAACAACTGGAATAAAATGAACTATCTCATAATAAAGTGAAATATCATAGAAGTTTCCACTAGAAATCAAAAAAGTGCAACTGATAATGTCTAACTAAACAGTTTAGACATGAAATAAAATAAAACTACTACATCAACTGCATCAACTAATAAAAAAAAACTACTATCCCATGGCTGAATCCACGTCACATCGTGGCGTCGTCCGCACCTGGAGGATCATGAGGGAAGTATGTTGTGGTCGGGTCAAAATACTGAAAAGTAATCTCATCAGTAAATCGAGGACCAGGGAAAGCCGGGTGAGGAAGGATGGTGACCGGATGGACTGGATCCTGAGCCAGGCTATAGTGAAGGTCAGCAATACTATTTCTCAGCACCTGGGCCTAAGAAATGTGCCTGAACTCTGAGTCCTGATGACGTTGCGTAGAGACCGCAACAAAATCATCGAAGCGGTGGAAGAAAGTCTGATCGAATCCTGGGGCAGGGGCCGGAGCAGGATGAGCATCAGCTGCAGGGGCCTCAGCATCAGCAGCTGGAGCAGGAGCAGCTCCAGGAGGTGCAGGGAATCGACGAGAACGAGTCAGCTCAACAGGTGGAGAGGAGATAGCACACGTCTCAAGATCAATCTCGAAACGTCGAAAGATCGAAGCAAGGTGCATCGGATAAACTAGATTCCTGCCTGCATTTTTGCAGTTAAGCATCCAGTTCATCATGGTTTTGGAAACGGAGAAAGGAATGCCAAAGTGGATGTGATATAGAGCAGAAAGTTCCAAAAAGGTAACTTCATCTGTAGATCCTTTCTTCGGAAGAAGAGCAGAAAATACCATACGATGAAGTTCATAAAAAGTTTGGTTCAGATGTTTGGAAAAGATTCTCCGGAGAGGAGGATTAGGGTGACAAATTAATTCCCTAAAGGAAGCCAAAGTGACATCGGCAGGGAACTGAATGTGGTAGATGTCAACTAATGCATCACCAAGATCAGGAATATGAAAATATTCGCTGATATCAGTGGCACTAACTCTTGCCCAGCAATGCAAGAATAGAAATAACCGTTAGGTTTTACCTGCAGATTGCAGTAAAACATGCGAACGGCGGTGTCATAAATGCTCTCTTGGACCTCGAAGAAATTGCGGTATCCAAGTTGGTCAAAGATTGGAGCATATTCAAAAAAGTAGTAAAGTTAACGAAGGCTCCAGAGCAAATACGACGACTAGAGAAGGAATCAAACCAGAGATCCGAAAAGTCTTTGTCGGGAAACAAAGTAGAATCGTAATCTTTAGGATCTCTAGGTATAGCTGGACTAAAGAGATTAGTAGGGGTATAGTCAGAGGATGAGGAAGCACCTTGGGAAGAGTTTTCTCTTTGACGTTTGGGGGCCATGAGGAGATGGATAGAAAATACCTTCAAAGAAAAGGAAGAAGAAGGAAGATGACCGCCCACTGGAACTCGTCAAACCCTTGCTAAGATGGAGGAGGAGAGGCTTCTAGTAGAAGAGAAAGGCCTTCCACATTTTGGTGTGAAGAAAAAGTGGAAGGAAAGCTGGATTATATAGCCTCTAGGGCCGGCTGTTCGGTTCTGGAAGTTACCACAGTGCCGACCGAACTCGGTCCTAATTCGGTCCGAACTCGGTCAGAGTTCGGGCCGAGTTCGGCCACTTGCATTCTCGAGACAGTCAAAGCAGTCAGGTAAATAAAAGTTGTAATTAATAACGTTTGACTGGTTTATTAAATAACTGCTGTTATTTTCAGGTTAACTATAGGGGTTGTCCCAGCTAACGGAGGTTCATCGGGGAACTCTTAAATACCGCTTCGCTTCGACCGTAGCCGTGGTGACAGACATACCCTTTGTAAGTTTGTCCCCAAAAATAATTTTTGTTAAATAATAAATTATCAAGTCATAAATACAGTTTTAATTACCATATGCAGTATGAGTCCGAGAATTCAAGAATGCCAGGCTCACGCCTTAAGATGTTAAAACGGTCTTCAGCCAATGGTTTAGTGAATATATCTGCTAGTTGATGAACAGTATCAATAAATTCTAAGCAAATATCCCCGTGTAGTTGATGATCACGAAGAAAATGATGTCTAACTTCTATGTGTTTTGTGCGTGAATGACAAACAGGGTTCTTAGTCAGATTAATTGCACTAGTGTTATCACAATAAATAGGAACATTTGTATAGTGCAGATTGTAGTCCTCTAAGGTTTGTTTCATCCACAAAATCTGAGCACAACAACGTCCTGCTGCGATATACACAGCCTCAGTTGTTGATAATGCTACTGAATTTTGTTTCTTGCTAAACCAAGAGACTAAGGCTTTTCCCAAGAAATGACGTGCCACTGGTACTTTTACGGTCCACTTTGCATCCAGCAAAATCCGCATCCGAGTAACCTATAAGGTCAAAGGATTTGGTTTTGGGATACCATAAGCCAACTGTAGAAGTTCTTTTAAGGTATCGGAAGATACGCTTAACAGCACTAAGACGTGATTCCTTAGGGTTTGCCTGATAACGTGCACATATGCAAACGCTAAACATAATATCAGGGCGACTAGCAGTTAAATATAATAAACTACCAATCATACCTCGATACTTACGCTGATCGACAGGTTTGCCACTTTCATCAGCATCAAGCTTTGTAGATGTAGCCATAGGAGTCCCGATTGGCTTTACATTCTCGAAGTCGTACTTTTCAGTATGTCCTTCGTGTACTTGGCTTGGTTGATGAATGTTCCGTTCGAGTGTTGCTTGATTTGCAGTCCTAGGAAGAAGTTCAGCTCTCCCATCATACTCATCTCAAACTCACTCTGCATACACTTGGCAAAATCTTGACAAAGTTGTTCATTAGTAGAGCCAAATATAATATCATCTACATAGATTTGCACTAGAAGAATGTCATCATTCATGGATTTAATAAACAAAGTGGTATCAATCTTGCCTTTTGAAAATCCATTTTCAAGTATGAAGGCACTTAGGCGTTCATACCAAGCACGAGGTGCTTGTTTGAGTCCATAAAGTACTTTCTTAAGCTTGAAGACGTGATCAGGTTTTTGAAAATCTTCAAAACCAGGGGGTTGTTTCACAAAAACCTCTTCTTTTAAAAAACCATTTAAAAATGCGCTTTTCACGTCCATTTGAAAAAGTTTGAAATCATTAAAACATGCAAATGCACAAAACATGCGGATGGCTTCTAGTCTAGCAACAGGAGCATAGGTCTCATCATAATCAATTCATTCTTCTTGATTATAACCTTGTGCAACTAGACGTGCTTTGTTGCGTAGAACTTGTCCATCTTCACTTAGTTTATTTCGGAACACCCATTTGGTACCAATTATCGATTGACCAATAGGTTTAGGAACGAGTTCCCAAACTTGGTTTCTCTCAAATTGATTAAGTTCCTCTTGCATGGCAGAAATCCAAAATTCATCAGAGAAAGCTTCATCAACATTTTTAGGTTCTATTTGTGAAATAAAAGCTACATTAGCTGCTACTTCAGAATCTTTAAGGGATAAACGTGTACTTACACCTTTGGTTACATCACCTATAATGAGAGTTTCTGGATGATCTGGCTTGAATCTCAATGATTCAAATCTTTGGGCCATACCTTTCACAAGGCTCTTCTCAGTTCCAGCATCTTCGGAACTTTTATCAGTTCTTGCCTCTTGGGTAGGATCTTTCTCAGAACTCTTCTTAGTCTTTTTAGGTGCATCTTTATCATCACTGTCGCTAGATCTGTGACTATTTAACTCATCAAAGGTAACATTAATACTCTCTTCAACAATCATAGATCTTTTATTAAAAATTCTATATCCCTTACTCTTAGCAGCATATCCGAGAAATATCCCGTCATCTGCTTTGGAGTCGAACTTTCCCAAGTTATCCTTGGTGTTCAGGATGAAACAGCGACAACCAAAAACTTTAAAATAAGAAATGTTTGGAATTCTTCCAAACCAAAGCTCATATGGTGTTTTCTTCGAGATTGGTCGAATTAACACCCTATTTAAAATATGACAGGCTGTACTAACAGCTTCTGCCCAAAAATATTTAGGAAGATTATGCTGATTAAGCATGACTCTAGCCATTTTGCTTAGAGTTCGGTTCTTCCGCTCCACAACACCATTCTGTTGGAGAGTTCTAGGACAAGAAAATTCGTGATAATATTCACTATCATCACAAAACTTTTTGAAATCAGAATTTTCAAATTCGCCACCATGATCACTTCGGATACGAGTAATCATGAAACCTTTTTCGTTTTGTACCTTTTTACAAAATATCTGAAATTCAAAAATAGCATCACTTTTGTTTGATAAAAAGTAAACCCAAGTAAATCGAGAAAAATTATCAACAATAACAAAAGCATAGAGTTTACCGCCAAGACTAGCGACTCTACTAGGACCAAATAAATCCATATGAATCAACTGCAAAGGTCTCGAAGTACTTACAGCGTTGATAGATTTAAATGTAGACCTATGTGCTTTGTTCTTTTCACAATCAGCACATACCATATCTCTCTTGAATGAAATTTCAGGGAGTCCTTTTACCAACTTCTTTGTATTTAATCGTGAGATAGTATCCATGTTTGCATGTCCTAGTCTCATGTGCCATAGCCAGCTTTTATCTTGATTGGCTACTAGGCACCTTCCTGCATTATTAGTATTCTCCAAAAAGAAAACATAAATGTTGTCTTCTCTAATCCCTTTATATACGGGATCACCAGATGACATATCATATATGGTACATTTATCTTTCACAAAATTGATACCATAACCATTATCTGCCAAATGACTTATGCTCAATAGGTTATGTTTCAATTCAGTTACTAGACAAACATCCTTTATCATTCGATAAGGAGAAATACCTACAGTACCATTACCTATAATATCACCTCTCAAGTTATTTTCGAAGGAGACGTATCCTTCTTTCTTCATTGATAGCGTAGCGAATAAGGATGCATCACCAGTCATATGTCGCGAACATCTGCTATCGAGGATCCATTTGCTTCTAGCATGAGAGGGTTGAGGGTCCACCTACAAAACAAGTAGATGAATCCTTTAGTACCCATTTTCTGAAGGGTCCATACTGATTAGCTTTAGGTCTCCAGACTAAAGTGTGATTGTCAACAAGCTTTCTTGCTAAACAATACTGTGATATGTGTCCGTGTGTACCACAATAAGTGCAAGTCAGTTTAGAACCAGATGTGGCTGAAACTGTGTTCACATGCTTGTTTTGTTTCTTGGAGAACCTATAAGTGAAAGCATGATGATACTCGTGTTTCTTCTGTGCTTTCTTGTTTTTAGTCCTCTTAGGTGTATGCTTTGCATTAGGACTAAAATTAGGTTGTGTCACAGGCATTTCCTGTTTGCCTAACTTGATTTCTAACTTTTTAGAAATCGTAATAGACTCTTCATATTTAGCAGTCATAACTGAGAGTCTCTGTTCTATTACTAAGTGCATCCTCTTCTCTATGTCATACAGTTTTTGCATCTTACCATAATTTCTTTCTTTCTTTTGAATAGTGAGGATAGCCTCATGATAGTCTACCTTGAGTTTGGCTATCTCTTCCGTGTTACCGGTAGTAGACGTCTCTTTAATATCTTGAATAAGATTGGACAGTCTAGCTAACTCGGTTGTGTATGCCTTAATCTCTTTTCGAGATTGCTTATACTTGTCAAGCACATTTTTGTGTTCTTCAAGTAAATCGCTAAAGGCATTTTCTAACTCATCGAAAGTAAAGTCATCATATAGAGGGTTTGAAGATACCTTATCAAATGCCATAAGACAGACATTTGCATTGCCGCAGGGTCTATCCTCTTCTTCAGAATCACTGGCATCACTTTCATGCCAGATGCTTGTGTTGGCATACTTTCGACCAGTTGTAGCTTTTCTGCTTGATCTTGATCTGTCATATGGACTGCTCTTCTTGGTGGTTGGACAGTCCTTCTTCATGTACCCTGACTTCTTACATCCAAAGCATATGGTTTCATCTTCATTGCTTTCTTGGACATCTTTCTTCTTTCTGCTTGTAAACTTTAGGTACTTCCTGAAGTTCTTCGCAAGTAGGGCTTGTTCATCACCACTTGAGGATTCTTTATCGGAATCGTTGTATGTCGGCTTTTTTGCATGAGCTTTGAAGGCAATAGTTTTCTCCTTTGGTGTTGCTTCTTCAAAATCTTGCAAGTCGAGTTCATGGGTCATGAGCTTGCCCATCAAAGTTTCCAACGACATTGTGGTGAGGTCGTTTCCTTCAATAATTGCTGTGGCTTTTGGATTCCAGTTCTTTGTTAGAGCCCGCAGCACTTTTCTAATCTTCTCGTGATTGCTGTAATCCTTACCAAGAGATTGCAAAGGATTAGTTATATCAAGGAAACGAGTAAACATCTGTGTAATTGACTTACCGGGTTTCATCTTAAAAGATTCATATTCCTGAGTCAGTCTACTAATTTTGGATTCTTTCACTTGGGAAGTCCCTTCATGGGTTACCTCAAGGAGTTTCCAAATTTCGTGAGATGTCTTGCAGGTTGAAACTCTGTTGAACTCGGTTTTGTCAATTGCACAGAATAGTGCATTGATGGCTCGAGCATCAAGACTAGCCTTTGCTTTTTCAGCATCGGTGTACTTGTCATGCGGCTTTTCCATAAGAATATCTTCAACCACTGTAGGTGGTGGTTTCTTATACCCATCAATGACTATTGACCAAAGATCAAAATCTAGAGATTTAAGAAAGAAAGTCATTCGTGTTTTCCAGTACGTGTAATTTGTTCCATCAAATAGGGGAGGTCTATTTGTGGATTGCCCTTCACCGTTGAATATAGATTTCACGGCTGCCATATATATTTTCTCTAGGGTATGTTATATAAGAATATAACCTGGCTCTGATACCAATTATAGGATCGTTGAGCACCTCTAGAGGGGGGGTGAATAGAGTGCGTGTGTACAGCGGAAAAATAATCCCCAATTAAAAATTAAACTATGGCAGATATGTAAGAGACAGTAAATAAAGATAGAGAATTCAAACTCAGTGACACAGCGATGTATACTGGTATCCCTCTGAGAGAACTAATCCAGTCTCGAGTACTCTTGCTCGATGTTAATCCACTATGGCACAAGCTTTAACTGAGAGCTTGCAATCTCTTACAACACCGTGCTTGGTGACAAGCGCACGACCAGCTTCACAACACCGTGCTTGGTGACGAGCGCACGACCAGCTCCACAACAGAAAAGTTGTTGAAACTTGAACGACCTCTTTACAACTCTTGAGTAACCAAAAGACTCTAAATCAACTCTGATAGTACTGGCTTTTGGCTAAGAGAAGTGTAGGTGAGATTTGAAAATCTTAGATCGTTTTGAAAACACTTGAGTAGTAGAGAAGAGAAGATGAAGAATGAATTGATGATTTGAAACGAAAAGTTCTTCTCTATTTATAGGTGTTTTCACCAACCGAACTCGGGCAGAACTCGGACAGAGTTCGGGTGCAAATATCTCGCAAAGAGACGTTGCTCGCTGATTTGGAGGCAACAGAAGTTTGAATACAAACTGACCGAACTCGGTCAGAGTTCGGACCGAACTCGGGCCGAACTCGGCTATGAGTTCTGTCAGGAGATATTTAAAAATTCTTTTGTAAAAACAGTTTTCAAACATGTTTTGGTTATTTGTAAAATCATTTGAAAAGACTATTTTCGAAATATGTTTTTGAAATATTTGTAATCGAAAATACGAATGGTAAAAGTAAGCTTTTGAAATAAGGACAGTTTTAACCCTAAGCCAGTATTACCAAAATTGATTTTACAAAGTAATTCCTAGACTCAATAAAATATAAAATACAGAATAAAAAATAAGAACTGAGTCTTCAGAAGATTTGATGATGTTGACGCTTTGATTGATGTGGTACATCGTCCGTTGAATATAATTTCATGAATCCTAAAATGATTAGCAGCATTTTCTATATTTTGTGTATTGACTACAGTGTGTGTTGATTATCAAAATCGAGTGTGACCATGGAATGGGCCAACACAGTTTCCCTCTCAGAAACACCAGTTGTTGATCCTCTTCTTTTTCTTTAATTTCAGCCGGAAGATTTGAGTAAAATTCTCTTACTATTGTTTGGGAGATTTTCTCAAGACAGAATTTGTTCAGTTTCTCCAATTGATAGAATTTCAATATATCCAGGAAAGCTTCGTCTTCGACATCATCCATCTTAATTGATCTTTCAGGCATAACAGCCTTTTTCTTGAAATATTTAATGTAAATCTTCTTAGATTTAGAGTCTTTAAATTTTTTTACCTCCTCTCCAGCCTGGGACTTATTTGATGATTGCTCTTCCTCATCATTTTTCTCTTCTGATAAGGATTCAAAATCCTCAGAGTATGCTGATGACTCTGTATCCGTTGCCACCTTAGCCTTCGCTTGAGTACGCCTTCGATCTTCATAAGTTGAGTCTTTCGACGACTCTGTATCGAAGATAGATTTTCCGGTCTTTGTCGAGCAATGAGTTTTTTTAGCCTTTTTTGCACGTGGCTTGGCTGCCGTCTTCGCTTTCATCGTCGATGCCGCCGACGCTGCTTCCGTCGCTGCCCTTTCGGCCTCTGCCCTAGCGACCATAATCTTAGTTTTTGCCGCCCTTGCAAGTTCTGCCCTTCGGGCCTGTATCGCATCCCTTTGTGGATTCTTCCCCTTCGACGACGGTCGTTGTTTCTTCGGCGGCATTTTGATTAGAAGAGGGTTTGGGAGATGGTTTGGGAGAAGGAAGAAGGTTTGAGAGAAGAAGAGGGAAAATTCGACCGTCTTATATGACCGTAGAAAGTGGAAAAAATTAGAATAATTTTGAGTCTTAAATTAAATTTATTACTAGTATAAGACGGTCGAATTTATTACTATTAAATTTAAGAAATTACTTTTCAAAATTAAATTTATTACTATTATTACTAGTATATATCCATGTGAAATCACTACATAAACCTTTGGGATTTTGAGACCCTAATTTTAAAAACTACTTTCCAAAATTAAATTTATTACTATTATTACTAGTATATATCCACGTGTTCCGTATAAATTATTGAAAAATTTGGCAAAAAAAACGTGGTGGAAAGTGGAAACATGTTTATTTAAAAAAATTTGACAACATATTTAAGAATGTGAAGTTTAATCTCAATATTTCTATTTTTCGAATATTTGATTAAATTTTGGAAAATAAGAAGACTATGTACTTGAAAAGAGTAAAATTGAAACACTCAAAGTTGTCCTCTATTTTACTTTGTAATCATATTTAAGATGGATTTAACGGCAAGATTGACGCTGGCAGCATAATCAATTCTATGACGTAACAAGTCATTGATGGGGATATCGTCGCTGATATATGGATTTGACGTAACAAGATTTGTTAATTGAAAAATAGATAAAGAGTAATGCTATAGTTAGCAAATGGGTGTGAGTTGTAAGAAGGTTGTAAAAGTTTGATTGTAGCCGAAACCAAATTTAGTTAACAAAATATTATATTTCATTAAATCCCAGCTTCGTCACCGGAACATTCTCCGGCGAAGTATACAAGAGGAGGACAAAAAACTGTAAAAAACGAAAAAAAATAGAAAAATAAGAGGTCTACCCCTCACTGGCCTCGCGGAGGATCTCCGCAAAGTCCTGCAGGCTGCGCACACCCGCCCTATGGCACAGGCGGCGAAACGCTTCCCTCTTCTCCAAAGAATCTCGTTCCTCCGGAGTGATCGGCAACAGGTCAAAGTTGGGCACCGGATGAAGAGGTCGAGCGATGACCTCCAGTGACAACCCGCAGGAGGTCAGGAAGTCCGCAGCCGCTGCCAGCCAGTCATGGGCCAGAGGCGGTGCAGAGGGTGCTCCATACGGAGAGGCTCGGCGATGACTAGAAGAAGACTCTGGCAATAGTTCCCAACCAGATGATCTTTTTGGAGCCATGTTAAATGTGCAACCTACTCAGATGAATGGGGACCTCATGTATATATATACACGTTCCTAACCGACTCTTCTTATTCCTTATTGGAAGTTGGGGATATTCAATTTCTTATTCCTTATTGGAAGTTGGGGATATAATGCTACAGTTACAACCAAATGCTTACAACACTCTTACAACCTTCACCCATTTCTGACATGTGGGCCATGGCCCACATGTCAGCAATGGGTGAAGGTTGTAAGAGTGTTGTAAGCATTTGGTAGTAGACTTAGCATTATTGATGTCTTATTCCAAGCTTAGTTGGTTGTGCTGTTTGGCTTTTACATGGAAGGCCTAGGTTCGAGTCTGGTGTTTGGGTTATGTAGAATTTTTCTATTGTTAACATTTTTTGGGTGCTATTATATGCTTTTAACTTAGTATGGAACAATTTTTGGGACCGTTAATGGCCATTCTCCGTTCCTCTAACACGGAGAATGGTATTTTTAGGACGGAGAATGGTACATTTAGGACGGCGAATAGTACATTTAGGACGGAGAATGGTAAATGTAGGACGGAAAATGATACATGTAGGACGAAGAATGGTATATATAGGACGGAGAATATTACATTTAGGACGAAGAATGGTACATTTAGGACGGAGATAGGACGGAGAATGATACATGTAGGACGGAGAATGGTACATATAAGACGGAGAATGGTACATTTAGGACGAAGAATGGTACATTTGAGACTGTTCTGTAGGGATGTGAATTTTAAATAGTTTGGCTGTTTAGTTTTGTTTTGAATCTATATAAATTGGTTTTGAAGGCTGGTGAAGATGAATTAGTTTGGCTGTTTGGCTGTATAAATAGATTTTAAAGGATTGTGAAAAAGAAACCAATGTTTTCGTATCGATCACCATTAATTATGGTGAATGGCACTGATACCACTAATATGAGTGGAATTTGCACCGCCAGAATTCATTTTGAATAAGGTAAAATCTGTGTTGGAAAATGTCGAAATCTCTTGGATAAGATTACACTGAAATATTGTATTAATGGTAAAATCTGTGTTGGAAAATTTCGAAATCTCAGAAGTGAGCCGTCTTAGGCGTCATTATATCACAGTCCATTTTATTTATAAAAAAATTAATCATGTAAAGAATTATTGACAAAAGTAAAATTTTGTCAAAATGGAGAATCAAACTCATAAAAAATATTTTGTATGTAGACTAGTAAAAAATATAAAGAAATGCATGCATGCATGCATGCTAATGTTTTCACCATTCACCCCAGGAATGATTGATGATATCTAAATCATTATATATATCGTATCCAGGTTCCTCTGGGACTGGGATTACATCATCAAAGGGTCGTTTAAACGTCTGTATTAAATAACAAATTTTCCAGAGTTCGTCGTCGAAGTGCACGTTGAAGCACCCACGTATGTCGAGCACGCGAAGACCCTTGCAGTTGTATATGATAGATCGCAGCGTGTCTCCATTGAACATGTCGAATTCCATATGTAGGTGCTCAAGACGCGGCATCGAATCAGCTACGGCCTTTCCCTCCGTCTCGTTTTCCGTGTCCAGCACGAATCTGTTCCTGAGCATGAAATCTGGAGGGGGCATGTTCCTACTCAGCTTGACCAGACGGTGGCAATACTTTCCGACGGAAAATATTCCAGTCGATGTGATATAGAGGCAGTAGCTAATGTCGAGTTCTTCCAGCACCGGAAGAAACTTCAAGTGTCTCACGAAAGTTTCATCACTCACGTCGCACTTCGGAATGCGCAGTACCCTTAGAAATTTCCTACTGTAATATAAAAATAGGAAAACATCAATAGAAATTAACAAAAGTGTACGTAAAATTTTGTAATAGAAAAAATAAAATATTAGAATAAGACCAAATAAAATTTTACACTGGCCTTAAACATGCAAAACAGAAGGCTGCTTCGTCGAGCTTGTACGCGAAGAAGGACCCTAGATATCTCCCACTGCGAGCTACGAGCTTCTTTACGGTCAAACTAATCTCAGCGGTTTGCTGGGTCCTCCGGCACCACTGTACCAAGTCGACGTTAGACCAATAGTTTAAGGGACAGTTGAGCGCCTTCCACCACGAACGGCAAACTGGGGCCACGTTGCACATTACCTCATCCGTCGGCATCCCCGACAGTACCAGTATCATCGAGAGAATCTCGGTAGGGATGACGGCCCATCCACTGCCGTTGATCTTGCTCTTGCTCCTCTCCATTGCGACTGTTCTTCTTCTTCTCTCCTTTGTTTCTCTCTACTCGGATGGGTTCTCATCTTTGGAAAAGGCTATTTAACCCCTCGTTTAGGGGGTGTAACCCGCTCGTGGAGGGGTGTGACCGAACAAGGCACGAATCTATTGAAAAATAACGGTAATGCCACTGTATTAATATTAGCAATTAGTCGTTTGGGCTTCCAACGTATTTGGGTGATGCCATCTCCCATTATGTGACATCTGACATGGCAAATGACATAATAACTGACATGGCAAATTTTAACCCCAAAAATTAATTACCCAAATTTTTTTAATGTTAATGTTAATGTTAATGTCAATATTAATATTAATATTAATATTAATGTTAATGTAATGCTAATGCTAATATTAATGTTAATATTAATATTAATATTAATGTTAATGTTAATATTAATTAATGTTAATTTAATATTAAATTATTTATTTACTATTAATGTTAATTTTAATATTAATTTTATTGTTAAATTTTGTCATGTCAGCTGTCATGTTAGCAACTATGTCATATGCCACATAATGGAAGATGGTATCACCCAAATTTTTTGGGAGCAAATAGCATTTTCGTAATATTAGTTTTAATTATATTGTAAATTTTAAATTAACAAAAAAGCCAATATAGATTTAATATTAATACTACTGTTAAATTTTCCTGATCATACCTCGATACTTACGATTGTCGACCGAGTTACCGTTTTCATCATTATCAAGTTTTTACCGAAATCATCGTCCTCGCTGGGGCGTGATGCCGCACGAGCCTGGAGTTACGCTCGTGCAAGGCAAGATAACAGATTCATAATAGTTTTTATAGCACAAATTGATAACATAAGAAGTGGAAGGAAAACGTAGTATACAACAAGAATCCCTTTTATTGATAATGAACTGAAGGTTACAATGGCTCTGAATAGCCCAACTTAACATGCCAATTGGCTACAACGCTCATGATCTCTCTAGCTCACAAAGGAGTACATTATTCTATACATTATGCCTCTTTATAGCCAACAAGTAGTCTTCGGCTGAACATCTCCATGTCGCAAGTCCGAACGCCAATACGGTAGCTCCTCTTGAACGCTAAGGATTCCATGCCACGGCACGTCCAAGCCGAGCCCCGCCTCGAGCCGAACATATCCTGATCTTGTCTACTATCGTGTCCCTGCGGCAGATACAGTTAGACATAATCTTAACATAAACATAGTGATCGTGCTCATCTATGTCCCATTTCGCCTAGCCTGCAAGGTTAGAACTTTACATAAGAGATCATATCATTTCACTCAACCAACCAACCGTAAACTTAAGCATATGCATAAGGGTGGCAGGACCTGCGCCTGCACCCAGCACTAATCTCAGCCCACCGGCCCTATCTATATGAAGGTCACGGTGTTTCGCACCGTAATACATCTTTGGCATCCTTATGTGTAAGACTATGATCGCTTCGATACGGGTTGCTAGCCCAATATCCGAAGGATCCCAAACTTACTGATATTATAACTGTTGTTAGATAGTAGAACTAGACAGCGTTCTACGTCATTTCTGCGGTGTAGGTTGGGACTCTGTCACGCACTCATGCCCTTACTCCGGGTGCGGGTCGTGACAGGGTGCGCGAGAAAGGAACAATGTCGCTACCGATTCGGTTGGGACCGATAGGTCAGAATCGGCCGGGTCGATCGAGCGGGAATGGTTGTATTAAGATTCATTCCATGTTATGGAATAGCTTCTCTGGAACCAAGTCCCATATTCAGCGGGTTGCAGGTGATCGCGTAGGCGACATCAGCGCAGCCAACCAGTCGCTCGCTTGAAGCAAGTCTAAGGCGAGTGGCTGACCTCCTTCGCCTCGTCCCTCTTCGATGTCACTGGCATCACAAGCCATCCTGGACGTATAGCTTTGTTAATCGGGATCCTTTCAACGCAAGTAGCTAGCTCCGATGCAAGTTCCCGCTTAACCTGTGCTGAAACCTTATGCACGACTATACCCTGTTTCCTCCTAGGCCGAAACGGTCCCATGGCCCCGGGTTGCTACTCGAGGAAACTACCGCCTTGTCGACAAGTTGTCCATAACCGTGCGAAGACATATTTTTCTTTTAGTTATTAAGATATAGCCTATATTATCTTTGAAAACTCAATCCCTTTCCCGTGTTTGTGTCCTTGCATTTATCCTTTCATTCGCAACAACATTATCGATTTACCTAGGAAGGGTGTCAAGAAAAGAAGGGTCAGCCACTCACCTTGAGTTTACTTCAGGCGAGAGAATGGATCTTAATTCAACCGTTCCTGTTCGATCGAGTCAATCGATCCCGACCTATCGGTCCCGACCGAATCGATAGCGACAGTGTTCCTTTCTCGCGCACCCCGTAGACGGAGCACGGGGCACGATGTAGGGACGGGGCACTACAGCTATAGACTAAGATATCGTCCATGAGCACTATCACGAACTGATCCAAATAGTGTATGAAGATACGATTCATGGGGCCCATGAATACGGCTGGCACACTGGTCGCTCCAAATGGCATAACAAGAAAATCCTAATATCCATACCTCGATCTGAATGATATCTTCGGGATGACTTGCTCTCTGACTCTGATCTGATGGTACCTTCATGACCGCAAGTCAATATTCGAGAATACAGCCGCTCCCTTGAGCTGATCAAATAAGTCATTAATGTACGATAATCAACACATAATCTTGACGTACCATCCTTCTTCTTCACAAGAAGCATCGGTGCTCCCCAAGGCAATCCACTAGCATGAATGAATCCTTTGGTTCTGAGTTCTTCAATCATCTTGTACAAGATTTCCAACTTTGAAGGTGCCATCCTGTAGACTCTCTCCGATCCTGGTGCCGTCCCTGGAATCAAGTCGATGGTGAAAACTCTGCCTCACCGAAAAATGAAAACTCTGTCTCACCGGAAATACCAAAAATAATCCTGCCAATATGGCATTCTATTCTTGTGTATTGCTCCTTCAACCAATCCATTCCTAGGCCAAGGGACCGATTCGGCCCGCCGCAAAAGTGTCTTTGTCTAACCCAGCTATAGTCCGTGATGGCTTGACATTGCCAGTGGCCTTCACACCCTTTCACCGCTTAACAAATGTACGTGACACAGGACGGTGCTTGCTATACTTCGATAGCCCAACAAAACTCTTTTCTAATGTGTTCGTGCAACGACTTGACAAGCAAGGGCTACGCCAAGCCTTGCATCGAGGGAACGTGCTGTGCACGCGTTCGACTTGAACAATCAAGTTCTTTGGGTGCATAGACTTAAGCAAGAAGCAGTGAAATACGACTTAAACTACGGGACAAGCGAATGTTAATATTAATTGTAGTTCCAATTACATTTTAAATAAAAAAGAATGCAATTTTAACTTTAACTAGTTTGAAGTAAATGTTAAATCAAAAACTCTTTTAAGTTATAGTATTAATATTAGTTTCAATAATATTGTAAATTTTAAATTAACAGTCATGCCACGGTATTAGAAACCTAGCTAGCTGATGTCACGCTGCTCGGGGCTCGGTTAGTGTTCGTCTAAACTCGTACGTGCGAACTAGTTATTAGTAATGAAAATCAAAAATTGAATTTTAAGTTTAAAATCTAGTCGAGCTCGATCCTTCCTCTTTATCCTATCTCCCACACTATCTCTTTCTCTCTCTCTCTCTCTCTCGGGTTCTCTCTCACTGGTTGTGTTCCTTACATAACAGATCCCGTAGCATTAAATACTCTGCATGCGTTATCCTACACAATTTAATAATAAACACTGATACCATATCATTAGAAGAGTAAAAGTTGTCTTGGAAGTTGTAAAAAATTACTTTGTATTGTCTTCTCAATACTTTTTTGCATTGGAGCTGACTTTTTAAACTTATTGTCATTTGTGAATATAATGAATTGCCGTCTATGTAAGATATTATCTTCTGCCTCATGCCACATAGGATACACAACACATAACAAGACAATAGGGTTTCGTAGCATTAAATGCTGTTGCATGCGTTATCCTACAGAAGAGGGCCACGTGGAGAATGATGTTGCATGCTTCATCATGCGTTATTAGCTACACAATTTAATAATACATGTACCCAGAAGACGAAAAAGTTGTGTTGTTGGAAGTTGTTTCCTTAAAATTATGCTTGCTCCTAGAATCAGTCAAGATTTTTTATGAGCCATCAAAAGAGGGCCACGTGGCAGAGTTACAAGGAAGACGAAAAGGTTGTGTTGTTGCCTTGCTGGAAGTTGTTTCTTCCTGAATAATACTTTTTGTACCTCCAAATTGCACTTTCAAACTGTCCATCCTTACGTGGCAGCTGACGTGATATGTTGATCTGACAGCTAACGTGGCAATTTTTTTTTTAAATAAAACTAAAAATAAAAATTAACATTAAAGTTAATGTTAACATTAAATTTAATATTAATATTATCGTTAACATTAACAATAATATTAATATTAATATTAACATTAACATTAACATTAATATTAACATAAATTAATATTAACATTAAATTAGCATTGATATTAACGTTAAATTATTATGGAGAAAATTGGGTAGTTAACTTTTTGGATTAAAATAAGTCATGTCATCAGTCATGTCAGATGACACACACTATTATTTAACATGCCACATCAGATGGGAGGGCTATATATTAGAGGGACAATTTGGAGGTACGAATACAACATTACTCTTTCTTCTTGTATTGTTTCTTGTCCTTCGTTTCTTCTGCTGGTTTCTAACACACTCTATTTTCTTCAATGTCGACGTCACATGGAGAAACTGATCGTCGTGTGAAAGATTTAGTCGATGAATTCCTTTCAAGAGGAGTGTCAGATGATTTGGATGATGAGCAAAGTTTGGAAGATGTTAACTTAGGAGACAGTAAAGAACAAGATGAAGAAAATAATGGAAGAATGCATCATAACGACGACGACGACATCAACGCAAACAACGAAATGTTATTTTGTATCACTCTTTCTAATGGATTTAAGAAATGCATTATATTTTTACATTTATTTCTCATGTTTATTTTGTTTTATTCTGTTCTTAGGGACGACGGTGAATCTCCATTGGATTTCGATGCAGCGACGATGAAAAAAATATTGCAGTCTGCCAACATTAACAAAGATCCAAAACATCTCTTAGAAGAAGATATTGTTGGCCTACAGTTCAACTCTATTGAAGAAGCAGAGACATTCTACCGGATATATTCAAAAGCATATGGTTTCAGTATTAGAAAGAACGAGGTAAAGAAAAACAAATCTGGGATGGTGATGGTCCGTAGTTGGTGTTGTTCGAATGCAGGATTCAGACACAAGAAATACAAGAAAGCTCCTAACAGGGTTCGTGAGCCAAGAAGTGAAAGCAGAAGTGGTTGTAAAGTAATTTTTCGTATTGGGTACACCGATAAAACAAAGATGTGGTTCGTCAAAAAATTTCATGTACATGACAACCATATCCTGGCGAATGATTATGAAACAGTTTTTTTGAGATCCCATCGTACGATATCACCCGCAGAGTTGGAAGAAATTAAGCTTATGAAGCAATCAGGGATGGGGACTGGACAGATATGGAATTTAATTATCCAGAAGAAAGGTGGCTGGGATAAGGTTGGATGGACGAGAAAGGATTTATACAACACTCTAGCTCAAGATAGTAGAGCACTAGACGATGTTGATGCTACGACAACACTTACATTTCTTTAATCTAAGGAGGGCAGTGACCCAGATTTCTTCTACGCGTACAAGGTAGACGAAGATTCCAGATTGACCCATCTCTTTTGGGCTGACGGTGCATGTCGATTCGATTACGAATTATTTAGAGATTCACTAGCATTCGATTCTACATATAAAACAAATAGAAGTCAAATGTCGTTGGTGGTTCTAGTGGGTACAAACAATCATGCGAAGACTTGTGTGTTTGGGTTTGCAATGATCCATAATGAGACTGCAGAGACATATTCTTGGGTTCTAGAAAAATTCCTAGAGTGTATGAATGGCAAATTACCAGTGATAGTTCTCACGGATGGTTGCAGATCCATGAATAAAGCAATTGAGGATTTAATGCCCAGCGTAGTTCATCGAACGTGCTCATGGCATATCCTAAAAATGCTGCCAAACATGTACACCGAGAGGGTTTTCACAATAAACTGAGTCTTCTGATAGAAAGGTACATCGCACACTTGCTACTTTACTTTGAAGTATGTTGTTGTTACAATATCACAACTTTAGTTACTGTCCATGTTTTCTAAACAGGTACTATTCAGTCGAAGAATTTGAAAATCGTTGGCAGCAGATGCTAACAGATTATAATGTAGAGAACAATGAGTGGACCACTGCATTGTACAGAACGAGGCAGCGATGGGCGGACACATTCCTACGTGGAAATTATTTTAGCGATTCTACTGCAACAAATAGATGTGAATCTATGAACGCATTTCTGAAAAAGTTTTTGAATGAGAAGCTGCCACTATGGAAGGCCCTTCAAAATTGTGACTACGGTTTGGCGGCCTTACGTTACGACCAGATGAGTAAGCATGTCACTGATAAACTCTCAACACCAGTTGTGAATCAAACTAGCATGGCCGTAATAGAAGGTAAATTTGTCATACTTTACACTAAAACGGTGTTTATAGAGGTAAGGAAGGAAATCACACGTTCTGATGCATATACTGTTCTCCATCATCACATCATAAGAGAGGCAGAAGTTTGCACTGTCCAAAAGTATATGTCGCCAAACAGTGTCAACCGAAAGGTTACATTTGATCCGGCAGACAACATCATAAATTGTGAATGCTTGTGGATGGAGACCAAGGGTATTCCTTGTAGGCATATTTTTTTAGCAATGAAGAGATTACAAATTAGAGATATTCCAAAGAACTTGATAAAATCTTGTTGGCTCAAGGATTGCAAAGAGAGTTATCTCTCCGGACCTGGCTCAGAAAGAAGATTCATCCACCCAGACAGTATTGAGAGCAGAAGGTATGATGGTATTAGTGAACAAGTTAATCTGTTTACATACTATTGTAAAAAATCAAGCAAAATTCAAGAGAGGGGAACAGAGTTGTTGTCGTCTGTTCTGATGGAGTTGAAAGAAATGGTGACCGATATTGGTGAAGAAGAACAAATGGTAGCTGATGCAGTTCATGGAGTGCATGAAGCTTTAAAAGAGCCAAATTCGGTAGCAACAAAAGGAAGGCCTTCTCAAGGAAAATCAAGCCAGCCTACAGAAAGTCAGCCTATCCCCAAGCCTAGAACTTGTAGAGTTTGTAAAAAATTGGGTCACGATTTTCGTAATTGTAAAGTACGAAAGCAAAATAGCGACAAAGAGCAAATGGAATAAAATGAAACGTCGTTGACTTAAGACAATGTCTTTCTTATGTGGCAAGATGTCATTCACACGAGACAATTAGATAAAAAATATGTTTTCCAATGCAAAAGTTTGAGAAGACAATTAGATAAAAATGGAGAATATCAAATTCCAAGTTCAAAACGGAGAATATCAAAAATGGAGAAAATATGTTCTCCGTGCAGTTCAAAACGGAGAATATCATTCTCCGTTTCAAAAGACACGAAGAATATCATTCTTCGTTTCAAATTAAAACGGAGAATGAACATTCTAATGTGTTTTTAACACTGGAAATCTTATTCTCCGTTTTAAATTAAACGGAGAATGCCGTTCTCCGTTCCAAATTAAACGGCGAATAGAATTCTCAATCATTTTAATACTGGAACGGCATTCTCTGTGCAGTTCAAAACGAAAAATATAAATCTCTGTTACAAATGAAACGGAGAATTTCATTCTCCGTTTCAAATTAAAACGGAGAATGAACATTCTAATGTGTTTTTAACACTGGGAATGCTATTCTCCGTGTAATTCAAAACGGAGAATGCTATTCTCCGTTTAATAAAACACGGAGAATGCTATTGTGGTGTTGTGGTTACAATGCTAGACTTGTATTTAAGAGGTCATTGGTTCAAATCTTGACTATAACAAAATTTTGTTTTATTTATACTTTTTTTGTAAGTTATGTATGGGGCCCATTTAAAAGGGAAAAAACTTTGATATAGTAGGGTGTATCAAAGTTTTGATACCCCCTATGTATGACATGTGGGCCCTTTCTGCTTTATAAAATGTGTACACATATATATACACGTAAATTTTGAGAGGGCCCACATGTCAAACATAGGGGGTATCAAAACTTTGATACCCCCTACTGTATCAAAGTTTCTCTCATTTAAAAGTTAAGTAAAATTGAGGAAAAAACTTTGAAACAGTAGGGGGTATCAAAGTTTTGATACCCCCTATGTATGACATGTGGGCCCCTCCTACTTTGTAAAACGTATAAACATATATATTTACACATAAATTTTGAGATGGCCCACATGTCATACATAGGGGGTATCAAAACTTTGATACCCCCTACTGTATCAAAGTTTCTCTCATTTAAAAGTTAAGTAAAATTGAGGAAAAAAAACTTTGATACAGTAGGGGGTATCAAAGTTTTGATACCCCCTATGTATGACATGTGGGTCCCTTCTGCTTTGTAAAACGTGTAAACATATATATACACACATAAATTTTAAGATGGCCCACATGTCATACATAGGGGGTATCAAAACTTTGATACACCCTATTGTATCAAAGTTTCTCTCATTGAAACCCTCATCAAAGTTGGCAAAATTCGAAGGTGCAGATTTATTGGTATTAATGGCATATAAATGGCAGTAGTTGGGAGAGTTTGTTCTAGTCTTACTTAGCTTTACTTGAGAAGGGGCAGATGCATTGGTATTGATGGAAATTAATTGAATTGAATTCGAAGTGGCTGCCACTTGGCGCCTGAGTCCGAGTTGTTCCATGCCTATAAATGGCAGTAGTGTAGGGAGAGTTTGTTCTCGTCTCACTTAGCTTTTCTTGTGGAGATGGACTCTACCGATCCTCCGCCTTGGCAAGACGCTTTCCTTTTGGTTGTCGACCTCCTCGTTCGAAGAAGCTTTGGTGGTGAAGTCCTTCAGAAGACTGAGATGTGCCTGGGTTTGGCTTTAGTGCCAACCCACGCTCAGTCGAAGCGCCCGTACGTTTATTCGCTCGGACTATGCACGGTGTTCCTTTGCCGCAAGGAGTTCCTTTGTTCGACGTGTTCCATTGGTCCGACGATGCACGATGGTGAAGTCCTTCAGAAGACTGAGATGTGCCTGGGTTTGAATTTATTGCCAACCCATGCTTTGTCGAAGCGCCCGCACGTTGATTCGCTCGGACTATGCACGGTGTTCCTTTGTCGCAAGGAGTTCCTTTGTTCGACGTATTTCATTGGTCCGACGATGCACGACGAAGTAATTTGCCTCAAGGAATTCCTTTTCCTCAGGGCGTTCTATTGCTCGGAAGAATGCAATATGAAGTGAATTCCTTTGCAGGTCCTTTGCCTCAAGGAAAGAGTCTTGCCAAGGTGGGGGATCGGTAGAGTGCATCTCCAGGACGAAGAAGGATGCCTTTTCACGGTGCTCTGCCTCAAAGAATTCTTTTGCCTCAGTGAGTTCCTTTGCTCGGACGATGCACGATGAAGTGATTTGCCTCAAGGTGTCATCCAACGGTTTCTATGCTCTGATGATGCACGATGAAGTAATTTGGCTCAAGAAATTCCTTTGCCTCAAAGCGTTCCATTGCTCTGACGATGCACGATGAACTGAATTCACTTCATTGTGCATCGTCAGAGGAATGGAACTCCTTGAGGCAAAGGAATTCCTTGAGGTAAATCACTTCATCGTGTTTCGTCAGAGCATAGGAACCTTTGGATGACTCCTTGAGACAAATCACTTTATCGTGCATCGTCGGAGCAAGAGCAAGATGAATTCCTTGAGGCACAGGAACAGAAGCAAAGAAATTCCTTGAGAGCAAAGGACCTTGCAAAGGAATTCCTTGAGGCAGAGCACCTTGCAAAGGCATCCTTCTTCATCCTGGAGATGTACTCTACCGATCCTCCATCTTGGCAAGACTCTTTCCTGTTGGTTACTGGAAGAGCCACAGGGTTTGGGTTGATTGCCAACCCACACTCTGTCGAAGAGCTCGCACTTTGATTCGCTCTGACTATGCACGGAGTTCCTTTGTTCATGGAGTTCCATTGCTCTGACTATGCACGGAGTTCCTTTGTTCAGGGAGTTCCATTGCTCTGACGATGCACGATGAAGTGATTTGTCTCAAGAAATTCTTTTGCCTCAAGGAGTTCCATTTCTCTGCGATGTCCGTACGCAGCTCACATTCAACTTTTTTCTTGATAGTAGGATTTTATGTAGTAGTTCAGACTTTCATATGTAAATAAAAGTCAAACTTTTCATGGTTTAACAATGTAAATGTAACTCAAAAATAATTTTATTATAAAAGACAGAGCAGAGCAGACATTATAAAAGACAGAAGTTCCTTGCCCATTACATAATTACGTTATTGTTTTACAATGTCATTGCTTGGTTGGTGGTTTTACATATTCTCTTGAAAGCAAATTCTTAGCCCATACAAACCTCATCATTGTAGTTTTCTTAGCCCATACCAACCTCGTCATATTCTCGTCAGAAACCGGTATTCTTCAAGGAACCAATAACTGGCTCAGGTAAACGGCCAACATCTTGATTGACCTCCTCCATAAGATTTAGCATTGGCTTGAAGGTAGAACGGAAAAGTCTTGAATCCTTATTCCTGTCAGATTTTTTTCTACAAAAAAAAAAAAAGGTCGAAGAATGGCCATTCTTATGGGTTTTAACACTGGGAACGGCATTCTCCGTGTAAACTAATACGAAGAATGTCATTCTCCGTTTCAAATGACACGGAGAGTGTCATTCTCCGTTTAAAATAAAACGGAGAATGAACATTCTAATGTGTTTTAACACTGGAAATGTTATTCTCCGTTTCAAGTTAGACGGAGAATGACATTCTCCGTTCCAAATTAAACGGCGAATAGAATTTAACATTCAAATACGTTTTATGACGGAGAATGTCATTTTTCTTGTAATATATACAGAATTTGCGAACATAAAATCAAAGTTATACCTTCTGTTTGCACTTCTTTTTGTTTAGCAACTTTTTTCTTTTTCTTTTGTGCAACTTTCTTAGAATAGGGTTTTGGTTGTTCTCCGTCTATTGCTTTTGGATTTTCTGTAACTGGTGCATGTTCTCTAATTGGTGATGCTGCCGGTGATGATTCTGCCGCTGATGTAGACATGGTGTGAATATTGCGAATAGGGAGGAAGATTTGAAGATTTTGGAGGAAAATGACCTAGGTTTGAGTACAGAGTGGAGTATAGAAGAAGTGGAAGAATCGAAACGATTTTCTTTTTTTTTAATAAAAGGGTTCGGGGGTGTTTTGAATTAATTAGAAGGACAAAAATGTCATTCGATGGAAGAGCAAAAGACTCATTTCTGCTTAATTATATTAATTTGAAGGGCAAAAATGATTCTGCTTAATCAAAAAGAATCGAAGTCGTTTGGCAAAAATGTCATTACAACTCAACAAAACAAATGAACATAATACATTAGGGGTTTCAATACATTAGATATAAAAGAAGAAGAAAAAAAATCATCGTCTTCCATATTCAATCATTTCAGATTGGACTTCTTTTAGCTCTTCATTGTGCTCTGAAGTTGTAATCCATTCAGCAGCTTTGCGTCTTTCCATTCCCGCATCAAACTGCATATAACAAACATAACATCAAAAAAATTGCTCTAAAAAGTGTAAGTTTTTGACGACATATTTTCAGAATTACATCGAGAGAACGGTAGTCTAGACTACATCGGTCTTTCATGAATGCAATTACAAAAATCCCACAATCAACAGAATTGCCTTGGCGGGGAACATAAGAAGGACGTTTTATTGCAAAAGTAGAAAAGCTGAACCTAGCATCTCTCAACTTCAAAATCTCTTCTTCGAGAAAGAGATCCAAATTTGAAAACTATAATTACCAGAATACAATATGTATTAGTATACCGCGTATCTTGTACCCAATTCATAAAAATTGATGAATATGAGCTTACTATTTCTTTTATGACTGTTTTGTTTTGAATCGGATCATCTTTAGATGCAAGTGAGTCCCAAATTTCAACAGTCCTTTTTTTAACCAGAACTCTTGCAAGAGTATAGTGTCCGTCCAAATGAATGTGTATGTATATCTGAATCAGGATTAATTAGGTAAAACAAATTAGTAAATTTTCAAAAAATTAGGATTAATATTTAAACAGAAATACATTAATACCTCGTTACAAGTGCTTAAAGATCCCATGTAATCCTGAAAATATTTGTACTTCTTCCATATTTCATGAAGCTTTTTGTTGGATGGAGGTAACGTTTCTTTCTACATACACATCAACTAATACATTACGAAGGACAAACAAACGAGAAAATTGTTAATGCATATGTATTGAAGAATAAAATGCTCACTCACCGATATCTTTATTGGTAAAAACTATACATTAGCTTTATTGGAGGTTCTTTTTCGTTCCTCCGCGGTGAGAAGAGCAGAGACAATGCCTACAATCTGAATAAATCATTAAAAATATAAACGATGGAATCGAAGTAAACATAGATGGCATCTAAGAAGAAATATACTCTCTATACATACCCCATTTCCAATTCTCGTTAAAGGAGCTAAGGTCTTCATCTCAAACCGAGACACATAGATTTTGTTGCAAGATGAAATTATTTCTCTAAGAAAAGAAACGAATAAATTAGGAGAAAAAAACTGTTGGAATTAAATCAAAACTCATATTACTTATTCGTCAGGTCTATCATCGACAAAAATATAGTCGTAATAACTCGAAGAACCACTAGTACAATTACTAGGCTTCGAGGTTGAACCCCTTGTTAAACTTTTCGATGGTGTGACCGGATCTAAATTTCCATGCATTCTTTTAGAAGAACAGCTAAAGTTGGTTTCTTCTGTAGGGGACAATGCGAGAATTCGGTCCAATGCTTTACTACGAGACTGTAGCTCCACGTCCTCCTCATCGGAAGAAGATTCAACGGAAACCACCTTCACATTATTAAATGCTCCAGATGAAGATGCCTTCTTCAAAGCTGGAGATTCTTCAATCTTCTCAAAACGTCGAGATAAATTCATTTGTTCAATTTCTAATGAAAAAAGTTTAGAATTGATCTTTACAACTTCAGCTGAAATCGTCGACAGATGTTCTTCAATCTTGCGCAACATACGCGGAATGAAGGTTTCATTTAGAGCTGACAACCAATCTTCTACGTCTTCTACATTTTCCACCACACGAGTAGACATCTTGAGAATAAGAAAACTATTGTATTTCAGAAAACTATTCTATGTATTTCAGAATGAATAATAGTACTATGAAACAAGAAAACTATTGTATATATAGCAAGAGAGAAGTACAAAAAGTGAGGAAGATGGAAAGACAAATAAATTTCGAGACTAGCAAACAATCTACTAGCCGTTTGATTAAGGAGGGCTCGAGGAAGATTCTACTAGCCGTTTGAAAAATACAAAAGGTTATCATGATCAAATTCAATTAAGGAACTCTATAAGAGGTTTAATTCCGCTTGATTGAGGAACTCGACGAAGTCCGCCGCGAACCGGAACTTCTTCTTCTTTCCTTCTTCATCTCCGTTTCGCCTTCCACCACCACCACCATGGCTTGTAGCTTTATAACAAAAATATTAAATTGTTAGATGAAACAAAAAAACTAATTACGGAAATATTACTAAATCAAAATCAAACAGAACACATATTCATAGAAAATATGAGATTAAAGATGAAAGTGTCACAGAAGCAACACCACAATTTTACAACAACTAAGCAGACTCTGCTAAGCAATAACTAAAATTAGGGATTGTGTCCTCCTTGGATTTAATTTACACAAAGAAGAGATTTGAGAGTACGAGCTTTTATCGACTTCCTAAATGTACCATTCTCCGTCCTAAATGTACCATTCGTCGTCGGTGTCCTCATCTAGATCGCCAGCGGCGGTGGTGTCGTCTACATCGCCTACAGACCTGGACACACTGTGTCCTTAGGGATTGTGTCCTCCTTGAATTTAATTTACACAAAGAAGAGATTTGAAAGAACGAGCTTTTATCGGCTTCCTAAATGTACCATTCTCCGTCCTAAATGTATCATTCTCTGTCCTAAATGTATCATTCTCCTTCCTAAATGTACCATTCTCCGTCCTAAATGTACCATTCTTCGTCCTAAATGTACCATTCGTCGTCGGTGTCCTCATCTAGATCGCCAGCGGCGGTGGTGTCGTCTACATCGTCTACAGACCTAGACACACTGTGTCCTTAGGGATTGTGTCCTCCTTGGATTTAATTTACACAAAGAAGATATTTGAGAGAACGAGCTTTTATCGGCTTCCTAAATGTACCATTCTCCGTCCAAAATGTATCATTCTCCGTCCTAAATGTACCATACGTCGTCGGTGTCTTCATCTAGATCGCCAGCGGCGGTGGTGTCGTCTACATCGCCTACAGACCTGGACACACTGTGTCCTTAGAGATTGTGTTCTCCTTGGATTTAATTTACCCAAAGAAGAGATTTGAGAGAACGAGCTTTTATCATCTTCCTAAATGTACCATTCTCCGTCCTAAATGTACCATTCGTCGTCGGTGTCACCATCTAGATCGCCAGCGGCGGTGGTGAAGTCGTCTACATAGCCTACAGACCTGGACACACTGTGTCCTTCCTTTCCGGCCGACACACAATTATTGTTTTATATACGTAGTTGCACAAATTATTAAATTACCTGGACGAAAGAGAAAGTAAATATGAGTTAATTTAGGGTGTTCATTGAAAAATTGCATTGAAGAATGACCTGCTATAGCAAGTTAACAAGAGGTCAAAAGTCAAAAACAACATTAAATGATATCTCCTGCATTATTTCATCTGAATTTAATCTGAACCGTTGGATTAACATCCAACGGTCCAGATTTCGGATATATCGATACATCCAAAATGGATGGATGTATTGTAGAATTTTCCATATATATATATATATATATATATATATATATATATATATATATATATATATATATATATATATATATATATATAAACTCTTAATTATTTCTATTAATCTAATTATTCTAAATAGATAACTAAGAAACCATCACTATTAATAAGCACAACTGTCCGAGCTCTAGCCTAGTGGTCCGGACACCCGGACGGCCGACACGGTTCGAGTCCCCGAGTCAGTCCCCCAATCGTTTGTACGTGTGAAATTATTTTAAGAAAAAGGAAAAACTGACCTTCTCCTTCGCAAAGTTTTGGGATTCCATTCAAGTAGAAGTAGGAGCCTGCACTTGCTCCCGGACACAACTGTCAACTGCCATCCCCGAACCAAACTCTTCCCTGACTGACAAACTCACACACACTGTCACCCAAGCTGTCGTCGTCGGCCTTCCCCAAGCAACCATGTTCGTCGGAATCATCTTCCAAATTGAAGAACCGTCATAACATGCGTGCGAACACATATTTGTCGAGTCAAAAAATCGCGTTTCATTGAAGAAACTTCGTAAGACGTTTTCATGCGATCCAAATGTTGGATGGCCAATCCTTTCCTCAGCATCATAGCTAGTATATACCCACCTTCACTCCGGCAAATTTTCAATATCAAAATCGGTAGTCAAGCTGCACATTTAAACTGTCTTAAGTTTTAACAATTTAGGAGCGGCAACTTTGTGCAGCAGAAAACATATACAAAGAAATAACTTAGATGAATTAATAGCAATTAGGCCTCGTTTGGTAAACTGTATTGTAATCATACTCGCAATATAATTAAATAGAATTATTTGTTTATTTTATTATATTACGATTACAACTACATTACAGTTAACCAAATAGGGTCTTAGTCTTATCTTGATAATAGATTATCCTTCTAACTAGTGATACGCTTTTGAATTTTTTTTTTTTTCAAATATAATTTTCCTTAGACATCCTATTCTGAGAGGTAATTCTAAATAAGAAATAGTGAGTAGTTTTTTGTTTTTTGCAAATGAAATTGAAGGCCAACTGATCGTGCAAATCATTAGCAACCCTAATAAGAAATAAAGATGTTTTTGAGTAATTGACTTTCAAACCTATAAACAACTTGAAACATGTAAAATATGTATTTGAGGAAGTCAAAATACTCGAACTAGGGGAGGGAATAGAATATAATCAATATATGACTCGAAATTTCCAATTCCGTGACAAAACCTTCTTGCTTAGCTTGAGTCAAAGTTCTCAAGCTCGTCTCATCGTATCAAACAATTCTAATGGGTGGTGAAGTAATTTGCTTGGATACGTAATGGGCTTAGAAATTGGGCCGAGTAAGGGCCGAACATCCCCTCCTTATCACCAAGCTTATCATCAAAACTTAGTAATCTTGATTACTTGATTGGATGGTCATAGCAACAATAATCTTGACCAGGCAAACGACTTAATGCGAATGGCACGAATGACGACATTATTCCAGCTGATGAGTGCAAATAACCATAGTTAGCAAATCAAGCTAGTCTTTTTCAGTCCCATGTTCTGATACTCAGGGCTGGTACTGGAGTAAGTCCGACAAGATTTCAGACTTGGATAATCTTTCTCTACTCAGGGCGACCTTTCAGGTCCAGCGTGACCAGCAAAAAATCGGGGTCGCAGGTGACCCCTGTTAGAATTTTTTTCACTTTTCTTGCTTAACAAATCTGCAACAATAAAAAATAAAAGTAAACGTTACCGGCCTCTGGGGAAGTCGCCCACGTATAGCACTGCCCTAAGAGTTAATCCGGGTCTATGTACAGACTTTATCCGAATGCTCATAGTGATAAACTTTTTGCTCCACCGGAATCTACTTGTCGCACATGACGCAGAGAGAATGACCATCGACTTAGCTTTGCCCATAGCAACAACGAAGACGAACAGAATTTGGAGGAAACGAAAAATATAGAGAGCTTTCGCAACGAAGCTTTCAGTGTATTCCGAGAATGAAAAGAGAGCTCAATATGTAGGCTTCAATTTTGTAACTGTAAGCTGGATTAAAGGACACAATTATGCTGGATAAAAACACAAATAAAACGTGTCTGTAACGTTCGGATTAAATGTCCAACGTTTAGAATATTGTTGAATTTCAAAACGGTCAAAAAATTTAAAGGAGTAAAAAAAAAGTTTAGAATTTCAGCCAGAACTCCAATAGTCAACACGCACGTTGAGCCGAGACGGCAACGTGTGGCCCAATATTGGGCTCCCATACAATAATTCGTTGACGTATGAGCAAACAAAGTATTATATGTACAATGAGTTTCCTTCATCCAACCGATGTGGGACTATTAGAATAAGTTGATTTGAGCTTTTGCTTGCACACAGCTAACAACCCCTTCCGACCTGTTCATAACAAGGGTCAAGAGAACCAAAATAAGCTACGATTTGAATAAAACCCATTCTTCTGGACTGGCTCTGACGGGACCGATATGAATATGTATATGTAAGTTTAGGTGCCGCTAATTCACTTGCTTTTTTCCCCCAACTCCCCATCCTAGTCATTGTTTTTTAGCCTAGCAGTCATCAGTACTGGTTTTATACAACAACTTGGTTGATGACCAATGCATTGGGCATGAAATTATCTGTGACAAGTAACATACTATTAGAAAAAAATTGAAAAAAACAGAGTTTATATATCTTCCTGAATGGGTGACGAGTGGTAGCATACTTCCATGTTCAAAAGCTAGCTTAATATTTCATGCTATATCATTTTGAGTGTAAAACTGTGTTTTAGAATCGGACCAGACCAGCCGTTGGACCAGGTCCAACTGGTTTATGCTAAAAAATTGGTCCGGTTCGAGTAAAATCGGATCTTTTAACGCCGTCGTTTTTTTTTTTTCAAAATCGGAGTTCAACCAGTGAACCGGCCGAACTCGTTCACAATTGAACCGGTCAATTTTGATCTTAAAAAAAAAAGTTCAAAAAAATTATCATGTAAAATTTGGATCATTTGATTATTGGTTTGGTTTTGATAAACCTTATAGTTGTAAAATTAAACCAAACCAACATACTAAGAACCAAACCTGGAAGTAAATATGAATATCTTACCTATTTGAACCAAACGAAACCAAGTCTATTTGAACCCCGGCCCGACCTCTACCAAAAAAAATTCGATTTGATCATCGGTCCGATTTTGAAAACATTGGTGTAAAAGTTGTGTTCAAAGATCCGCTCCCTTATATAAATACATCTTAACGTTTTCACCGAGTTTTATAAACCTCCAACGGATGTGAACAGTTGACACGTATTCCGTTAGTCCCGGGGGCTTGATCAAAGATGAAAACTAATGCAATCGAGATCTGAGATGTCACACAAAACTTTGTGATGATCAAACTCAAGATCTACGAATAAAACTAAATAGCCAAATTACAATATGAAGGAGAAAAATAGCAAAGAGAAGATCTCTTGTTCTTCCTTGCAAACGTGTTACAATTGGGACAGAACAAGTTACAATAATCTAGAGAGATAAGAAGAAGAAGAACAATGCTGGGGTGTCAAAACACCGTTGCTCAAAGCAAGATTCGTCCCACACGATCTGCTTCCAGGAACCAGCAAGTTTGAAGAACTTGTGGAACACTCGATGTCACCTCTGTTCTGACTCCTCGGATGGACTTGCAATGGCGGCAGCAACTCTCTCTCTCTTTCTCCTTTTCTGACTTGTATTTTCGTGGTAGTCACAAAGGAGGCCAGAAGAGAGTATTTATAGAGAGAGGGTGGAAACCCTAGCCGCCTCATCAGTTATGGAAAGATTGAATCAAATCACAAAAAAGATAGCAACGAATTAATTCTAATCCCACAAAGATAGGAACTGAATTAATTCAAATCCCACAAATATAGTAACGAAATTAATTCAAATTCCACAAAGATAGGATCTGAATTAATCGCATTGATTCACCCTTTCCATAACCGATTTGAAATCTGCACAGTCAGCGTAGCCCTCCATGCGGCAGCAGCAGCAGCAGCCTGGCCGCATGGACCGCTTGGGCCGCATGGACCGCATGAGCCACATGGACCGCATGAGCCGCATGAGCCGCATGGACCGCATGAGCCGCATGAGCCGCATGGACCGCATGAGCCGCATGGACCGCATGGACCGCATGAGCCGCATGGACCGCATGGACCGCATGGACCGCATGAGCCGCATGGCCGCATGAACCGCATGGCCGCATGAGCCGCATGAGGCCGCATATGAGCCGCATGCCGCATAAGACCGCATGGCCGCATATGAGCCGCATAAAGACCGCATGACTGCTGACGTGCTAAGTGCAAAGTGCGCCAACAAAACGCCACATTACGCCTCATGAGCCCATGAGCCCGAGTCCGAGTCCGAGTCCGAGTCGCTAAGCCCCTTTGGGGCTTAGCTCCAAGTGGAATTAATCCAAGAGAATGACAAAAGTATTAATGCTTAATCCTTGGAGCCTTATTCTTACCTCCTAGTAAAATTACCCACATGGTTCCCTTCTTAGGGTCACCACCCCATGTGCATCTCTCAACAACACACCCAAGTATATATGTTGAGATAACTCATGGTGCTTTTCCAATATGGGACTAAAATTTTACAAGGCATGTTGAGAGCAAGCTCTCTCCATGTAAATAAAGCACCAACAATCCCCCACATATCACAACATATATATGTGTCCAGGGTTGAGCGTTCCCCACAGTAACTGTCCATTTTGCATTAGGATAGATGTCGCTGACGACTTGAATCTTCCCGCATGGGTTAAATAACAATGTGATACAAGAATGGACTACGCCTTGAATTCTGCACTACAATTGTAATTCTTCCCACTCACAAAGTGTAGTTACGTGTGCTTCTGGCTACACATTGAAGGCCCTGTGCCAGCCTGGTTTCAGTGTATAATTTTGGGCGTCTACAAGTTTACCCTCAAGAGACGGCCTGATATCTCTTTTCATACACTATAGGTGAGTTCTTTATTAAAGAGATATGGCATGAAGCCTTGCGCTTCCTTGCGGTGCTACGCCGCTATGACATGGCCTGAAGCCGAGGCATTACCCCTACCTGGGAATCTCATCGTAGTGTCATACTACTGTAGCATGAGGTCACAAGCCTCTTTGTAGTGCCAAACTACCCAGCATGAAGCCTAAGGCTTCCTTGCGGTGTTACGCCGCAACGACATGGCTTGCAATGCCGAGGCTTTACCCCTACCTGGGTACCTCATCGTGGTGTCGTGCCACTGTAACATGGGGTCATCCTCCCCTTTGTAGTGCTGTCTACAACTCTTTAATTACGTCATACAGCATTAGGCTACCTGCCTATTTGCGGTGCTACGCCGCTATGACTTGGCTTGCAAAGCCGAGGCATTACCCCTACCTGGGAACCTCATGGTGGAGTCATCCCACTGTAGCATGGAGTTTCACTCCTTGTAGTGCTGCTCTACCGTGCTTCCTGTAAAGCACACCAGACATTCACTCTGCCTGAGAACTCATTAAGGCGTTTAAGCCAACCTTCCACAGGATTTGTTTTTCCGCAGAAAAATACATAGTAGACAACAGTGGTTATGGGTCCGTATCCCTTCCATGTTCCAGAGAACAAGTACCCACTGTTACCTGATAGTTTTCCAGTCAGTGATCCTCCTTTGAACCAAAAGTTAGATGCCTAGTAGATTTCTCTTTGAACTAATAGCATAAAACTTTATGGTAGGATTACAAAGACACACTATCAGAATGCCTTCAAGCCCATTTTACAAGCTGTGTCATCGACCAACTGGCGCTTGAGGCCCTTTGTGAACGGATCTGCCAGGTTCTCCTGACTCCGAACATCAACCACTGTAATTACACCTCTTTTGATAAGATCGTGTACTGCCCTGTGCTTCAACCGCACAGTCCTCTTCTTCCCGTTGAAGAGGTCATTTGATGCCACCGTCGCAGTCGCCTGGTTGTCACAGTATATCGGTATCGCCGGTATCTGAGCCCCAACCACTGAAAGATCATACATGAGCTCCCGAAGCCATTCTGTTTCATCTGCTGCAGTTTCAAGTGCATAGAATTCAGATTCCATGGAGGAACGAGAGAGTATAGTCTGCTTCTTCGACTTCCACGATATAGCAGCTCCACCCAAAGAAAAGACATATCCACCTGTGGATCTCTCGCTTTCCACCTCTGAACACCAGCTAGCATCACTGAAGCCTTCCACTACTGTCGGATACCCGTTGTAGTGCAGTACATATGTCTGAGTTTTCTTGAGATATCTCATCACCCGCTTCACAGCTTTCCAGTGCTCAACCCCTGGGTTGCTTGTGAACCGACTCAGCATTCCCACGGCGAAAGCTATGTCAGGCCTTGTGGCAGTGGTGGCGTACATCAAACTTCCGATAACGCTAGAATACTCCAGCTGCCTGACGCTTTCCCTTGAATTTGGCTTCAGCTTCTGATCACACCTGTATGGCGTATCGATCCCTGGAAGATCCTTATACCCATAGCGTGTGAGCATCTTCTTAATGTAGTGAGATTGTGACAGCGCTACTCCAGTGTCTGTCCGGATGATCATAATGCCCAAGATGACATCTGCATCCCCCAAGTCCTTCATACTGAACTTGGTTGAGAGGAACTTCTTTGTCTCTGTGACACAGCCTATATCCGTACCTAGGATTAGCATGTCGTCCACGTACAGACAAACGATGACTCCTCTTCCATCAGCAAACTTTGTGTAAACACATTTGTCCGTCTCGCTGACTCTGTAGCCGTTTGACTTAATAACTTTGTCAAACTTCTCATGCCACATCTTGGGAGCTTGCTTCAAACCATACAATGATTTCACCAACTTGCAGACTTTGTCTTCAAGACCTTTGACGACAAATCCATCTGGCTGTTGCATGTAAATCTCTTCGGTCAGCTCCCCATTCAGGAATGCGGTCTTTACATCCATCTGATGTATCACCAACTTATGTATAGCTGCTAGAGCGATTAACATCCTGATGGTGGTCATCCGAGCTACTGGAGCGTACGTGTCAAAGTAGTCTATCCCCTGTTTCTGAGAAAATCCCTTGGCTACCAGCCTGGCCTTGAACTTGTCAATAGTTCCATCTGCCTTCATCTTCTTCTTGAAGATCCATTTACATCCGATGGGCTTTTCTCCTTCAGGTAGATCTACCAACACCCATGTGTTATTGGAGGTGATAGAGTCAAACTCGTCATTCACTGCCTCCTTCCAGAAGATAGCATCTCTGGTCTTCATCGCCTCATCATAGGTAAGCGGATCTGCTTCCACATGATAGGTGACAAAGTCATCTCCGAAATCTTTCGGTCTCCTCGCTCGCTTAGCTGATGGCTCGGCGAGTTCTGGTGCAAGAGTTGTTTCATCAACAACAGCTTCTTCTTGGACTACTGGCTCGTATGAGATTTCAGTCTCATTAGTACCTACATCATTTTCCGGAATGTCCGAAAGAATAATGTTTTTGTCTTTTGCGAACTTGTCTTCAAAGTATTCAGCATCGCGAGATTCGATAATATGATTTGATTCAATATCAAGAAATCTCCGAGCATCACTCTTCTCGGCATACCCCAAGAAGATAGCCTTCGTAGTCCTTGTCCCCAGCTTCTGAATCTTCAGATCTGGAAGCTTCACATACGCCAGACACCCCCACACTCGAATGACATTCAAGTTGGGTCTGACTTTGAACCAGAGTTCATGAGGAGTTACGTCCGAAGTTGCATATGGCACTCTATTCAGAATGAAAGTGGCCGTTAATGCAGCTTCTCCCCAGTAGCATTTTGGAAGACCTGCAGTGAGCAGCATAGAATTCATCATTTCTGTTAATGTCCGGTTCTTCCTCTCTGCTACTCCGTTGGATTGAGGAGAATATGGAGCAGTAGTCTCGCATATGATTCCATGTTCTTTACAGAACGATGCGAATTCATGAGACCTGTACTCCCCACCTCGATCACTTCTCAGCCTCTTGAGTTGTTGTCCAGTCTGCCGTTCAGCCTCGGCCCTGAACTCTCTGAACTTCTCAAAAGCTTCGTCTTTGGACTTGAGCAAGTAGACGAACGCGTATTTTGAGAAGTCGTCGATGAAGGTTATGAAATACTTCATCCCGGCCTTCGTGGAGAAATGTTTGAAGTCACAGATATCGGAGTGCACCAACTCCAGAAGATCTGTGCTTCGATTGACCCGATGAAAGGGTTTTCTTGTGATCTTCGTCTGAGCACACACTTCACACTTCTCCACCTTACCCCCACATTTGGAGATAAGTCCTAGACTAGACATTTTGTTGATTCTTTTACTATGAACATGTCCTAGTCTATTATGCCACAACTCAAGAGAATAATCAGAAAATGTAACTGCATTAATGTCATCAAACTGGTTGACAAGCTGAATTTTAAACATTCCTTCGGTTTGATAAGCCTTCCCGAAGTATGTTCCTTTCTTGGACATAACCATCTGACCAGCGTTGATGTCCATCCTCAAGCCTGCGTTGCAGAGCAGGCTCCCAGAGATTAGGTTCTTGGCAATCGCAGGAACATGCTTCACTCCTTGAAGCGTCAGAGTGTTCCCAGAAGTGAGTTTCAGCTCCACAGTCCCAATCCCCAGTACTTCAGCTTGGGCCTGGTTCGCCATGACAACTTTCTCAGATGTCGGCTGGTATGTGACGAACCATTCCTTGTCAGAACAGACATGACAAGTCGCACCAGTGTCTATCCACCAGTCAGAGTCAACCCCCACAGTTGTGATCTGTCCGATCATAGCAACAATGTTAGAAACCAATGAAACCTTATTAGGCTCACCTTTCTCTGATTGTTTAGGCTTAGATCTGCATTCACTCTTGTAGTGGCCTTTCTTGCCACAATTGTAACAAGTCACGTAGGACTTAGTCTTCTGTTGCTTGAATGAAGGACCCTTCACTTTCAGATTAGTGAAGTCCTTCTTCTTGGGATGAGAAGCCGCCTGCTTCCCCTTGGAATCTCTCGTCTGCACAAGATTGGCTTTAGCCAACTGTTTGGACAGAGTGTCCACCTTCTGTTGAGAACGCATCTCGTCCTCAACATGGATCTCTTGAAGTAGATCTCCCAAGCTAATGTCTAGCTTCTTTCTGTGCATCCTTGCATAGAAGGTACTCCATCCAGCAGGAAGTTTTGAGACGATCCCTCCGACGACAAATTTGTCGGGAAGGGGCATCTCTTCGTCTTCCAGTTTCTGACGCAGCTTCAGAAATTCCTTCACCTGTGGCAGCATGGACTTTTCGTCCTCAAAGAGCAATTTGTGATATTTTTCAACCATAAATATTTTGCTCCTGTTCTTATCTTCTTCATACAGATTTTCTACAGACTCCCATATGTCTCTGGCAAGTTCCTTCTTTGAGTAGGATTCTGCCAGAGAGTCCTCCATAGCATTCAGGACGAGAAGCTTGCAGATGCTATTTTCCCTTCTCCACTTGGCCTGGAGTTTGGTAGCCGCGTTGATGGCGGCAGTAGATCCAGTGTCTGGAACAGAGGGTTCTTCCTCCAACAGAACATGATCAACGTCTTTCAGTTGAAGAGTTAGGTACACCTTTCTCTTCCAGACTTGATAGTGCTCTCCATCGAACTTTTCCAACTTGCAGAAGTCCGATTGGAGGAGCGAAGCATTAATGTTTTCCATCTATACAGATCTTGCTTTGAGATTGTTAGTCCCGAGGGCTTGATCAAAGATGAAAACTAATGCAATCGAGATCTGAGATGTCACACAAAACTTTGTGATGATCAAACTCAAGATCTACGAATAAAACTAAATAGCCAAATTACAATATGAAGGAGAAAAATAGCAAAGAGAAGATCTCTTGTTCTTCCTTGCAAACGTGTTACAATTGGGACAGAACAAGTTACAATAATCTAGAGAGATAAGAAGAAGAAGAACAATGCTGGGGTGTCAAAACACCGTTGCTCAAAGCAAGATTCGTCCCACACGATCTGCTTCCAGGAACCAGCAAGTTTGAAGAACTTGTGGAACACTCGATGTCACCTCTGTTCTGACTCCTCGGATGGACTTGCAATGGCGGCAGCAACTCTCTCTCTCTTTCTCCTTTTCTGACTTGTATTTTCGTGGTAGTCACAAAGGAGGCCAGAAGAGAGTATTTATAGAGAGAGGGTGGAAACCCTAGCCGCCTCATCAGTTATGGAAAGATTGAATCAAATCACAAAAAAGATAGCAACGAATTAATTCTAATCCCACAAAGATAGGAACTGAATTAATTCAAATCCCACAAATATAGTAACGAAATTAATTCAAATTTCACAAAGATAGGATCTGAAGTGCGCCAACAAAACGCCACATTACGCCTCATGAGCCCATGAGCCCGAGTCCGAGTCCGAGTCGCTAAGCCCCTTTGGGACTTAGCTCCAAGTGGAATTAATCCAAGAGAATGACAAAAGCATTAATGCTTAATCCTTGGAGCCTTATTCTTACCTCCTAGTAAAATTACCCACATGGTTCCCTCCTTAGGGTCACCACCCCATGTGCATCTCTCAACAACACACCCAAGTATATATGTTGAGATAACTCATGGTGCTTTTCCAATGTGGGACTAAAATTTTACAAGGCATGTTGAGAGCAAGCTCTCTCCATGTAAATAAAGCACCAACATATTCCACTAACAACTAATCTTGTATCCTTACCATTTATGAAATTTAAATAGTAGCTATACATTGCGGTTATAAGTATCACACTTTACAATGTTGATGTTATTATGTTAGTCATTGCATACAAGTACCACACGGAAAGACTACTTACCGAAATGGAAATTTCCGCGTGTAGTCCAACTCCCGGGGGGCACGTATCTGCTTTGCTCGTCTACAAGATCTTTCTAACGATTGTGTGCATATTATGTCCATACACATACAACAACGGCATGGTAGGTTTGTCTTCAAAGCAAAAAAGTCTATTAACAACATGTGAACATATATATATATATTACGCACTTCTTTTTCTCAAACATGCAATAACTCCCATCATGTGCTTCATGGCCGAGCCACCGACGCGCTTCGCTTGCGCTACGTACGGCCGGTACGGCGGAGAGAGTGCATGCACACGGAATTTGCTTGGTGTGTGCGAGCTGTAATGTCATTGTCTCATCACAAAGACAACGTTTGACCTTTTTTTCCTTCCTTTTTGGTCTCTATTTGTAGTCCACAAAATAGTTTTTGCTTGAAGCAATACAAGTATGTTGGGTTGGATTCCCATCCTCTCTCTCTCTCTCTCTCTCTCTCTCTCTCTCTCTCTCTCTCTCTCTATATATATATATATATATATATATATATATATAAAACATCCAAAAGTGCAACGAGTATTATATGCGTGTCGAAGAAGCTTGAAAAGAAGTCCATGATCGTCACTACAAGAAATTTGAGTTTTCGTGACAAGTAATTTGTGACAAGTGTAAAACTTGTCACTGAAAGGAATATTTTTGTGACAAATAAATTTTGTTGTCACTCATTGTTTGATTCTGTGACAACAGTCCGTCACACAGTTAAATCATTTAGTGACCATACTTTTATTGGTCGTCACTTAATGTTGTCATTGAAATAAAATTTAAATTTTAGAATTATGTCAAAGACAAATTATGTGTGGCAAGTGAAACTACTTGTCACTTAAGGTGTTTTTATAGTTACAAAAAAATATTATTGTCACATAAAAGTATTATCCACAAGATTTAAATTTTATTCATGTCACTTAAAAGTATCTTTTAGTTACCAAATAATTGTATGTCACACAAAAGTATTAGTCACAAAGAAGAAATTTATTTCCTGTAACAAAAACTTAAAGTAATTTTAAAAAAGTTAATGAAACAAAATATCTATAGCAATGAAATATAGCATTGCTGAATATTTCAACAAAAAAAAATTAGTACCCAATTTTTGTCGTTTTTGGTTTAGGAGGCAAACCAAAAATATTTTCCTCGAAATCAAAAATTTGGAGAGACTGTTGAGTACAAAACCCTCAAACCCCTTCCATTCCCAATACGAACAAACATCTCCCTTCCTCTCTCTCTCTCTCTCTCTCTCTCTCTCTCTCTCTCTCTCTCTGTGCTCCACTGCTTTCCCCTTCTTCATTCTCCTCCTCATCTAGCCTCATTCTCCTCTCCCAAAGCCTCCTACACTTCCTCCTCCTTCTCCTTTTCATCCTCTCGACGACAACTGATGCCTCCTCTTGTTAGTCACGGGACTTGATCAAAGATGGTAGACTCGAAGTCGAGATCAGAGGTTCAAACAAACGTTCACCTTCTGATTATTCTCGAGTTCCACGAGGAACACCATAATACAAATATGATTACAAAAGCAACAATAATCAGAAAATAAATTTTACGTTCTTTCTCGCAATCGCAGTTGCTGACGGACAGAACTGAGTTACAACTCAGATAAAGAAGAAGAAAGAAGAGGAGGAAAGGTTCTTGCTAGGGTGATTAAGATCACCGTTGCTCAAAGCAAGATTCGGCCCACCACGATCTGCTTCCAGGAACCAGCAAGTTTACGAAGAACTTCTGGAACGTTCGTAAGTCAATATTTGAGACTTGAACGGGCTTCCTGGACTTTACGGACTCCCTTAACCCTCTTCTTGGTACATCTTTCAAAGGAGACCAAGGGGCTCTATTTATAGAGTGGAGTGAGACTTCACCTCTTCTCCTATTCGATGTGGGACTAAAATACCAATACTCAAAAATAGAGTTTGATATTTTAGATCATCTCACAATCAGCATAGAAGTGTGCCAGTCTACGCCTACCCCCCGAACACTCCCGTGCATGTATGAGACATCCTGGAGTCCGTGTCCGAGTCCAAGTCCGCACAACAAAAATCAACTTACATCTTTGTTGGAATTAATCCTTTTTTTCTTCTAGAAAAATATCCCACATGACACACACTTGTGCCCCACCACACCTCATGTGTACACCTCAACACAAGCAATGCATTATATTGAGATACTTACCATTTGGTGTAGCCAATATGGGACTATCTTTTCTAGTCCAAAGGCAAAAACACCAACAATCCCCCACATATCTCAATATATGGGTTGAACGTTCCCCACAGTGACTGCCCATCATGCATTAGGAGAGATGTCGCTACGACATGAATCTTTTCGCATAGGTTAAATAATAGCATGATACAAGAATGGACTAAGCCTTGAATTCTGCACCATAACTGCAATTCTTCCTACTAACATAATGATATCAACTGTGCTTCTGGCTGCACATTAAAGGCCTTGTGCCAGCCTAGTTTCAGTATATAATTTTTGGGCGTCTACAAGTTTACCCTCAAGTGACGGCCTGATATCTCTGTCCATACACTATAGGTGAGTTCTTTATAAAGAGTCATGGCTTGAAGCATTGCGCTTCTTTGCGGTACTACGTCGCTATGACATGGCTTAAAGCCGAGGCTTTACCCTACCTGGGTACCTCATCGTAGTGTCATACTACTGCAGCATGAGGTCATAAGCCTCTTTGTAGTGTCAAACTACCCAGCATGAAGCCTTGCGCTTCCGTGCGGTGTTACGCTGCTATAATATGGCTCGTGAAGCCGAGGCTTTACCTTACCTGGTACCTTTTTGAGGTGTCATGCCACTGTAACATGAGGACATCGTCCTTTTTGTAGTGCTGTCTACCTCTCTTTATTACGATTATCTTACAGCATTAGGCTACCTGCTTATTTGTGGTGCTACTCCGCTGTGACTTGGCTCACAAAGCCGAGGCATTACCCCTAGCCGGAAACCTCATGGTGGAGTCACCCCACTATAGCATAGAGTTACACTCCTTGTAGTGCTGTGCTACCGTGCTTCCTGTAAAGCACTTTCAGGCATTCACTCTGCCTGAGAACTCATTAAGGCATTTAAGCTAACCTTCCCACATGATCTGTTTTTCGCAGAAAACAATAGTACACAACAGTGGTTGTAGGTTCGTAACCTCTCCATGTCACAGATGACAAGTACCCACCGTTCCTGATATTCTTCTGGTTAATAGTCCTCCCTTGAACCAAAATCTAGATGTCTAGTAAATTTCTCTTTGAACTAATAGCATAAAACTTTATGGTAGGAATGTAATAACACAATATCATAATCCTTCAAGCCTATTTTACAAGCTGTGTCATCGACCAGCTGGCGCTTGAGGCCCTTGATGAATGGATCTGCTAGGTCCTCGTGACTCTGAACATTAATTACTACAATAACACCCCTCTTAATGAAATCGTGTACTGCCCTGTGCTTCAACCGCACAGTCCTCTTCTTCCAGTTGAAGAGGTCATTTGATGCCACCGCCGCAGTCGTCTGGTTGTCACATTATATTGGTATCCCCGGTAATTGTGCCCCAACCACTGGAAGATCATACATGAGCTCCCGAAGCCATTCTGTTTCCTCCGCTGCAGTATCAAGTGCAAAGAACTCAGATTCCATGGATGACCACAAAAGCATAGTCTGCTTCTTCGATTTCCATGATATAGCAGCTCCACCTATTGTGAAAATGTATCCACTTGTGGACCTCTCGCTCTCCACTTCTGAGCACCAGCTGGCATCACTGAAGCCTTCCACTACTGGCAGATCTTCGCTGTAGTGCAGTACATATGTTTGAGTCTTCTTGAGATATCTCATAACCCATTTCACAGCTTTCCAGTGCTCAACGCCTGGGTTGCTCGTGAATCGACTCAGCATTCCCACGACGAAAGCTATGTCAGGCCTTGTAGCAGTAGTAGCATACATCAAACTCTCAATTACGCTTGCATACTGCAACTGCATGATACTTTTCCCTGAATTAAACTTCAGCTTCAGATCACACTTGTACTGCGTATCGATCCCTGGAAGATCCTGATACCCGTAACGAGTGATCATCTTCTCAACATAATGACTGTGACATCGCTAGTCCAATGTCTGTCCGGGTGATCTTGAGTCCCAAGATAAAATCAGCATCTCCCAAGTCCTTCATACTGAACTTCATCGAGAAAAACTTCTTTGTCTATGTGATACAACTTATATTCTTACCTAGGATTAGCATGTCATCCATGTATAGACAAACGATGACTCCTCTTCCGTCAGCAAACTTTGTATAGACACACTTGTCTGTTTTACTGACCCTGTAGCCATTTTACCTTATAACTTTGTCAAACTTCTCATGACACATTTTGGGAGCTTGCTTTAAACCGTATAGAGATTTTACCAACTTGCAGACTTTGTCTTCAAGACCTTTGAAGACAAACCCTTCTGACTGTTGCATGTAGATATCTTCGGTCAGCTTGCCATTCAGGAATACCGTTTTCACATACATCTGATGTATCACCATCTTATGTATTGCTGTGAGAGAAATCAACATTCTGATGGTGGTCATCCGGGCTACAAGAGCATACGTGTCAAAGTAGTCGATCCCCTGCTTCTGAGAAAACCCCTTTACCACTTGCCTGGCCTTGAACTTGTCAATGGTTCCATCAGCTTTCATCTTCTTCTTGAAGATCCACTTGCATCAGATAGATTTTGCTCCTTCAAGTAGATCAACCAACACCCAGTGTTATTGGAGGTGATTGATTCAATTTTATTGTCTATCGCCTCCTTCCAGAAAATAACATCTCTGGTCTTCATCGCCTCATCATAGGTAAGTGGATCTGCTTCCTCATGATAGGTGATGAAGTCACCTCCGATGTTCTTCGGCCTCCTCGCTCGCTTCGACGACGGCTCAGCAAGTTCTAGTTCAATCGTTGTCTCCTCAGCAACAACTTTATCTTGGACAACTGGCTTATTGAAGATCTCAGTCTCCTTTGCACCTTCATTATTCTCCGGAATGTCCGTTAGAACAATGTTCTTGTGCCTTACAAAATTATCTTCAAAATATTCAGCATTGCGAGATTCGATGATATAATTTGACTCGATATCAAAAAATCTTCGAACGATACTCTTCTCGGAATACCCAAGAAGATCGTCTTCGTAGTCCTTGTCCCCAGCTTTTGAACCTTCAGATCTGGAAGATTCACATAAGCCAGACACCCACACACTCGAATGACATTCAAGTTAGGTCTAACTTTGAACCAGAATTCAAGAGGAGTTACGTCCAAAGTTGCATACGGCATTCTATTTAGAATAAAAGTGGTCGTCAATGCAGCTTCTCCCCAGTAGCATTTAGGAAGAACCGCAGTTAGCAGCATTGAGTTCATTATTTCTGTCAACATTCTGTCTTCCTCTTCGCTACTCCGTTATATTGAGGAGAATACGGAGTAATAGTCTCGTTTATGATTCCATGTTCTTTGCAGAACGATGTGAATTTATGAGACCGATACTCTCCACCTCGATCACTTTTTAGTTTCTTGAGTTGTTGTCCAGTTTGCCGTTCAACCTCGGCCCTTAACTCCTTGAACTTCTCGAACGCTTCGTCTTTAGATTTGAGAAAGTAGACGAACGCGTACTTTGAGAAGTCATCGATAAAGGTTATGAAATACTTTATCCTGACTTTTGTAGAGAATTGCTTGAAGCCACAGATATCGGAGTGCACCAACTCCAGAAGATCTGTGCTTCAATTGACCCGATGAAAGGGTTTCCTTGTGATCTTTGTCGGAGCACATACTTCACACTTCTCTACCTTACCCCCACATTTGGAGATAAGTCCTAGACTGGACATTTTGTTAATTCTTTTACAGTGAATATGTCCTAGTCTATTATGCCACAACTCAAGAGAATAATCAGAACGAGTGGTTGTATTGATTACATTTGACTGGTTTACAAGCTGAATTTTAAACATCCCTTCGATTTGAAAAGCTTTTTCGAAGTATGTTCCCTTCTTGGACATCACCATCTAGCCAGCATTAATGTCCATCCTCAAGCCTGCGTTGCTAAGCAGGCTTCCAGAGATCAGGTTCTTTGCAATCACCGGAACGTACTTCACACCTTGAAGCGTCAGAGTGTTCCCGGATGTGAGTTTTAGCTCCACTGTTCTGATCCCCAGAACTTTATCTTAGGCTTGGTTCGCCATGATAACTTTCTCAGAAGTTGGCTGGTATGTGACAAACATTTCTTGCCAGAGCAGACATAGCAGGTCGTACCAGTATTTATCCACCAGTCAGAGTCAGCCCCCACAGCTGTGACCTGAGTAATCATAGCAACAATATTAAAAACCAAAGAAACCTTGTTAGGCTCACCTTGCTCAGCTTATTTGGGCTTGGATTTGCATTCACTCTTGTAGTGGCCCTTCTTGCCACAGTTGAAGCAAGTCACGTAGGATTTGGAATTCTGTTGCTTGAACGAAGGACCCTTCACTTTTAGATTAGTGGAGTCCTTCTTCTTGTGATGAGAAGCCACCTGCTTTTCCTTGAACTCTCTTGTCTGTACCAAGTTGGCCTTAGCCAGTTGGTTGGACAAAGAGTAAATCTTCTGTTAAGATCGCATTTCGTCCTCAACATGGATCTCTTGTGGAAGATCTTCCAAGCTAATGTCCAGTTTTTTCTGATGCATTCTAACATAGAAGTTGCTCCAACCAGCAGAAAGTTTCGAGACTATCTCTCCAATGATAAACTTCTCGACGAGGGGCATCTTCTCGTCATCTAACTTCTGGCACAACTTTAGGAATTCCATCACTCGAGGTAGCATCGCCCTCTCGTCTTCGAAGATCCACTTGTAGTACTTCTCGATGATGAAGATTTTGGACCTGTTCTCATTATCTTCATATAGCTTACCCAAAGAATCCCAGATCTCTTTGGCCTTCACCTTCTTGGAATATGACTCTGCCAGAGAGCCTTCCATAGAATTGAGAATCAGCAATTTACAGATGCTATTTTCTTTCTTCTATTTGCTCTGCTTGACAAGTGCAGCAGCAATAGCATCGACAGTTCCTCCTTCTGGAATCGTTGGTTCATCCACAACCAACACATGGTCTACGTCCACGAGTTAAAGATTAATGATGATCTTTCTCTTTTAGATTTGGAAATATTCTTCGTCAAAATTTTCCAACTTGTTAAAGCTGGTATCGATGAGAGAAGCACGAGAGTTTTCCATCTACAAGGATCTTGCGTTAAGATTGTTAGTCCCGGGGCTTGATCAAAGATGGTAGACTCGAAGTCGAGATCAGAGGTTCAAACAAACGTTCACCTTCTGATTATTCTCGAGATCTACGAGGAACACTATAATACAAATCTGATTACAAAAGCTACAATAATCAGAAAATAAATCTCACGTTCTTCCTCGCAATCGCAGTTGCTGACGGACATAACTGAGTTACAACTTAGGTAAAGGAGAAGAAAGAAGAAAGAAGAGGAAGAATGGTTCTTGCTGGGGTGATTAAGATCACCGTTGCTCAAAGCAAGATTCGCCCACCACCATCTGCTTTCAGGAACCAGCAAGTTCACGAAGAACTTCTGGAATGCTCGTAAGTCAATATTTGATACTTGAACGGGCTTCCTGGACTTTACGGACTCCCTTAACTCTCTTCTTGGTGCACCTTTCAATGGAGGCCAAGGGGCTCTATTTATAGAGTGGAGTGAGACTTTACCACTTCTTCTATCCGATGTGGGACTAAAATACCAATAATCAAAAATAGATTTTGATATTTTAGATCATCCCACAATCAGCATAGAAGTGTGCCAGTCCACGCCTACCCCCCGAACACTCCCATGCATGCATGAGACATCCTAGAGTCCGTGTCCGAGTCTGAGTCCGCACAACAAAAATCAACTTACATCTTTGTTGGAATTAATCATTTTTTCTTCTAGAAAAATACTTCCACATGACACACACTTGTACCCAACCACACCACATGTGTACACCTTAACACAAGCAATGCACTATATTGAGATACTCACCATTTGGTGTAGCCGATGTGGGGCTATCTTTCCTAGTCCAAAGGCAAAAACACCAACACCTCTCGACTTCGGCTCTCCTTCCGATCTGATGTGCTTACTTCCTCTAAACATCCTCGATGCCTCTGACGCCTCCTTCCGACTCCGTCTTCACCTCCTGACTCCCTTCGTCGCCTTCCGACGCCAGTGCCATCTCCGCTTGAGAGGTAATTTTTTAATTTCTTCAAGTTCTTTTAGTTTGAAATTTTTTTATGCATCAATTTAAGCCCTAAATTTCTACAGTACATCATTTTAGGGCTTGGTTTGGAATCGATAGAGAGAAAAATTGAGCAATAATAGAATCTAGGGCTTGGTCTGGAATTAATACAACACCGTCATTCAAAGCACCACTGAGAAAAGAAATAGACAATTCCAATTTAATGTGTTTATTTTGTTTGTTTTACTTAGTTCAGTTCTTCATATTATGTATATGTTATGCCGGGTTATCTCAAGAGAACTACATAATAATGTTTTGTAATTGATTTCTTTATGTTTTACACATGAAGATGCTAATGTTCGTTACATTTGTAGGTTTGGGTGGATCACTTCTGCCACTCTTAAGCTTTGGTACATGCTCTATAACATTTCCACCATGTAGCAAAGGCACAGCCCCTCGAGGCTTTTGAGGGCTCCTAAGCTGGCCCGGTGCTAGCAGCCAATAGTTAAGGAGCGCAGCTTTGGTACATGCTCTATACATTTCCACCTTGTAGCAAAGGAACAGCCCCTTGAGCATTTGGTATTTTCACAAGGAAATGCTTACTATATTTTTTTTACATAAATATAAACACTATAAATATAATATTGTCTTACTGGTACAATATAGTTCTAGAAGTAATTTTCTGATAGCGTTGTACTATGTACTATTGTAATTTTTTGCATCTAAAATCATTATTTTCTATAGCAGAGCTGCTAATAGTTATTTCCATCTAAATTGTAAAAATTCATCTTCAGGTTCGACATAACTTGGATCAGGCCAAAACAACATTGGAAGCTTTGATTAAGGTATTATAATTGTAATGATGAACCTTTTTTTATATATTAAATGATGCAAAGTCCGTGTATATGGTCCTTTGCTATACAACAAATATGTTTTATAGAGGGAAGAAAAGAAAAGAGAGGTCAGGGAGAGTTATGTCAGCCATCAACTGATTCATATGAAGTATAATTTTTTTGCTTCACATGTTTCCTTTTTGTCTGGCATTGCTCCACATTACTATTTGTTATAATGTCCTTATTGTAATTATCTTTCAGCAGCATTACTACATGCATTTTGAATTAACAAGTCTCTTTTAAATCATTGATCAAAATGCGGATCAATCTGAGTAGACTAGAGCAAGTACCAAACTAAAGTGTACAATTTACTAAGAAAAATCTACTTTATTTATGAACTGGTTTTAACTTTGGTTGGTTTTAACGCATCTTTTTGTTGCATGTTTCTTTACTTTTGTAAAAGTCCACCATTTTCCTCTGAAATCTCCTGGGTGTTTGGGAAATCTGTTAAAGATAGTATTCTTGATACACCATACCGTAGCATTACAGGTATGCAATTAAATTCATAGTTTCAATTCATATTACCTATATTCCATTACCAGGTTAATGGTTTGATATGTCTATACGGCTATTATATAAGCATGATTCAAATCCTCATTACAACCTAGTTAACCTCACTACATATGTGTACTAATACCTAGGTTGTAGCATTGTAACTAGGACATGTTTATTGCATTAGCTAATCATCAAACTCTGTGACTATGCTGCTTAGATAACAACTTCGGCTTTATTGTTATGTTGTGACAAACTAAGAAATGGAAATTTCTAAGGTTATTTCTTATGCCATTTAGTTGGTTTCCTCTTAGCTGTATTGGTTAAATCTTAAATTTTGGATACATGTTGGAATTACTATAGATTATAATGCTTTAAACATTAATTTGTGACATATATCCAAATTCTTTTGATAGACATCAATAATTTTTTTGTTTGTATTTCTTAATGAGTTTACTGTATTCACATTTCATTCGCAGATCATGAATCACAAGTGAGTTTGTCCATACTTGTGAAGTAGGCCTACTATCATCCTTGGCCTCTTGCAGGTGTTATTACTGTATGGTATTTTCTTATTCACCATTTTTCTAAACATATTTTCAACTTTACCTACAAAATATGTCTGCTGCTACGTCACAGGTTTATAGAGAATATGTAACCATAATCTTTGTAATACCCTGCTCTACTCGAAAGCATTGTATTAGTTACTAAATGCTGCATGGACAGAGATACAACATGGTAAGGAAACGTTAACACTGTACATATTTTTGTGTATCCTAGTATGTTTTGTAGTGTCCGGGTTGTATCCTATTTATGTCCGATACATGTCCGACACGACACAGTCGACATCTTTGTAGTGTCCGTGCTTTCTAGGTGACTATATTTTCTACTTTTGTAATAGTGAACAAATCTAATATTGTCAAAGTTGTACTTGGTTAAATATAACATCATGGAGCTTGTACCATGAAGTTGGTAGGAAGGAATACAACTGAATGCTTTCAAAATATAGATGGACTTCTTGATTGTTTGGTTTTGGACATAACTGATTGTATTAGATAGAATTTCAGGATTGAACTTTAGATAGAAGTACTAGTATGTGCTAACTTGTAACTAATCAGTGAGTTGTTTTCTCATGCTTAATACTAGTCACATATTACATTAGATTAGCTTTTTCTCATCATCTGAGAATCATGTGGGTTTACCTCTGGTTAAATTTCTCTGCAACACCTATTTGTGCAATTGTGTTAGAGAAATCTAAGATTTTTTTCTCCTCTTGGTAGAAATTATGGTCATTATGGCAATGGCTCAAAAAGTTGTGTACCTTGTACTTTGTACTTTGTACTTTGTACTTTGTACTCTGTAGGCATAGTTCAGGCTTAGGATTCACATTGACCAATTTTGCACTAGCCTTTTGAAAATGACTCCTAACTTGAACGAAAAAGTTATATATGTTATGGCACTCATAAAAAAATTTGAACTTCTGAACATCTTAGGCAAACCATATATATTTAAAATAACAAAAAAAATCAATAGAAATACACACTAATATTCAAAGTAAACACGAACTCAACTATGCTTTAACATTATCTTTTGAGGAAAGAAAAACTGAAAGTAATCTGTCCTACGAAACTAATACTGCATACATGCTGATACCTAATAAAACCCATATTTATGATGGAAGCTTTGACGTGGTATTAAATCATAGAATTCCATAATCCAGTATTAATAGTTTAATACCTGAATACAGACCAAAGTATTTTCCAACTTATTTTGTCGCCAAAAAATATATTACTTTTGCTCGTCTTATATCCGTAGTTAATAATTCTGACAAATAAGAACTAACATATGTATCCCAGATACTTTTTACTTTATATATTTAATTAAATAGTCCATTACTTGTCTTGGCCGTAAGTGGTCAAATACTTTATCAGTGTAAATATGAGTTATAACCAATCTTAGATTTATGTGTTGATGCCTATTATTGGAGAAACTCGTGAAAATTAAGATTCAAAACCAATTTTAGTTGCACAAGGTCCAAATGCATGAGGTCAGTTTGCAATTAGCTCAGCGAGTTGTATCGTTTTAACCATATAAGCTGTGTTATATTTTTGATAGAAGACGACTCATGCAAACAGTTATAATTTTTCCCTCCCTACATTTTCTACTGCTAGGAGATGTCCACTCCTTTGTTGCATGAACTTAAATTTCATGACCTACAAGGTAGGTTATCCTACCTCAAGTAGCTTTGTGGTTTTACGGAAAGCCACTCTCATGTCAAATCCTAAGAACATATTACATGTCTTACATGTGGAATGTTTGTAGCAACATATTTCAAAATGTTGTTAGCAATTTATGTAGTTGATTTTTTAGCCTCGCTCTAGTTTGGCAATTTTTTAGTTGATTTCTTTTATTCATATTTAGTTTGCTATATGTGGCTTCTGCGCCTGCCAAATTCCTTGCTTGATTTATTTTTTCAGCCTCGCTTTAGTTTTTAGCAATTTTTGTAGTTGATTTTTTTTCTTTCATATTTAGTTTTCTAAATGTGGCATTGCCTGCTATATGTGGCTCTAAAAAGCCTATATGTTGTTGCACAGTGGTTTATTACTTGCTTGGTTGATACGAAGTACACCTGCATCCACGGCATGCTTTTTTCCTACCTAACATGCCACGATTTGGTTACATACTTACATCCCTAAACGATGACCTAAATTTCTTAGGCTGCTGATTTGATATTCAATTTTTTTCTCATTGTGAAGCAAATATGTTCATGATTCAGGTTTTTTCTCGTTGTGAAGCAAATATTCAGTTTGTTACTTGCTTGGTTGATACCAAGCACACCTACATCCACGGCATGATTCAATTTTTTCTAATTGCTAATATGAAGTCATTAATTTTTTTCTCTTGGAACTTCTGTTCTTCTTTTCTATTGTTCCTTATGTAAATTCTTAATATTAATGGTTATTTAAGTGTTTTATGACGTTCTGATATGTAACTCAATGCTATATACTTGATAATTGATCTATTGATTTTGATTCCAAAATAAAAGGATAAGTTTCTTGGATTTTTTCTTCATTGATAACATGATGGACACTTTTCATCGGCCATTTATACTTGACAGAACGGACAACACCACTGATGGGGTTCATCTGAATTATTGATTCTTGTCTAGTTTACACTAAAATATGTTGAACTTTTCATCGGCCATTTATGCTTGACAGAAGGGACAACACCACTAATTTTTTGTGTGCTTCTCTTTAGATGTAATCTCTTTTAGCTAATTTGAAACTGATTCTTTGCATCAGTCTAAATATGTGAAGCAAAGTAGTATATGCAACATACGAACTATTTGCATCAAATTAATATAACATTTACTTATACAACCAATAGCCAATATGAGATTTACATGCCTGAGAATGAAATCAACATTTTCATCTTCAGGTATTACTTTGCATTTCTTACTATACTCTATATTTGACAATATTTTGCATTTCTTACAAAACTGCATATTTTAACATGTGGAACATTATTGAAACTAATATTACTTTCTACTTGAACATTAATTATTATTATTTCCAAGCATCTAATTATTATTTTTCAGTCGAATCCACATCTCCTTATCATAACTCAGAGCTGAAATTAGAAAAAGTGTGGAAGACGACATTAGGAATGATCTTACGATGAAAATTCAAGTTCAATTTAATGTCATGTTCCAAGCACGAATGACTGCCTTTTTAGGCTCTTCGTGACAGTCTGTAGATATGTCACTTCCTACAATTACAAGAGCTACAAACTCCGGTAAGTGTCCGAAAACAAGATAGCCCATATTTCCATTTATCGTAGTAAATGTAAAGATACCTTACTTTTGACTTTTGAACTAAACTGCAAATATTTGTGTCTTTTTCTCTATTCTCATTGCTTCTATTGTGGAAATTCTGGCTTCATTCCTTTCATATAAACCACTAGAAGTTTGATCTTGTGAATTGATTAAAGGTCAACTTCAGAGGTAAATGTTGTGAATGGCTGAAGGCCACAACTTTAAACATAAGTATATGTGCCTAACATATCATTTTTAATATGTGAAGTGGATCAAGTTTTATCTACATGATGCATGACATGTATGATCAAGTTTTATTGAAAAAATTTTCTTGTATATATATATATATATATATATATATATATATATATATATATATATATATATATATATTCTAAACAAACTCTTTATTAATTTATGCAGGTCATTAAAGATTGATCATCACCAAGATAGGAGCTGCATATGCAATTGATCATCAGTTTATATTTATAGATTACTCTAGGTTTTATGTACCAGCTAGTTTGGATACTCTTTATTTTATAAATACTCAATATTACTTCTCTTCATGTTATATGTACTGAATTTTGTGGAGCAATATAATTACTTTTTGAGGATTGATATAATTACTTTTCATGTTGTTGTTGTCTATAATTACTTTAGAGTTAGTCGCCTATATAAAGGCCTTTTAAAATTTGTGAAGGTTAGTTTTAGTTTACATTGGACAGTCAATGGGGTGTTCTTGGAAGATGAGCACAATCATGCGTACCCTCTTGTACAAGAATTGTGTGATCTTGTATTGTGTGTTTTTGTGTTTCAAAATTTAATGACAATGACAAAAAAAATACTCGTGACAATATTGATTTGCCACAAAACATATAAAGTGTACACTATGGTGACAACATTATTCACTAAACATATAAGTATATAGTAACAACAATAAAATGTTACTGCAAGTGTTTACAATGATGACATGTACTTGTCACTAAACATATACGTTTATTGTGATAACAATAAAAGTGTTACTAAAATTATTTTGTGATATCAAACGCCGTCACGGAAATAATTTTTATTTTTTTGTCGTGCGTCACTTATAATATTTTTAGTGACACATTTTTTGTCACGGAAAGTTTACTATCACCGACATCATATTCTAATCACAATAGAGAACTTTCTGTGACAACGACTTTTGGTCGTCACTTATACTTTTAGCTACGGAGGTATAGGCTACGAAAGTGAGTCGTAACTATACTCGTCACAGAACATGTGCTTTAACGAGTTTCATAACTTTTGTGACAACGTTACATGTAACAGAAATCATGTTTTCTTGTAGTGCGCCATGGCTCGAAAAGAAGCCAAAATTATTCAACTAGGTTTGGATCGATGTATCGGTATGCAAGGTTCTACATATATGGTTATTCTTGAGAGTATAGCCGATTTGGACCATAGCTAAGACCAGTATATCAAAAATATACTGGTCGACAATCTTGGACCAATCATGTGCAGGCTACACGTATATTAATCAATACTATTGATCGGATATCAGTAACTTAAATTGCTTCATCATTTTGGATCGAAGTTTTGAGATATGGTTTAATATGGTCTTTATCAACTTAGTTTGGTGGTTCACTTTTGTTAGGTGTTTGTGTTGTTGTTTTGGCCTTTAGGACTAGAAGAATATTCCCACATTGACTAAGCCAAATGAATTGTATCTATTTATATAAGCTTGGTTGTGTTTAGAGATGCACATGTGGTGTGGAGTGGCACATGGGTGCCATATGGGGGAGGGGGGTTTCTAATAGAAAGAATGCTAACTCAATAATGAAGCATTAATGCTTTTTGTCATGCTCTTGGAATTTATTCCATTGGAGCTAAGCCCTGCGACTCGGACTCGAACTTGGGCTCATGGGCTTATGAGGCGTAATGTGGGCATTTTGTTGGCCCACTTTGCATTTAGCACGTCAGTATCGTTGCTAGGCGCATAATATGCTTAAGTTGCACTCGTTGCGCGAGCCTCTGCGCTACTGATAGCGTACCCGTTCGTGCGATCAGTTGGCGCAGCGCACGATGTGTGCAGTTGGCACGGTGTGTGCGTTTGGTGTATTTGGCACCCAAAAGTTTCGTATACTGGACAGTTACGGCAAGTGCCTATATAATCTTCTCTCTTGTCTCTCTCACTTACTTAGTTCATTTCTGAGAAAATTTCTTACAAATTTCAGAGAGCAGACAAGAGAGAAACAGAGAGAAACGCGTGCCATTCTGTCCATCCGAGGAGCCAGTAAATCATTCGACAGAGTGTTCCAAAAGTTTGTCTCTAAACTTGCTCGTTCCTGGATGATATTCGTGTAGGACAAATCTAGCTTTGAGCACTGGTGATCAATCACCCCAGCAGGCTTTTCTTCCTTCCGTTCATCTCTTTTCCACTTGAAATCTCGTTCTGAATGAGATTTTTTCTGATATAATCAGAAAGTTTCTACAGTTTTTTCGACGCTGCTACAACGACAATCATTTGTGCATTCTTCGAAGTGTTACATTTTATTTTGTCTCTAAGAATCCTCCGGGATCTCTTTTGTGCACCTTCCTCGAAGTGTTGCACTAAAATCAGTTTTTCTTCATAAAATCACGCCCGGGGAATAACAATCTCAAAGCTAGATTTAACTAGAAGGAAAACTGTCGTGCTTCACTCATCGATCCTAACTTTAATAAGTTAGAGAAATTTGATGGACATCACTACCAAGTCTGGAAGAGAAAGGTTAGCCTCAGTCTCCAACTCGTGAACGTCGATCACGTGCTAACTGAGGAAGAACCAAAGGTTCCAGAAACTGGGACTGTAACTGCGATTGTTGTTGCTATTGCTAAACTAACCAAATGGAAGAGGAAGAATAGCCTATGTAGGCTTCTGATTCTAAATGCTATGGAGGACTCCCTGGCAGAATCTTACACTAAGAATACCATTGCCAAAGAAATATGGGAATCTTTAGATAAACTCTATGAAGATGACAAGAACAGGAGCAAGATATTTATCGTAGAGAAATACCATAAATGGCTCTTTGCAGACGATGCTGCCTCAGGTGAAGGAATTCTTAAAGCTGCATCAGAAATTGGAAGACGAGGGGATGCCCCTCAACAACAAGTTCTTTGTTGGAGGGGTCGTATCCAAGCTCTCCACTTGTGGGAGACAATTCTATACAAATATGCATAGAAAGAAACTGGAGATCAATCTGGAAGATCTTGTACAAGAAATCTATGTTGAGGACCAGATGAGGGCTCAACTAAAGGTGGAAGCTTTGTCCAAACAGATTTCTAATGCCAACTTGGTGCACACGAAAGAATCCAAGGAAAAGCATGAGGACTCCTACAACAAGAAGAAGGACCTCACTAATCTGAAAATAAAGGGAACTTCTTTCAAGCAACAGAAGCCAAAGTCCTATGTGACTTACTTTAAATGTGGCAAGAAGGGATACTACAAGAGTGAATGCAAATTACAGCCCAAGCAATCAGAGCAAGGTGAGCCTAGTAAGATTTTCATGGTTACTGACGTAATTGCTATGATTGCTCAGGTCATAGTGGTGGGGGCTGACTCTGACTGGTGGGTAGACACTGGTGCCACTTGCCATGTTGCACAAGCAAGGAATGGTTCACCACATACATACCAACTTCTGCAAGTGTTATGGTGGTGAACCAGGCACAAGCTGAAGTGCAAGGGATCGGGATGGTGGTGTTGAAGCTGACTTCAGAAAATTACTAACGCTTCAAGACGTGAAGCATGTACCTGCTATCGCAAAGAATCTAACCTCTGGAGGCCTACTCTGTAACGCAGGCCTAATGATAGACATCGATGATGGAAAGATGGTGATGTCCATAAAAAGAACATACTTCGGAAAAGCGTTTTATATCGAAGAATGTTTAAACTTCAGCTTATAAATCAGTTTATATAATTAATACAATCGCCCGTTCTGATTATACTATTGAGTTGTGGCATAATAGACTAGAACATGTTCAATGTAAAAGAAAAAACAAAATGTCTAGTCTAGGACATCTTCAAATATGGAGGTATGGTAGAGAAATGTGAAGTATGTGCTCAGACGAAGATCACAAGGAAACACTTTTATCGGGTTAATCGAAGTACAGATCTTCTAGAGTGGGTAGACTTCGATATCTGTAACTTCAAACAGTTCTACAAAAGCTATGATGAAGTATTTTATAACCTTCATCGATGACTTCCTAAATACGCATTTTTCTACTTGTTAAAGTCTAAAGACAAAGCGTTTGAGAAGTTCAAAGAGTTCAGGTCTGCGAGGCTGAACGACAAACTGGACAACAACTCAAGAGAATAAGAAGTGATCGAGATAGAGAGTATCGATCTCATGAATTCGTATCATTCTGCAAGAAATATGAAATCATCAACGAGACTACCGCTCTGTATTCTTCTCAATCTAACGGAGTAGCAGAAAGGAAGAACAGAACATGGACAGAAATGATAAACTCAATGGTGTTGATTGCGGGTCTTCTAAAATGCTACTGGAGAGAAACTGCATTGACGGACACTTTTATTTTGAATAGAGTGCCGCATGCAACTTCAGACATCACTCCTTATGAAATCTGGTTCAAATTCGAACCTAACTTGAATGTTATTCGAGTGTGGGGGCGTCTGGCATATGTAAAACTCCCAGATCTGAAGATTTAGAAGCTCGGGACAAGGACTACGAAGACGATCTTCTTGGGATATACCAAGAAGAGTGATGCTCGAAGATTTCTTGATATATAGTCAAATCATATCATTGAATCTTACGATACAGAATATTTAGAAGATAAATTTGCAAGGCACAAAAACATTTTTCTTGCGGACATTTTGAATAATGAGGGTGCACAGAAAATTAAAGTTTTAAATGAGAACGTAGCCCAAGAAGAAGTTGTTATTACAAAAACAACTGTTGAACCAGAACTCGCTGGGCCGTCAACTAAGAGAGTGAGAAGATTGAAGGACTTCAGAGATGACTTTGTCACCTACCATGTGGCATATCCACTTACCTATGATGAGGCGATGAAGACCAGAGATGTTGTTTTCTGGAAAGAGGCGATAGATAATAAAATTGATTCAATCACCTCTAATAACACTTGGGTGTTAGTTGATCTTCCTGAATGAGCAAAATCTATCGGATACAAATGGATCTTCAAGAAGAAGATGAAAGCTGATGGAACTATTGATAAGTTCAAGGCTAGACTAGTAGCCAAGGGATTCTATCAGAAGTAAGGGATCGACTACTTCGACATGTATGCTCCAGTAGCCCGGATGGCCACATCAGAATGTTAATTGCTCTCGTAGCAATACATAGGTTGGTGATACATCAGATGGATGTAAAACAGCTTTCCTAAATGACAAGCTGCCTGAAGAGATTTACATACAACGGCCAGAAAGATTTATCGTCAAGGGTCTTGAAGACAAAGTTTGCAAGTTGGTAAAATCCTTGTACGATCTTAAACATGCTCCCAAAATATGGCATGAAAATTTTGACAAGGTTATAAGGTCAAATGGCTACATGGTCAGCAAAATGGACAAGGGTATTTACACGAAGTTCGCTGAAGGAAGAGGTATAATCGTTTGTCTTTACATGGACGACATGCTGATCCTAGGTATGGATATAGGCTGTGTCACGGAAAAAAAAAGTTCATCTTGACCAAGTTTAGTATGAAAGACTTGGGGAAAGCTGATGTGATCTTAGGCATCAAGATCATTCGGATAGACACTAGACTAGGCTGTCACAGTCTCATTATATTGAGAAGATGATTACATGCTACGGATATCAGGATCTTCCAGTGATCGATACGTCTTACAGATGTGATCTGAAGCTGAAGCCGAATTCGAGGGAAAGTATTAGGCAGCTGGAGTATGCAAGTGTCATCGAGAGTTTGATATACGCTACTACTTCCACTAGGTCTGACATAGCTTTCATCGTGGGAATGCTGAGTCAATTCACGAGCAACCCAGGCATTAAGCACTGGAAAGCTGTGAAACGGATAATGAGATATCTCAAGAAGACTCAGACATATGTACTATACTACAGCGGAGATCCGCCATTATTAGAAGACTTTGATGATGCCAGCTGGTGCTCGGAGGTAGAGAGCGTGAGATCCACAGGTGGATCCATTTTTACTATACGTGGAGCTGTAATATCCTGGAAGTCGAAGAAGCAGACTATGCTCTCTCGTTCCTCCATGGAATCGAAGTTCTTTACACTTGCTTCTGTAGCAGAAGAAACAAAATGGCTTATGAAGCTCATCTATGCTCTTCCAGTGGTTGGGGCGCAGATACCGACGATACAGATATATGGCGACAACCAGGCGATTGCGACGGTGGCATCAAATGACATCTTCAATGGAAAGAAGAGAACTATGCGGCTAAAGCACATGGTAGCGCCCGATCTCATCAAGAGAGGTGTCATTACAGTGATTGATGTTCGGAATCAGGAGAACATGGAGGATTCATTCACAAAGGGCCTCAAGTGCCAGTTGGTCGAAGATACATCAAGTAAAATGGGCTTGAAGGCATTCTGATATTATGTTATTGTAATCCAAACATAAAGTTTTATGCTATTAGTTCAAAAAAAATCTACTAGGCATCTAGCTTTTGGTTCAAGGGAGGACCACTAACTGAAAAAATATCAGGAACAATGGGTACATATCTTCTGTAACATAGAAAGGATACGAACCTACAACCACAGTTGTTTACTATATATTTTTTGTGGAGAACAGATCCTATGGTGAGGATGGCTTAAACGCCTTAATGAGTTCTTAGGCAGAGTGAATGCCTGTTATGATTTACAGGAAGCACAGTAGCACAACACTACAAGGAGTGATACAATTTCATGCTACAGCAGGATGACCCCATCATGAGGTTCCTAGGTAGCTGTAATGCCTTGGCTTTGTGAGCCAAGTCACAACGGCGTAGCCCCACAAAGAGGCAGGTAGTCTAATATTGTATGATGAAATTAAAGAGTTGTAGACAGCACTACAAAGGAGATGATTTCCTCATGTTACAGTGGAACGACACCACGAAGAGGTACACAGGTAGGGGTAAAGCCTTAGCCTCGCAAGCCATGCCGTAGCGACGTAAAACTGCAAGGAAGTGCAAGGCTTCATGCTGGGTAGTTTGGCACTACGAAGAGGCTTGTGACCTCATGCTACAGTAGCATGGCACTACAATGAGGTTCCCGGATAAGGGGTAATGCCTCGACTTTAAGTCAAGTCATAGCGGCGTAGCACCGCAAGAAAGCGCAAGGCTTCATGCCATGTCTCTTTAATAAAGAAACTCACCTAGAGTGTATGGACAAAGATAGCAGGCCGTCTCTTGAGGGTAAACTTGTAAATGCTCAAATACGTACACCGAAATCAGGCTGGCACATGGCCTTTAATGTGCAGCCAGAAGCACATGTGGCTACATTGTGTGAGTAGGAAGAATTGCAGCTATGGTGCAGAATTCAAGGCATAGTCCACTCTTGTATCATACTGTTATTTAACCCATACGAAAAGATTCAAGTTGTCAGCGACATCTATCCTAATGTATGATGGACAGTCATTGTAGGGAACACTCAAACCCATATATATAGAGATATGTGGGAGATTGTTGTTGTTTTAACCTTTAGGACTAGAAGAATAGTCCTACATTGCCTAGGCCAAATGACTTGCATCTCTATATATAAGCTTGCATGTGTTTAGAGATACACATGTGGTGTGGAGTGGCACATGGGTGCCATGTGGGGGTTTTTCTAGTAGAAAGAAGGTTAACTCAACAATGAAGCATCAATGCTTTTTGTCATGCTCTTGGAATTTATTCTATTGGAGATAAGCCCCGTAGGGGTCTAGCGACTCGGACTCGGACTCGGACTCGGACTCGAATTCGAACTCAGACTCGGGCTCAAGTTCTGGGCTTAAGAGGCATAATGTGGTATTTCGTGGGCGCACTTTGCACTTAGCACGTCTGCATCATTGCTAGGCGTATAGTGCGCTTAAGTTTCCCTCGTTGTGCGATCCTATGCGTTGTCGATCCCGCACCTATTCGTATGAACCATTCGTGTTGTCGTTCGCTTGCCAGTTCGTGTTGTACTTCATGTGCCAGTTCGTGTGATCAGTTTGCGCACAGTACGTGTAGTGCACGGTTGGCATAGTTGGCGCGATAAACACGTTTGGCGTGGTATGCACGTTTGGTGCGGTGTGTAAAATCCAAAATTTTGGTTTTAATCAAATTGAGAGAATTATTTGGTTTAGTGTAATTAATTAGTTAGTTTAATTTAGTTATTACTATTAGTTGGATTTTTAGGTTATCATTTAGAAATCATTCATTAATTATATTGTTTGATTTAGAGCCTTGGTTGATTTATTTTGAGCTCGTTCCTATTTTAATTATTAGAGCCCATTTCTTTTAATTATTTGAGCCCAACCCACATCCAAGCCCATCAACCCATTCAACTAAACCCATATCCCTTATTTAACTCCACCGACTCCTCTCAACCGCACACACACTCCTCCACTAGCCGCTCTTTCCTTATTCCGCTCTTCGCACGTACAAACTTAGAAACTCAGACCTTTCCCTCACAGAAACTTTTTTTTTCACAAAAAAGCTTCACAAACTCTCACCCATTTTCTTTCTCACTCCACCATTCCCCGAACCGATTGCGCCACCACGCTCCTCGTTCCACCCCGCTCCAACGGACACCTCTTAAGGCCATCCACCGCGCATCCGAACTTGGCGTCTCCGACGCTCCCTGCGTGTGCACCCGACTGCCCACGCCCAAAGTTGTCGCCCGCGTTCGCACCCCCGCGTGCCCCACTACAACAAAAAACCCTTTTAATGACGGCTAAAAAGCGTCATTAATGACGAACCATGACGCTTTTTTTTCCACAGCAACCGTTATAAAAATGGGTGTTATAAATGTTTTTTAAAAGCGTCATAAAATAACCGTCATGAATAGTTTCTATAAAAGCGTTATGAATAGTTAATATATAGTGCACAATTCAGAACAATTTTAAAACGTCATGAATAGATAATGTGTATAGGCTCAATGTAGCACATTTATAACACTTTATACTATTCAAATTAGCATATTTATAATGCTTTATACTGCACAGTATATATTACATTCCAAAAACTTAACATTATATATCACCATCTTTATTACATTTCTCAAAATAGAGTACATATCAACATCTTCATTACATTGAATATCCAAATACAGAATGTATCCAAAAAATAGGAATAAATCTCTCTTTTGCTAACCAAATTATTAGAAATATTTACTTAAGTAGATTCTGACCATGGATCTTCTCTCTGCCATCTCTTGAGATATCGGGAGTCCCAAAGAGAAGTAGTGTCGCAGGGGCTAGAAATCTTCACCTGAGAACGGCCCTTCCTAGTTGCTATATGCAATGCTGTGTTCCCCTTCGGGTCTACCATGTTCACCAGAGAAGACTCACACTTGAGAAGCTCCTTAACCAGCTCTAGATTTTGCCCTTTGACTGCCATATAAAGAGCAGTCTGTCCTTTTTTATCATTTTTTATAGCAAGTCCAGGTTCTTTGTTCAAAAGAAATTTTACAACTTCTAGGTGTCCATTCCTTGCAGCAGAATGCAGTACAGTTTTGCTAAAGTCCCATCAACATCAAAGAGGAGGCTCACTGCCTTAAGATGGCCTTTTGCTGCTGCAGTGTGTAATGCAGTAGTGTTTGATATGTCAACAGTCATTGATAGTTCGGGAAGAGCCTTGAGAAGCTCCTTCAGCACACCTGGTCAAAGTATTCATAATCAATTAGTTCAGGATTTCATTGTTTTTCTTCAACGATGCAGAGGCAATTTTCAAATAACAGAAAAACATGCTAAAACAGCTACTACATCCTGATACAAGCCGAACTGCCAGATGTTGCTATATCGATGAGATTGATTCTCAGGCAATGTTTGTCTCATATCATAACATGAACTTAAAAATATATGATTTGCACCAATTTCCCATTCTAACTTAAGTATTGTTCTGCTCTTGCCCACAATTTCCTCAGCCTTGAGTTTGGACTCAAAGGGTAACAGGCACCGTCGTGTTTATCAGCATTCCCTGATCAGTATGCTCCATAGCTATTCCCACTTAACGTGAAAAGACATAGAGAATGACAGTATCTTTGTAACGAAGTTAAAAAGTCTTATGACCTGTTTTTCAAGAAAGCTACCACGATAAAGTTATAGTTCATTATGGAAACTCATCGGATCCTTTATCCAAAATTTTTGGAGCCGGCAATTTGAATCCTTTTATTCCACTCAGTTCTGTTAAGGGCCATGTCAACACTAGCAAGATTAGTACAGATACAAAAGTTAAAAGTCTACTAGAACAAAAGATATGAGGATACCTACCGTTTGAGATGCTATATAATTCAGTATGCTCTATATCGATCCCATGTTAACGGAAAGATTTAGGAGGATGACAATATCATAGGGATAAAGCTATTGTAAGAAGAGGAAGAGGAAATAGAATGGATAGATTGGGCATTGTGCCATCAATAGGTATATATACCCTATCAGACGGAGGGAGGCATCTGATACCATGTTAGAAGAGGAAGATGAAATAGAACGGAATAGATTGGGCATTGTGCCATCAAGGGGTATATATACCCTGTCAGTCGGAGGAAGGCATTCCTTCCAGACGATACGGGACTAATCCCTAGTAGTAGCCAAACTAATAGAATGCAAATAAGCTAAGGGTTCATGTGAAAAACGTAACTAGTAGTAAAGGGATGTAAGGACCAGGTATTAGTCTCAAAACAACCCAACGAGATTTCAATTGATCTTATTCCACAACTTTAGCAGGTAAGCTTCTTCCAAACCAGAACAAGTATATAGCTAGATGACAGAATTAAAAGGATGGAACTTAGAAGGTTGATCCATATGATGGTATTTGTTAATAAAGGATTGTATGCTATGGTTCACATACATTTGAGGACCTGAGGTTGTACCTTACACCATCATCGAAAATACTAAAACAGAGAACAGTTTAATAAATGGGTCAACTTTGGACCCACAGATACTGGCAACCTAAACCCTACCTACCTGTTAACAGATCAAAACCGGATCCATGTACTCATTAATAGTAAAGTCCTCGCCACAAGTTAAAGTGAAGTTGAAACATTTATATGTTCTACACAATAAATCTATTCATAGGCAAACAAAAGAAACTCTTGGTTATTTCACTAATAAAAGATGAGTATGTGGCGCACTCCATCCTGACCTCATTGGCGTTCAAGTTGCTTTGTGTCCCACATCCAGTTTGCCATATGACAAGGGGAAAATGATCATTTAACTTCCCTTCAGAGACCACTTCAGCAGCTTGCATTATCGCCTTCCCAATAGTTGGATCAAGACCATACTCCATGTTTACCTGCACAAACAAATATCAAGTGACATACTAGAACCAAAGTTGTAGTACGAAGTCTAACAACATTATAATCCAACTTACTAATCTCAAAAGGATGTAAGAATACAAGAATATTCTCATGCTCAGAATTAATAATATGCAGAATAAGGTACAGAAAAGCTTTGAATAGACTGTTCTATAATTTACGAGGCAAAAGTGACAGGTTTTATTAATGCAAGGATGGCGTAGTAACTTGGCAACCACGAATACAGTCAGAACATGCTGGTATGCAGCTTTAAAAGAACAAAGATTTAAAAAAGCATTAGGTTCCTATCTAGAGATGTCATTACCTATAACAATTGCTGAAACTGTGTCACACGGACACAAATATGACACGACAAGGTATTAACAACTATCCGTCTTTATCACTAACATTTTTTCTAGAAATCTACCATGAAAGGTAGTAATTACACGGAAAGCTACCACATTAGTACAAATATAGAAGATAAAATAGTACCAGAACAAAAGAAAATGAGTGCATACTGCTTCAGATTAGCTGTAGAACTTAAAAGATCTGCAGGTAAGTAGCTAAAAACAAACTACTGATATTCAAAACACTTGAGTAAGAACTGAAACTATGCTCTGAAACAGAACACTCAAGAAGATGAAATAAATATGAAAAGGATCACAGAAAGGGTGCCATTTCACTGAATACTTACATATATATCCTTTTTCCCCCACAATATATGCAGAATTCTTGCAGTGTATTAAGAACGTTAAATAAATTCAGCATTTTGTGACAAGGGCAGTACCTAAATTCCCCTGCCTGGCTGCTATATGAAGCATCATACCCGTTCTTAGCCTTTACGCTCGCAGTCACAAGGTTATAGTACTTTAGCATTTCCTCCAGCATATCCACATGTCCGTACTCGGCAGCAACATATGGAGCAGTTCCTCCTGCCTGATTCTGCTTAGATAGCATTTCACCCAGCTCCATGTCTTTGACTTCCGAAAGAATCGCCTTTGCCGTATCCAAATTTCCCTCCCTCGCAGCAGCATGCAGAGGAGTATCGTCCCGCTTGCCAGTTAACTGCTTAGCCATCTTCTTCTCGTGAGAACCTGCCTGTGTATCCGCCGACTCCATAGCTTTGGACTTCAAAGCAGCAAACTGTAACAAACTTCAAGGTCAGAAAATTATGAATTGAACTTCAACCTCAAATAAAAGCACAAGTGACAACAAACTATAAAGGCTTCAATAATCAATGAAATATTAGAATCCTTCAACTACTCATTTGGCAATATAACCCATGGTAGCTCTCATCTTTATGAATGGGACAAAAGCTCATACTTAGAATGCACTTCAAACTACCTCCACTTGCCAAGAAAAGTCCATACTCCACACCATAACAGCATTAATTACAACTGTGTGATAGTTATTAAATCTCTAAAGTTCTAAAGTTGGCATGGTTCAATGGTCACTTAATGAATTCCACATCTAAAGATAGGGAATCCAATACATACAAGAAGAAAGATCCAACCTTTGATACCCACCAGTCTCGAGAACCATCTTGGTATTCCTAAAATTGCAATCTTTAACCCAAAATTCACTGAAATTCCTAAAAAAAGATTCAATCTTTAACACCATTTCTCTTTGAGTTTAGACTCAAATACTGAACACTTAATCATTTGCTCCGTTGCAAAGTCTTATACATTTCTGGTCTTCCAAACAGGTAATCATTTTCTATTGCTTGAAGTTTTGCATGCTGAAGGCCATATGAATTCAGTTCAAAAGGACAAATTTTAGAATACTACTTACATATTTTCTAAAATGTAGACGATGACACTATGATTTCAACATGACACATATATCTTCACAGTAAATCAATAAATGATATGATCTACTTTTCATGTAAGGGAAATATAAAAAAATATAACAACCCTGTCATAGGCTTCACCAGTGAATGATCCACCATCACAATAGCGAACCTTAACCCTATTCCAGTTATAGAAGTCTAAAACAAAATACATATACTATTAGTATGAACATACATGCATCCACCATTCTAGCTATTTGCTACATAGATGACAGAATTTGAGAGAAGAAGAAAATAGGAGCTCAACACGGACCTGGATTCTCTTCAGGTTTGTCGCTCATTATTTCGGAGAACTGTATCTCCTTCTCTATGTATAATGATGATCCACGGCGGGTTTTCTTGTGAGAAAGACATGCCCTCATGTTGTTGCACCAGCCTCCCCCCTAATATGTCGGGAGAAGTCAAATCTTAGTTGAAAGATAGAAGCAGAGTAAGGACGAAGGATCATGATAGAAACCCTTAAATTCTTATTGTCTGATAGGAATCATCAAGGTCATAACACATTCTTATTGTCCAATCAATTCGACAAAATCGAAAGATTCAATGTACCTACATAACTCACCTGATAACATCTTATTCCTCTCCTCCAACTAATTACAAAATTGATGGTTTATGCCTGCCAATCCAAAAAACAAAGTTCACATTTTTTTGCTTCTATTTTTGCCATACACTATCCAAGCAAACCAATTATAAACACCACAAATATCAAAATAGACCTTATTAAAGAAGCACGACATCCGCCGGTTCGCATCCTCCTATTCCTAGCATTCTCTGTCGGCCAAAGCAGTCTCCACTGTGCTCTACAAAGAAAAAGAAGCACAATCTTAGAATAATTCTAACCATTTTGTCACTATGCAACAAAATCCTCACTTTGAACTTGGTGTCGGGAAGGCTTGCAGATCCCTAGCGACAGCGAAGAGCTCACAGTCGCGGCGGTCAGCGAAAACCTAAATTTTTTCAACAAAATCAATAAGAAGGAAAAAAATTATGAATCAAATGAGTGATGAGAGGAGGAAGAAAAGAAACCTCTCGAAATCGTCGAAGACGACAGTGTCCGGCAAGATCCCGCTGAAGCTCGACACCGTGTCCAGCTCAGGGCTCAGACCTAGCGACGATCGAGAAATCAAAACGAAGAGAGTACATGCAAAAAACAGGAAAGGCAGGTCTGGAGAGGGGGAAAAACTTACCAGTATCGACGGAGGAGCCATTGCCGGAAGTGGAAGAGACCTTGGCGAAGGATCGGTGGAGACTGAACGCGAGATTTGGCGACGGCGATCGGACCGGCGAGCTCCATCTTCCGATCTGCAAATAGATTGAGGAGGAACAAAAAAATAGAGTTTGAAAATAGAATCGGTGGGAAAGGCCGTGTCGAATTAGAAGAAGATCGAGAGAAACCTGGGAAGAAGAAGAAGAAGAAGAAGAAGAAGAAGAAGAAGAAGAAGAAGGAGGAGGAGACAGGAGAGAAGAGGAGATCGAGACTGACATTTTTTTTCTCCTGGATTTGGAGCTCTGAAGAGTGTAGAAGACGAGGACGAGTGATCAAACCAATGAAGACGACGAATTACGGATATGCCGTTGGGGCTAAGGTTAGTGTTTGTAGGAGGTTGAAAGAAGGAGAAGAATGAGAAGATTAGAGTTTAGGAAAATTTTAGGGTTCAGGGAGAAGAGGGAAGAGGGGGAGGAGGGAAGCTCTGAAAAAGATCGGGTGTGAAGGGTTTTGTTGGAAGTTTATTAATTATAAGTTTGCCACCGTTCTAAAATATTAATAACGCTTTATTTTATAAACGTTATAAAAAGCCCAGAATTAGCCCAAACCGTCATAGAAAAAAAGGTATTTCGAACTTTGATAACGCTTAGGTATCAGGCGTCATCAATACGTCTTATCGAGCGTCATTAAAAGGATTTTTTGTTGTAGTGCCCCCGTTCCGGCGTCCTCCGCACCGTTGTCCGACCCCGTTGGCACTTCTCCGACTTTCCGGCTTTCCGGCGTTCTGAGCACCTTTCGTGCGCCAATCCGACTCCAAGGTCGAAGCTACACTTCGGTTCTCCTTCGTCAGACAACCGGTATGTCCTTCTAACAGAAACTTTCCATTTTACATAATTGAAATTAGGCAGAAACCTGTAGGTTTAGTCCGACCAAGTTGACAGAATAAAGCTCTGTCAACTTTGGGATAATTAGTTAATGATTAATGTTAATTAGTGTTAATTGTAGAAATAGTATAATTGGTTAATTATGTTCAGTTAATTAGTTAATAATATTTATTGATTTAATTAAATGATTATGGTGTAGTAATTAAAGAAATGATTGTGTGTTAATAGGTGTAAATCGTTAATTGGGCCATAAATCACTAATGAAAATCGTTTTCACAAAAATTAGATTTTTGGAAGAATTAATTATATGGATAATTAGATTATTATTCTATTAAATAATCATTGGTATAAAAATGCTAATTTTAAGTAGTAAATGTAAATTTATTAAAATAATGTTTTACAAGAATTATTAGTTAAAATTAGTTTCTTACAAATTATATTAAAAATTAATAGAGTTTTTAGATATATATGTATAATGCAGAAAAGTGTTAAATAATATGGTTTATAAAATATAATTTTTAGATATATGAATATGTTCTCAAAATACGGTTTATAAATAAAATAATATGATTTTAGAATAAATCGCTTAATTAAAAGATTGTAATTATTTATTAATAATATCATTCTCAAAATAGTTACTATTATTAAATGAACATATTTTGGGTAACTAATAGATAAATAGTTTATTATAGATTTTTATTAAAGATTAAAATGGTTATTTTATCACTTATAAATTTGTATTTCGGTTACTTAGTATTTTAGAATAAATAATTGAGCGTTAGTTTAATAATTATTGGTTTATTAATAAAAATAAACTAGGACCCTTAGAATGGTTTCTAAATCGGACTTTTAATTAATGTAGGTTTTAAGACCTAAGTCTGAGGTCGTATTTTCTGTCTCAACCTATAGCATCAGAAAGCAAGACAAGTTTTATAATATTCAAAACTCGTATTTTAATTGATGATTAAATATACTGCATCATTAGGAACATTGTATCGACACTTGACTCACGGGATCCCTCTCGGATCCAATTAATTGCTTGATTGACTTATTAACTCATGACTGGGGAGTAGTGTTAGCGCCTGTGACCAAAGCCCATGTTACCTTTATTGATTATCTCATGCTAATCCCTATTGCACAGGGGGTTGAGCCATACCATATGCTAGCATTAGGCGTAATGCTAGTATACATATTGCCTCTTCCAGCCGGTCACAGGTCACTATACACTCAAAACACTATTGTTGATTGTAGATTGCATCATCATTGCTTCCTCAAAATTTTACTGCTTCCTTGATTCATTTTATTATTTTAAAAATATAAATAATATTTTAAAAATTGCTTCTTGCATCTTTTAATTATTTATTAAAATGCTGGAATTGGATATATGTTTCTTGCTCCTCTTCTGATGGGAGACCAACATTTTTAGGTGACTACGATAATAAGGAGGTGCCCTTTAGTACCTACTACGGATCCGACTTGAGCTCTGAGGAGTTAGCTGAACCTAACCAGGAGGTCCAAGAGCACCAGTAGTATTGCAGTTTAGTTTTCTTTGTTTAAGAAAGTGTAATAAAAGACTAGTTGTAATGATTTAAAATTTTCTTGTTTGTGTGGTTGATTTCAGTTAGACTTTTAGTTCTAAATGTTTTAAATAGAAAGTTTTTAAATTTCAGCAATTTTGAATGTTGTGTTTTGTGTTACTATTGATTGATACAGCTTACTGTCATCATCTCACAACGGTGCAGGCTGGACATGATCCGACTGGACCAAGAATCTTAGGATCGGGTCGTGACACGGTATGCATGTTTGGTGTATTGGGCACGGTGTGCAAATTTGGTACAGTTGGCAAGGTGCACGCGGTTAGCGTAGTTGGCACTATTGTGTCTGTGCAGGACCTGAACGGTTACAAAATATTCGAAAACAATTCCTTCTACGTCCTGAATGTTTCGTATACTGGGCAGTTACTGCGCGCGCCTATATAAGCTTCTCTCTTCTCTCTCTCTCTTACTTACTTAGTTTATTTCTTAAAAAATTTCTTACGAAGTTCAGAGAGCAGATATGAGAGAAATAGAGAGAAGCGTAGGCCATTCTGTCTATCTGAGGAGTCAGTAGAGCATTCGACAGAGTGTTCCAAAAGTTTGTATCTGAACTTGCAGGTTCATGGAAGCTATTCGTATGGGGCGAATCTAGCTTTGAGCGCTGGTGGTCAATCACCCTAGCAGGCTTTCTTTCCTTCCGTTCATCTTTTCGCCACTTGAAAGCTCGTTCTGAGCGATATTTTTTTGATCTAATCAGAAACTTTCTGCGATTTTTTTGACGCTGCTATAACGAAAATCATTTGGGTCTTCTTTAAAGTGTTACATTTGATTTCGTCTCTAAGAATCCTCTGGGATCTCTTTTGTGCACCTTCCTCGAAGTGTTGCAATAAAATCAGTTTTTCATCTTAAAATCACGTCCTAGGAATAAAAGTTTGCGACTTTCAAGAGAAGGGAAAAGGAGACTTGGGAGGGTTCGTGTCGAATCAGAGGCTATCGTTCGAGGGAATTTACATCGGGTCAACTTCGAGTTGTCATTATCCCGTGACATGGTTAGTGCATTGTAACATATTCCCATTATTTATTAGTATAGCCTTTTCTAGGTAGCACTTTTATTACCCCTGGTGTTATCCCGCATTGAGTTTCCATAAAAAAAATCTTGGGTGGTTGCAATTGTGTAGATCGACTATTTTTATTATGCATTTGTGGGACATTTTAATTTAGTTCAATCCTCACAACCTTCAGTCAAAATGGTTGTATTGTATAGTGTTTTGCACATTGTTCTAAACGGAATGCTAACGAGTACTAGATTAACGTGTCAGATGTATGATGAATCAAGTAAAAGGAAAGATATATGTAAAAGCAGTTCAAATAATTAATCTAAATTGTACTAAATTTCATCTGTTGTGTAGCAAGATGATGGATTTGTTGTATGTACTCAAAAAGATGAATCTATCTGTATTTGTTACTTAAAAATATTTTATTTAGTTTCTACAACTTACATGAAAACTTACATGAAGAGCCATATCACCCCCATTAATATATTTAATTACTACCTCCCAACCAAATATTTTGTCAGCATATAAATTTATATGTATGTCTCTATGATGAATCCATCTTTAATATGCTCTATACATGCTGCATTATCCTCAAAAAGGATTGTATGCTTACTTGTGACTTACGGAAGCTTGCAACTCCCCTTAATATAGTTTAAATATTACCTATACACATTCTCTGCTTGCTTCATGAAGTGTCAGGGTTTCTGAATGATTGGTCAATGTTGCCGTAGTGGTTTCTTTGACATATCTATATAAAATAGATGTACTGTTGTTAAGAAAAATATATCAAGTTTGTGATCTCACTTTATGATGTTTAGATAATAACATGCACCTATATATCCAACAAGGTTAGCACATTCATATGAATTAAACCAAGATCAATGGTTTCTTTGATGTATCTAAAAAATGTTCTTTACATCACTCTAGTGTCTATGTGTAGGCGCGGATCTATATCTAGTTAGAAGGTTCACAAAATAGATGTCAGGGAATACATTATGCTAAATAAAGAAGTGCACTTATTGCACTAAAAAAGGGTACTTCATGGCCCAGAACATATTCATTTTCTTCGTTCGGCCGAAATGGATCCCAATGACTTGCTCATTATAGGTGTATGGAGTAAATGCAACTACTCATATTAAATCCCTTTAGAATATTTTTGGCATATTTGATGGAGTAGAAATTTATTTTTCTACGCTCGATTTGTTGGCCAAGACAAAATTTAGTTTTACCCAAGTCTTTTATGTCAAAAGCCTTCTTAAGATGATTAGTGACATTTTCGATCTCTTCAGGACATCCTATAAAGTTTATGATATGTACATAAACGACTACTATGAAGAATCTATTTGAATTTTCTTAATGAATACGTATGGACATTTAGGATCTCCATTATAAAATTTCGTTGAACAATTATGCTATTTGGCTCCCAAAATATTTGGGTGATGTCATCTCCCATTATGTGACATCTGACATGGCAGATGACATAACAGCTGACATGACAAATTTTAACCCAAAAAATTAATTACCCAATTTTTTAATATTAATGTTAATATTAATGTTAATATTAATATTAATATTAATGTTAATGTTAATGTTAATTTTAACTTTAATATTAATGTTAATATTAATGTTAATATAAATATTAATGTTAATATTAATATTAATATTAATATTAATATTAATATTAATATTAATATTAATATTAATATTAATATTAATATTAATGTTAATATTAATATTAATGTTAATGTTAATTTTAATGTTAAGGTTAATTTTAATGTTAATTATTATGTTAATCTAATATTAATTTATTAATTTACTATTAATGTTAATTTAATATTAATTTTATTGTTAAATTTTGCTGTGTCAGCTGTCATGTCAGCAACCATGTCATCTGCCACATAATGGAAGATGGTATCACCCAAATTTTTTGGGAGCCAAATAGCATTTTTGTTCGTAGAAAGATACTAACTGAGCCTATTGTGTCACATTCTTGCAAATTATTTTTAGTCCATATATGGCTCATTTTAATTTAATACAGTGTGTATCCCTCGACTTGGATTCTGGTAATTTAAATCCTATATAAATTTACATGTATATATTACTGACTTGGTTACCATTATCGTGGAATATATTTCTTTATAATATATTCTTGGTTAAATTTGGATTTTTTTTCTTCTTCTTGTAAACATCAATTTAAAATCTACATGGTTTATTCCTTTTGGTGTTTGTACTATAGGACCGAACACTCAATGACTTTCCAAGTAATTTAGTTTTGCTTGAATCGTATTTTTTTCATTTTGACCAATCTTGTCTTTTTGACTCATTTTTATCACCATTTTTATTTTTATTTGCTATTGCATATGAGAAAATATCACCCATGACAAATTATTTTGTATTTAAAATATTCTTGAGTATGTGCAAAACTCATATTTTTTATATTTCTTGGGTACTAGTACCTCTTTCTCACTCTTTTCTGGGATCTGAGGCATGTCCTCGATCAAATCATGCTTGTTTGAAAAAAAAACGGATCTTTGGTTCACGACATCTTATAGACCACCATGAACTTTCTCTACATGAGATGCATGCATGCGATTTTAGGATCTATTTTTTCAGGAGCGTAAGGGTGTGTTATGTTATTCATCTTTCGATGAGTTGAATATTTAGAACATTTAGGTTTCCTATGTTCTTGATATGGAACTAGTTTATTTATTTAGTTCTTTGGGTACTTATGTTCTCACAGGTGCATTCATAACTGGTATATGATCTAGGCCCTTTTGTAATATTTTTAAAGGCATCGGGTAATTCATTTGTAATAGATTGCAAATATAATTCTCTTAATATTTTGTCAGCATTAAATGGGGGTTCTAGGCTCGAGATGAGGTAAAGTGGGAGATGCTACGATAATTCATGACTTCTTCTAGAACAAGACATTTATCTTCCTTTTATCTCCTCCTAATGAAAGAAATATTGTCTCATCGAAGTGATAGTTCACAAATTTTGCGGTAAAGCTATCTCATATCGAGGATTATAAAAGTTTAATGATAGAAGGAGACTCAAAACTAACATAAATTCACAATTGATGTTTGAGACACATTTTGGTCTTATTCTTGAGAAAGGAGTAGGTAGTAGCACTTCCAATTGTCACGCCCCAGAACCAAAATACTGGAGAGCGGGGGACAGACACAGCCAGCTACGTACATTGAAGTGAATCCTACCTCGCAATACGATCACGGCTGTCTAGATGCATGAGGGTTTACTACAAGCCATCAGTCTCTTATGGTCATGAACAAGTCTAGTGTCTCAATCTCAAGCAAGTAAATGTTACAAGATGTTAGATCATCAGACATACAAAGTAAGGCGTCCCAAATATTACATATTCAGATGATCATGAAGCTAGTCAGACAAAACGTGAAGACTAGCAAGAGTTTCAGTCATACATGATCAACCCTAGGAATTGTCAATCATGTTACAGCCCGTAGGCAGACAGTAAGTAAAGTTGCAAACGAGCTAACACTTGCTCGACGGCTAAACACCTTAAAAGAATATTTTTACAAGGGAGTGAGGGAGCAAAATAAGAACCCACTCGTTGCCAGGGTTGCGCCTAGTGGTCACCATCTGGCTGGAAGGCAGGAAGATCCTCGGGAGCTATTCTGAAATATGGCCATACAAAACTAGCTGGGTCAGACCCTAGAAAGAGCAAGTGCCACAAGGAAGTCTTCACTTAAGAACTAAAACCAGCATATTAGCACATGATACATAAAGGATAACAAAAGACATGAGTTAGAGAAAGCAGGGTGATAAACGATAAGATGACTAACGGACTATTCCGGTAACAAAGTTACAACCCGTAAACCAAACAAGGATCGGAGTTGTAACCCTTCACCTGAACAGAACTTAGTCTCTAACCAATTATCGATAAAGTAAAGCATAAACAAGCATGTCCTGAGATAGCCATGTACTGGATCTAGGCAAGACTAGACAAGACTCCATCCATCAATCATGGCCAAGCAATAAGTACGGCTTGATACTTTAACTAACTAGGGTTATCACAAGCCTAGTTACTAACAAGATGCATCGAGATGTTCCAACAGCCATACCTGCAGTCTTAATCCAGGTTATCCGGTCACAAGTTGAGAGAGTTGGATTAGGTGACTTAGAGGTGCAACACATGACAGTGTGCTGGAAATGTGCCCTACTCGACGGCAGGCTACAAGTCCAATTAAAAGCGTCTAGATAACGGGACTGCCTGTAGCTGGAAAATCTCTTCATGAACTACTTGATCACTCTAGTCATTTTCCTAGTCAAATTCAGTATGAATTCCTGACCGTGGAAATCAGGAATTCATATCCTAGACATGATGCAAGACTAGACATGTAGCTTATACAAGCACAAACACCCACGGTGTCAAGACAAGATTTGCTTAGCAAGGCATATCGAGATTATCATGTAGGTTTAATTTATCAAGTCAAGAGTGCGTCACAACGGACCACCATCAAGAATTATCATGTCAAGTTACTTGTCAAGAGTGCACCACGACGGATCACTATCAAGAATTATCATGTTACTTGATACTTGTTAAGAGTGCGCCTTAACAGGCCACTATCGTGTTCTATCCTTACATTATCATGATTGAGAGAAACTTGCATAAAATAACTGATAATATATTGTTGAAGCCAAGGAAAAGATCTACAACTTTTATGTTTTGAGTTTTTTTTCAAGATTTTAGCTACAAAACAGCTCAAAGAAGCAAAAACGGTCATTTGGAGTGACCTGCGCGCAAGTTGCGCGGGCAAAATCGCCCACCGTGCACGTTGCGCGCAAGCACGGCGCATATTGCGCGGCAAAAAAACCGCTCGGGCGTGCGACCGTGCAAGTTGCGCATTGCGCGCGGGGAAAATCATCCACGGCGCACGTTGCGCGCAAGCGCGGCGTGCGGGCGCGCGGCAAAGAAGTGCGCGGGCGCGCGGCACGGAAGGTACACACTGCACGCGGGCAAAATTGCGTACGGCACATGTTACGCGCAAGCTCGGCGCGCGAGCACGCGGCAGAGAAGTGCACGGGCGCACGGCGCACAAGTTGCGCATTGTACGCGGACAAGATGTTAGATCATCAGACATACAAAGTAAGGCGTCCCAAACATTACATATTCAAATGATCATGGAGCTAGTCATATAAAACGTGAAGACTAGCAAGAGTTTCAGTCATACATGATCAACCCTAGGAATTGTCAATCATGTTACAGCCCGTAGGCAGATAGTAAGTAAAGTTGCAAACGAGCTAACACTTGCTCGGCGGCTAAATGCCTCAAAAGAATATTTTTACAAGGGAGTGGGGGAGCAAAATAAGAACCCACTCGTTGCCAGGGTTGCGCCTAGTGGTCACCATCTGGCTGGAAGGCAGGAAGAACCTCGGAAGCTACTCCGAAATCTGGCTATACAAAACCAGCTGGATCAGACCCCAGAAAGAGCAAGTGCCACAAGGAAGGCTTCACTTAAGAACTAAAACCAGCATATTAGCACATGATACATAAAGGATAACGAAAGACATGAGTTAGAGAAAGCAGGGTGATAAACGATAAGATGACTAACGGACTATTCCTGTAACCAAGTTACAACCCGTAAACCAAAAAAGGACCGGGGTTGTAAACCTTCACCTGAACAGAACTTAGTCTCTAACCAATTATCGATAAAGTAAAGCATAAACAAGCATGTCCTGAGATAGCCATGTACTGGATCTAGGAAAGACTAGACAAGACTCCATCCATCAATCATGGCCAAGCAATGAGTACGGCTTGATACTTTAACTAACAAGGGTTATCACAAGCCTAGTTACTAATAAGATGCATCGAGATGTTCCAACAGCCACAAGCCCTGCAGTCTTAATCCAGGTTATCCAGTCACAAGTTGAGAGAGTTGGATTAGGTGACTTAGAGGTGCAACACATGACAGTGTGCTGGAAATGTGCCCTACTCGACGGCAGGCTACAAGTCCAATTAAAAGCGCCCAGATAACGGGATTGCCTATTGCTGGGAAATCTCTTCATGAACTACTTGATCACTCTAGTCATTATCCAAGTCAAATTCAGTATGAATCCCTGACCGTAGAAAGCAGGAATTCATATCCTAGACATGATACAAGACGAGACATGTAGTTTATACAAGCACAAACACCCACGGTGTCAAGACAAGATTTGCTTAGCAAGGCATATCGAGATTATCATGTAGGTTTACTTTATCAAGTCAAGAGTGCGTCACAACGGACCACCATCAAGAATTATCATGTCAAGTTACTTGTCAAGAGTGCACCATGATGGGTCACTACCAAGAATTATCATGTTACTTGATACTTGTTAAGAGTGCGCCTTAACAGGCCACTATCGTGTTCTATCCTTACATTATCATAATTGAGAGAAACTTGCATAAAATAACTAATAACATATTGTTGAAGCCAAGGAAAAGATCTACAACTTTCATGTTTTGATTTTTTTTAAAGAAGCAAAAACAGTCATTTGGAGTGACCTGCGTGCAAGTTGCGCGGACAAAATCGCCTACGGTGCACGTTGCGCGCAAGCACGGTGCACATTTCGCGGCAGAAAACCGTGCGGGCGCACGACCGTTCAAGTTGCGCATTGCGCGCGGGCAAAATCACCCACGACGTACGTTACGCGCAAGCGCGGCGCACGGCAAAGAAGTGCGCGGGCGCGCGGCGCACAAGTTGCGCATTACGTGCGGGCAAAATCGCCCACGGCGCACGTTGCGCGCAAGCGAGGTGCGCGAACGCGGCGCGCGAGCGCACGGCAGAGAAGTGCATGGACGCGCGGCGCACAAGTTGCGTATTGTGCACGAGCAAAATCGCCCACGGCACATGTTGCGCGCAAGCGCGGTGCGCGGGCGCTCTGCAAAGAAGTGCGCGGGGGCGCGGCACGCAAGTTGCGCATTGCGCGCGGGCAAAATCGCCCACGGTGCACGTTGTGCGGAAGCGCGGCGCTCAGGCGCGCGGTAGCGAAGACAATGCGCGCGGCCCTGTTCATCGTCCCGACAGCACCAAAGGGTGTGGGGAACCCATGAACTCAAAAATGGAATAATTTTCTCATACGAAGTCGAAATCAAGCGGTTAAAAAGCCAAAATTTGGTAGAATTGAATTTCCTACAACATGGAACCATTAGATTTCGAAAATAACCAAATTTTAGAGATCAAAACCAAGAAAAATCAAAAAATTGCAAACTTAGATCTACAAGAACCCATCCATCAAATCCAAAAATGTTAAGTTCTAAAGAGGCTTAGAGTGAAGTGAGGAAGAGAATGGAACAATAAAACTTGAGATCCATCATAAAAAAAGTTGTACTTTTCTAGGCTTGGTAGGTGGGAGGAGTAAATGACGAAGATGAAGAAGTAAATGCAAAATAATGGAGGAGAGAGAAGGAGTTGACTTATATAGCAATCCCTCTCATCTCAACCTAAAATAAACTAAACCAAGCCAAGCCAAGTTATGTTGAACCAAGTTGAACCAATCAAGCCAAGATTTAAACCAAGGCTAAGCTAAGCAAGATAAGTTAAAATACGGGCCACCTGACAATTGTCAGAAATCTGTATACGTATCCTGGAAAATACGTATAACGGGAAACATGAGTGACACCAATCGAACAAAAGTTGTCACTGTCTAGTTTTCTCATAGATTCCATTCCTAGAAATGTTATCAATAGTCGTAAATTAAGATATTATAATAAATTTCAAAATATTATTCTTGAGAGATAGATGTCAAAACTATAGTTCCAAATAATACCAACATAAGCCACAAAAAATTAAAATAAAACAACTCTAAATAAATAAAACAAAGATATTGATTATCCCAAAAGAATTATAGATGACATGTTGATGTTTCTTTGTTCCTTAAATTTTTCACCAAGGAGGACATCATTGTCAATGTCAAGGATGATATTTGCTTCAACCTCCTAGATTTTCTGGTATTTGGCCACCATTTCCCGGATGCACGACAGGTACGAAACCAATGACCGTCATGTTCATACTTGAAATGTAATGTCCCGCTTCTATCGGTTCACTATATAAGACTTGTGGCTTGATAAACTCGGTCGAAACTGAGTATTGGAAAAACTTATCAGCATTGAATTAATCACGGACGAATGCATAAGAGCCCCAACTCATGGATTGATTTCTGTTGGAATGAGTTCAAGATTGCATCGGTCAGGGTATTGGTGTACGAGCATAAATAGTTCGTCCCATATCTAACCTTTGTAGTTTTTTGCTGGATATTTTTGCTGCTCGTTTTGATGGATGCATTTTCTGATAGTTTTCGATGATTTGATTCTTTTGCCCATTTTTATCAAATTTTCTTACTTTTATTCTAGAGAATTCTGAGAGAAAGGGATAAAAAGATAAGGTGTACTGATCATATGTTGGTGCCCTTGCAGGCAGATACGTAACTGAAGGCTAATCGCATAAGTGTTCCTTCTTCTCTTGGCTATTGATCTTTAATTGGTGAGTGGTGGATTCTCTGTGGTAGTTTTTCCCTTTACCGCTACTCCTTCATGCTAATTAAATAAATTTTCTTGCTTACCTTGCTATGTCCACTGATCGATGATGCTTAGTTGAGTGAATGATAGAATGCCACAAGCTGATACCACTAAGATGCTAAGTGTAATTGACTCATAATAGATGAATTGTTATACAATATGATGCAAACAAAGAACGATGAACAACCAGAGCATGTTACTCACTACATCAAACAATTTCCATTAATGAAACTATGTAAATCCATCAGAAAATAAAAATATGCATGTTCGAAGAAATGGTTAAAATGCTAGATGTCCCTATAAGAAATAAAATAATACAAAAAATGTTGCGATGTGATGAAATGATGCAAGAGTGAAATGATGAGAATGTCGGGACTGATAAGTCTCCAATTGTTACCTATGATGATGAATATGAAATGCTAGTTCCATTACTGTTGGTTTAATTCTTATCATGCAAATTATATTACTGTTAAGTCGGATATGCATTCACATGGACATGTGAACGTTTTGTGCAGAAGGTTTGATTTAGTTTTCTCAAACGGTACTTGGGATACTAGGATCGATTCGAGCTACAGGAAAACATTGGTCGTGCTATGTAATGCCCCGCTCCGCACGGTGCATTATGATGAGTCGTTGACTCAAAGAGTTACGTTGACCCGATCAAGTATCGATGTGAATCGATGCAAGAGTTACGTTGGCCGAAGAAAAGCTTTGAGTCGATAGTAACCTATGAATCGAATCGATACAAAGGATAAGTCCCGTTTGAGCAAGTGCTAATTTTAGTTGATCTAGTGTACAGGCTATGCTTCTATGCTGGATGATAAGAGGTCGACATTTTGCCTTATTCATTAAAGTGTCCGCAAAACCAAATTGTCGCCTTGCAACGGATTGTGGCATGGGTACGGTAGGCCAAATCAGTCGAATAGTGTCACTGCCACTTTTCTAGCTTGAGGGTATTTTGGTCATTTTTAAAATTTTGAAATTATTTTGGGATTTTTATTATTAAATATAATTAATATGATTTTTAGTGATTTTTGGTGATTTTTGGTAGAATTGTTTTTGACCCTATAGTTAACTTTGACTCATGTTGACTAGAAGACTGTCCTATTAGCTAACCTCGGTCAAGACACCTTGGTTAGGTTAAGAAACCCTAGTGTGACTTTAGTTAGTCATTTCAAGTTAGTTAGAATTGGTTTGGGGCTAATCGGATTTAGTTTGGTTTGAGAATGGCTTGTGTAGTCACAAGTCAAATCATGACTTAAACTAGATAGGACCCAACTAGCTAGCCAAAACCCTAAACCCTAGGGCCCTTGGCCGGCCAAGTGACAGCCCCCCCTCCCCTATTTATATCCTCCCAAATTTTAGGGCTAGCCTCTTTTTATTAGGGTTCATCAAGTTTTAGGAAGAGGTAAAGTTTCATCTTCACAAATTCATAGTAAATTCAAATTAAGTCCTTTTTCCTTCAAACAAATTCCTATAGGCTCTAAATATTGTGCTCTTGCTGTTGGGATTGAGTTTTGACAGGGAGCAAACAATTTGGGGAGTTTTTGGTGCTTGGGAGATCCTCTTCTTTGGAACTTTTTGGAGCTTTGGACACCTATAGGTATAATCTCAATTAATACTCCTTAAATCCTGTAAAAATCATTTTTAGGGTCCCCTAGCCCTCACCCAACTGTAGGGAAGACCAACCCTAGGTTTTGAGCTCGTTTCGTGTCCGTATCAGACACTTATCAGAGCTGTGATGAAGGTGCTCGACGAAATGTCCCAAAGGACTGCTCGATCGAGTTTTCCTAATCTTTTTGAATAGAAATTTAGATCTAAGTGTCATCTAGGGTTTCCAAGTGTCCTATGTTGATTTGTGAGTCGTGTCGTGTCGTGGGGAACACGGAACACGCGTGTGCGGGCGTGCGCGCGCGGCACTGTAGCTCCCCTGCTACTCGGGGGCTACTGCGCGCTGGACACGCGTCGTGGACACACGAAAATTGGTTTGTGGTTAGTGGCAATGACTGACATGAGGCTCGTCAAGTTTCACGAGTCCTCGTGTCGTGTCGGACACGTTCTTGGGTGTGCACGGGGAAAGGCTGTTGTGCGCGTGTGCTGTATGTGTTCTTACTGTTAAATCGATTTTTAATGGTTGTTAAAATGTTGTTCATGCTTAATTAGATCCTAAAGATCATATTTAAATCCCTGTACACTATGCTACTTAATTTGTTTGAGTTTTATATTGTGTTATGTCACCCCATTCGGGGAGTATAACTGCTATACCTTCAATTGTTAGATGTTGTGACCTAGGACAGCGTTCTACCGTCGACACTGCGGCGTAGGCTGGACGTACCCACGTCTCGTGCCCTTACTCTAGGGTGCGGGTCGTGACACATTTTTAGTGGTGGCCCATGCAGGTCTAGGATATAAGTGTAGTGGTATTCGAACTAGAATATCGCTGCAGCCTGCAGTAGAAATTAGCATATGTTTGAAGGTACTCAATCACACTAGGAAAACTCCTTATCAGATTCCTTATATCTATTTTGCTGCTTATTATCTTCCTTAGAATTTTAAACTGTCCTCCTTTGATTATTTCGACTCATTCTCAGTAATTGCTTCTTGTTTGATCTGTGTCTCCAGGATGGTTGAGACGCGATCGCATCGCCCCATGACGGGAGAGGCTGGAGAGGGGTCTGCCACCTCTCGTGTCCAGCATCCAGCTTCCGGTGCCACAGGGCCAGTGCAGCCCTCGGGAGTGGGAGTTTCTGCCACTTTTGGAGGAGCACCTCCACCAGTCGGGAGGCCGAGCTTGGTGCTTCCAGAGATCCTTCCCACGCAGCAGCCTCCGCCTGCGGGGATGGTTGATGCTACCCATCTCTTCTCCTTCGTGGAGAGGATTCTGGAGTCCTCGCACCAGCGCAGTGAGAGGCAGACAGCAGATTTCAGGCAGGGGATTGATGAGGCGCACCAGCTGGTACACACGACTGTTGAGATGGTGACTGGTCAGGGGGCCCAGCAGCAGCCCCGTCGGAGGGAGAGAGATATACAGGACTTCCAGAAGATGCACCCTCGGGAGTTCTTCAGCACGGAGGGCATTCACGTTGCAGATGACTGGGTTGAGCACATTGAGGAGATTTTTCGACTAGCAGAGATACCAGCTCGACTCCAGATCGAGGCGACAGGCAGCCAGATGCAGGATTTGGCCCGAGCATGGTATCAGGCTGATCCTAGAGTTGGAGTGGAGGGCCAGACTTGGGCCCAGTTCAAGGAGCTGTTCAAGGAGCAGTTCTTTCCCGATGTAGCCTTGGGTGGGATCGAGGCGCAGTTCGAGGCTCTGGTTCAGGGGAACCAGACGGTGGCCGAGTATGCCGGAGAGTTCTGCCGACTGGTCCGGTTCATTGATGACTTGACGGAGAAGACCAAGGCGAGGAAGTTTTGCCGAGGTCTGATTAGAGAGATTCGGTCGCTGACTAAGAGCGACCGGAACGCTACATTTGCTGAGATTTATTCTGGGGCTATGGCGGCAGAGGACGACCTGGGACTGAGGCAGAAGAGAGGTCGAGACTTTCAGTCAGGCAGTAGCAGTCAGGGGCAGGCCAAGAGGCCTCACTTCCAGCAGCAGCAGCAGAGGCCAGTGCAGCAGTATCAGCAGCAGCATCAGTAGCAGAGGCCAGTGCAGCAGCACCAGCAGCTGAGAGGGCAGCAGGCACCTCATCCGGCAGTCATTTGTGCCTTCTGCAAGAAGCCGGGGCACATGATCCACGAGTGCAGGAAGAAGCTAGGCAAGTGCCTACTTTGTGGTGCTGGAGATCACCAGTTGAGGGACTGTCCAGGGGCTTTTGGACGAGGACAGCAGGGAGGTGGAGCCAAGGCTCCAGCAGGCCAGCAGAGGGGACCAGCCCTGCCGACCCAGCAGCAGGCACGGGGTGGACAGCAGGGGCGAGCTTTCGCCATGACAGCTGAGGATGATGAGGTTATCGGAGAGCTGATAGCAGGTTCGGTTCTTCTCAACTCCCTTCCAGCATTCGTATTGTTTGATTCCGGGGCTTCCCACAGCTTTGTGTCTGTATCATATGCTATTAGACACAGTTTGATTTCTGAACCATTGCCTAGGACCTGCAAGATCACGACCGGAGGTGGGGTCATCCTCGTGAGTGATGTTTGCAGAGGGCGGAGTGTTATATTGGGAGGCCGAGAGTTGGGTGTGAGTCTATTAGTCATGCCATTACCGAACTACGACATTGTATTAGGTATGGACTGGCTGAGTAGACACCATGCCCGTATTGATTGCCGTGGGGGTAGAGTTTTGTTCGGGGCCCCAGGAGAGCCAGAGTTTGAATACACCTGACGGCAGACAGAGCAGGACGGCAGAGTTTTCTGTGGAGCATCAGTCGAGGAGCAGGTGGCTCCGCATCCCTTGATCGCAGAGTTTATGGACGTGTTTCCAAAGGAGTTGCCAGGGCTTCCACCAGACAGAGATGTGGAGTTCTCGATAGACTTGGTTCCCGGCGCGGAACCGATCTCTCAGCATGTCTATTGAGTGAACAACAGCGAGTTGGTGGAGCTGAAGAAGCAAGTGGATGAGCTGCAGGATAAGGGCTTCATTCGCTCTAGTTCTTTACCTTGGGGTGCACCGGTGCTCTTCGTACCGAAGAAGGAAGGGTCGGTACGTATGTGTATCGACTACAGGGCACTCAACAACCTGACAATCAAGAACAGATACCCACTGCCACGGATCGATGATCTGTTTGATCAGTTGAGCGGAGCTCGGGTGTTCTCCAAGATTGATTTGAGGTCGGGTTATCACCAGGTGAAGGTGAAGAGGGAGGATATCCCCAAGACCGCTTTCAGGACGCGGTATGGGCAGTTTGAGTTTTTGGTTATGCCGTTTGGGCTAACCAATGCACCAGCAGTGTTTATGAATCTAATGAACAAGGTGTTCCACCAGTACTTGGACAAGTTCGTGGTGGTGTTCATTGATGACATCTTGATATATTCCAAGATAGAGGAGGATCACGAGGAGCATCTGCGGATAGTGCTAGAGACTCTCAGGCGGGAGCAGCTTTATGGAAAACTCTCCAAGTGTGAGTTTTTCTTGGACCAGGTGGACTTCTTGGGGCATGCGGTGACTGGAGATGGTATCTCGGTTGACCCCAAGAAGATTGTAGCAGTTGAGGCTTGGAAGGCGCCGACTTCAGCAGCAGAGATCAGGAGTTTCCTGGGGCTGGCAGGATACTATAGGAGATTTGTGCAGGATTTCTCCCGGGTTGCAGAGCCGTTGACACGGTTGACCCGGAAGGATACTGAGTATGTTTGGTCAGAGGAGTGTCAGGCAGCTTTTGATGAGTTGAAGAAGCGGCTTACGACAGCTCCGATTCTGACATTACCTTCAGGATCAGGTGGTTTCACTATTTATAGTGATGCTTCAGGGAAGGGGCTGGATTGTGTCTTGCAGCAACATGGGAAGGTGATTGCCTATGCTTCCAGGCAATTACGTCCTCATGAGAAAAACTACCATACCCATGACCTGGAGCTGGCGACGGTGATTTTTGCTTTGAAGTTATGGAAGCACTATCTGTACGGTGAGAGGGTGGAGATCTTCACAGACCACAAGAGCTTGAAGTACGTGTTCACTCAGAAGGAGTTGAACATGAGACAGCGCAGGTGGCTTGAGCTGATGAAGGACTTTGATATCGCACTCCAGTATCACCCGGGGAAGGCCAACGTGGTTGCCGATGCCTTGAGTAGGTATCCGACAGTCATGTGTTTGACTATGGATCGGCACCTGCTTGCAAATTTGGAGAGCCTTGGGATAGAGGTGATTGTGCCCGGAGTGCAGATGCAGTTATGGGGCCTACAGATACAGTCAGACTTGATGGACAGAATCAAGGCGGCACAGTTTGATGATGTGGCTCTGCGGAGTATCCGAGAGCAGATCAGTATGGAAGTGCAGGATATTGAGTTCTCACTTGCAGAGGATGGTGCCCTGAGGCACGGTGCCAGGTTATGTGTGCCTAGCGGGGAGCTCAGAGAGCAGATTATGTAGGAGGCTCACAGATCATAGTACTCTATACATCCTGGTGCCAACAAGATGTACAGGGATCTGCGAGAGCATGTCTGGTGGTACGGGATGAAGAGGGAGGTGTCCAACTTCGTAGCTAGATGCTTGATCTGTCAGTAGGTTAAGGCTGAGAGGCAGAGGCCTGGAGGATTATTGCAGCCGCTGCCCATTCCAGAGTGGAAGTGGGAGCACATTACTATGGACTTTGTATCAGGATTGCCCCGTACACCAGGAGGGAAAGACGCGATTTGGGTCATCGTTGACAGGTTGACCAAATCGGCCCACTTCTTGCCATTCAAGGTGGGTATGTCTACAGAGAGGCTGGCGGAGTTGTATATGAGGCAGATAGTCAGGATTCACGGAGTCCCCGTCAGCATAGTCTCAGATCGGGATAGCCGCTTTACTTCCCATTTTTGGAGGAGTCTGCAGACTAGCTTGGGCACTCAGCTCAAGTTTAGTACCGCATACCACCCCCAGACGGACGGACAGTCAGAGAGGACTATTCAGACCCTTGAGGATATATTGCGGACGTGCGTCCTGGATTTTGGAGGTTCCTGGGAGGATCACCTGCATTTGGTAGAGTTTGCTTACAACAACAGTTTTCAGGCCAGCATTGAGATGTCACCGTTTGAGGCTCTGTAAGGGCATAGGTGTCGTACACCCTTATCTTGGGATGATGTTGGAGAGCGAGCTTTACTGGGACCATAGATGGTTGTTGATGCAGCCGAGAAGGTGAAGCTCATCAGGGACAGACTTCGCGTGGCGCAGGACAGACATCGGCACTGGGTCGATAGCCACCGGAGGCCGCTGGAGTTTGAGGTACAGATTTAGAGCTAGGATTAGAATTAGGTTGTATTTAGTTTTGTTTGATTGATCGTGTTTGATTTTTAGTAACTTGAGACCTTGCTTGTGATTAGGTTGGAGACATGGTTTTTCTGCGGATATCTCCGACTCGTGGTACGATACGTTTTGGTGGAGGTGGAAAGCTTAGCCCGCGCTTCATCGGCCCTTTCGTTATCAGCGGGAGAGTCGGTGACGTGGCATACAGGCTAGACTTGCCACCTGTACTAGTAGGCGTCCACAACGTATTCCAAGTATCACAGCTGAGATGGTACGTGGCTGACCCTAGCCATGTGCTCGATCACTCGGAGATAGAGGTTGGACCTACTCTCAGTTATCCAGAGCAGCCTGTGGAGATTCTGGATCGCCGAGAGAAGGTATTGAGGAACCAGGTGATACCCTTGGTACGCGTCGCATGGAGGCATCATTCTCCAGGAGAGTCGACCTGGGAGCGGGAGGATGAGATGCGCGAGCGGTACCCCTATCTTTTTGGACCTTGAGGTATACTTTCTATCCTTCTCAGCAGTTTAGTTTCGTCTTTAATTTCGAGGACGAAATTATTTTAAGGGGGGTAGATTTGTCACTGCCACTTTTCTAGCTTGAGGGTATTTTGGTCATTTTCAAAATTTTGAAATTATTTTGGGATTTTTATTATTAAATATAATTAATATGATTTTTAGTAATTTTTGGTGATTTTTGGTAGAATTGTTTTTGACCCTATAGTTAACTTTGACTCATGTTGACTAGGAGACTGTCCTATTAGCTAACCTAGGTCAAGACACCTTGGTTAGGTTAAGAAACCCTAGTGTGACTTTAGTTAGTCATTTCAAGTTAGTTAGAATTGGTTTGGGGCTAATCGGATTTAGTTTGGTTTGAGAATGGCTTGTGTAGTCACAAGTCAAATCATGACTTAAACTAGATAGGACCCAACTAGCTAGCCAAAACCCTAAACCCTAGGGCCCTTGGCCGGCCAAGTGACAGCCCCCCTCCCCTATTTATATCCTCCCAAATTTTAGGGCTAGCCTCTTTTCATTAGGGTTCATCAAGTTTTAGGAAGAGGTAAAGTTCCATCTTCACAAATTCATAGTAAATTCAAATTAAGTCCTTTTTCCTTCAAACAAATTCCTATAGGCTCTAAATATTGTGCTCTTGCTGTTGGGATTGAGTTTTGACAGGGAGCAAATAATTTGGGGAGTTTTTGGTGCTTGGGAGATCCTCTTCTTTGGAGCTTTTTGGAGCTTTGGACACCTATAGGTATAATCTCCATTAATACTCCTTAAATCCTGTAAAAATCATTTTTAGGGTCCCCTAGCCCTCACCCAACTGTAGGGAAGACCAACCCTAGGTTTTGAGCTCGTTTCGTGTCCGTATCAGACACTTATCAGAGCTGTGATGAAGGTGCTCGACGAAATGTCCCAAAGGACTGCTCGATCGAGTTTTCCTAATCTTTTTGAATAGAAATTTAGATCTAAGTGTCGTCTAGGGTTTCTAAGTGTCCTGTGTTGATTTGTGAGTCGTGTCGTATCGTGGGGAACACGGGACACGCGTGTGCGGGCGTGCGCGTGCGGCACTGTAGCTCCCCTGCTACTCGGGGGCTACTGTGCGCTGGACACGCATCGTGGACACACAAAAATTGGTCTGTGGTTAGTGGCAATGACTGACATGAGGCTCGTCAAGTTTCACGAGTCCTCGTGTCGTGTCGGACACGTTCTTGGGTGTGCACGGGGAAAGGCTGTTGTGCGCGTGTGCTATGTGTGTTCTTACTGTTAAATCAATTTTTAATGGTTGTTAAAATGTTGTTCATGCTTAATTAGATCCTAAAGATCATATTTAAATCCCTATACACTATGCTACTTAATTTGTTTGAGTTTTATATTGTGTTATGTCACCCCCATTCGGGGAGTATAACTGCTATACCTTCAATTGTTAGATTTTGTGACCTAGGACAGCGTTCTACCGCCGACACTGCGGCGTAGGCTGGACGTACCCACGTCTCGTGCCCTTACTCTAGGGTGCGGGTCGTGACAAATAGTTCAACGGAATGACTAAGTCAGGCGGGTTAGCTGCGCAACAAAAGTTATGGAATCGAGCCGCACCAGCTCGATGAGACGACGAGGCATATCGGCTTAAGGTGGGCGGGTTCTTGACTCTCTCTTCCTATTCTTTCACGTCTAATAAAATATATCCTTGTATGCATAAATTGCTATCAAGTTAGCGAGCGTGGCTCAGGCGATTAAAGGTCTTAGTACGTGTCGAACAATAAGATAGAACATTGAACAATTGAAGCGACGTGCATCAAGAGTACGGGTCGCAGTAGGGCGGTGATGGTAGAACATTGAAAGACAATATGGAGATGTGCATCACGTACACGACTCCGAGAACATTGAATACTAGGCCTAGAACATTGATTATGGTGTTAAGCGTGCCCTCGTGCAAGGAAGCTATAAAATGACTAAGTAACTACGGAACTCTGTTATGTGAATAACTTATGAGTGAAACGCGTTGAGTGTAAGTGTGAGAAGTCTAAGCCAATGGACGTCGTGCATCAATACGAATGTGTTGGGGCATAATGTCGATGGAACTTGAGAATGGGATAATGGAATATGTTTATGGAATAGGATTATGTTTATGGAACGTGAGATTGATTATAATGATATGATTGGGTTGCTATGGCGCGTATTGCATGGTTAATGGACTCGGATGGCCCGTGCACGGGTGCGGCTTTCCTCGAACGGTTACGATCGGGGCACCGGGACCGTTCGACCTAGGAGGAAATTATGTATAGTATTTATGGTGCACATTATTAGGACGGGTTATGACCGGCCAGTGATGTGATAAGCTATGATATTAGTAAGTTTGGGATCCTTCAGATACTGGGCTAGCAACCCGTATTGGAGCGATCATAGGCTTACACATAAGGATGTCAAGTCCATTACAGTATGAAACACCGTGACCTTCATATAGATAGGGTCGGTGGGATGAGATTAGAGTTGGGTGCAGGTACAGGACCTGCCACCCTTATGCATGTCTAAGTATGGTTGGTTGGTTGCGTGAATTGTATGATTAGTTATGTAAAGTCTAACCATTACAGGCTAGGCAAAATGGGACGGAGATGAGCACGATCACTATGTTTATGTTCATATTATGCCTAACTGTATCTGCCGCAGCGACACGGTATTGGACACATTTATATTAAGTTCTTATGCTTGAATATTGCCATGAAACTGATCCTAAGGCTAAATAGAAAGATCAACAAATTAAGATGCATGTTTTACTAAATGTACTTAGTGTTTGATTTGGGTGCGAGTGGGTCTTGATCAGTGCAGCGATGACAAAAGCACTAATCCCCTACTATTTTGCTTGTACAGGTTCAGGTTATGTTCGGCTCGGGACGGGGCTTAGCTTGTACGTGCCGAGGCATGGAGTCCTTAGCGTTCAAGAGGAGCTACCGCATTGGCGTTCGAACTTGCGACATGGAGATGTTCTGCTGAAGACTACTTGTTGGCTATATAGATGCATATTGTATAGAACTATGTAATCCTTTGTGAGCTAGAGAGATCATGAGAGTTGTAGCCAGTTGGCATATTCAGTTGGGCTATTCAAGCCATTGTAACCTTCAGTTCATTATTAATAAAAGAGATTCTTATTGTATACTCTGTCTTCCTTCCGCTGCTTATGTTATCAATTTGAGATAATCTTATGTGAACCTGTTATCTTGTCTTGTACGAGAGCAACTCCAGGCTCGTGAGGCATCACGTCCCAGCGAGGACGATGATTCGGGTGAAACCTAGCGAGGACGAGCAATTTTCCGGATCATGGCATGACATGCTATGGTGGCATAAAGTATTGCAGGACATTCATTGAGGCTTCTAACCTGTTTTGGAATGGTGTGTCACAATATCCGATTGGAATGTCCTTTATGGTGCAGTTTTCATTAACAACGAAGTCTGAATGCTTGTTAATGATTGTCTTGTGCATGGGCGGTTAATACTATACCATGTATTTTTATGTAGGTATGCTGGATCAACATTTGGTAAAGTTTAATGCACATCTTATATGTTTCACTGCTGCTTTTGAGTTTAAATGAATATGAATTGTTGATCAATGAATATGAATTGTTAAATAATTGGCCCCATTCCATAAATAGAAAGATCACATGTTTTAAAATGCTTGTCATATAATTTCAGAAGTGTTGGTTTAGCTGAGTAGGTCAATGGAACTCACCAGTACATTTCCAAATGTGCTGACCCCTCCTCCATATGTACTAGAGAAGGAGCGGGTGCTCGTGGGAGATAAAGCTTTCGTTGCTATTTTTAAGTTTCTGCCAAAATAAAAACTTTCAAAGTATTTCAAAGTTTCGAGTTGCTGCTTAGATTTCATCTGTAATAAAGGGGCATAATGTATATAATGGAAAATTATTTCATGACATCCTATCAGTTATTTCTTTTTATGAAGCTATGTAAGCCAGAACAACATTTTCAATGTTCTAAAAAAAGTCGTATCCACTGCTATTATTCAATAAAATGAGTTATTTCTTTTTGTACTGTGTATTCAATGTTTTTGCTGTGTTGATGTGTTTAATTATTTCAAAAATGAACCTAAATGTGCAAGTTTTTGCCTTGTACAAGTGCAAATCCAAACTTGTACAGCATCTCGTCCAAGGAGGACGATCGATTCGTTGTCAAAGAAAGGACAAAAGATTTATGGAATCGAGATGTGACATGAAATATGTATCTTTTAGCTAGTCCTCTGTCATTTGAATGTAGCTTCTCCTTTCCTGGATTTTCATCTTGAGGATGCTTCTTCTATTTTTTTCCACTTTTCATTTTGTTTACCATTGTTGGGGTGACCACGCTTCCCTCTTTCTCTGTAGACACCACTATTGGAGTTGTCAGAACATCCTCTGATGTCTTTCTTTTCTGAAATATCCACGAGTGGCGTTCGTTTTAGAAAATGCTAAGGTTCTAGCAGGCCTATGTTTATGATTTTCATGAGGACGTTGTTATTTTTCTCAACAACTAGCAATACAAAGATGAGTTCAATTTTTTTTAGAATATTTTGTTCTCTATATTGTTGTTGCATGCAATAATACATTTGTGGTATGAAATGTGGAAATGGTTTTGTTTGATCATTTGCTCATGAGTAATCGGTTCTTTATACAACTCAAGCCTTGATTAAATGTTGAACATGACTGAGTTTTATACGAATATTGTCTTAATGTCCTAGTAGCAAAGATCTGGTCCATTCATTTTTCGTTAGTGGGGGGATGACTACTTCTTTCAAAGCTTTCCACAAAGTTTATGGGTTTTCTACTATGAGGTACTCATTCTTCAAACCTATATAAAAAAATTAACAGAAAAAATCTTCGCTTTAGCCTCGTCTCCTTGACAAATTCGCTTCTCTTCTAGAGGAGTACTCAACGTGTATACCAAGTCAAGGGAACTAAGGTGAAGCTTAGCATCTAACCTCAAAAGAGAGAATTATTTTTGCTTACATATAGGACAGAGAATTTCAACTTGATAAGGTATGATACTGGGGGGGGGGGGGGGGGGTATTTTTGGTATTAATTTTGGGTCATAGAACTTTAGGTATATAATAGTAGGTAGGAAAACCAGGCATACGTAGTTTCCTACAAATTGGACAACCTTATGGCACCAAATTTAATTTTTTAAATTTTTTATGACAATTACAAGTTTAAATTATAAAAAACTATATTATTGAAATACCAACATTTAGGTTGTTGATTTTTACTTTCTCCTTTTGAGGGCCAGTAACCCAGTACGACCTATGAAAATTAGTATATGGACGACTAGTTTCTTTGTACCTTCTGCGTAAAACCTATCATATATGCTCCCTTTTTGGTGCTGCAAAACATATGAAAGAAAACTTATTTGTAGGCAACCACAATTAGATTTGCACAAAGGCGAAGCCAAATTTGATTTGGCATATCATTACCACTGACATATTAACTTAAATAAAAACCTGACAAATCTATAAAATAACTTGATCCAATATCCAAATATAATCATCATTAATTTACAAAGGATTTATAAAAAGCTACAATAGATTTGTATAAATCTACAAAATATTTTACAGGCAAAGAACAATAATGTTAATCCGATATAGCTAGAGTTGTTCTATACTAATTGTTATCATATAATTATCTGGAAATTGCTGAGAAACCCAATTTCGGGGTGGGCTTTTATGAAATGCCCACCCGCTGGATAAGTTTTATGAAATACCCAGAATTAAGTATTTTCACGTTAAATATTCCAAGATTCCCTTTTAGATGCCACCCGCTAGAAACTGCTATTTTTATAATACCGAAACTACCCCTCCGCGCGAATTGGTCATCTATATGTATTTGAATTCAAAAAACTCAGATCTGGATTGCGATTTTCGTCTTCTTCTTATTCACGGGAAATCTGAATTCCATTGCTCTCATATTCAGCAGAGATCGCAAAGATCGTTCGTAGTTCGGTGTGTTTTTCTTCAGTCGAACTCAGATCATCGCTCGTCATCATCATCACCATCATCATCATCTTCATTGTGGAGACATTTGAACTCAGATCTTCAATTGTGGAGAGAAGATCTTTCTTCTTCTTTTCCATAAGAATTATCATCGCTTTGAAAGAAGAACGAAACTCTTTATTCCTGAAAAAACTAAATTACACGTTTTAACACTGAAAATGACCATTCTCCGTCTTAATTAGGACGGAGAATGGCATTCTCCGTCTTAATTAGGACGGAGAATGCCATTCTCCGTTTTATTTAAGACGGAGAATGCCATTCTCCATCCTAATTATACGTTTTAACACTGGAAATGACCATTCTCCGTCTTAATTAGGACGGAGAATGGCATTCTCCGTCTTAATTAGGACGGAGAATGACATTCTCCGTCCTAATTAAGACGGAGAATGACATTCTCCGTTTCCGTCTTAATTAGGACCGAGAATGTCATTCTCCGTCTTAATTAGGACGGAGAATGGCATTCTCCGTTTTATTTAAGACGGAGAATGGCATTCTCCGTCCTAATTAACATGGAGAATGACATTCTCCGTGTTTCTAACACGGAGAATGGTCATTCTCCTGCGTTTTAACACTAGAATGACCATTCTCCGTGATAAATTACACGGAGAATGGCATTCTCCGTCCTAATTAAGACGGAGAATGGTCATTCTCCGTTTAGTTTAGCACGGAGAATGGCCATTCTCCGTCTTAATTAGGACGGAGAATGCCATTCTCCGTTTTATTTAACACGGAGAATGACATTCTCCGTTTCATTTAACACGGAGAATGGCATTCTCCGTGTTTCTAACACGGAGAATGGTCATTCTCCTGCGTTTTAACACTGGAATGACCATTCTCCGTGTAAATTAAGATGGAGAATGTCATTCTCCGTCCTAATTAAGACGGAGAATGGTCATTCTCCGTGTAAATTAAGACGGAGAATGCCATTCTCCTGCATTTTATGGTTAGCTGAAACTTTGGAGGGCCATAACTTTTGACTGGGAGGTCGAAACGAGGTCCCGTTTGTCGCAAAATGAGCGTATCATCGAGGAGACTGAAAGTAACAATTTCACAGTTAGACGGCCTTCCGAAATTTTAGATTCGCAAAAAAATGATGTTTGGACCTCCGTTTTAGCACTTTTGTCGTTCGTCCCGGTCTTTCCGAAATTTTTCGACGAGTTTTTGAAGATTTTTGAGGAGAAAACCTAGATTCGAAAGTGAGCAGCGTATGGAAAAAGATGGAGTATTGAAACGTTTTTTTAAGAGCAGTTTTGTGGGTGTTTCCAATAAATTAAAAGGAAGGGCAAAAGGGTCATTTGGAACCCGCTTTGGATAAGTTTCTCTAATTCTGGGCACGCGATGAAAGTTTTTTTAGCGGTGGGTTTTACATAAAACTTTTTTAGTTTTTGGACATTTCATAAATCTTCCCTATAATTATTTAAATCCAAATCCAATGATAGCTTAAATATTAATATTAGCATTTTCATAAAGAATCAAATCCAGCTTAAATATTAATATTAGCATTTCCATACAGAATCAAATCCGTGAACTTTCTTTAACATGGAGAACATGAAAGACCGAAGATACCAACATCAAAGAAAAAGCAGTAAATAGTGAGCCAACTCTTGTTAAGCTAATCAACTAATGAAACGGTGAAGCCAAATGTGCATGTTTACTATGTAAAGTATGTTAACTCAATAAACACTTCAAATTAAACATCTAATTTCTTAAATTTTAAACAGTTTTATACTCAAAACTATGTGAAAGAAGCATGTCATTGGATGTTATCAGATATTTATAAGAAGCTACATAACTAGTAATATAATTGATGGAACTCGACAAGTAAATATACCTAGACCAAGCATTTATTAAACTTCAAGTACTAAAATTTATCAAAGCAACTCTTCCAAATAATGCATAAGAGTTGTGGATACGAAATAAACTAATAGCATGTAGAATATTATTGCTAACTTTACTAAAAAGTAATAGCAAGAATGTCCCTAGAAGAGTCAAAAGTGATTGGTGTCACTATAAAGATTTTGAATTCACTACACATATGTGGAAGTTGTCATCTTTTTAAAGTAGAAAAGGATATATATATATATATATATATATATATATATATATATATATATATTAAAGTAGAAAAGGATATATATATATATATATATATATATATATATATATATATATATATATATATATATATATATATATATATATATCCTTTTCTACTTTAATATATATATATATATATATATATATATATATATATATATATATATATATTTTATATATATATATATATATATATATATATATATATATATATATATATATATATATATATAAAATATATATATATATATATATATATATATATATATATATATATATATATATATATATATATATATATATAAGTGCTTGCATGAAATGAGCTCAGCGTTTCGAAACCCAGTTCTTCTTTTTGTGAACTTATTAAGTTACTATCTATGAATCGAGTTTTGAAAAACTAAGTCGCATATGTAATATAGATGACTCTAAAGCCAATTATCAGCAATTTCAGAATCTAAAGATTATTGAGATATATTATAAAAAAATCGCATCTTAAACATCACATGTACGCATACAAAAGTATTGGCAAAATTTCGTGTTACTGCTAATAAAAGGTTTACGCATTCTTCTTAGGGCTTTAAACATCAAAGTTAACTAAATTAATTGTTGGGAACGCTCTCTGACCTGAACCATTTGACCCATGTGGTGCGATATTGAGTTGACCCATGAGATGCGATATTGAGTTGGGTCCATATGCCTAAAAGAGAATTCTCATGTAAGGCCTCGACCGATTCCAATTATCTACATATCATGATTCCACCTCCTATGGTCCTATCAGATGTGGGACTAAACTGCCAACACCATTGTCACCCCGTTTGAGCGTTCAACCGGAAACGAGATACCCAACATTCTCCACCTGAGCTCGTTTTCGCTAGCCGAATAACCTTCGCACCCTTGCTACATTTGTCAATTCCTGCTAGCCGAACAACCTTAGCACCTCCTGCTACTTTTTTCTCGTTTCCGCCAGCTGAACAATCTTAGCCCTCCTGTTACCTTTATTCGTTCCCGCCATCCAAGCATCCAGAAGATCCAACATATTTTCACATCGATCCGTTCGACCACAGAACCAAATCGACACGTTCATCCACACTACCATTGTGTGCAACCACAACTTGAACCAAAACGACACATTTATTGACAATTGTATGTTGGGTTTGTAGCCTTTTGTTTTGGTTTTTAGTCCCACATCGGCTAGAAAGGAATGTGTATCTCCATATATATGAGTCTTTTCTCACTACTAAAATCTGCTCATATAGCGACGTATATTAGCGACGGATGCTTGTGGCGTCGCCAAACATTGAATATAGCGACGCCACGAAGGAAACGTCGTAAAACGTCGCTGACTAGCGACGTTCTGCGACAGAAGACTAAAAACGTCGCTGAATAGCGACGTTTTGTGACGTAACTTACTTAACGTCGCCATTTTGGCGACGTTTAGCGACGGCTAATAAGGACGTCGCTAACTCTTTTATAATTAGGGCAGAGAGTTCAGTCGAACGAAAATTTTCGAACGAAATTTTTTTTCCCCCCTCGACCCGATTTCCTCCTCCGGCGAATCCCTCCCCCCCCCCCCCCCCCCCCCGACGACTCCACCGTCCCCCCTCCCCCCCCGACGAGTCCCCTCCTCTCCCCGACGACTTCCCCCCTTCTCCACCGGCGAATCCCTCTCCCCGACGACTTCCCCCCTTCTCCACCGGCGAATCCCTCTCCCCGACGACCCCCCCTCCCGTCGAGCTCCTCCTCCTCGAGCTCAGGTAAACCCTAAGCTCCCCCTCCTCCTCCTCCTCCTCCTCCTCTCCCACGGACACACACACACACGGACACACACACGAACACACACACGGACACACGTACACACACAGACACACGTACACACACAGACACATGGTTTTGTTAGATAGATCTGAGTTTTGTTCAGTCTTTAAGCCTTTTTAATGCATTTGTTTAGTTCCTCCTTGATCATTCATGTAAACCTTCATAGGTTATATGTTATTGGATATATATAGGCTATTATGGTTACATGAGGATGTGAGTTATAGGTTAGAGGTTGAATTGGGGCTGAGTTAGCCTTGAAGTCATGGGTTGAGAGTTGAGAGGTTGGAGTATGGAGTTAGGAGTGAATGTGAGGGATAAGTTTATATGTAAGGTATGAATTATATATATATATATATGATGTTTTGAATACATGTGATTGGTAGTCCAAGTTATTATAGGATTTTGGTTTATAGCTTGTATATAGGCTCTTGTATATATAGTTTACCCAATTAGGATTGTTTCTAGGGTAACATATAAGGCTATGTTGGTTAGGCCTAATTAGACTTTAGTTGACTAGCCCAAGACCTAGAATGCCTTGGTATTGAACCTAATAGGCTATGTTTGACCAATAGTTGACTTTAGTCTAGATGAGGCTAACCTAGACTAGTTTGACCTTGTTTGACCAAACTAGACTAAGGTTGACCTAGTTTGACTGTTAGAGTTGACTAGAGTTGACCAAGTTTGACTTTGACCTAGATTGACCTAGAAATCATATAGATTGCATTGTATCCTTCATTTCTCTTGTATTTTGCATATCATGACCTGTATTGCTCTATTTAGGACTTTGTGGCTCAGATTCAGACACCTGATATTTATCCGTCTTAGAGCCTTGGTTTGGGATACCAAGTTGGGGTTAGAAATAGGATACTAGTTAGCTATTGGTATGTGTAGATATATATTAGATAGATAGTTGGATGGATAGGTGGATAGATGGATGGGGAGTAGAAGGTGAGCTGCTGCCCCCATTCCAGCAACAGCAGCAGCAAGAACAGCTGTTGTAGCAGCAGTTTACATCAGCAGTAGCACCCCCATGGCCCCCCACTTGTAGTGATTAGCACTAATGGGGGCAGGAGAGGTAATTATAGGAGTAATTAGATCTAGATCTAATTAGCACTTGGCTACAAGGCATATTCCAAGAATATTCTAGAGAATATTCCAAGTCTATTCTAAGGAATATAGCGACTCCTATCGTTTGAATTAACCACATCTTGGCTATTTGTTAAATAGATCGACCCTGAGCTCCCATGTTCAGTCGTGCCTTCAACATCATGTTCAAATGAAGGTGACAAGCAGATGACTATGAAAAAATATGTCGTATTGAGCTTCATAAAGAAATGCAAGATTACTACATAGGAGGAAAGGTTTGGTAGGATTACGTCAAAGCACACGGCTTAGAAAATTATGACATATTTGTCTTCCGACACCGTGGTAACATGGTTGTCACATTAAGGGCCTTTGAGGAGGTGGCATGTTGTGAACAAATATATCCTTAGTTCTCCTACGTAATGTTAAAGTAAATCCGTAGAAGAACTATAAGGATATATTTTTTCACAACATGTCACCTTGTCAAAGACCCTTAATGTACCAACCATGTTACTACGGTGTCGGAAGACAAATATGTCATAATTTTCTAAGCCGTGTGCTTTGACGTAATCCTACCAAACCTTTTCTCCTATGTAGTAATCTTGCATTTCTTTATGAAGCTCAATACGGCATATTTTTCTATAGTCAGCTGCTTGTCACCTTCATTTGAACATGATGTTGAAGGCACGACTGAACATGGGAGCTCATGGTCGATCTATTTAACAAATAGCCAAGATGTGGTTATTTCACAGAAGCCATGAATTACCGGGAAAGCTGATGTCGCGGTCTAGTCACAAAACGTCGCTGTTTTGTTTAACTCAGCGACATTTTGCGACTCCACATTAGGGACGTGATTATCAGTATGTGTCAGATCTTAGTATTCCTAAGTAAGAGTGGGTATATGTGAGTGAGTATCATTAGAGTGTTAGAGAGTTAGTTCAGTCCTAGTACCTAGAGTATATAGAGTATCTTAGAAATATAGGTATGATTGGTACAGTGTTTTGAGCCATTCTTTAGAAATTAAATTTACTTATGCCAAGCCTTTTGGGCCTATCAGAGTTATAGATTTTTTTCGGAAATCTAGTATAACGCTGATTGCCTCAAAAGGCTTGTATAAGTAAGAGTGTATAGAGTACCTTTTGGGCCTATAAGAGTTACTTCACTCAGTTTGTCAAGACAAGTAAACTTTTTAAATGTTGACGGTATATATACCGTCAACATTTGGTTTTGCCTTGTAGCTACAGGCAGTTGCCTGCATTTTGCCTTATAACTTGGCCTATGGCCTGTGCTTAAGCAGTGTGGACTTCCAGGTTAGGGTGTTAGTTCATGATTAGCATTATTTAGATATTAGTTTCAGTTAAAGGGTTAGTTAAGATTAGGATATTAGTTTATGTTAGAAGGAATATGAGAGTTAGTAGATGTTAAAGTAGGATATTAATTTATTAGTTAGGATAGATAGTTTGAGTTAGGATACTGCTCAAGCACAGGCCAAAGGGTCGATATTGGGTATTAATTTAAAAAGTTTTACTTGTCTTGACAAACTGAGTTAAGTAACTCTTGTAGACCCAAAGGGTCGATATTGGACAGTTGGTGTCGTGTACTCCTACAAGTACAATTATACCTCACCAATAATCTCAGTTTTCTCTAAACTGTCGCTCTCTACTGACCTCTATCTAAATTGCGCACCCATATCTAAACTGCCTTAATATTCATTCACTGACTGCAATGTGCATCTATCTATCTTACAGAATTATCCTCAATTGGATATGGATATGAATTACTACTTACGAAATAAACTGCCTTAATATTCATTCATTTTACTAGATTGTTGATCGAGTTGACCAATAGTTGACTTTGACCTTGATTGGCCTAGGAATCATATAGAATTGCATGTATACTTCTTTTATTTTATATTGACTTCCATGATATGACAGCTCCTCAAAAAAAAGAATCCTCTACTAGACATCGCACTCTCCTTTTCAGAACATCAACTAGTATTACTACCTTGATGTATATATAAAGTATGCATGTATAATAGTAGGTAATGATATGCAAAACTGAAAAGATAAATGCAATGCATGAATGAATGGATGAAAAGATAAATGCAATCCATCGGAAAAGCTTTGACACTTGCATATCATTCACTACCTTGATGTATCTATCTTACAGAATTATGGAGCTGAATTACTATCTGCGGAATCGTACTTGGATGTACAACCGTCATCCTGATGACATGTGCGGTGTGCGGGATGAATTCATAGAGGGTGTACACCAGTTCCTGCAGTTTGCCAAGGCGTTCCCTCAGTACATGGACGGTACCAAAATTAAGTGTCCGTGTGTGAGATGTCGTAACTTTAAATATCATCCAGAAGTGGATGTCACGTATCATTTGTACTCGAAGGGTTTCACGCCGAATTACTATCAGTGGAGCGAGCACGGAGAACTTGTCTTTAGCATCGGAGTACGAGCCTTATGTTGATGTCCACAACAACGCTCCTTACGACGATGGGTTGGTGAACATGGTTTTTGACGCGGCCGGGCCTAGTTTCGATCCGGATGATCATGATGCACCTGAGGAGGCACCGAACCCCGATGCTGCACAGTTCATGGAGTTGCTGGAGAATGCAAGGACTCCATTATATCCTGGTTGTGAGGATCATTCACCGTTGGAGGTGGTTACAAGATTGTTGAGCATCAAGTCCGATTTTAACATGTCGCAAGATTGCTACAACCGTATTATGGAGTTGCTTATAGAAATATTGCCTGAGGGTGCGAAGTTGCCTAAAGACTTTTACCGGTCTAAGAGGATGGTTAGATCGCTCTGGATGGGATATGAAAAAATCGATGCCTGTCGCAACGGGTGCATGTTGTACTACAAAGACGACAAGGATGAAGATGCCTGCAGATTTTGTGGTGTCGATCGCTACAAGGCCTGTGGTAGAGGAAAGTCTGTCGGTACCAGGAAGCCTACCTCTTCGATGCACTACTTGCCGTTGACGCCGCGTTTGCAGCGGTTGTTTATGGTGAAGGAAACTGCAGAAAACATGAGTTGGCATAAGCGGGAACATACCGAAGGAGTGTTGGATCACCCATCTGATGGAGAAGCATGGAAGCACTTTGATCGAGAGTATCCAGATTTTGCTTCTGATCCGCGTAATGTTAGATTGGGTCTCTGCTCTGACGGTTTTACCCCATTCGGACTTTCAGGATCCCAGTATTCGTGTTGGCCTGTGATCGTCACCCCGTATAATCTACCGCCTTGGATGTGCATGAAGACTCCATATATGTTCCTCACCGTTATTATCCCAGGTCCGAACAATCCGAAAAGGAACATTGATGTTTATTTACAACCATTGATTGATGAGTTGAATCAGCTGTGGGAAGTAGGTTCCAATACGTACGATGTATCTAGAAAACAAAATTTCCAGATGCGGGCAGCACTTATGTGGACCATCAACGACTTTCCGGCCTATGGAATGTTATCTGGATGGAGCACGCATGGTCGTCTTTCATGTCCGTGTTGCATGGACGACACTAAGGCTTTCCGTTTGAAACACGGAGGCAAACCGTGCTTCTTCGATTGTCATCGACGATTCCTGCCGAAGGATCATCCGTACCGGAGGAACAAGAATGCTTTTCGTGCTGGCGTTGTGGAGAAGGGTGATCCACCGACAAGGTGGTGCGGAGCCACGATATGGGAGGAGGTTAGAGATTTACCAAGTGCTATTGAGCAGCCTGCTACGGGCTACAAGTGTGACGGATTTGGTCGCACTCATAACTGGACGAAGAGGAGTATATTCTGGGATCTGCCATACTGGAGCACCAATCTGATTAGACATAACCTTGATGTCATGCATATTGAGAAGAATGTGTTTGACAACATAATTAATACTGTAATGGACGTAAAGGGGAAGACGAAAGACAATCCTAAGGCTAGATTGGACTTGAAAGAAATATGTAGACGTCCTGCATTGCATTTGATAGAGGACGGGAATGGAAAGTTGAAGCAGCCTAAGGCAATTTTCTCACTGGAGAAGGAGGATAAAGTGAGGCTTTGTAGGTGGATTCAAGGTCTGAAATTTCCAGATGGGTATGTTTCAAACTTGAGAAGATGCGTCGACCTCAAGGAGAACAAACTGACAGGTATGAAGAGCCATGATTGTCACGTATTCATGGAGCGGTTAATTCCGATTGCATTTCGGGAATTCTTACCGCAGGCAGTTTGGGATCCATTGACGGAGCTTAGCATATTCTTCAGGGACCTTTGTTCTAAGAAATTGCTCGTTGATCGTCTAGAAAAGCAAGAGAAGGACATTGCGGTAACACTGTGCAAGCTAGAGAGGGTGTTTCCTCCTGGATTCTTCGACTCTATGGAGCATTTGCCGATTCATCTTTCCTACGAGGCACGTGTTGGTGGACCCGTCGAATATCGATGGATGTACCCGTTCGAGCGACATTTGAATCACCTAAAAAGAAAGGTAAAAAATAAGGCTCGGGTCGAGGGTTCTATTTGTGAAGCCTATATTCTCGAGGAGATTACAAATTTCTGCTCCTCCTATTTCAAACCTCATGTTGCTACGAATAGAACGAGGGCTCCGAGAAACGACGACGGATATCAAGAATTTAATGATGGAATACTGAAAGTATTCAATGCGTCCGGAAAGCCTTCGGGAAAAATGAAGAAGAGATATTTGAATGACGAAGAGCTAAGGGCTGCTCAGTTGTATGTATTACTCAATTGCGACGAGGATGAAGTGGAGAAGCTAGAAGGGTAAGTAAGGAATGATGAGTTTACGTCATCTCAATGTAATAGTATAAGCTAATATTATTGTACTAATCGTTCTAATGCTTCGTTGTTTTCCAGCACATATAATGATGAGTTGAGGCTGGTTAGACCCTACCTAACAGACGAAGCATTAGAACAAGAAATGAGACGTCATTTTCCTTCTTGGTTGAGCGAATATGTAAGCAGTTCGGTAATATTTACTGGCCTCTTCTAATGCAACTGCGCAATAAATAACTTATTATCTCTTCTTTGATATTCAGGTCGATCGTCTAATTTCACCCGAGATTGAATTAATTAGAACTCTTGCCAAGGGACCAATTACTTTTGTTAAAACATGGCCAAGTTATTGTGTCAATGGCTTTCGGTTCAAGTCGACAAATGCTCCGATCAGAGACAGCTTCCTGGATCTTGATTCCACGAAGAACAGTTGTTTGTGTATCAAGTCTTCGAACTACAAAGACGTCGATCCAGGAAATGATTTCTTTGGCATCTTGCGAGAGATTGTGGAGTTGTCATATAATTATGGCAGAGAACCTGCAAATATCGTGTTGTTCAAGTGTGAATGGTTCGATCCGATTGAAAATCAAGGCTGGAAAATTGACAAGCATGGTCTTGTGGATATAAACTACAAGCGTAGATATCAAGGCTACGAACCGTTTGTCCTAGCAACTCAGGCTCAGCTCGTGTATTTTACAGCTTATCCGAGACGGGGAGCAACGAAGTCTGACTGGTGGGCAGTATGCAAGACTAAAGCTAGAGATACTTTTGATGTTGATGAAAAAGCTTACCAGGAGGACGAGCTACCTCCTGTAACCAATATTGTCGATGTGGACTCCACGGAAGTTACGCATTACACGACACATAATGTAGAAGATGTAGAATTATCCGAAGAGGAAGGCGAAGCCGACGAAGGTGAAGACGAAAGTGAAGATGAGGAGGAAGAGGAAGATGAGGTCGAGGAAGACGAACAAGATGATTATTCTGAAGATGATTGAGAGAGATATTATCTGGACTTAGATGTTTATTGTAGAATGTATCATCATATGTTACCTTGGTTATTATCTTTGTTGTACTGTCATATTTCTAGTCTCTATTATTTGTTGTACTGTCATATTTCTAGTCTCTATTATTTGTTGTACTGTCATATTTCTAGTCTCTATTATATCTTGTACTATCATATGCTGTTATCAGGTATGGCAGGTCGTCGCGGACATTTGCGAGGGCCACGAGGAGGTCGGGATCATCCGGTACTTCCTACAGGTACTGCTAGGGGACGGAGTTTGCCTTCGGTACCTCCTATTGGTACCGGCTCTGGATCCTCGTCGCCGATTACTCCTCCATATCGGACAGTAGCTGGGCCGGTTGGGACGACGTCACGTGGCATATCTCCTGGGACGAGTAGTTCCAGACCTGTTGAGAGGGCTCCCCCGTCTAGCGTTCCTGATGTTGATACGACGATGGAGACGGATGAGGAGATGGCCGAGGAGGATGCGCCGACGGCCGACCAGCATCATGAAGATGATGCGTGCGCACCTCCGGAGGAGGGGAGGACGGAGATCTGGGCCGACGGTACAAAGTAGGTATTTTGGTTTATTATTATTTTTCTTCTGTTTTTATCATAAATTAACTTTTTTCATGAATATAATATGTATGTATAGATATCGTCCTTCAGGGGTACAGAGACGCCTAGGCGATATGCTGAGGCATAATTATGGTGGTCCCTGGATTAACTACTCTGATGCTCCAGACGAAAGGAAGAACTTCTGGTTTACGCGCTTCAAGGTTAAAATAGATTTGTTTTTAACATGAATCATTTAATTTATGCATATTATATATAACTAATAAATATTTGGTTTCGTACTGTTCTAGGATATGTTTTACTATCCGCCGCACCGGGCCGAGCAGATCGAGGGGATGTTTCCTTCCGTCGCTGCCAAGCTGATCCGCGACTCTATCAACGATCAGAAGGATCGTGATCGTGCCGGAAAGCCGATCCAAGGTTGGATCACCCCTGATCAATGGAATGCGATGAAGGCTCGATTCGAGGAGCCAAAGTACAAGGAGAAGTCGGAGAAGGCCAAGGCGGCTAGGCAACATGCCTCGAAGTGGTGCGGTGGGTCGATTCCGATGACGGAACATTTCCGTCGTCTGGTATGTCTTTCTCTTTTAGAAATATTATTTTAATGCAAATCCGATAAATTATTACTAAGATAATATATTTAATTACAGGTAAGGAAGGTCGGTAACGCCGACATGGTGACCGTCTTCCTGGCCACCCATCGGAAGGGCGGAGTCCTTATTGACGAGAGGGCCGAGCAGACCTATGTAAGTATTACAATACGTTATCTTAATTTAATACTTCGTGTCCATTTTAATATAACTTAGTAAATATGATGCAAATAAATATTCATGAAGTTAGTAAAAATAAGTACATTAATTATAAATTAGAAATCATAGAGTACTATCCATACTTTCTAGGCCGAGTATAAGAGGCTGCGGGAACGGGCGGCTGCTAGTGCACCTGATGCAGGAGAGGCCGGTACTTCCTCGCAGCCCACTCAAGCTCCGTCGGAGGACGAGCTGTGGATGACCGCCGCTGGTGGCCTCCGTAGGGGTACGTACTACGGTACGGGATCCTATGGCGCCCTAGTTGCGACCCAGTCCTCTAGGACATCTCCTGCTAGTGTGCATGGTCCACAGCCGTCCCAGGAGTCTGCCCGAGTCCACCAGATGATGGAGTCTCTCCGTGACGACCTGCTACGACGGATCGAGCAGCAGTCTCAGCATCCTACGGACGATCCTGCGCTGCTAGCACGATTGGATGCGCTCGACCGCGGCATTATAGACCTCAGGGAGACGACTGAGAGGACAGAGCGCGCCGTTGGAGGGTTAGAGCGCACGGTGACGGAGTTGCAGACAGGACAGGTGACCATGGCCGAGACGGTGAGAAAGGCGCAGGATTCGATGGTCCAGAGCACTGGTAGAATGTTATCTATCATGGATTCATACAACCAGCGACTTACAGCGTTGGAGCATGCTGGTACTCTGGGTGCGCCTTCATCGTCGTCGACTCCGCCGCCTCCACCGCCTTCTTCTTCGACACCGACTCCACCGACGTCACAGCCTGGCGCTCCATCTGTATCGATTTCACTTGCGGAGTATGAGGAGTTTTTACGCCTTCGTCGCGGCGGTGCCCCTCCTGCACCAGATCACTAGTAGTCCTAGTTAGGACTTTTATTTGTGTTTGTATCATCTTATGTTTGTGACTTATGATTGGATGTTTGTATTGGATGTTAGTTGTGTATTGGATGTTTGTGACTTATGATTGGATATTTGTGACTTATGATTGGATGTTTGTATTGGATGTTTGTATTGGAATTGTGAGTGGGGGTTTCAATGCGCTGTGATTTGGAATTGTGAGTGGGGATTTGAATGTGTACCTATATGTGTTTTATAGAATTGTGAGTGGTAATATAGAATCTGTGTTTTATTTTTTTTTATTTTTTTTACAACTTTAGCGACGTTTAGCGACGCTTACTGACGTTTAGCGACGTCGTTTTCCGACGTTTACCGACGACAAGCTGCAAATAATATATGTTTGCGACGTTTTACCGACATTTACCGACGACTAACTGCAAAAGAGTACAGCTCTCCGACGTATTTACCGACGTCTAGCGACACTAGCTGCAAAAATGTACAGGACCATTACCGACGTCTAGCGACGAAACTCACGTCGCTATATTACCGACGAAACGACGCTAGACGTCGGTAACTATTCCAGGTTTTACCGACGTGTGGCGACTACATATACGTCGCTAATATACCGACGGAACGACGATAAACGTCGATAACTCACCGACGTACTCGTACGTCGCTGAATGTCGGTAATTGCGACGTTCAGCGACGTTTTCGTGATCACCGACTAAGGAAACGGCGACCAAAGCTAAACGTCGGTAAATACGTCGGTGATACAGATTAGCGACGGAATTTCCTATTTTTCCGACGTTTTTGGGCGTCGCTAAAACCACTTATTTTGGTAGTGTCTCTTTATGGAGATGCACATGTAGTGCACATGGGTGTGTGCCATGTGGGATTAATTATTAATGGTATAAAGGCTTAATCAACAATTAAGAAGCTGTAAGCTTTTTGCTCTTGGAAATTTATTTCCATGGAGCTAAGCTCCGTAGGAGCTTAGCGACTCGGACTCGGACTCGGGCTCGGACTCGGGCTCATGAGGAATTCCAGGGGAGAAAAACTCTAAGTGTTCTTTTACACAACAGAGTAGTGAGCGTGTTCTTTAACACACACACTAGTACTTTTTAGTACGCGTGGGTTCTGTTACTTCAAACAGAGAGAGAAGAGTAGAGCCATTGCCAGAGGAGTTCGCCGTCTTCCGAGGAGTCAGAAGAGCAGGAGTGTTCCAAGGTTTTCCGTCAACCTTGCTGGTTCCTGGAAGCTGTTCGCAGAGGGCGAATAAAGCTTTGAGCAACGGTGATTATTCACCCCAGCATTTCCATCTCTCGCCTGTCATCCTTCTGTTGCCTTCAGTAGTTCTGTCAGTATCTTCTTTTTAGAAGGCACTACTGCCAGTTTGCTACGATCACGAAAATCTCTTTAGATTATTCGTGTATTACGATATCTTTTTAGATCTCGTAATTTGCAGAATCCTTCTGGATCTATGTTGCAAAACCTTCTTTAAGGAATTGCATTTGGAACGTTGTCTTTACAACTGTTTCAGTTTCTGTATTTTCCATCGAAAAGCATGCCCCGACGTTTCCGGCAATAACAATGTATGCCAACCACAACGTCTTGTTCCATCTTATTGAAAGATGTATACAAGCCGGTCCTGAGTATCATCAAACGTTAATAAAATATGTAATGTTAAAAAGTTTTGTGAATATTTTGGTATTTACAAGGTTCTCTTAGTAATCAAAATTGTTATCATAATTTAGATAGATAATTGAATAAAACATAGATACAATGATATATCATCACAATAAGTTTTTTTTTTACTATTTAGAAGGATATACACACAATTAGGGATAAGACTAGAGTTTAAAAATAATATTTGCATATCAGAAAGTATTACACATATTTACATGCTTAATCAGTGAAAACATCAAAGTATTAATTATAGAATAAAAATAAAGAAGCACCTAGAGTTTGATAACATCTAACACGAACATAATATAAGATCTAAACTATAAGAAAACATCATTCTGAACTTGCATTTGGATGTAAAGGGGTCAATAAGGAATAATTTCACTGGATGCAGATTACTCAAAATAGAAAAACTAGCATCGAATCTAACAAATAAAATTTACAGATCCGAAAGAACTTAATTTGAAAACTTCACATACTTTTCTCTCTGAAAACAAAGAAATAAAACTATGGTTGAGCATCCATAGTGGAAAAAGTTTAAGTGCTACATTTTGATTTTAGTCAAATTTTATAGCAATTGAAGGTTGTATATACTTGAAATCGTTATAAAGTTAAGAGACATTCCATATTTGGAACATGTCATAGTTTCGCTACGTTAATTTATGGCCTAACAAAATAGCCATTCTTACCAAACATGGAACAAAAAATGAGGGAAAAGAGGGAGTAATTTTTTTACCAAACATGGAAGAAAAATAAAAAGAAAAAATAACTAGGGAAGAAAGGAGGTTAATTTGGAGTATTAGCCACTCCAAAAGTAATATTTTAAGCAATTTTAAATAATTTGGAGTTTGTTTAGAGTGTTTCCATTGTGGATACTTTAAGAATCATAAAAAGAATCTTAACATTCGCAAGACGTCTTTCCTGTGTTGTAGTTTAAACCGACAAATTACTCAAGCTTTCGTGCTGATAACGTGTAAGAATAGTAAAGAAGGGAGACTATTTGTAGCCGAATAAAATGAACATGGAGCTTCTATTATTAACAAATATACAAGGGAGCAAATGATTAGAATATATGTGTATTTGAATAAGGACAGCCAATTATATATGTGTGGTTATCCACATATATATGATTTACAATAAATTTTTCATTCACATACTTTCTGAGGAAGTCCTCTGTCCAAGTGGGATGCTCTCTACAGCGATAGATGCATACAAACACAATAGTGACATCGGTTGACTTGTGCCTTATCACCTCTTTACATTGAAGGCTCCCTTTCTTACTTGCCTCACTCCAGGATATCAATGGATTTTACAATGGAAATTCAATCTGCACAGTGTATTGGACTAATATACATGACCATAAGCCATGGTCACAATTCTTGAATTTTTGATGTAATAGAATTATTATTCTAATTAGCATTTAAAATCTGTAGCAAAGATTGTCAATTTGTTTAGGATTATTTAGCAGTTAATATTATGGTTTGAATCTCCAAATTGTCCAGCTTTAATGTTTGGTTCTCCAAGTCACTGTTCAGATATACTAGTGAACAGTGATTTGGAAGCCCATACACTAATATTGTACAGTTTAGATATTCAAACCCTAATATATTATGTGAGTTCCTATTACTAAATAGAGATAGTCTACGTTGCTTGTCTGTGGGCCAGCCCGTCCGTCACGTATCGCGGTTCCATTGGCAGGTCAACCGACGTGGGACCCGTAAAAATAGGGGGGCCAATGGGGTGCGGCCACACGACGGACGGACTAGCCTGTCTGCGGACAAATTAGCTTTTTCCTACTAAATATTCCCTTCTTTTATGTACTGTCAATATGTATGGATGACTAGAATATTCTCTTCCAATATTTTGAACACAAATTCAAAACAATCTGCATGCATCAGTACAGCTAAGATGTAGCGCAAAAATGTGCATCGATAAGCATTTGATCCATTGCTTTGGATCTCCATGCAATTCACTCTTAAAAAAAAAAAAAGAGAGAGAGAAGAGTAATTCTCCTCAAGAAAGTATACATATATGCTTGAAAAAAGTAAGGGAAAAAATGATCCCAAGAGAAGAGTAGCTAGCTATAAAGAGAGGACTAAAACTGCTCCTCGTGAAAGCTGTTCATATCGATCTATTGCAGTTACGACTGTAGCTATGTGTTTGGAGCTGCATGTCCTTTCGAGCTCGGACCGGACGGCGGGATCCTACCCTTGGCGAGGACATGAGCGGACTTGAAGAACCTCACGTTTAACGCCGCGGAGCTTCGAGTCACTGCCGCCACCGCCTCGAGAGCTCTCTCGTTGACGGGCGCAGCAGGAGGAGGTCCCGGCCGTGCGGCGGTCGATGGCCGGACGCATATGATCGCAAAGAGAAAGAGGAGGAGTATGAGTTTGGCATGGAAGGTTGGAGGGGGCATGTTGGAGGAGGAGGTGGCCGTGGATATTAATTTGAACCTTAGTAGTGGTAGGACAGTCCGTCTATTATAAGGAGAGAGCCTAACTTGGATAAGTAGTACAAGTTACCAATTAGACAAAAGCTAAAATTACTTCGATGGTCCTCGTGTCTACTTTAGAGGTTTGGATTTTCTAGTTGTGGAAGATTTTCTTCTTCTTTTTTCTCCTTTTTCCTCTCTATTATTTTTTGTTTTTATTTCAGTTATGTGGAAGAAAATGAATATCTATTCTACTATATAATAGGAAAACTTAGATGGTGAAACTTTTGAATTCCGAAAATACCCTTACATACTTATACTAATTAAAAATAGTTCATTAATTTTAATAAGGACAACTTAGTAATTAGGAAGACTACCCTTTGATCTTCCTAAAGAGTCTTCCTAAACTAATTAAGAAATATTAAAATACGTACAAGGCACGTGCAAATATGCTAGTTTATTTATAAGAGAATGATAATAAGCTTATTTATAAGAGAGAGAGAGAGAGAGAGAGAGAGAGAGAGAGAGAGAGATAAGAAGCTTATGTATAAATGAATAATCCAAAATTTTAGTCCACATCGGGTGTTAACATGCATCTATTCTTTGTACAACCTCTATTGGTCATTCATCTACGTAACAGCAAACATTAGAAGAGCTATGCCATGCAAAAAAAATTGCTTCCTATCGAAACGGATTTGCGTAACCTTTCATGAACCAGAGTTATGTGGAAAGCTTACAGCATATTCCAGAAGATGGTGGAATATTTCAGAAGAATGAGAAATCTTTCAGAAGATCCGAGAATCTTACAGAAGGTCCGAGTATCTTCCAGACGGCCCAAGATCTTTCTAGATGGATCACGATCTTTCTGAATAGACTATAAGCTTCCTTATAGTTATCTAGTAGTAGAATAATTCCTGCAATATTCTGTTCCTAGAAGTTTCTTGTAAGTCATGTGGGAACTATAAATAAGTGGAATGCTCATTTGCTCCTCATCACCCAAAGTTGTAATCTCTTTCTAGTATAGTAAAGATTTCATACTTTCAATCTCTCCCTCTTTTCCTCCACTTTGTTCTCAATATCGCCTTAGCGATCTAGCTAAGCGGGTTAGGATAGGCTGGCACGGATCTTCGAGTAGAAAACTTGTGCGTCACACGGGCCGAAGTATAGCCTAAAACACTAAGTCCATGACAGCTAGCTCTTGTTGGTAATTAATTTGTTGTATAAATTTTGAAAGGAAGCAAATGTACATAAGTTATCTTTTCCCTATTTTTCTATAGATAAAGTCAGCTATTGTTGTTCTCGACTACTATCAGTATTATCACTGGACTACATAGATTTATGTTTTTTTTTGTGTCCAAATTTTACTACAACAAAAAATCCTTTTAATGACGTTTGATAAGTGGATTTCATGACGGCTGATAAAAAAGCGTTATGAAAGTTCGAAATACCTTTTTTCTATAGCGGTTTAGGCTAATTCTGGACTTTTTATGACGTTTTTAAAACAAAGCGTTATTAATATTTTAGAGCGGTGGCAAACTTGTAATATTTTTTAAGTTCAATTTTTGGTAAAATCTTTGCTACATCCCGCGCTTCAACAAAAATTCCCCTCTCCCCCAAAACCGTTCTGGTCTTCCCCTTCTCCTCCTTTCGTCTCCCTCCTCTCCCCCAACTCCTTTCGTCTCCATCCTCCTTTCGTCTCCTCCTTTCAGCAACACCCTCCTCTCCTTCTCTTCTTCTCCTTCCTTTCCCCCAACTCCAAAACCCTAACCCTAATCCAAAACCCTAAACCTAGTTAGAAAGGGTGGAGAAGATGGAGAGGGCTTATCGAAACCCTAATCTCGGTCATGCAGAGAGGCTCCTGCGGAGGGAGAGTCCACGCGGCTCTCCTCCTCCGATCGGTCTTCGGGTCCGTGGCCGACGCGTACAAAAAAGACCCGCCGTCCGGCCTCTTCGACTGCCTCGTGGAGGCGGCTGGTGCCGGGGTACAGGAAGCTGGCGGAGTCGAGGATGCTGGAGGAGGCTGCGGACTACGTGGCCGATCGCCGGAGGCAACCCTGCCGTGAACACATAGCGGAGCACCACCTATCGTCACTCGCTGCCGCCTCCACTTGTCGCCGGGACCATTGTCGGGCGCCCCCTTGCAGAAGCCGAGCTCCGGCGGAGACGAGTTCTCTCGATACTATCTCGACCCCTTGCAGATGGTCGAGGCCTGTGGAAGTAAGAAGAACTTGGTTTGGTTCGAGGAGATGCTGGTTTGGTACTTGAGTGCCAATGACAAGAGTATTCATGGGCTCATCGTTGGGGCATTTGAGGATCTTCTTTCGGACATCACTTCTAATTATTCCTCGACTTCTTCTCCTTATTCTTCCATTTCTGGTTCTTCCTCTTGTTACATGTCTTGCTTGTCATTTTCTAGCAGGGACAACAAGGAGGTGGTAGATGATGAAGGAACATTGTTAGATTTAAGTTAGTTTTCTGCAGGCGACAAAAGAGTCTATAGATTGAAGCATAAATATGTAGGGACTTCTCCTGGGGTCACTTTAGGCCTATGCAGCAATATATATGACTAAGTACAGAGCACTTAGTAGGCCAATGCAGCTACATATTAGTTTATAGGATACAAGTTGCACACCAAAAGGTGATCTGATCGAATCTAGATTTTATAGCACTAGTTAGATTAATTAGGATCGAAGATCATGACTAGTTATAATGCACTGTGATACTGTTGTATTTGGTAGATATTGATTGATCACCCTGTTGTCTTTCGTTGTTTATATCATTCAACTATGTATAGAGGAACATGGTGGTATAAGAGCCGGGAAGAAGCAAGAGTCCATGGAGTTAAGTGATTACAAGTCCATGCCCTTCGCTCATTGGGTAAAATTTACATGCATGCTACAAACTGATACTTGTTTGTCCTGTAAGTAATTTAGTTGTAGCATCAGTGAAATGTATACCTCTTATGTCTAATTAATTATGCTTGATAGCACATGTAATCAATGAGACACTTCAAGTGGCAAACATTGTCAGTGTAGTACTGTTTAGATGAGCAAACAAACATCCATTTTAAACGTCTTCATTCTTCACCTAAATTATCTTTGATTGGTTAAATGATTCCAATAGCAATATGCAATTATAGAAAATAAAACATTAGGAACATGCATGTTACATAGAATAATTTTATTAGTAAACTCTCGACCGGAAGCACATTCCATAGGTATCAAATCTTAAATATGATTTTATCTGGGTACACAATACCGAAAGGGTACAAGGTGTTTGCTTCATTTCAACCTGTGCACCTTGATCCTGAGAATTTCATAAATGCTCACACCATTAATATCAGATATGGCAGCTAAAGTTTTCTTAAACATTATTTTGTTATTTGTAATTAACTATATCAATGAATCTAGTATTTATATATGCAGAAGGGAAATGGTAATGGCATATTTACTTTTTGGTGGGAACCAAGATCATATCCTGGCTACGAGCTTGCCCGACTTGAGAACTCTATATTCCTTCACCACCTTCTTACCCATTTCAGGTATGGCATACTATACAAATATGCTTAATGCAAGAGCTATTTTATTTTTCTTTGAGAGATTATAGGATATAAAGATATACAAATCGTACATACTGAGGTCATACTTGGCAATACTAACATACCTATCCTCTAATGTTGCTATTGCATATGCTAGCTCTGCTCGAGCTACTTCTGTCTACCCTTGCAACTGTAGTTTATCCCACACATAGACACCCACAAGTCTCTCTCTAATTGCGCATATAGATTTATGCACATCCATTTACCCCGTGTGCATCATACTTGTATCCTGCAATCTTTTTTTTCAACTCCCTGAACCTACACTAGATAGTATGCAGTTACTGCTCCTCACGTCCTGCACAAACAGGCAAGAAATATTCTGGATTCCATCACTCCTGGGCAGTGTATTGCACTTCGGCTACTACAGCTACTGTTTTGCATACACAGGTAAAACCCCATTTTATAATACGTGAGAATTTATCCTATAATTTTCCTACCAGTCCAGGTGCTGCACATTTGTGTGCATTGATATCTAGCACAGGCACATACACACACATAGCAAATATACTTCTATTTTGCACATTAACATCTAACACGTATACACTCTTGGTCCCGCTAGTACACTGGATATTCCCTATTTGTAAATGATATTCCTTCAAGAAATTAACTTGAGCTTTCTACAAATGACTACCTGTACACATAAACTATCTACTGTAGTCTAATCTATGCAACATAATCTGTTGATATGTAGCAGTTTCCTACAGTTAGGAAACATTCTACACAGGAACATATACTGCAGTGTTTGAAATTTTAGGAGAGATTGGATTTTTGGAATGGAAAAACTGTCTTCAAGCTTCGGCTAAGATTATGTTCTACTTTATTTCCTCCCAATTAGTGAATTAGAGACTTCTTTTTCGAGTATGATCGACACACGCTTCGTACAAGCCATCCTTGGGGATCCGAACTTCTAGAGGTACGTACTATTTTATATTTCTAACATAAATATGGAATTTACATAGAATAAGTAGCATATAGTACAGTTGATAATAGTTGATAGTCTGTCCTTTGCGTGCTTAATTATTTTTTCTCTTGAGTTGCCTCTAATTGCTCAACCTTTTTGTCTTGACACTAGTTGGTGAGTGATTTTTACTTCTATTCTTTTGTTTGTTCCAAAAACTCCATGGCCATCATTTTCTTCTGAAAGCTTTGATCGGGCGTTGGCGAATTCGCGGTGGCCGCCGAACTCGGAGGCACACGGAGGACCGACACCAGGTTCCTTTTGAGCATTTTCATTTTTTCATGCCTCAAGTCCCTATCACACCACAATATTTTGATTTGAACGTTGTCCTGGATGTAAAAAATATTTATATGTGAACGTACCTAATGCTTTCTTCCTCTTAGACCACAATATTTTGATTTGAACGTTGTCCTGAATTTGTTATGGATTTCTCCTGTAGTTCTAACATAATGAGTGCCTTATTTGACACTATTCTTTTACCATTCATTTCTTACAATCATTTCCATATATCTCATAGATTTTATGATTTGGATGGTGTAATTGCTTGTCCAGTTGTCTTTGAAAGACCAATTAGTCATTTCTTGCTCTCATTTGGATGGTGTAATTTCTTTCTTTTTTTTTTGCCTAGTCAGGCGGCACTGAGACTATCAGGCTTCATGTTGACTTATTGTGTAAAAAGTAGAGCCGGCAAGCATTTCTTCATTTTCCACTTATTTATGCTACTTTTATTCTTTATATTATACTACCTCTAATTTTTTTTCCATTAGTTATTTAATTTTCTTCCTTGTACAAATACAATTCAGTTAGTTTTTGATGCACTTCAAGCAATTATTGACGAAATGCTTTTGGTGTGTCATTATGCATTTTCTTGTATTTCACCAGTCATATTTTTGAAATACATATATGGTATGTTTAATCATCTACAGTCAATTATGGTGGTAGAAACTCTATTTGTGACTGCTTTCTTATCAGTTACGTGATCTACTGTACTAGGTGTTCTGTACATTTTCATACTTATGACGAAAATGGACTTTCCAATATTCTGTGATTTGCCTGTAGGTTGGGCAAAGCAATTTGAGAGACTTGCTTTTGCAATGTTGCATGGATGATTCCGCTGATATACGGCAAAGTGCCCTTGCACTTCTTGGAGACCTTGCTAGAGTGAGTGAAAAATTGAAACTTTATACTTGTTCATTTAAAAAGGTTTCATGCTGCAGCAGTTCTTAGAATTGTAAAATATTTTCAGGTGTGCCCTGTACATTTGCACTCCCGCTTATCAGAATTTCTAAATGTTGTGCAGCCAAACAATTGGTAAGTGATTAATTTATTTATCTTTTTGAAACTACAGAGTTCTTTTTATTTTACGGACTTTGATCCCCAAAGTCTTTATAATTTATTTTAGAACCCAAGTCAGTGTAAGGAGGCTGCATCAGTAGCAAATAATGCTTGTTGGGCTATTGGAGAATTGGCATTCAAGGTCAGTGCAGTCAAGGAAAAGAAGAAGAACAAGAATTTTTTTTGGCAATGATGATTTGGCTGCTCCTTCAGATCGCTCAGTTGCGACACTACTTCTCTTTGGGACTCCCGATATCTTCAAGAGATAGCAGAGAGAAGATCCATGATCAGAATCTACTTAAGTAAATATTTCTAATAATTTGGTTAGCAAAAGAGAGATTTATTTCTATTTTCTGGGTACAATCTGTATTTTGATATTCAATGTAATGAAGATGTTGATATGTACTCTATTTTGAGAAATGTAATAAAGATGGTGATATTTAAGTTTTTGGAATGTAATATATACTGTACAGTATAGAGCATTATAAATGTGCTAATTTGAATAGTAGAAAGTGTTATAAATGTGCTGCATTGAGCCTATACATATTATCTATTTATGACGTTTTAAAATTGTTCTAAATTGTGCACTATATATTAACTATTCATAACGCTTTTATAGAAACTATTCATGACGGTTATTTTATGACGCTTTTAAAAAACATTTATATCACCCGTTTTTATAACGGTTGCCGTGGAAGAAAAAAAGCGTCATAGTTCGTCATTAATGATGCTTTTTAGCCGTCATTAAAAGGGTTTTTTGTTGTAGTTAAATCATGTTGAGTGCCCATATTGGCGATATTTCCCATAAGGGAGATTTGGAACTGTCATTCCAGTACCGAAATACGAAAAATAGCGGTATGACTCGGTCAGCTCTGCACTACAGTATATGCTAGTCTTCCTATAATGTCACGGTTTTACCTATACCAGGTTGTCTATACTATAATGCAAGTCTTATGTCATGCCCCGGTCCCAAAGGATCGATCGTCCTCACTAAGGCGTGACGCCGCGTGAGCCTAGGTTGCGCTCAGGCAAGGCGGGTTCCATAACGACCGGATACAGCAGCTTGTGATGGGGTCGTCGCACAGAAGTCCCAAGCAGAGAATTTGAATAATAAAGGTAACATAAGTAAACAAACAAAATACAAACTCTTTATTGATATTGAAATAAGATTACAAAGGGCATAAAGCCAAATTACAAGTCACTCAAGCTTACTTTCTCTCTGTTTACAAGTCTCTTTGCTCTCTCTCATCTCTCAATACAAAGCTCAAGGCTGCAACTTGTGGATGCTTCAGAAGGCGATGTCTATACATTATGTCCCGTATAAGTTCCGACTCCGTGCGGTCGCACGCTTTGAAACTCCAAGGAACTCCATGCCTCGACGCATCTAAGCAAGCTCCACACTAAATGATCTTCCGCCTGTGCCTGCATATGAAAACTGTGTTAGTGTCAGTACACAACCGTACTGGTGGAGTGAGCTCCTCGTCCGCCCATACAAAACCAACACGTTCATTTACTTTGTGCAACATAATCCCTTTATGATTGTCTTTCTATTCTTGTATTAGGATCGATTTTAGGACATAGACTCTCGACCTATTTGTGCCTCTAAACCATCACCGTGCCATTGCACTAATAACTTGCTTATCTTGTGTCTCTAGACCATCATTGTGCCAACAATATCAATGTGTCGACTCGTGCTTGTCTTTCGGCCCATAATTTGAGACGCAACAACATGACCGTACCATAAACTATGTTCATACTTCAACATCGAGGTCGTGCCTCACAACTCAATATGACTTAACCCAACTTGCCTTACGACCCCCTTCTTGACTTAACTCGAAATGACTCAAATTCTAACTTATGCAACTCTGAGTAAACAACTCAATACTTGATATCGTATCTCGTGTCGAAGTACGTGTCTTTACTTAGCCAAATCTTAGGCACCATAATGGTGTTGCAACCATGCATATCTTCTTCAAATTGTGCCGTGCTTTCACTTTATTTGATTTGAACGACATCGTGCATGCAAATTGTCGCTCAGCACACCAACTTATCTATATAAAATATTACTGGCAATTAAAGCTATCTTGGACATGTTGGTGGTCCTTTGCAGCTAAGGATAGCTAGTCCTGCTCAAGTCCTCGAATCACCGCGACGTGTTCTTGCCTAACTACCTTGCTTCCCTCCTAGGCCGATAAGGTCCTGTGGCCCCAAGCTACCGAATCGAGGGCACGAAATCTTGTGCACAAGTTGTCCATGACCACGCACCTACGAGAACTTCTAGACTCCACGTAAGTGCATGGCATAACCGTCATAACTTACTTCCTTTGCTTCACTTCTTTACTTTGTCATACTTCTTTTGCAGAGCCCAAACCAGGATTGCCTCGGCGACTGACCTACACTCCCGACATCTTTCTTCTCGGTGACCGGCCTACAGTCCCGACATATTTTCCAGTATTTCCATACTCTTATTGTCTCAAACTTATGAATGATTAATTCATAGCCTTCCAATATAACTTTGAACAAAACGTGTTCCATATGTACTATAGACCGTGGCATACTTATCTTTGAACCAATCGTGGCTCGTTGTCACGTCCCAAATCCAGAATACCGAAGAGCGGGGGAATGACTCAGCCAGCTACGTATTACGGGTAAATGAATTCCATATAATACGACCAATGATATTTACGTGGGTGCATACTACATACATGTCTTACTAAGGTTGCTCAATATCTATTGTCTTAATCATTCAAACGAAAAGCGGTAATAGAGAACATAGAAGATAAAGCAGTAAGGCGTCACAAATGCTCAGTCAAAATATTTTGGAGTCTGGCTTTACAAAATATAGCCAGATGATATAACAAGGTATACACAATCGTTATCAGCTGCAGTCTGACTTAGTTATAATTATGTAGAAGCAAGTGCAAGACAGTCCGACTAACATGTCGGTGCCAAGCGACAAAAATAAAGTAAGTAGAAAAATAAGCATGGAAGCAAGAAACCCACTCGTGCCCTCCAGCAATCATCCTTCTAGTATTGACCATCTTGAGAGTGGAAGTAAGCCGAGTCCTCGGGAGCTGGCTCTAAACCTGGCCATACAAAACCAGAGAGGTTAGACCTCAAATAGCAAGTAACACAAAGGAAGCACGATATGAAGGATTAAAACCAGTGATAAGAGTTAAGAATATGATAAATAAATCTCTACTTGCTACTGGATTCATATAACATCATGACACTTCAAGCCAACCTCCCAACTAAACAATGACAGAAGTTGACTCGTCATATCCTGACGTTCCGTTCACCTCAGTAGTTAACAGAGTAGGTACAGTGCACAAACAAATCAATTTAACTATAAGTTCCAAGTTATATTGGAAATATGCAATAAGGGATTCCTTAGTTCTTATTATGTACGAGCAAGGCTAGTCTATCTAATAATCAATTATGTCAATCATGAATTAGACGAGTCCCGACGGAACGTCCGTCATCAATATGCAGAAAAATAAACAGATAGCACTCCCTGTCCGTGTGAAAGATTTACAGTATCCGTGGGAACCAGCCAACATGTCGGGGCACTAACTGTCCCAAGATGGATACCATGTAAAAACTCGGGAACCCATTCTCTCCATGCAATAGTTATTTTATTTAACTTAGTAGTCCCTACGTTAATTCAAATCTCATTTTGTAGATCATGATCATTCTGAATGAGTACTTCCATACAGAGTACGATATGCATAACTCTACAACGATACCAGTACGGTTAGGTTATAGGTCGTACATAGCGTAATACAACAATCAAACCTAGCTACGAGATAATCATGCCTTGACTGTAAGGTACACATGCTGCTTTTGTAGTAAGAAATTATTTACCAGTGCATTAGCACATACTCAATATAGCATGAGATAAAGGAAATCAACACGTGTCCATATGCCAATGTTCAATATCAGATAGTCGATCGCAATGGTTTATGGTTCATACATGAACGTGTCTCATTCAATTCAATAAGACGACTAGTCAGTCTCTTCGTTCCAACTAGGAATGCATTATCAATATTTAGTCAAGGTAACAATCAATGTTAATTCGTGACAAGGCATAAAAGTCAAACTAGTATTTAGTATGGTCGAGTCTATAACTCTCAAGGTCAAGTACCAGTGATACAGGATGCCCATAAGTCAATAAAAACACTGGGCACACTCCAAACAATAATATGCATTAAAATACTAACATGCATTAAGTGGCATGATCCAAGCAAATGGCACGACCAAGAAGATGGTACGACCAAAAGAGTGGCGCAACCTAAACAGGAGGCACGGGCGAGTAAGTTGCGCAACCTAAACAGGTGACACTGCCATCGAAATACGCAAGACATATGGTATAGCCATCGAAATGCACGAGATGAGACAGATGGCGCTGCCAAGAAGATGGCACGACCAAACGAGTAGCGCAACCTAAACAGGTGGCACTGCAAGTGAAATGCGCAATACTGATGGCACTGCTGTAATGCCTGTGGTTCGTATTACGTGTCTTGGTATACGTGTACGTATTTTATCTTGTATTTTCTATCTCCTTGCTTGGGTTGGCTCGGTTCGGTTTAGGGTTGCCTTTGGTTCAATATGGACCAAGGGTAGAACCCCTACCTACCACCACCATCCCCATTTATTAGCCCCTCTCCTTTCTCTCTCCTCATTACTCTTCTTCTTCCCCACCATTAACTCTTTACCAACCTGTGAGAGAGAGAGAGAGAGAGCTTAGGCAAGTGCTTCTTACTTCATGGAGGAATCCGAATTTTATTATTCCATTCTCTTCTTCACAGCATTCTAAAGTACTTTAGTGCTTGGCATTTTTAATTTCTATGGCTAAATTCTTGTGGAACTAAGCTTATTTCATTTTTGTATTTCTTGGATTTTGATCTATTTAACATTATTATTTTCAAGTTTTGATGGTTCTATGTTGTAGAAAATTTCCTTCTACCCTATTTTGACCTATGGAAGTTCGGATTTGGACTCTGGATGAAGATTCATGGAGCTTGGGAGCCATGGCTTGAAGGGTTCTTCTTCTCGGAAGGATGGAGAAGAAGTACAGTTCATAGCCGCATGAATTTAGCCGCATAGCATTTATGCGACAAGTTCCCTTGCTGCCGCATAAGCCTTGCTGCATTCTTTGAGGCGCATGGCCTATGCCGCAGGGACTTAACTCCCTGGCCGCATGTACTAACCCAGCCACATAAAGGCCTTGCTTTTCGCTGCCGCATAGAGACTCGATCCCGTCCAGCAGCATAAGGCTGAGACTCTCCTAGCCGCATAACTCTATGTGGCAAGTACTTCTTGGCCGCATGGTCTTAGTTCAGCCGCATGAACCTCTGAATCCTTTAGCTGCATGAAGTCATTGGCTCCTGGACGCATATGACTTCCCGAGCCGCATAAAGGCCTATTTTCCTGAGCCGCATGGGACATGATCCCCGAGTCGCATGGGCAAGAACACCCAGCTGCATATACACCCGTCTCTATAGCCGCATGCGCATCCATTTCTCCAGCCGCATAAGGTCCCTCATTCCTAGCCGCATAGCTCCTGCCCCTTCTTAGCTACATGAACTCAAAATTCTGGGCCGCATGAACCCACATCGTCTCAGCCGTATGGACTCATTTCTTGAGCCGCATGGCTCCCTCCCGTGTCTTATATGGTTATTTAATTATTATTACTAATATTGTTTAATTATTAAATTCATGTCTTGTGACTCTCAGCATAATTTAGGTCTTTAATGGAATGCTTGTACTATTTTATCCTGCACTTATAACTTGAACACGACAGTAATCCGTAGTGGTGTACTCCTGATAAGAAACCTGACATGACATAATAGTGGCCCACCATGGCGTACTCCTGACAAGTAACCTGACATAATATATTCTGATAAACTGTGGCGACGGCTCCATGACATGACATGACCTATATGAATAACTTGGACACCGTGGGCGATTATGATTATATAAATGAACCAGTCTTGTCTTGCATCATGCTTAGGATGAGACCCCTGAGCACCACGGTTAGGGGTACCCACTAAAATGGACTAAGGCTAATAACTAGAATAACACAGTAGTCATGAAGAGATTTCCAAGCTACAGGTAATCCCGTTACCTGGGAGCGTCTGGGATCTGTAGCCTGCCGTCGAGTAGGGTACATTTCCAGCACACTGTCATGTGTTACACCCTTCAAGCTACTTAAGGGTACATGCATTTTCTGGACGATGTACCCACCTGAATTTAACCCCAAATTTTTGACCTGGGTAACCTGGATAGTCTGCAGGGCTTGTGGCTGTAGAATAATCTCATTGCATCTTGCTAATAACTAGGCCTGTGATAACTCTAGTTAGTTAAAGTATCAAGCCGTTCATATTGCTTGGCCGTGATTGTTGAATGGGGAGTAATCAGTCTAATCTTGTTTTGATCCTGTATAAGATTGTTACATGTCCTGATTTTCTTATATTATCTTGTTGATAAATGGAAGAAACCAAGTTCGGTTCATATGAAGGGTTACAATCCCGGTCCTTGTTTGGTTTAAGGGTTGTAACCTGGTTATCTGAATGCTTCCATGGTTATCTTACCGTATATCCTCGTGATGTTGTATCTCTCTAGTTTTACTATACTATTATTATCTTCTGTGCTAATTGCTGGTTTTAGTTCCTAAGTGAAGCTTTCTTTGTGGCACTTGCTCTTCTGGGATCTGACCCAGCTGGTTTTGTATGGCTAGATTTCGAAGCAGCACCAGAGAATCTACCGACTTTCCAGCCCGATGGTGACCACCAGGCGTAACCAGGGCAACGAGTGGGTTTATTTTTGATCTTCCACTTTATTGTAAAAATATTCTTTTGAGGCATTTAGCCGACGAGCACCTGTTTAGCTTGATTGCATTTACTTACTGAATGCCTACGGGCTGTAACATGATTGACAGATCCTAGGGTTGATCATGTATGACTAAACTCTTGCTAGTCCTCACATTTTGTAATAACTAGCTTCATGATCAGCTGAATATGTAATGTTTGGGATGCCTTATTATTGTATATTTGATGAACTTACATCTTGTAACACTTACTTACTTGCTTGTGTTTGAGACACTAGGCTTGTTCATGACCATAAGAGACTGATGGCTTGTAGTTAAACCCTCATGTATCTAGACAGCCGTGACCGTATAGCGAGGTAGGTTGCACTTTAATATACGTAGCTGGCTATGTCTGCCCCCGCTCTCCAGTATTCTGGTTCTGGAGCGTGACATGGTTTAAGTGGTGGCCCATGCAGGTCTTGTAAATCAAGATATGTGAGGGTTTACCGAATAGATGTCTCAATCAGTACTCGCCCTTGATCTCTGTTCGTATCCTCTGAATCCCTAGAATCTTGACCTGATCACGTGCTTGAATCGTTAATTTGTCTTGGTCCTTCCTTATTGTTCCCCATGCCATCTTCTTCAGCGACACTATTCCTGAACCTGCCGATCAACAAGGCGGAGCACCTCCCGCGGACCAACAGCAATCCGGAGATCAAGTCCAGCATTCGGGAGTAGCCTCCAAAGTTGTGCCTACTGAAGGAGAGCCACCAGTCCAGCCAGTTCAGCCTGCAGAACCTGATGATGGCACTTTGGCAGGTCTCATCCGGACCTTGATAGCTTCCCAAGATCGTCGTGGAGATGCCTTGCACTAGGCAGTGACAGATGCTCTGACCAGAGGAGATCATCAGGGTAACAGCGCGGCCAACAGCTTTAAGCGCTTGAACCCTCCATTCTTTGATGGTAACGAAGATGCTATCTTCGCTGATGCTTGGCTTCAGGACACAGAGGTAATTCTAGAAGCAGCCATAACCCCAGAAGACGAGAAGGTGGCCGTAGTGCACCTGCAGTTGTTAGATCTTGCTCGTAGCTGGTGGGCGGCGCAGGCCGTTGGATTAGCAACACCAATTGCTTGGACAGTATTCAGAGAGAGATTCCAGACCAAGTACTTCGACGCTATAGCTCGATACGATCTACAGACGAGGTTCACCAATCTGAAGCAGATGGGCAAGACGGTCGACGGATATACGGCCGAGTTTTCCAGACTCAGTCGGTTTGCTCCCACCTTGGTGGCAACCGAGTATGATAGAGCCCAACGATTCCAGCAGGGGCTTCACTTGGAGATTTTATTTGCAGTGGAGCAATTTGACCATCAGACTTTTGATGCAGTCTTGAGAGCAGTTAGGAGGCATGAGTATACCTTCCAGAGGATCGTGGATAGGGCCGGAGGTCGAAAGAGATCTCACGGCCAGATGAATCAGTCTTCAGCACCAGCCCTGACAGTCAGGGCTTTGACTATTGGAGCTCCGAGGCTGGCGGCCTCAGTAACATCGGTTCAGCATTCCATCCCGACGTATCCTCGGCAGCAGAAACAGAAGCAATCTTTCGCAGTGGGATGTTCGCATTTTGGGAAGCCAGGACATGTGGTGAAAGAATGTCGCAGGGCACGGGGATTGTACCTGGCTTGTGGAGCAGCAGATCATAAGGTTGGATCCTGCCCGAATAGGGGTGGTTCAACATCGTCCAACCTTTCTAGCTCTTTGGTGAGAGGACCTGCTCCAGTCCAGCAGTAGCAGTATCAGCCTCAGAGGCCCTTACCGCCTCAGTCCCAGACATTCCAGCAACAATACCCCCAGCAGTATGCACAAGCCCAAGCCTAGGTCCAGAACAGGCAGCGAGGATTTTAGCAGAAGGGACCAGCACCCCGAGGGCATGCTCAGACTATGGTAATGACCACAGAGGAAGGATTGGCACCAGGAGAGGTAGTGGCAGGTATTATTTTTGTCAACTCCTTTCTTGGTTCAGCTTTATTTGATTCTGGTGCATCGCATTCATTTATGTCTGCACGATTCGCGACACGGGTAGGATTGGAGCCCGAGTCATTATCAGTAAGGCTCAATATACTTACTGGTAACGGACTTGTGGGAGTAGATAGAGTATTTTCCTCGTGTCAGATCATAGTTAGCGGTAGAGAATTTCCCGCTAGATTGATAGAGTTCTCGATGGCCGATTATGATGTGGTCTTAGGGATGGATTGGTTGAGGAACCAGTATGCTATAATAGACTGCCATATTGGCAGGGTTGTTTTTAGCATTCCAGGCGAGCCAGAGTTTTTCCTCTTCCGAGGCGAAGTTGAACCTTCTCCTCCAGTATTGCGGATGGCAGTAGCAGTAGTGCAGTTACCCCGAATAGTTGAAGAGTTTCTGATGTTTTTCCAGAAGAGCTTCCAGGGATGACGCCGGAGCGGAAGATCGAGTTCACTATCGACTTGATCCCCGGGACAGCCCCAGTGTCAGAGAGAGTCTACAGGATGGTGCCGTCAGAATTAGAGATATTGTACAAGATGATTGAAGAACTCAGAACCAAGGGATTCATTTATGCTAGTGGATCACCTTGGGGAGCCCCGATGCTTCTTGTGAAAAGAAGGATGGTACGTCCAGATTATGTGTAGATTATCGTACCTTGAACTCAGTGACAATCAAGAACAGATACCCTCTCCCGAAGATAGATGACTTGTTTGATCAGCTGAAAGGGGCGGCAGTATTCTCGAAGATCGACTTGCGGTCAGGATATCATCGGATCAGAGTCAGAGAGCATGACATCCCGAAGACAGCATTCAGATCGAGATATGGGCATTGGGAGTTCCTTGTGATGCCATTTGAAACAACCAATGTGCCGAATGTATTCATGGACCTCATGAATCACATCTTCATGCCGTATTTGGACCAGTTCGTGATTATGTTCCTAGACGACATCCTAGTCTACAGCAAGAGTGTAGCGGAGCATGAGCAGCATCTCTGAGTGGTTCTTCAGATTCTCCGAGAGCACCATTTATATGCCAAGTTCAGTAAATACGAGTTCTGGTTCGATCGCATTTCATACTTGGGTCATATCATCACCAGAGGAGGAGTGGAAGTGGATCCCCAGAAGATTGTGGCTATTGAGTCGTGGCCGTGTCCAGCACAGTTGTCGAAGTTCGTAGTTTTCTTGGATTGGCCGGCTACTACCGGCGATTTGTTTCGAACTTTGCTCGGATTTCAGCGCCCTTGACCCAGTTGACCCGCAAGGATGCACGGTTTGCTTGGACAGCAGAGTTCCCGGATTCTTTTGAGAAGTTAAAGCAAGGCTTGATGACGGCACCCATTCTCACGCTTCTAGATGGGATCGGAGGATTTTCAGTATATTATGATGCTTCAGGCAGAGGTTTGGGATACATTTTGATGCAGCATGGGAAGGTAATAGCTTATGCGTCACGTCAACTTTGTGATCATGAGAGGAATTACCCAACCCATGACTTGGAGCTGGCAGCTGTGGTGTTTGCGCTTAAGTTGTGGAGGCACTACTTGTATGGAGATAGGGTGGAGATTTTCACCGACCACAAGAGCCTGAAGTATGTTTTCACCCAGAAGGATCTTAACTTGCATCAGAGAAGATGGCTGGAGCTACTTGTGGATTATGATGTCAACCTGCAGTATCATCCTGGGAAGGCCAACGTTGTCGCAGATGCATTAAGCACGAGAGCCGGAGTATATTTTCTAATAGCGCAACCAGAGCTGTTAGCAGATCTTCAGAGGATGGGTATAGAAGTTGTTCTCCCTTCCAGTGTGGCATTGATGGCCAGTATTCGAGTTCAGTCCACTATAGTCGAGAGGATCCAGATGGCACAATCAGCAGATTCCAAGCTTCAGCGACTTAGAACAGAGTGTGAGGTAGGACGGCGACCAGAGTTGTGCATTCATGAAGATGGTACACTTTGACATGGTAAGCGTCATTGTGTACCCAGCGGAGATATCAGACAGGAGATTATGGCAGAGGCTCACAGTTCGTAGTATTCCATTCATCCTGGTGGTACAAAGATGTACCGTGATATTCGTCAGCACTTCTGGTTGAATGGCATGAAGAGGGAGATAGCCCGATTTGTCTCTCGGTGTTTGGTTTGCCAACGGATTAAAGCAGAACATCAGAGGCCAGCAGGACTTCTTCAGCCCTTGCCGATTCTAGAGTGGAAGTGGGAGCATGTGACCATGGATTTCGTGACTGGATTGCCTAGATCCCCGGCTGGTCGAGACGCTATTTAGGTTATAATTGACCGGCTCACGAAGGTGGCCCACTTTCTCCCATTCAGAGTTGGTCAGTCGACAGCGCAGCTAGCAGAGATGTATCTCAGACAGATGGTCAGGCTTTACGGTGTGCCAGTCAGCATCACCTCGGACCAAGATTCCAGGTTCACATCGCACTTTTGGCATAGCCTGCAAGAGAGTTTGGGAACTCACCTCTAGTTTAGTTCATCTTATCACCCGTAGACGGATGGTCAGTCGGAACGCACGATCCAGACTCTTGAGGATATGTTGAGATCTTGTACGCTCGACTTCGGTGGTTCGTAGGAAGATCACATACACCTGGTGGAGTTCTCGTACAACAACAGCTTCCAGGCCAGTATCCAGATAGTACCGTTCGAGGCACTCTACGGTAGGAAGTGCAGATCCCCGCTAGCCTGGGATGATGTTGGAGAGAGGCAGATGCTTGGTCCAGAAATGATTGCCCAAACAGTTGAAGTAGTCAGAAGAGTCAGGGATCATCTTCGCGTGGCACAAGATCGCCAGCGCCATTGGGCCGATTTTTATCGGTGCCCTCTCGAGTTTTCTGTCGGCGACCATGTATTCCTGAGGATTTCGCCTAACTGCGGCGTCATTTGTTTCGGCATACGGGGAAAGCTTAGTCCTAGGTATATAGGACCGTTCGATATTCTAGAGCGAGTAGGAGATGTGTCCTATTGTCTCGATCTTCTGCCGTCTCTAAGAGAGGTGCCTGACGTGTTCCATGTATCCCAATTACGACGGTATATCCCGGACCCGAACCATATCCTGGATCATTCGGAATTGGTTGTTGGTACCAACCTTTCGTATGAGGAGAGGCTCGTGTCTATATTGGACCGAAGAGAGAAGACGCTCAAGAATAAGACTATCAAGTTAGTCCGAGTTGCTTGGGGTCATCACTCTTTGAGTGAGTCAATGTGGGAGCGTGAGGATGATATCCGATCGTGATATCCCGACCTATTTGACTCGTGAGGTATAATGTCTTTCTTATGCCTTACAGCCTCAGTTCCATGCTTGAATGAATGATTGGTTGCCTAGTTATAACTTACTTGTGATTAGTATTGCTTGTCCTTGTCCCTCTCGCCTCTTAATTAAATTTCGAGGACGAAATTCTTTTAAGGTGGGTAGAGTTGTAATGCCTGTGGTTCGTATTACGTATCTTGGTATACGTGTATGTATTTTATCTTGTATTTCCTATCTCCTTGCTTGGTTTATTGGGTATTTTCCTTTGCTTGGCCATGGTTCATCTTGGTTTGGGTTGGCTCGGTTCGGTTTAGGGTTGCCTTTGGTTTAATATAGACCAAGGGAAGAACCCCTACCTACCACCACCATCCCTATTTATTAGCCCCTCTTCTTTCTCTCTCCTCATTACACTTCTTCTTCCCCACCATTAACTCCTTACCAACCTGTGTGTGAGAGAGAGAGCTTAGGCAAGTGCTTCTTGCTTCATGGAGGAATCCAAATTTTATTATTCCATTCTCTTCTTCACAGCATTCTAAAGCACTTTAGTGCTTGGCATTTTTAATTTCCATAGCTAAATTCTTGTGGAACTAAGCTTATTTCATTTTTGTATTTCTTGGGTTTTGATCTATTAAATATTGTTATTTTCAAGTTCTGATGGTTCCATGTTGTAGAGAATTTTGTTCTACCCCATTTTGACCTATGAAAGTTCGGATTTGGACTCTGGATGAAGATTCATGGAGCTTGGGAGCCATGGCTTGAAGGGTTCTTCTTCTCGGAAGGATGGAGAAGAAGCACAGTTTATAGCCGCATAAATTTAGCCGCATAGCATTTATGCGGCAAGTTCCCTCGCTGCCGCATAAGCCTTGCTGCATTTTTTGAGCCGCATGGCCTATGCCGTAGGGAATTAACTCCCTGGCCGTATGAACTAACCCAGCCGCATAAAGGCCTTGCTTTCCGTTGCCGCATAGAGACTCGATCCCGTCCAGCCGCATAAGGCTGAGACTCTCCTAGCCACATAACTCTATATGGCAAGTACTTCCTGGCCGCATGGTCTTAGTTCAGCCGCATGAACCTCTGAATCCTTCAGCCGCATGAAGTCATTGGCTTCTGGACGCATATGACTTCCCGAGCCGCATAAAGGCCTATTTCCCTTAGCCGCATGGGACTTGATCCCCGAGTCGCATGGGCGTGAACACCCAGCCGCATATGCACTCGTCTCTCTAGCCGCATGTGCATCCATTTCTCCAGCCGCATAAGGCCCCTCATTCCTAGCCGCATAGCTCCTGCCCCTTCTTAGCCGCATGAACTCGAAATTATGGGCCGCATGAACCCACATCGTCTCAGCCGCATGGACTCATTTTTTGAGCCGCATAGCTCCCTCCCGTGCCTTGTCTGGTTATTTAATTATTATTACTAATATTGTTTTATCATTAAATTCATGTCTTGTGACTCTCAGCATAATTTAGGTCTTTAATGGAATGCTTGTACTATGTTATCCTGCACTTGTAACTTGAACACGACAGTAACCCATAGTGGTGCACTCCTGATAAGAAACCTGACATGACATGATAGTGGCCCGCCGTGGCGCACTCCTGACAAGTAACCTGACATGATATATTCTGATAAGCTGTGGCGACGGCTCCATGATATGGCATGACCTGTATGAATAACTTGGACACCATGGACGATTGTGATTGTACAAATAAACCAGTCTTGTCTTGCATCATGCTTAGGATGAGACCCCTGGGCACCACGGTCAGGGGTACCTACTGAAATGGACTAAGGCTAATAACTAGAATAACACAGTAGTCATGAAGAGATTTCTAAGCTACAGACAATCCCGTTACCTGGGCGCGCCTAGGATCTGTAGCCTGTCGTCGAGTAGGGCACATTTCCAGCATACTGTCATGTATTGCACCTTCAAGCTACTTAAGGGTACATGCGTTTCCTGGACGATGTACCTACCTGAATACTACTCCTAATTTTTGACCTGGTTAACCTGGATGGTCTGCAGGGCTTGTGGCTGTGGAATAATCTCATTGCATCTTGCTAGTAACTAGGCCTGTGATAACCCTAGTTAGTTAAAGTATCAAACCGTACATATTGTTTGGCCGTGATTGTTGAATGGGGAGTAATCAGTCTAGTCTTGTTTTGATCCTGTATAAGATTGTTACATGTCCTGATTTTTTTATATTATCTTGTTGATAAATGGGAGAAACCAAGTTCGGTTCAGATGAAGGGTTACAATCCCGGTCCTTGTTTGGTTTAAGGGTTGTAACTTGGTTATCTGAATGGTTCCATGGTTATCTTACCGTATATCCTCGTGATGTTATATCTCTCTAGTTTTACTATACTATTATTATCTTCTGTGCTAATTGCTGGTTTTAGTTCCTAAGTGAAACTTTCTTTGTGGCACTTGCTCTTCTGGGGTCTGACCCAGCTGGTTTTGTATGGCCAGATTTCGAAGCAGCACCAGAGGATCTACCGACTTTCCAGCCCGATGGTGACCACCAGGCATAACCAGGGCAACGAGTGGGTTTATTTTTTATCTCCCACTTTATTGTAAAAATATTCTTTTGAGGCGTTTAGCCGACGAGCACCTGTTTAGCTCGATTGTATTTACTTACTATCTGCCTACGGACTGTAACATGATTGACAGATCCTAGGGTTGATCATGCGTGACTAAACTCTTGCTAGTCCTCACATTTTATAATGACTAGCTTCATGATCAGCTGAATATGTAATGTTTGGGAGGCCTTACTATTGTATATTTGGTAATTTTACATCTTGTAACACTTACTTACTTGCTTGTGATTGAGACACTAGGCTTGTTCATGACCATAAGAGACTGATGGCTTGTAGTTAAACCCTCGTGTATCTAGACAGCCGTGACCGTATAGCAAGGTGGATTGTACTTCAATATACGTAGCTGGCTATGTCTGCCTCCGCTCTCCAATATTCTGGTTCTGGGGCGTGACAATTGCCATCGAAATATGCGAGATGAGACAGATGGCACTGCCATCGGAATGCGCAAAATGAGACAGATGGTGCTGTCGAGAAGATAGCGCGACCAAACGAGTAGCGCAACCTAAACAGGTGGCGTTGCCAGCAAAATATGTGAGACAGATGGCGCTGCCATTGATATACGCGCGCTGTCATCCCTACCAGAAAGCTTTTCGGCCATAGAGTTTTATAAAAACTTTCAATGGCCAAAACTTGGGCTATAGGACTCGAAAGTGGGCTAAACAAAGGCCAAAACCGACTAGAATTGAATTCTCTACAACATGGAACAACTTGTTTTCGAAAATAATAAAGTTTGATAGATCAAAACCCTATAAATCCATAAAAGCCAAAAAGATTTGAAACCTAGATCTACACAAAACCATCATGGAAATCAAAAACCTTAAGACCTAAATATGTAGAGGAAGAGGAGATGAACAAAATGGACTAAAAATAAATGGAGATACATGAAATCCCTTATGGTGTGCAAGATGTACTTGCTTCTCTCCAATGGCTAGGGTTTGGTGGAGGAGAAATAAATGGAAGTTATGAGAAGAGCGAGGAAAAGTGGTATAAGTATCAAGGCCAAGTTGATCTCCATCATCCATTTCTCTCCACTCCATCCAAACCATCTACCCCTTTCCATGTTGAACCAAGCCAAAACAAGTTGGCTCAATATGAACCAAGATGAACCAAGAGCTAAATAAAAGCAAAAAATAAAATACAGAAAAATAACAAGCAGATAATTAAATGAACTAAATACAGAATAAATGCATGATGAATACTAAATAAATACAGTCAAGTAGTACACATATTAAAAATATGTATTTCGGGAATAGGGAGTGACATCTCTACCCTCCTTAGAAAAACAATATTCTCAAAATTTCAAATCCAAGTAGGCTAGAATTATCAGGGCTCGACTAATCTAACCACAAGCAATTCCAGCAAGCAAGCAAGAAATCATCCTACAATATCAATAGCAAGTAATATATCTATATTATCAATCTACGACATCAAGCAATCTCTAACCATGGGGTGATAAGCATGCGAAATCAAGATAATCAAGGTATACGGAAGAAATATACCTTATGAGTCAAATAGGTGCGAATATCGTGATCGACTATCATCCTCACGTTCCCACGTTGAATCTCCTAAGGAGTGATGGCCCCAAGCAACCCGGACAAGGCTAATTGTTCAGTTCTTGAGTATCTTCTACCTTCGGTCTAAAATGGACACAGGCTGTTCATCGTAAGACAGGTTGGTACCAACAACCAGCACAGAATGATCGAAGATGTGGCTTGGGTCCGATACATACCTACGCAACTGATATACATGAAATACATCATGTACCTCTTGTAACGAAGGCAAAAAGGACAAATGATAAGCAACATCGCCTACCCTATCAAGGATAATGAATGGGCCCACGTATCGCGGACTCAATTTTCCGCGAACCCCGAATATAATAACTCCACGGGTAGGCAAAATTTACAAGAACATATGGTCTCCAGCAGAAAACTCTAACGGCCTGCGATGCTGGTCTACCCAATGACGATGCCGATCTTGTGCAACCCGAAGTCGCTCTCTAATCCCTGTGACAACTTCAACCGTCTGGACGATCACCTCTGGACCTAATAGCTTCCTTTCTCCGATATCATCTGATGCCAGCGGTGATCTACACTTCTTGCCGTATAGTGCTTCGGATGGTGCTATCTGGATACTGGCTTGATAACTGTTGTTGTATGAGAATTCGACTAAGTGCAGGTGACTCTCCCAGGATCCTCCAAAATCTAGGGTACAAGCTCGTAACATGTCTTCTAAAGTTTGAATTGTTCTTTCTGATTGCCCGTCCGTCTGTGGGTGGTAAGACATACTGAATCTTAACTTGGTATCCAGCCTCTGATGTAAACTCTTTCAAAAATGTGATGTAAAACGGGTATCTCTATCTGACACAATAGTGATAGGAACTCCATGCTGCCTGACTATCTGTTGCATATACAACTCTGTCAGCTTCTCTGTAGATTGTCCTACTCTAAAAGGAAAAAAATATGCCACCTTTGTAAGCCGATCACTATCACCCAAATAGTATCCTTACCACTTGGTGATCTCGGTAAACCAGTCACAAAGTCCATTATGATGTGCTCCCACTTCCATTCTAGGATAGGAAGCGGTTGTAGCAATCCAGCTGACCTCTGTTGTTCTATCTTTACTTGCTGACATATTAAGCAATGGGAAACGAATCTAGCTATCTCCCTCTTCATTCTGTTTCCACCAGAAGTGCTGCTTGATAACTTTGTACATTTTGGTGCCTCCAAGGTGTATAGAATACTGAAAACTATAGGCCTCTGTCATAACCTCCTGCCTGATATCTCCACTTGGCACATATAGACGTGATCCAAATCAAAGTGTTCCATCCTCATGAATTTCTATCTCCTTCCTGAGTCCTGACTCACATTTTGTCCTGAGCTTCTGAATTCTAGGATCCTATGCCTGAGCTACCTTGATCCTATCTACTAAGTCGGATTGAACTCGTAGACATGCCATAATTCTTACATCACTAGAAAGTATAACCTCGATGTCCATCTCTTAAAGATCTTCTAGAATGTGCTTTTATGATGTCAACATAAATGTGTCGCCTCTCCTGCTAAGAGCATCTGCTACTACATTTGCCTTGCCTGGATGATACTAAAGCTCCACGTCGTAATCCTTGATCAACTCTAACCATTTTCTCTGTCTAATGTTCAGCTCCTTCTGAGTAAAAATGTACTTTAGACTTTTGTGGTCTGTGTACATGTCCACTCGATCACCGTACAAGTAATGCCTCTATAGCTTCAAAGCAAATACTACTACTGCCAACCCTAAGTCATGAGTCAGATAATTCTTCTTGTGGTCTCGAAGTTGCCTAGATTCATACGCTATCACCTTCCAATGTTGCATTAGGATACATCTAAGTCTCTTTTCTGATGCGTCACAATATATAGTAAAACCTTCGGGTCTAACTGGTAATGTAAGAATAGGTGCCGAGATCAACTTCTGCTTCAAATTTTTAAATGACGTATGGCACTCTGCCGACCAGACAAATGGCACATCCTTTTGTGTCAAACGGGTCATGGGTGCTGCGAGTCTTACAAAGTTCGATACGAACCTTCTATAATATCCTGCCAATCCTAAGAAACTTCGTACATTTGCTACAGTCTTAGGTATTGGCTAACATTCTACTGCTTCCACTTTCTTGGGATCCACTGCTACTCCAACCCCTGATATAATGTGCCCCAAGAATAAAATACGATACAACCAAAACTCACACTTACTGAGCTTAGCGTACAACTGGTTCTCTCTCAGAACCTACAATACTTTCCTGAGGTGATCTTCATGTTCTTCTTCACTAGCTGAGTATACAAGAATATCTTCGATGAACACAATGACAAATTGATCTAAGTATGGGATAAAGATGTGGTTAATCAAATCCATAAATATTGCTGGAGCATTGGTCAAACCAAACGGCATAACTAAGAATTCGTAATGCCCGTACTTTGACCTGAATGTCGTCTTGGGGATATCCTCTTCTCGAACTCTAACTTGATGATATCTTGACCGAAAATCTATCTTGGAGAAAACTCTCACTTTGTTCAACTGATCAAACAAGTCATCGATCCTTGGTAATGGGTACTTATTCTTTACTGTTGCCGCGTTGAGCTTTCTGTAGTCAATACACAATCTTGATGACTCATCCTTCTTTCCTACAAGTACCACTGGTACTTCTCATGGTGATTCATTGTCTCAAACGAACTTATTCGCCTTCAGTTCTTCTATGTGCTGATACACCTTAGCCTGCTCTGAATCTGACATTTTGTAAACTCGATCCGATATCGGTTTAATTAGTTCCAGGTGCCAATTCTATACTAAACTCAATATCTCTAACTGGTGGTAGACCTGAAACTTGTTCGAAAAATATGCCAAAAAACTCTTCAACTACTTTCGGAGCTTGAACTTCTTCCAATGCCGCTACGACTCCTTCTTTTTGTTGGTCTGCCTCTGATCTGACTAAGGTAAACTGTACCATGCCTGAAATATTAAAAGATACACTCCCTCTACGGTAATCTATTATGGCACAACTGTCTTTCAGCCAGTCCATGCCTAGGATAATGTCAAAATTTCCTATAGGAAATTCTACCAACCTGGCGAGTAAAGAACGCCCACACACTATAACTCGACACACTAGAATAACTCTCCTAACTCCTACGAGTCCATTACCAGTGAGTATATTCAACCTCTCTGGCAATACCTCGAATTCCATTCCTAGTCGTGTATGAACTTATAATCATGGAATCGAGTCGATTCCATGATTATAAGTTCATTCCATACCGGACCAGACCGGAATAGGGTTATGTACATTCTTATTATGAGAAGGGGTCATTCGAGCGTATGTACATGGATTCTATGTTTACATGTTTACATATGGATCCCTACGTCGTTACATTCTATTTAGGATTAGGAATAGGCGTAATTGGACCTGCTTTTGACATATCATCGTTATTTGGGTACCTCACTTCTTTGGGCTTCTATTGATATTGAATCAAGAAATAGGTTTGATTGTACATCTTTTTTATCCCAAATTCAAACGATTTCGCGGATTGGTATGATTTTTTGACAAATGCAGTTTTTTTTGTAAGTATAGCAATTTTGGGACTATTCATTTCATCTATTTTATATGGATCCGTTTATTCGTCTTTCCAGAATTTGGACTTAATCAATTCATTTTTAAAGGCGAGTCCGAAGAGAATTTTCTTGGACCGAATCCAAAATTGGATATATAATTGGCCATATAATCGTGGTTACATAGATATTTTTTAACGAAGATTTTTACTGTGGGTATAATAAGATTAGTCGAACTAATTCTGTTTTTTATAAACACATTTTTAGGTAATAAATACCCTTCTTCCACTCTATCTATCATATATTACTAGAAATTGGTACTGGAAAAATTGTTTCATTTATTCAAACTCATGATCTAAACGAGTCGCACATACACTCTAGTACATGTTCCTCGATGCTGAGGCAATTTTGGAGAAATTTCATTTCTGATAATTGAACCCCATTATAGGTGCAAAAAATATGTTCTTCTCTATTACATTCCTTCAAATCTTCGTACCACTCAGGGAATTGGAATAATAGCATACGTATAAATCGTTTCATTTTCCAATTCGATCAGATCTATTCGTTTGTAGCGCTATTTACTCGATCGCAGACATTTCTGCAACACCTCTAAGAGAGGAACAAATAGTCAATTTTGAAAGAACTTATTGTCGGCCCTTGGGATTTCGAAATAGTGTAATATAAAAAAGAAGTGCTTCGAATCATTGCTATTTGACTCGGACCTATTCTAAAAAAGTCGAGGTATTTCGAATTGTTCGTTGACATGGATAAAGTAAGGGAAAACCTCTGAAATAATTTCAATATTGGACCTTGGACAGATAATAGTTCTGAATCTCTTTAGAAAGATCACAAATCGTGCAGATATAAATGAGTGTGATGCTCCCGAATCAAATAATGCTACTGCGGGATATGAGGCGATGAGAATATTACCTGCCACAATATCTTTTGATGTCAATGCTTCTTCCAAGGACAGATTGAATGCCTGCCATCGACTTCCTTGTTGGTTCCCATGATGTGGCCTAGCCTGGTGTTGCTATTGGCCTCTGCCTTGGTAATGCTAGGGTGGTCTCTGTTGTTGTTGCTGAATTGGCGGTCCTTGCTGCCAAAACATCTGAGCCTGCGACATTAATGGCCGTTGTACCAACGGACTTGCTCCTACCGTCGGTCCTTGATACTGAACTGCCCCTGGTGCTGGTTGCACAGGAAATTGTTGCACTGGTCCTCCTGACCTCGAATTCCTGGGATAGGTGGAAATCCGATGATCTGGACTTCCACATATCAAACACTGTCCGTTCAATGCCCGAAACACACCTCTAGTGTGCCCTGCCTTTCCACAATAGGTGCAGCCCATTGGGGGTTACTTGTTCTTCCTCGGTTGTTGTTTTTGTTGTTGTTGCCTTGTTGGTGGTGCTGGCCCTCGTATTACCACATCGTGAATGTGAATGCCAGGGGATTGTGCTATTACTCGGGGTGTTGCTCCCCCTCCTCCTGAAATCTGATTGTGAGACCTCTTCTGACCTCCAGCCCTTGATGTCATCCTCTAGATAGTGATCTCATGCCTCCGAGTTGCCGTCAATACATCATCGAAAGTCTGGTAGTTGTGCCCCTCTATCAGTTGCAAGAGTTCAAGATGAAACCCTTGCTGAAACCTCATAGCCCTCTGGCCCTCCCTTGCTACCATCTCCAGGGCAAACCTACTCAGTCTGTAGAACTCCGCTGCATAAGCATCCACTATTTTATCAGCCTGCTTGAGGTTGATAAACTTCTGTTGTAGCTCGAACGGCGCCACAACTCTATATTACTTCGTCTTGAATCTTGCAGTAAAATCGTCCCAGGCAATAGGACATATGATGCCCACTTCCTCTGATTTCCACCAATCATGTGTGAGATCCTGAAGTAACAGCTTCACTTGATCCACTCGTTCTTCAGCCGGAACCTTAGCCGCTGTCAGAACAGCTTGATGTCCTTAAGCCATGGATCCGCTGAAACAGCATCTTTCGTGCCTTCAAAACGTCGGAGGTTGTACTTGCAGAATCGGGTTGACGCCCCTGAATCAGTCCTCACTCCTCTTTTCAAAGCCGTCTGCAATCCTTGGTTGAGTAATACATTCTGCTCTTGTAGTTGAGTGTGCATGTTTTACTGGGCCAACATTTGAGGTTGTTGAGTAGCCATCATCCCTTATATTATTTTCAGAAGAGCTGGTGTGTCTACTGCCACAGGGGCATGTGGAACTGTTGGTGGTATTGGAACCTCCGGATATTGCCATCATCCCTCGTATGATTTCAAACGAGAAGCAGTAATAGAGAACATAAAAGATAAAGTAATAAGGCATCCCAAACGCTCAGTCAAAATATTCTGGAGATCTGGCTTTACAAAACATAGCCAGATGATATAACAAGGTAAACACAACCGTTATCAGCTACAGTCTGACTTAGTTACAATTATATAAAAGTAAGTGTAAGACAGTCCGACTAACATGTCGATGCCAAGCGACAAAATAAAGTAAGTAGTAAAACGAGCAGGGAAGCAAGGAACCCACTCGTGCCTTCCATCGGACATCCTTCTAGTATTTACCATCTTGAGAGCGGAAGTAAGTTGAGTCCTCGGGAGCTGGCTCTAAATCTGGCCATGCAAAACCAGAGAGGTTAGACCTCAAATATCAAGTACCACAAAGGAAGCACGACATGAAGGATTAAAACCAGTGTTAAGAGTTAAGAATATGATAAATAAACTCTGCTTGCTACTGGGATTCACATAACATCATGATACTTTAAGCCAACCTCCCAACGAAACAAGGACAGATGTTGACCCTTCATGTCCTGACGTTCCACCACCTCATTAGTTAACAAAGTAGGTACAGTGCACAAACAAATCAATTTAAACGATAATACAACTACTACGACTTGCTAGCGAACTGTAAGTTTCAAGTTACCCTGGAAATATGCAATAAGGAATTTCTCAGTTCTTACTATGTACGAGCAAGGCTAGTCTATCAAATAATCAATTGCGCCAATCATTAATTAGACGAGTCCCAACGGGACGCCCGTCATCAATATGCAGAAAAATAAATAGATATCACTCCCTGCCTGTGTGGCAGATTTGTAGTATCCGTGGGAACCAGCCGGCATGTCGGGGCACTAATTGTCCCAAGATGGCTGTCATGTAAGAACTCAGAAACCCATTCTCTCCATGCAATAGTTATTTTATTTAACTTAGTAGTCCCTACGTTAATTCAAATCTCATGTCGTGGATCATGATCATTCTGAATGAGTACTTCCGTACAGAGTACGATATGCATAACTCTACAATGATGCTAGTGCGGTTAGGTTGTAGGTCTTACATAGCGTAATGCAACAATCAAACCTAACTACAGGATAATCAAGCCTTGACTGTAAGGTACACATGCTGCTTTTGTAGTAAAAAATTATTTGCCAGTACATTAGCACATACTCAATATAGCATGAGATAAAGGAAATCAGCACGTGTCCATATGCCAATGTTTATGATCATCTAGCCGATCACAATGGTTCATGGTTCGTACATGAACGTGTCTCATTCAATTCAATAAGACGACTAGCCAGTCTCTTAGTTCCAACTAGGAACGCATGATTAACATTTAGTCAAGGTAACAATCAATGTAAATTCATAACAATGCATCAAAGTCAAATTAGTATTTAGTATGGTCGAGTCTATAACTCTCAAGGTCAAGTACAAGTGATACAGGATGCCTACAAGTCAATCAAGACACAGGGCACACTCCAAACAACAATATGCATTAAAATACTAACATGCATCAAATGGCGCGATCTAAGCAGATGGTGCGACCAAGAAGATGGCGCGACCAAAGTAGTAGCGCAACCTAAACATGAGGCGCGGGCAAGCAAGTTGTACAACCTAAACAGGTGGCACTGCCATCAAAATGCGACTGAAAGATGGCGCTATAATCAAAATATGCGAGATGAGACAGATGGTACTGCCAAGAAGATGGCACGACCAAACGAGTAGCACAACCTAAACAGGTGGCACTGCCAACGAAATATGCAATACAAATGTCGTTGCCATCAAAATGCACGAAATAGATGGCACTGCCATCAAAATGCGCAAGATGAGACAGATGACACTGCCATCAAAATGTACGAGATGAGACAGATTGGCGTTGCCAAGAAATGGCACGACCAAACGAGTGGCACAACCTAAACAGGTGGCACTGCCAGCGAAATGCACGAGACAGATGGCGCTGCCATCGAAATGCACACGTTGTCATCCCTACCAGCAAGCTTTTCGGCCATAGAGTTTTACAAAAACTTCCAATGGCAAAACTTAGGCTATATAACTCGAAAGTGGGCAAAACAAAGGCCAAAATCAACTAGAATTGAATTCTCTACAACATGCAATAACTTGTTTTTGAAAACAACAAAGTTTGGTAGATCAAAACCATATAAACCCATAAAATCCAAAAAGACTTGAAACCTAGATATACATAAAACCATCCATTGAAATCAAAAACCTCAAGACCTAAACATGTAGAGGAAGAAGAGATGAACAAAATGGACTAAAAATAAATAAGAATACATGAAATCCCTCATGGTGTGCAAGATGTACTTACCTCTCTCCAATGGATAGGGTTTGGTGGAAGAGAAATAAATGGACGTTATGAGGAGAGAGAGAAAAAGTGGTATAAGTATCAAGGCCAAGTTGATATCTGCCCTTGTTATTGCATTTGTGGCAGCGAGCTTCTGGGTTTCGCCCTTGTTATCCGCCCTGATTGTCGTTATTTGGATGCTTGTTCGTATTGTTTCCTCATGTATGGCTAAGGCGCTTGTGATCGTAGGTATGCACGACGCCGACAGCGACTGGGGGATATTGGCGCTCAAGACGGAGAGTGTGATTCAGAGACTCGCCCATGGTCTTGTATTCAGGCACTGATACATGGACAAAAATGGATCGATGCAGACCCACTTCGAACCATCCAGCGCGACTCTCCATTGTAGGTAAGAATGCTCCTGCAAATTTGGCTAATTTATTAAACTCTGCTATGTACTGATGCACCGTCATGTTTTCTTGCTTTAACTTCATAAATTTATTCTATTTCTCCTATCGATCGGCTAAAGGAAGGTATTCAATTTCAAATACCTTTCTGACTATAGCCCAAGGGATCACCGGTGTGTCGTTGTCCTATCGGATTGCTCGCTTTCATATGGCCCACCAGTCGTGCACGTTCAATCGGAGCAGGAGTTGAGCACATACGACTTTCTTTGACTCATCGACACCCAGAAGTTCGAAATGGTCTTCCAGCTCCTCCAAACAGTCGATCATTAGAGAGGGATCTTCAGTACCGTTGATGGAATTACGTCAATTCTTCGTGAATTTTGACAACTCAAAGTTGGAACTTCTTGGTGTTGCAGGTAGACGTTCGGGCACCTCTGGTTCAATTTCAATCGGTCGGACCGCAGGCTCGGTCACGGCATGTGTCGTCATAGAATTGTTATTAGCCACAACTATCTAGACTATCTGCTGAAGAGTATCAAGCTACTTCTGCTGCAACTAGAATTGGGCCTCAAATTAGTTCTCGAACTGAGTCTGGCGTGGCTCATTCTACTATCGATGGTGCTCATTTTGGCGCTGGTTGGCCTCGACCTAATATTGTTACGCCTCTAGTATATGCAGCATCTGTTCTTTGAGAGCATTCGAGGGTTCAGCCCTTGAGCTACTCGAGCCGCTTGAGGCACTCTCCTCATTCACGGCTGTAACTTCTCTAGCTTCCAGGATAAAAGGCAACGCTCGTTAGTTTCAGAAAATGTCATACGTTCATCATATGGAACAACTCATCTCATCGACACGAGTTCAACAGTTTAGGACTCAAGACTGGAGGCCAAGGATATAAAGTCGTGCTCTGATACCACTATGTCATGTCCCGATTCCAAATAATTGATAGTCGTCCCCCGGGCGCGATGCCGTGTGAACCTAGGTTGTGATCCCACAAGGCATAGTCATAAGATTATCCGAAACATAACATCTAGAAGAGTACGCAGAGAAATTGAATAACACATTGAGATAAAGAAATTTTGTATTTTATTGATAATAGACATCATTTTACAAGACTATATTACAATCATGTCGTGCAGGCTTACAACATGACTCGATTACAAAATAAACGCCAATGAGATAGTCGTTCCATACATTACACCCCTCTATTTACAACAAAAGTATTTCAGCCACCTAGGATAGGAAAAAGTCGAGACATATTCTTGGACTATTTGTAGAGAGTCTTCAAAAGTTGTATGTGGAGAGTCATCGACGCGCAATCAAAGCTCCAAAACATGAATGTCTCCCTGGGCTAGTTGACGCGAGAGTCGGTACGATCACATGTACAGGCGAGTGGCTAATTTAAAACTCAGGCTCTTATTTGTTCAAGCAGTTTTATAAAGCATGTTAGCTACTTGGTGATCTTTCTAACCATCCTGATCAATTAGCATGTTAAAATGTTAAGAGGCAAGCATTCTATTGGTAACATGACATAACTACGATAAATCTTACCCATGGCAGAGCATGCCGTTGTAGCATAACTTACCATGTTCCTTCCCTATCAGATTTATAACAAAAGCTTGTAAACAATGTGCAAGTGGGGATCACTGACAAGTCAAGCCATCATGGATGTATAGCTTGATCGAGTCGGCGAGCTTTTAGCGTGGGTAGCTAGCCCCACTGGAAGTTCCGAATGACCCATGCTAGTATCCAGCACAGCTACCATGCATTCCTCCTAGGCTGAAACAGTCCCGTGGCCTCGGGTTGCCGTTCGAGGAAGCGAAACCTTGTGCATAAGTTGTCCATGACCGTGCTTGACTAAAATTAATTATTCAAGCATGACCTACGAAATCTTTGATAGTTAGCCAGTTTTAATGTGTGCATCCTTATCGTTGCAACATTCGTTAATCGATTCAATCTTCGTTTTGCACAAATTTTAATAAGTGTTCATGAATAACGTGCCATAATTTATTGATTCTATACTATGAATACAATCATGGATTTGTGTTTCATGTTTGATTTGAAACCAGAGGGTCGAGGGGAAGGAGGTTAGCCACTCACCTTAGTCTTGCTTGAGGCAAGGGACTGGTTGGCCACACTTAGACGTCGCCTACGCGATCAGCTAAAATTGCATAAGCAACTGATTTGAATATTGTGCCATTCAAGGAGTTCGATAAGAGATGCGAAGTTCAAAAATGCAAGCCACAAAAACTATCAAAAATATTCACGAAAATGCATTCACGAAACCAAAGCCAAAGAGCAACTACGGCATGAAAACTAGAGCAACACGAAGTCTTTCCCGACTGAGCTACAGAGTCTATCCTCGACGCGCAAACCGCTGAATATGGAACTTGATTCCGAAGAAGCCTTTCCATAACGAGAAAATGATCTTAATTCAATCGTTCCTGTTCGACCGATTCAATTGATCCCAATCTTTCGATTTCGACTGAATCGGTAGCGAAAGTGTTTTTTTCTTGTGCACCCTATGTACAAAAATAGGACACAATATATGGATAGGGTACTACAATTTTTGCCTTAGAATCAAATTTAGGATATAGACTCTCGGCCTATTTGAGCCTCTAGACCATCACCGTGCCATTGCACCGATAAATTGCTTATCTTGTGTCTCTAGACCATCCTTGTGTCAACAACATCAACGTATCGACTCGTGCTTGCCTTTCGGCCGATACTTTGAGACACAACAACATGGTCGTGCATTAACTTTGTTCGTACTTTAACATGGAGGTCGTGCCTCACAATCAATATGACTTAACCAAACTTGCATGGCGATCTTGCTTGACTTAACTCGAAACGACTCAAATTCCAACTTATGCAACTCTGAGTAAACGACTTAATACTTTATGTCGCATCTCGTGCCGAAGCATGTGTCTTTACTTAGCCAAATCTTAGGCTCCATAATGATGTTGTAACTGTGCATACCTTCTTGACTCAAATCATGATGTGCCTGCACTTTCTTTATTTTGACCGACTTCGTACATGCGGATTGTCGCTCAGCACACCAACTTATCTACACGAAAGGTCACTGGTAATTCAAGCAATCTTGGACATATAGGTAGTAAAAACGAAACCCTTGCAGCTAAGGATAGCTAGCCCTGCTCAAGTCCTTGAATCACCGAGGCGAATTCTTTCCTAACTACCTTACTTCCCTCCTAGGTCGATACGGTCCTGTGGCCCCAGGCTACCAAATCGAACGCGCAAAACCTTGTGTGAGACTCTTCTCACTGTATCGGTATTTATATACGGATACGTATTTTTGTACTGTGTTTTGTATTTTCTTAACTTTAGGAACGCTTTGAAATTTTTTCAACTTATAGATTTTCTCCTTGAATGGCATATCGCTAGTGTACCATTGTATGTCGACAGCATTCCTGTCACTCCCGTTTTCTGTTATACGTATTTTCAGTCTATGTATACGGAATTCTGGCCCTTGTCAGATGACCCGTATTTTAACTTGTCTTCTTAGCCTTGCTTTGGTTTAATTTTGATCTGGTTTAATTTGGTTTGGTTCAACTTGGCATGACTTGGTTTGGGTTGGTTTTAGATGAGAAGGGTTTTATATAAAAACCAACTTCTCTCTCTCCTCTCCATTATTTTTATTCTCTTCATCTTCTTCCTCTTCATTTTCTTCTCCAACCTAAGTCAAGTACATCTTGCTAAATGTTGGACAAATGTTATTTTGTTTGTTCTAAACTCTTCCTTGCATGATTATAAGCCTCTTTAGAACTTGGAGTTTTTTATTTTCATGGGTGGATTCTTGTCGATCTAAGTTTGTAACATTTTCAGTTTTTTTTGGTTTTGATCTATCAAACTTAATTGTTTTCAAAAACTAATTCTTCCATGTGGTAGAGAATTTGATTCTACACAATTTTGACCTTTGAAAAGTTAGATTTTGACTTGTTTTAAGGAAGTTATGGCCAAAATAATATTTGGACATCTTCTATGTTCATCTGTCCTGGTTCTGGCAAGGACGATGAATAGTACCGCATGGCTTGCATTATGCCGCAGGCTTGAATAGTGTCGCATGAATGAATAGTACCGTAGGCTTGCATAGTGCCGCATGGATGAATAGTGTCGTATGGCTTGTATAGTGCCGCAGGCTTGAATAGTGCCGCATGGATGAATAGTGTCACAGGCTTGCATAGTGTCGCATGGATGAATAGTTCTGCATGGCTTGCACAGTGCCACAGGCTTGAATAGTGCCGCATGGATAAATAGTTTCACAGGCTTGTATAGTGCCGCATGGCTTGTATAGTGTCGCATAGTGCCTATTTTGGCTATTTTTAGCTATTTTATGTCCTATTTGGCTGATTTGTGGCCAGAATTTCTCCCATCTCCCAACATGAAAGTTGTAGATCTTTGTCTTGGTTTCAAGAATCTTTTTGTTTTACTTTAACTGGAGTTCATATGCGATTGATAACTTCAATCATAGTTTTGATCTTTTTAGCATGTTTTCTTTACTTGACATTTTTGAGGTTTCCTTCGACTGTAATAAATTCTTATCATGATTAGATAATTTTGTACAGTTAGAGAATAATTTTACCCCTTATATTCTTAACACTAGCACAGATTTATTTAGTGTTTTATTTCAAGTAGTACTTTTATTTATTTCTTCTCTCATGCCATGATACGTATTCTTTCTACATGCGATCCTTATTATCATGTTTGCTTATTCTTAGATAGTGGCCCGTCGTGGTGCACTCATGATTTATGTCTCTTCTTTGCTTAATCTAGATAGTGGCCCGTTGTGGTACACTCATGCTACACGTCTCTTCTCTACCTATACTAGATAGTGACCCATTGTGGTGCACTCCGGTACACGTCTTTCTTTGTTTACATGATGGTGACCCGTCGTGGTGCACACTTGAACATGTCTTTACATGCTAACATGATAGTGGCCCATCGTGGCACACTCTTAACGAGCAACCTTAACATGATAACTCTTGATAGTGGTCCGTTGTGGCGCACTCTTGACTTGACAAGTAAACCTATCATGATATGCTTAATCAAGATGCTGTTGCGAAGGCTAATCTCCTATTCTAATGTAACTCTTTTAGACATCGTGGTTGAATGTATTATGTATGCGTGAACAAGCTACATGTCTCGTCTGTATCATGTCTAGGGAATGAATTCCTGGTTACCACGGCCTGAGATTCATACTGAATCTGACTAGGGTAACGACTAGATTGATCAAGTAGTTCATATAAAGAGATTTTTCAGCTACAAGCGATCCCGTTTTCTGGGCGCCTCAAGTGGATTGTAGCCTGCCGATGAGTAAGGCACATTTCCAGCACACTGTCATGTGTTGCACCAATCAAGCTACCTGATAACTCTCTTAGGGTACATTTGCCTCCTGGGTGATGTACCCACTATTATATGTATATAGGATACATTTGTCTCCTGGACGATGTATCCACTATAATTCTTGTAACTTGCGTCTAGATAACCTGGATAGCTGCAGGGCTTGTGACTGTGGAAATATTTCGTTGCATCTTGTTAGTAACTAGGCTTGTGATAACCCTAGTTAGCTAATGTATCAAGTCATACTCATTGCTTGGTCGTGTTTGATGGATGGAGTCAGTCCAGTCCAGTCTAGTTTTGTCTAGGCAGTGTCCGTATGTTTATTTCAGTACATATTTATTTATGCTTCACTTTTGTCGATAAATGATTAGAGATTAAGTTTTGTTCAGGAGAAGGGTTACAACCCCGGTCCTTGTTTGGTTTATGGGTTGTAACTGGCTTCTGGAATAGTTCTCAAGTCATCTTATCATTGTCGTTCTATATAATTATCATAGGCTCTCATGTCCTAGTTACATAACATGCTCACAAGTCTCAGTCATCTAACATGCTCACATGTTCCACTTACCGTACATGTTCACATGTACCATTTCTTTTACATGGTTTAGCGATGTCACAAGTTCTCTGTTTAGTTCACAAGTCCACAGTTTATATTATGTCACATGTTAATTACTTTATGCTCCAAGATGCTTTACTTATTGTCTTTCTAGGTTCGGAATAAGTGCATTGGTAGTGCACGAGTCTCGATCTGCTTTTACTTAATTATATCTCTAACCATTGCTATGTTAGCTATTGCTGGTTTTAGTCTATAGTTTGGCTTCCTTTGTGGTACTTGCTATTTGGGGATCTGACACCACTGGTTTTGTTTGGCCAGAACTGATAGAGAAGCCTAGAGGATCTTCCGTACCATCTACTCGACGGTGACTATCCGGAGCACCAGAGTACCTGAGTGGGTTTCTTGTTTTGTTCTCCCACTTGATATGTACATTATTCTTTTGTGACGTTTAGCCTCCGAGCACGTGTTTAGATCGTGCTTTCGTTCTTAACATTTAGCCTACGGGCCAAACATGATGTGTGTATTCTAGACTATAGCTAGAGCATATCATGTACGACTATTACTCTTGTTAGTTCTCTATTTTTGTATGACTAGCTTCATGATCATCCATGTATAAATGGTTTGGTATGCTTTACTATTGTATGTCTCATGATCATACTTCTTGTACTTTGTATAATTGCATGTGATTGAGATACCTAGGAATGCTTGACCTAGGATCGATGTTGGCTTGTAGAAGTAACCCCCATGTCTTGACAGCTTATACGTGATCTCAGAGTACTGACATACTTTGGTATTATGTAGCTGGCCTTGTCCGTCCCCGTTTGCTAGTATTCTGGTTCTGGGATATGACATCTTGTGCACAAGTTGTCCATGATCACACACCTATGAGAACTTCTAGACTCAATGTAAATGCATGGCCTAACTATCACAAATTACTTACTTTACTTCACTTCTTTACTTTTTTATACTTCTTTTGCAGAGCACAAACCAGGATTGCCTCAACGACTAACCTATAATCCCGACATCTTTCTCCTTGGCGACTGGCCAACAATTCCGACATATTTTTTTGCATTTCCATACTCTTCTTGACTCAAACTTATGAATGACTAATTCATAGCCTTCCAGCATAACTTTGAACAAAACGTGTTTCATACGTGCCATAGACTGAGGCATACTTATCTTTGAATCAATCGTAGCTCGTTCCTTAAACCAATTTGTGTTCTGGGTGACACAATTTCCTAAGTCATACTTTATATGATGAGCCTTGAGATCGTGGGACTGTGTGGCTATAACAACCGCAAAAAACATGGGATAGCGCTTTCTATGACTTCGATCGCCCATGGCATAACTTTGTCTAACTCAATCGTGCAACAACTTAACCCGTAGGACGAGCAAAGGCTATGCCAAGCCTTGTACCGTAGAAACGTGTATTAAGACTTGTGGGATACTTTTGCTATGCCAAGCATTGGACGATGGGACCATGCATGCTTTACCAAGCATTTATAAGTGCGACGCCTATGACTTATGTTAAGTTCATAGGTTTGTGGCAATATAGACCAAAATTTCTTTCTTCCAAGCCATGGGATGAAGGACCAAGTGTCAAAATCACGTTGTGCACAATTCTAAGCCAATAGTGAGACATTTCCATATTCTAACTCAATTCGACCCAAGTTGGAATTATTCTCTTAGCTATATGGATTCGCCTCTTTTATTATCAATCCTACTCAGTGCATTAAAAACTTTCATTTATTAGTGTGAAGGCCAAGCTGAGGTAAGTTCACCGAAGCCACCTACCTGAGCGAGGAGTCGCCTCGACCAAGCGGGACTTCGAACAAGCCGTTGCATAACGAAGTCCAAATATCATTGGCGTTTTGATCCCTCCGGTTGAACTGAGCGGGATGGGATATTACATTATTATGGTCTCACAGAATATAGTATGTCTCAATAAATCAAAAAAAGCAATAATATAGAACATGATAACGTAATAAGGTGCGTCCCGGAGATCCTAGGTAATAAGAATTCGTCAATCATGTGTGCGTAAGCAGGACTGGTATATATATATATATATATATATATATATATATATATATATATATATATATATATATATAATCAGTAACAATCTATGGTCTCTCTCACGCGGTCATCAGGTCTTTAATAGTATGAATAATGGTCGTGCACTCCTATATGGCAGATATTAGGTATGTATAACTATTAGATACTTTGCTCCATACAGTGGATGATATATCACATTATCAAGTAGCTAACTAGTAAATACTCGAAATCAAGATTTTTTTCCTTCCAACGATCTATGTGCTTGAAGCTAGTTAATTAATCATACCATTTTTTTCACGGAACACGTCTCATGGACACATGGTCATACATCCTAGATTTTGTACCGGAGTACAGATACGCTGGGTGCAAATCTAAATTGGTTCTAGTATATTCTGACCTAGATACATCCTAAGTGTAAATGCAGGAAACCATAAACAATCCATAATCCTAATCAACGCTACGACTGCTAACTTGTTACTGTCACGCCCCAGTTCCACATCCAACATACAAACATCAATGCAAATCTTGGTATGTATTGCCCAGCACCACTCAACCAACAAGCCTTACTTGAAACTATCTTATTTCAATCAAAAAACTCGCGTGCAATTTACCAATTATTTAGACTTATTATATGGAGCATTCTGTAGAATATTGAAAGTGAGCATTGAAAACAACGATATGGAAACAACATCAGAGTTCAAAAGAATTCAATCAAAAGCTAAGGACGTAAAGCCGTGCTCTGATACCATTATGTCATGTCCCGGTCCCTAAGAACTGATCGTCCTCGTCTGTCATATCTCGACCCATCAAGTTATTCATCTTCGCGTCGATTAAGCCGAATCAATTGTCCTCGCTAGGTCATGATGTCGTACGAGTTTGAAGTTGCACTCGTACAAGGCAAAAAAAATTTATCTTAAATGGTCATCTCAAATCACAATATTTTGCAGCAGAAGAAAATAGTTATATTGAAGTTACACAGAGTATACAAAATAATTCTCTTTATTGAATAAGCAGCAGAACACAAAAGCTCTCAATAGCCCCAAATGAATCATGACAAATTGAATTACAACACTCATGATCTCTCTAGCCCACAAAGGATATCTGCATTTCATACATCATGTCTTTTATATCACGGCCGCATCGTCAATATTGCAAGTCCGTTCCCAATGCCTCAGCAAGTCCAAGTCACTTCAGTATTTTGGGGGCTAGGGTATAAGTACGCATCTTTTACTAGAGAATGGAAAATCCACTCGTCTAAACTGACACTAAGTAATAATATGAATCATGTTGTTTATTTTGTGGTCTTTCTATCTTTATCTTAGGATCAGTTTAATGGCATCTTAAATATTACAGTAAAGTATGTACTCATATTAACATATTATATTTGATTTGCGTAAGTAATCATGTAACATATATATCTCGTGACGTTTCATGGCAACTTATTAGAACATCGACGTACTCATCCTTGAACTGATACAAGGTGAATACCTACCATCTTTCCATGTCATGTTAAATGTGATATTTGTGCAGGATCTGTATACTTGCACCATTCAATCCACCGGTACCTATCTATATGAAGGTCACTAGCGACACACATGCCGCCATTAAGGATAATATCCCTCGTTAGATGACTTACACATCGCATGCAGATTGCTAGCCCCATCGAAGGCATCACCGACCCGTATTACTATCGCACCCACCATTTGGGTTGTAAGTCCAACTGGTGGTCCAGTAATACCCCGTGTCGATCCTTTAACAGATTCTCAAATCATTCCTCCTAGGCCGAACGGTCCTAGTGCCCTGACGAATTCACTTTCAAGGAATCTGCAAGCCTTGTGTGTCACATCCCAATTCTATAGAATCCATTGTCGTCTCCCGGACGTGATATGGTACAACCTAGGTTGCGCTCGCATAAGACACAATCATAAGGTTACCTAAAATACAACAGCAAAGTGAGTACACAAAAATTGAACAACACGTTTGCAACTGAAGAAAACTTTTCTTTCATTGGTAATAAACTGGTTTACAATATTCGATTACAAAATGTACCGCACGGGATTAGAAACTGACTCAGACGAGATAGTTTTTCCATAATTTTATATTTTTTTATACATAAGCAATAAAACATTCTCTTGGACCTGGGATCGGAGAGAGTTGATGAGACATGGCACAGTCTTGATCAGAGTCTTCAAAATATAGAGATCACCTTCACACTCTAGCAAGGCTTCTAAATATTCCAAGCGTCACCTTCAGTTTCTTGGCACTCTTTCTTGGTTCGGAGAACCTGTGGAGAGCGAGGGTCAGTACATTGTCGTGTACTGGTGGGTGGCTAATTAAATTTCATGCTCCCATTTGGTTCAAGAAGTTATATAAAACATGCATGTATAATTGGTTATCCTTTATAGCCATCTTAATCAATTCATGTAAGCATTTGATAGGAACATGTAACATAAATATAATAAATCTTATCCTCGACAGAGCGTGTCATTGTAGTATAAATCTTACCATGTGCTTTCCTGTCATATTGATATCAACAAATCCATTAGTGTGTATTTGTGGAGGTCACTAACATGACAAGTCATCCTAAACATAGCTTGGTAAGACAGGTCCTTCAACACGGGTAGCGAGCCCCGTTGAAAGCCCCTACGTACTGTGGCATGCATCCAGCATAGCTATTTGTGGTTTCTCCTAGGCCGGATCGATCTCTTAGCCTCCGGGATACCACCCGAAGAAACATCGCCCTTATGCACAAGTTGTCCATGACCGTGCTAAGCTAAACTAGTTATTTAAGGCATGTTTTATGGTATCATTGCAATATTCATTTAATCGATTTGATCTTTTCTTAGCCCAATTCTATATAAGCATGACATATGTGAGGACGTAACAGTTTTATGATAAATCAGTTCAATATCCAGTGTTGGTGAGAAATCGTGCAATCGTTCATTTAAAATATGCATTTGCCATTGCAGCTACATCTAGCACATTTGATTCATATTGATGTTATCGATAGATTGGATTGAAGAGGGTCAAGGAAAGAAGGGACGCCACTCACCTTGATTTACTTGAGACGAAAGAAAAGAGGATGGTTGTACTAGAAGGCACCTACGCGACCACCCGAAATCGTATAAGCAACGAATTAGCACTTTTACCCTTCTATTCTGAGTTCAATATGAAATACAATTTTAGAAGAACGCAGGCAATAAATATTATTGACAATATTCATGAAAATGCATTCATAAAACCAAAGCCAAAGCAACAAGTGCAACATAAAAATCAGAGCAACAAAATGTCTCTTCCGACTCAGCCGTAAAGTCCATCCTAGAGGCGCAACCCGCTGAATATGGGACTTGATTCCGAAGAAGCCATTCCATAATGAGAAAATGATCTTAATTCAATCGATCTCGATAAATCGATAGCAATAATATTTCTTAACCGCGTTCCACGTGTCATGAACGAAAAGCGGGGCACAAAGTTGGGACGAGGGACTACTGAGATAGTTTTTGTTTACCAGCTCTAAAGGCATCTATGTTCCTTCTCTACAGATGCGATGCATGAAGAAACTGATGATGAGGATAAAAAAAAGCATGCTTTCTTTAATACTGAAGACGAAATGCCTTACTCTTTCCATACATATCAGACAAGACTAGGGGTGAGCATCTGTATAATCGGTCGGTATTTGGTTGGATTTTTCGATATTTTTTTAAAATCGGTATTTAAAAAATCAATACCAATATCGTACCATTTAGAATTAGTTTTTTTGGATTCGATTAAATCGGTATTCGGCCAGTTTTTGTTCGGTATCGGTATTTTACCATTTAACATTTGATCAATCAACACACTTAATATGAACCTCTTAACCTAGAAAAATATTTTTTTACTTTTTTTGGAAGCATTAAATTTCAAAGCCAAGCCTCTACCAAGCAAGTAATTAATCAAATTTATTAGAATAATATGTAACAAGCCGCAAACACCTAAAAAAGAGCTTAAAAGATCAAACAAGATCACTAAGTTTAATTCTTAGTATAAGTTAAATTCATTTCAAAATTATATGATAACACAAAAATATAAGCTTAAAAGACCAAAACTCAATTCTTAGCATTCTTAACATAACTTCAAGTCCACCAAAATCCATTCTAAGTTCTAACAAACTAATTTCCAACTAAAACAAAGATAAAAATGAAAAGAGTAGTATAAAATTAATCACGAACAACATTCTAACGAAAAAAAATGTATATATATATATATATATATATATATATATATATATATATATATATATATATATATATATATATATATATAATCGGTTCGGTTCGGTATTTTCGGTATGGTATTACATTCAAACCGTTACCACTACCATTATACCATATTTTAATCGGTTCGGTAATTCGGTAGCGGTACATTATTTCGGTTCGGTTTTTTGGGATATTTTTAATCGGTATTCGGTCGATTTTTCAGTAGCGGTCGGTATTTGCTCACCCCTAGACAAGACATAGAACCATGAGTAATCCACCCCAATAATATCCCATATGTAATAAAATTGTTAATGGTCCAAATGAGTTACGCTCTCATCTAAAAGTTATGCTCCTTCGATATATCACACGTTTGAAAACCGAACTGTCACAATTTTTTCAACTCATCCAAGAATGACTACAAGTAACTATCAATGTTTTTCTTTGGATTTTTGGGACCTGGTATGATAATTGTCAAGAACATGTAATGAGTCTTCATGCATATCTATGGTGATAGATTGTAATGGGTCAAAATCATCGGCCAACAAAAGTATTGTGATCCCGACTATCCGAAAGGAGTGAATCCATCAGAAAATAAAGCCAATTAAATATTCCTAGGCTCTCTAGAATTCAGGATAACACCGATCAAAACGCTTCTATGCCTCTCCATTAAAATGATAAGATAATTCTCCTTCATCCATCTTACGTTCCTTATACTATGCCGTGTCATGTGTTGTGCGGTATTTATGGACATATATATCCTCTACAATCTCTTTGTGATCGACAAAAACTGCATGTACTTGTAGGGACACAAGTTTTCTTAGACAGTTGAGTTTCTTTTGCTACGAATTGGCTTGTGTACAAGTCCGTGTGATAGAAAATGCATCTATCTTTATTCTTGTTCTTCTTGTAGTATAACATTTAGTCGTTTCGATAACAATCTATCTTTTCATATCCTAATACGAGTTTCTAGATCATCAACTTTGACTTATAAATTTTTCAGGCAAGTCATTCGATCCTTTTGATAATAACTCTCTAACAAACAAAATTATCTGGTCGTAGTATTCATGCAAAAAGTTAAAATTAGACTTGAGGTTCAACAGTCACATCACTATCGATATGACATAATGAGAATCATAACATGGTATAAAGGAGTATTGATATCATTGACTATATCATAGAACTCCTTTGCATCAGAATTGGAATCCTTTGGATCAAAACTAGGCCTGGACGTAGCATATACCATCTCCTGTGGCAGGTTTTCTGTCAATTTTCAAAGTGATCTCCGAGATTGGACTTTCTCACCTTCCTATTGAATGATGACTGATATTGCGGAAAGAAAGGTTCTCCTCGAGCCATCCACTCCTTGTAGTTTATACTAAACCCTTCTGTATAGATGCTCCATCGGGAGATCCACCTCTTTGAATGGTCTATTATGGCGTTTGAAATAAAGGCATTGATGAGCCTCTCATCCATGAAATCAGGTTAGTTACTGGTGCATTTGAGAAAATTTTCGATGCTCGCATTGAAATCATAAATCAAATCAACCTTGCTCTCATGTTCGATGTACATCCACGAACAGTCAACTAAGTATCGACTCATTGCTTTCTTATCTGTGAATGATTCTGCACCATATATATTCAAACAATATGGATTAGATACAAATTATGATTTATTAATCAAAAAGACATCTCATTGCTTTGAAGCTATTGCGATTTTGCTTCAACACTTAGTACCTTAATAAAGCTAAACAAGTCAAAGATTTGATATGTTCCCTATAATGAGATAGAAATTGGAAAAAAGGATAGTGAGATTTGCTAAAGATAAGAAAAAGATTCAATTGCAATTTTTTTTTATAAAATACCTTTGTTTGAAGGGGATTCAAGTGACAACTAAGATAAAAAAAAAAAGATAAACTCAAGTATCACTATGAGTGGGATAATTCATCTTTATGAGCACTTAATGTGTGGGTCAGTTTGGATCACGGGAGGTCTTCGAAAGTGTGAAAGTGGCACTTTCTACATGATGTAATGCAGGTCACTTTCAATGCATTGACTTTCCAAAATGTCTTTGGATACGTATGATTTTGTCCCCTCGCAAATGAGGAGTTTCAATATATTGTGTTTGGATACAACTTGAAAGTGTATATTGTAGATGTGGTAACCAATAAGTAGGCTTACCCCAAATAAAAAATTACACACAAATAATTATTATTTAAACCTAAAAAATTGGCATATTAATATTAATATTAATAATAATAATAATAACAATAACAATAATAATAATATATAGATTATTGAAAAGTGGATGTTTGTCTATATTGTAAATTTAAACCCATTTCTAAACATTTACTCTAATTAATCAGATTATAATTATATTAATTATGATAATTAATTATCTTTCCAAAATGTGTAGTCATCTTCCCATGGAGATATTCTATCGAGAGAGTCTTTTTTTCAAAAACATTTCTCCACATAATATTTTTTTCCCTTTCTCCATTTCTTCACACTCCATCCTCCGCCACTCTCCTCCCTCTCCTCCACCACCGTAGCCACCGTCTCCTACATCTCCTCCGTCGTCGACATCACCACGAAGGATCTATACGACAAGATCTTGTTGACCCAAACTGGATCACAATCAACCTGATCTTAATAATTAACAGATATCCAACTTGACACATCAAGCTCCATCAAGCCCCAAAACAGAACATCATCACATATCAGTTCAAGACAGACATCATCAACCATTGCTACGACAGTGCTACTGTTTCTTGTACTCTGATTCTGTACTTTTATATTTTATTGAGTCTAGGCTGTTGTAAGTTGAGTCGCACTAAATATCTCAACCCTATACTTAATACTCAAAGCTCCACCAAACAAACTCCAAAATATACCAAGCTCATCTAGCCCATTTGAACATTCTGGCCTCTAGAAGACAGAATTCGGGCCGAACTCTGCCCCACACAGAGTTCGGGCTGAACTCTGCCCCTAGAATCCATTACCTTAATTTTAGGGTTTTCTGGATGCTAGCTGTTCAATGGTCAAAATTTTTGAATTTGGAGACAAAATTCTGACCGAATTATGCCTCTTCTGATTAGTATAAATAGAGCATGATTTCACTCTTTTTTAATCATCAAATCAATTTTTCTCTTCTTCTCTTCGATAGCCTATACATTCTAGAGCTTACTCTTCTCATCTACTAGCCACAAAACTTTCCAAACCCCAAAGGTGCTCAGTGCGAGTCAGCTAGAAGTTTGTATGCAAGAGTTTCAAAAGAAGTCACATAGACAATTCCAAGTTTTGCCATCTACGAATCTGTAAGAAGTTGACGTACTCTTCTGAGTAAAGACACGTAGTTGTACGCTATTTCACAAATAGTGGATTTTAATCCTGAGCTAAAGTTCTCTGTCTTGGACTAGTCCTCCATGAGAGAAACCAAGTTAAAACTGTTGTGTCTGCGTATGCTTCTCTGATCTATGTTTATATTTCGCATTTATACTCTGATTATACTTTCTATTGGTTGGACTTGAATAGAGTTATTATTTAATTTGAGTATTATCGACACATACTCTATTTATCCCCCCTCTAGAGTTGCCTATACGTACTTTAACTGTTATCAGAGCTCTGTTCTCTTGATACGGATTAACATCCTAGAGCTGATCCATGACAACCAGACAACCTATTTTTACCAACCATGGTGAGGGACAGTCCACACATAGGCCACCCCTATTTGATGGAACCAACTACATTTATTGGAAGATTAGAATGAGTTTTTATCTCAAGTCTCTAGACTTTGATCTTTGGACCATCGTCACTAATGGTTACGAGAAGCCTGCTAGGTTTACTGTCGAGGGGACTCTTGTTGACAAACCCCACAAAAATATACCGACGAGGAGAAGAAACAGGCTAGTCTAGATGCTAGGGCTATTAATGCTCTTTTTTGTGCCATAGACAAGACTGAATTCAACAGGGTCTCTACATGCTCCACCTCACACGAAGTATGGAGGCTTCTGGAGGTGACTCGTGAAAGAACCACACAAGTTAAAGAATCAAACATCTGCCATCTGACACAAAATACGAGGCATTCAAAATGAAGCCCAATGAGACTATCACTCAAATGTTTACAAGGTTCCTCGACATCAACCCGCTATCTTCCCTTAGCAAAGAGTACTCCAACCATGAGAAGATTTACAAGCTGCTCAGGAGGCTACCAAAGATCTGGAACCCTAAGATGATAGCAATCATAGAAGGCAATGATCTCACCAACATGTTAATGGAAACTTTGATGGGCAAGCTGATGACTCACGAGCTCGACCTCAAAGACTTCGATGAACCTGCTCCAAAGCAAAAGAAAATTGCGCTTCGAGCTCATCGCCGAAGAACCATTCTAGAGGAAATAGATGACGATACTTCCTATGGTAATGATCAAGCACTATTGGTACGCAATTTTAAGAAGTTTCTACGCTTCAACCAAAGAAAGAAAGACCAAAAGGAAGATGATGAAGAACCCGCTTGCTTTGGCTGCAAGAAGACAGGATACGTGAGAAAAGACTGCCCTATAGCAAAGAAAGGTGGCAGATATGAGAATTCGTATAAGAAGTCATTCTCAAGGAAATATGCCAACACCAGCATCTGGCATAAAAGCGAAGCCAGTGACTCTGACGAAGAAGATGACTCTCCCCAAGACTCGGCAAACATCTGCCTAATGGCAATCTCTGATAAGGTAATGCATGATCCTCTTGATGACTTCACTTTCGATGAACTAAGTGATGCGTTTAGTGATCTACTTGAAGACCACAAAAAGGTTATTAACAAGTATAAACATGCTAAGGATAAAATCACGGCTCATAAAGCTGAGATCCATAGACTTTGATAATGTTAGAGACACACCTCCCACAGAGGACACCGATGAGGTATCCAAGCTTAAGTTAAGCTTACACGATGCCGAATCCATCAATGAAAAATAAGCACGAGATATTTCAGTACTCAATAAAGAGCTTGCAGAAGAGAAGAACAAATGCAAAGTTGCTACTACTAGAATTAATGGTCTTACTGCTAAATATGATGAGTTGTATGCTGCTTCTAAGAAATTAGATATTAGACTGGGCAAACAGGTTATTCAACCTCAAACTCAGCTTCATAGTCACAGCACACACACTAAACACCTACACAATAGAACACATCATCACAATAACATGCATCCACATAATACAAGAAAACACGTTTGTATGTACACCTACTCCCATACAGCACGTAAAACACACACACGTAAATTCTATCATCATCCTGCTGCTGCACACAATCACTATAATCATTCTGCTGCTGCACGTAGCTATCATCATCCTACACCCATATATAGACATCACTATCAGCCTGTGCCCAATACAAATATGCATGCTACATGTACTTACTGTGGTTTACACGGACACGTATCACCACAGTATAGAATTAGAAAATTAGTTGATATTAATCTATATGCATGGGTACCGAAGACTAAATTTTCAGGACCCACAAGAATCAGGGTACCAAAGGTCACATCTACTCGTGGTGTAGGTGGACCTTCCTTCTCAAACTAGAAGCAAATTGATTCTCGATAGTGGGTGCTCACGACATATGACTGGAGATGCAAATCAATTCGTAATACTATCGATGAAAAGGGAAGGATATGTATCCTTCGGCAATAATCTGAAAGGGTATATAATAGGTAATGGTACAATTGGTTATCCTCCTTCTCCCGTCATTAAGGATGTCTGTTTAATGATCGAGTTAAAGCATAACCTACTCAGCATTAGTCATCTTGCTGGTCATGGATATGACATTAACTTCGAAAAAACTAAATGCTTTATCTATAATAGATCATCTGGAGACATCGCTTTTGAAGGGATAAGAGAAGATAACATATATATATTTTCCATCTATCTAGAGATACTAACAGTACAGGTAGATGCCTTTACGCCCACAAAGATGAAAGGCTATTATGGCACCAGCGTCTTGGTCATGCCAACATGGACACCATATCAAGACTATCTACCAAAAAGCTAGTAAGAGGATTGCCTGACATCACATTTAAAAAGGACACGGTATCTGCTGAATGTGAAAAGAATAAGGCTACAAAATCTTCTTTTAAATCTATCAACACTGTAAGTACCATTCGACCTTTGCAATTACTCCACATGGACTTATTTAGACCTAGTAGAGTAGCCAGTTTTGGCAGAAAACTCTATGCTTTTGTTATTGTAGATGACTTTTTGAGATTTACTTGGGTTTTCTTTCTTGCAAACAAAAGTGATACTATTTCAGTTTTCAAAGTATTTTTTAAAAAGGTCCAAAATGAAAAAGGCTACATGATTACTCGAATCCGAAGTGATCATGGTGGCGAATTCAAAAATTCCGATTTTGAAAAGTTTTGTGAGTCAAATGGTTTTGGTCATAATTTTTCTTATCCTAGAACTCCTCAAAAAAATGGCGTTGTGGAGCGAAAGAATAGAACTCTTGGCGATATGGCCAGAGTCATGCTGAATCAATTCTCTCTTCCGAAATATTTTTGGGCAGAAGCTGTCAATACAGCATGCCATATTTTAAATAGGGTTTCGATTCGACCTATTTCAAAGAAAATACCCTATGAGATTTGGTTTGGTAGAACACCAAATATTTTTTACTTTCGAGTGTTTGGTTGTCACTGTTTTATCCTGAATACCAAAGACAACTGGGCAAGTTTGATGCCAAAGATGACGAAGGTATTCTTCTTGGTTATGCTGCCAAGAGCAAAGAATATAGAGTATTCAACAAACGCTCTATGATTGTTGAAGTGTCCACTGATGTCACTTTTGATGAGAGGAATAGTACAGCTGCTTTAACCAATGACGACGTCGACGCTCACTCCGAACCATCAACTTCTACTTCTGTGGATACACCACCTGAAGTCAGTTCTCTAGAAAGCTTACCAAAGAAGTTCTAATTCAAACCTTCGCATCTAGAAAGCTTGGTAGTAGGTGAGGTATCACAAGGGGTAACTACTCGATCTTCTTTGAGAGAATCTATTGCTAGTACTGCTTTTATTTCTCAAATTGAACCCCAAAATATTGTAGAAGCTTTTAACGATGAATTTTGGATATGTGCAATACAAGAAGAACTCAACCAATTCGAATGAAATTAGGTTTGGGAAATTGCTCCTAAACCTGTTGATCACTTGATCATTGGTACTAAATGAGTTTTTCGCAACAAAGTAAATGAGGACGGTTCAGTCAACCGTAACAAGGCTCATTTTGTAGCTCAATAATACAACCAACAGGACGGTATCGATTACGATGAGACGTATACTCTTGTTAAGCGACTTGTATCTATTCAGATGCTTTGTGCCTTCGCAAATTTCCAAAACTTTAAACTTTTTCAAATGGATGTGAAAAGTGCTTTTCTAAATGGCTTTATTAAAGAAAAAGTTTTTTTAAGCAACTCCCTGGTTTTGAAAATCATAAATTTCTCGACCATGTTTTTAAACTTAAGAAAGTTCTTTATGGCCTCAAAAAAGCTCCTCTTGGTATAAACGCCTTAGTACTTTCTTACTTGATAAAAGTTTTTCAAAAGGGAAAATTAACACTACACTTTTCATAAAATCTCTTGATGACACTATTCTGTTAGTACAAATCTATGTAGATGATATCATATTTGGGTCTACTAATAAGGGTATATGCAAGGAATTTTCCAAGTGTATGTAGAACGAGTTTGAGATGAGCATGATGGGGGAGCTCAACTACTTTCTTGGATTGCAAGTCAAACAATACTCTCAAGGCGTCTTCATCAGTCAGTCGAAGTATACAAAGGACATGCTGAAAAAAGTTTGAGCTTGACAACATCAAACCTATCAGTACTCCTATGGCTACTACAACAAAGTTGGAACCTAATGAAAGCGACAAACCGGTTGATCAACGTAAGTATCGAAGTATTATTGGTTGTCTATTGTATTTAACTGCTAGTTGTCCCGATATTATGTTTAGTATTTGTTTATGTGCTAGATATCAAGCTAACCCTAAGGAATCACACATGACCGCGGTTAAGCGTATCTTTAGATATCTTAAAGGAACTATTACGGTAGGCTTGTGGTATCCCAAAACCACTTTCTTTGACCTAATCGGATATTCTGATTCTGATTTTGCGCGATGCAAAGTCGACTGTAAGAGCACCAGCGGTACGTGTCATTTGTTAGGAAAGACTTTAGTCTCATGGTTTAGCAAGAAGCAAAGTTCTGTCGTACTATCCACAACAGAAGCTGAGTACATCAAAGATGGTCGTTGTTGTACGCAGATTCTGTGGATGAAGCAGACTCTTGAAGACTATAACTTACTATTCAAGCACATACCTATTTTCTGTGATAACACTAGTGCAATAAATTTGACCAAGAACCCAGTATGTCACTCACGTATAAAGCATATAGAAATTAGTCATCATTTCTTATGTGATCATCAATTGCATGGCACTATAAACTTAGAATTTATTGACACTGAACATCAGTTAGTAGATTTCTTTACAAAACTACTAGCTGAAGAGTGATTCAATTTTCTTTGTCGAGAGTTAGGAATTCTGGATGAAACTGTCATTCAATAAGATGTACCTGCGTAAATAACGGTTATAACATATATCATTCATAGTGACATTGCTTTGGATATAAGCCGAAAGGGCCCTTCTGACAAAAAGGCATAAAAGCCTAAGCGACACGGTGCACTAGTCTTCGGACTACCGCTAGCTGGGATCCGGCCCCTACAACAAACCTGAGGCAGTTCCACTGTGCTGATCACTGTTTTAACAATACTTTATTATATGGCTACACTATTTTATGGCTTATAATATTCATTATTCCTCATTCGAGATTTCTTTTATTAAAACTGTTTCTTTTTAACTCTTTTGGAGTTCTAGAATCAGCCCACCAGAATTCGAGCCGAACTCTGCCCTACACAGAGTTTGGGTCGAACTCTGTGTGCTTGGTTCCAGAACCTCAAGCAGCTCTTAGCCGTCCAATTTGTTGATCTAATAGCCACGATTTAACATGAGTTGTCGGTCCTACTTTTAAATACCCGAATTTTCTCCCTCTCTCTCTCTTCATTCTGATCATCTTCAACCTCTCTCCAAACCCCTTCTCTCCAAACCCTAACCCAAGAAATCTCAAATCTTAGGGTTTTCTCTCCCCAAACTCAAGGATCTAGGGTTTGTAGTGGTTCTCTCCTATCACCAACAACTTTTGTGAGGTATAACTCACTTTTCTCATTTCTTTCAATTTTTATTTTCTCCATTATCTATGGCTCCAAGATTATTTGGTAGAGGCAAGAGGATGAGAAGTGAGGGAGCATCTTCATCTAACACTCCTCCTCCCCCTCCTCCTCACATTCATCCTTTGTTCAACCCACCACCTCCACCAAATTCCAATACCTACAATGAGCAAATTTTTGTCTCATTGGATGCATCCAATGAGTGGTACTCGGACTTTGCTCACGTAGTGTGTTCCCGGGCCATCCGATTAATTTTACCATTTTTCGGCATATGATTCCCACTTTCACGATTTATGACTTGATGAAATCGGGACTACTTCATCTCTCATTTATCTCAATGTCGTCCAGATGTTTTACTGTAATATGACACATGACGCAACGAGAATCTATTCCCGTGTAGCCGGCATTGACATATCTTTTGATGATTTTGAACTTGTCGAATACCTTGAACTCCCGGACCCAACTCTTGGGAAAGACTTGCTGATGCCCGATATTTTCAATTTTCCGGTAATTCCACTCTTGAGGGTTTTAAGGACGCAATGTGTACTCCTAACACACGTCCTCATAAATTCCAAGTCAAATATCTCAATAATCTTTTTTATGAACTCCATCGGATTATCTTCTCTACAATCTTGTCCAAAGCGGGATCCACCGATGAAGTTTCCTATCACGAGATCTCGGCTCTTTATCACCTTCACTTTTGTATTCCCTTCAACTTTCCTCGCATGATGATGGACTGGATGATTCGTGCAAGAAAGAAACCAAAATTCTTCGTTTATGCCATGTATCTACCAATGATTTTTCGTGCCTTCAACATCCCTCTTGATGAGTGTCAGCTCCTACCTGCTCCTACCTATCTGTCCAAGGCATGTAGGACTATTGCTGCTATTGCTCCTCCTGCTGAGACTGAGTCTTCTGACTCGGATGCTCCTAATGCTCCTGAGCCTAAGCCTCCTGCTACTCTTGACTCCATCCAGGCGATGTTGCATGATCACTTTCGCTTGGAAGATGACCGCTGGACCCAGATGGACTACCGTACCACCCTTCAGATGAGTGCTATCAGCAACACACTGTACGACATTCAGTACACCCTGGCCACCCACCCTACTATATCGTTTCCTATGGTACGGGACCCTTCTCGCGAAGGTTATCATATTGACGACACATGGGTTAGGTGATATCTGGATCCGGATACGGCGTTTGTTGACCCTCGTCGCTCTACCAGCGACCCTTCTGACTCTACTGGTCCATCTCGTGCTCCATGGCGGTCATGGTTTATTATCTGATGATGCTGCTGATGTTAGGCTTTAGTTTCATTATGCTTTACGTAGTAGTTCTTCAAAACTTTGATTTGTAGTATTTCTATTTTGATTGTCACAACCATGCACTTTGGTTCATTTTGAGTTATAAACTGCTAGTTGTCTCTTTTCCCTATTTACTATGGTTATGGTTCAAAGTTGTGTGATTGCATGTATTCACTTTGTCTATTTTTCTGGGGGAGCCATTATATCGTTTTTGCTAAATGACAAAGGGGGAGAATACTTGATATTTGCTTTGGGAATACTTGATATGTGCTTTAAGCTTCTATATGTATTATGTTTGCTTGGATTAGAACTTGTCTCAGAACATATATATTTACGGGAGAGCCGACATATTCATCTACGGGGGAGCTATTGTCTTTATTCCATACAACATGTAGCCAGGTATGAATATTGCGACATACAAATATCATATTTTTGTCAATTACCAAAATGGAAAAGATTGTTGACCCAAACTGGATCACAATCAACCTGATCTTGATAATTAACAAGATGATATCTGTTATGATCCAACTTGACACATCAAGCTCCATCAAGCCCCAAAACAGAACATCATCACATATCAGTTCAAGAAAGACATCATCGACGATTGCTACGACAGTGCTACTATTTTTTATACTCTGAGTCTGTACTTCTATATTTTATTGAGTCTAGGCTGTTGTAAGCTGAGTCGTACTGAGTATCTCAACCCTAGACATAATACCCAAAGCTCCATCAAACAAACTCCAAAACATACCAAGCTCATCGAGCCCATTTGAACATTATGGTCTCTAGGAGACAGAATTCTCGCAAAACTTTGCCCCACACAGAGTTCGGGCCGAACTCTTCCCCCTAGAATCCAGGACCTTAATTTTAGGGTTTCCTGGATGCTAGCTATTCAATGGTCAAAATTTTTGAATTTGGAGACAGAATTCTGGCCGAATTCTGCCTCTTCTGATTAGTATAAATAGAACATGATTTCACTCTTTTTTTTAATCATCAAATCATCAAATCAATTCTTCTCTTCTTCTCTTCTATAGCCTATACATTTTAGAGCTTACTCTTCTCATCTACTAGCCACAAAACTTTCCAAACCCCAAAGGTGCTCAGTGCGAGTCAGCTAAAAGTTTGTGTGCAAGAGTTTCAAAAGAAGTCACTTGGATAATTCCAAGTTTCGCCATCTACGAATCTGTAAGAAGTTGACGTGCTCTTCTGAGTAAAGGCAGGTGATTGTACGCTATTTCACAAATAGTAGATTTCAATCCTGAGCTAGATTTCTCAGGCATGGACTAATCCTCCACGAGAAAAACCAGGTTAAAACTGTTATGTCTGCGTATGCTTCTCTGATCTATGTTTATATTCAGCATTTATACTCTGATTATACTTTCTGTTGGTTGGACTTGAATAGATTTATTTTTTAATTTAAGTATTATTGACACATACTCTATTCATCCTCCCTCTAGAGTTGCCTACACGTACTTCAGATATGAGTTCCTCGACGTCGACGGAGGAGAGTGAAAGCAGGGGTGGCCGGTGACGTACCACGGCGGCGAGTGGGACCGCAAGACGGAAGGAGACGGAGCTCAGTCGTGGATGGAGCTCCACCGTCCGATCTCGTCGGATCTCGCTGCGGGAGGCGGTGGCCGAGCTCGCCGCGGGGCGGTAGACGAATCTCGCCGCGGGAAGCGATGCCAGATTTGGTCGAGCTAGATCTGACGTAGTGGTCGACGACAGACCAGACGTTGTTCCTGTCGGTTGCGACGGACTTCTCGACGCCGAGGAACTCTGGGCTGCAGCAAACCCGTCATTTCTTTCCTTCTCTCTCTCTCTCTCTCTCTCTCTCTCCCTCCTCACTTGTAGCTCTCTTCCTCCCCTTTTGGGCTGCAAGTGAGATGTAGAGAAAATGGAGGGACAAACTCTGTTTGGTGTCAGAAATCAATTAATTTCACTTCACTTACTGGGATGAACCAAACGGTGAATGTGAGTTTTTCATAGCACAGTTGCTACAGAAAGTGCCACTTTCACTCCACCAACCTCTAACCAAACAACCCCTACATTCAAACTCACTAGAGAAAAGGGGAGAAGATGAATGGTGATCCATTTCAGTGAGCTTAGCTTAATCAGCACCCTTGTAGTCCTTAAATAAATTTTAAAAAAACTAGTCTTGTCTTGTCTATGATTGTCTACTAATAGGCTAATTTAAGAACACAACAAACATCATGGGGAGGATGAAACCCTAATCAACATTTCACTCTATGTGTACAACTAAACTCATCTTGAAGATATACATCTCATAGCGACGGACCCGATCCGTCACTAAGGCGTCACAAGTAAAACATTAACGCCTTAGCGATGGAACATCTGAAATGTGGTATTGTGTTTCATAACCACATTTATGTCGTTGGAAAGAACCCTTTTCGTCGTTAGTCAGCAACGAACTAGTTTCCATCGATGGCTTAGGTCGCTATTTAGAAGTATTTTTGTAGTGTTAGTAGTCAGTAATTATGTTAGAAATGGTGTAATTACATCTTTAATTCTAATTAATTTAAGAATATCTTGATATATTTTCTACTATATAATGCAGTTTCGAAAATGCTCAAAAATGAGCCGTCTAAGTCGTATATATATCATCAACCATTTAATTTAAAAAGATACAAAAAAAATTATAATTTTAAACTCTCTCTCCCTTTCTTCGTATAACCGAATACTCTCTTTTATTTTCTTCCGCATAAACGAATACCCTCTCTTCTATTCACATATATCCATAACCAATTATAATTAAATTTAAATTAAATTTCTATAAATCTTAATTAAAACATAAATATATATATATATATAAAATATATATATATATATATATATATATATATATATATATATATATATATATATATATATATATATATATATATATATATACACAAAATTTAATTTATATTTAATTATATTTTGATGATAGACATATGAAAAATTATTTTACGTGCAATGCATAATGTGGCTTGGAAACGGCTCAAAAGATGAGTCGTCTAAGCCTTATGTATAACCTCCATCAATTAATAATGAAAAATTCAAACATCTTTCTAATTATTGTGTATGTATCTTCTCATGTAGCTAAGAAAAAAATAAAAATTCTAAAATCCTTCTAACTACCTGAACTTATAACCAAACTAAAATATATTCAATATTCAAACTATATGTAAACTAGGCACATGGTATTATCTAACTAAAATCATATCCAAAATTCTAAAGACATATCTTTAAAAAAAAAATCCTAATTAAAATATACTCAAATCATATTTAAAATATTTAAATATAATTTAAATATAATTATTTATTTTTAATAATATTATACAATTGTTTCTGGTACGAACAATGAAAATGATACTTTTAGAACATGAAAATTTAAGAGAGATTTAGTAATATAGTTCCACATAATAGTTAAAATTAGAATTTGGGTTTCTAAAATGTGCGACGTTACTATTTGGATCTTAAAATTACTATTCACTAGCCTAAATGAACAGTGATTTTAGGATCTAACTACTAATGGTGGACATTTTGGAGATCCAAATTATAATATTAACTATTATGTGAGAACTCATTACTAAATAACCTAAAATTTTATAGTAAAGCTTAAAAAAATTATTATATATAAAATTATTATAGTAAACATATACTATGGAGACAAATACTAATGTAAGGGGCTGTTTGGATCGCAGGAAAACCGCGGTAAGTGGAATGTTTTGCTGCAACTGGCCGGAGCTCGCGACAGCTGCAGCGTTTGGCTCGCGCGAGAATCGGCATTGCAGGTGTCTAATCCATGCAACAGTAGTTGCAGCACACAAATTTTTTCTTACAACCAAGTTACATCAAAAAAGTGGAGGAAGTGAGAAGAAAGTGGGGAGAGAGGAGCTGCTGGCGATGGTGGCGGTGAGGAGTAGTGGCGGTGGGGAGTGGTGGCGGGGGTGGGGAGAGAGGAGGAGCTGTTGGTGGTGGTGGCGGTGGGGAGTGGTGGCGGTGGTGGTGGGGAGAGAGGAGGAGTTGGCGGTGGTGGTGGTGGTGGGGAGAGAGGAGGAGCTGGTGGTGGTGGTGGCGGTGGTGGTGGGGAGTGAGGAGGAGTTGGCGGTGGTGGTGGTGGTGGGGAGAGAGGAGCTGCTGCTGGTGGTGGCGGTGGGGAGTGGTGGCGGTGGGGGGGGAGAGAGGAGTGGTGGTGGTGGCGGAGGCGGTGGGGAGTGGTGGTGGTGGTAGCAGCGGTGGCGGTGGGGAGCGGTGGCGGTGGGGAGTTTTTTTTTAGAAAAAAAATGTAAAGAGAGAGAGAGAAAGAGCTGATATATATATATATATATATATATATATATATATATATATATATATATATATATATATATATATATATATATTGGGGGGGTAGCCGTACCTAGGTTTAACATATCTCCAAAAAAAAAAAATTTCACTTTCTACTTACATAGCTATCCAAACACCAAACCAATTTTTTTTCACTTGCAGCAGACAAAAAATATTATATCCAAACGCATTTTGGAAAGTGTCACTTGCTGCAAGTCCACGAAAACTCAACTTACTGCAAGTGCCACTTTCACAGTTTAAAAAGTTATATTTATCCAAATAGCCCCTAAATATCCAGATGGTCCTCTTGTATCTCTCTTGACCAGTCATTCATATCTGAGTTCCATCTTTTCAAGTTTGACCATTTGCCTACTTATTATATAATATAGGGGTAAAGTGCAATTAAACCCTCCCTAGAGTTGTCTCGTTTGCAAAATAAGACCTTTTAGAAAACTTAAGCAGTTTGCACCTCCCAAAAAATCTGTTTTGTTTAGAATGGTCCTTATCCGTTAAATGGCCATTAAAATGGCCGTTAAGACTTAAAAAAAAATTAAAAATACCTAAACTACACCCCCCCCCCCATCCTTCCCTACCCCCCCTTCCCTACCCCCCCCCCCCCCCCCCCCCCCCCGTCCCCCGCCCCCCTCCGCCGGCGATCCAACCCCGACCCGCCCACCCTCCACCGGGCGACCCGACCCCGACCCCCCCCCCCCACCTCCCTCCGCCGGCAACCCGCCCCTCGACCCCCTCCCCTCCCCCTTCTCGCTCCGCCGGCGACCCGACCCCGACCATCCCCCCCCCCCCCCCCCCCCTCCTCCCTCCGCCGGTAATCCCCCCCCCCCCCCTCCTTCCTCCGCAGGCGACCGGACCACGACCCCCTCCCCCTCCTCCCTCCGCCGGTCATCCCCGACCACCCCCCCCCCCCCCCCCTCCCCCTCCTCCCTCCGCCGGCGACCCGCACAACGACCCTCCCCCCCCCCCCCCCCCCCCCGGACCCGCCCCCACCACCGAAGAAAGAGGGGGAGAGAGGGGAGGGGCAAAATCGTCTTTTAAGACGATTTTTAACGGATTTTAACAGCGGGGGGAGGTAATTTGAGCATTTTCGTAACGAACTGTCTTTTTCGGATCAGCGAGTCTTTATTTGCATTTTTGTGACATCTAAGGAGGGTTTAAATGCACTTTACCCTATAATATAGTCCCTTGTGGGTGTTTTGCAGTGTTGAATCTTTTGGTCTACTGCCAATGAAATTTAGTTGGGCTCTCCCTAATCCCATCCTTATTTTGAGAAAGTCCGCATGTCCACCTCAACAATTTTTTCTTTTGCGTAACTTGTTTTCCTTTTGGCCAAGAACTCTGAAGGACATGAGGATTTTTTTTTTCTTGGCTAATGCTACAAAATTTATTAAGGGATATTAAAATTTTTTGTAAGTCTGGACTGTCAAAATTCAATTATGTATGAGAAATTTTAAAATTTTGAGGCCCACTACATATTCAAGACTTTCTATAGACAAAAAAATTCGTCATTAGGATCAATGACGGAATCAGAAATTCAAGTTAGGATGGACTGGAGTAGATTAGAGTGGACTAAAAGTTGACTGATTTATAGTAGAAAAAAATTCAAAAACTATGATAAAAAAAGTATAAAAAAAATTGGGAGTGGGCTCCAAGTGGGTACGCCCTTGTTTAGGATTGTAAAATTTTTGTTAGTCCATCAAAGTCTGTCAAAATTCTGACTATGCATAGATTTGTAGAAATAATGATAGCATTTAACAACAAAGGAAGTATTCATAGTATTGTCCTTTCTTTTTTCTATAATGTGGATTCTACCGTAAAGGCATGAACAATATCAATTGAAAAATTACCAAGATTTGCCTCGTCACATTGACAGGTCTGTTTTTCTTTTCTTTTATTCAACCTTTACCAAGGAAGCGAAAAGAACTTTAAAACGTGTCCCACACAAAATTCCGTGGACTTCTGTAAATTGTTCAATTCTTTTTAAAGGTCCGACATTACTACGAAAATACATATTGTGTTGTATATTTTTTAGATCCACTACTACCAATATATACCATTTTTATAAATAGGAAGAATAATATGTTCATATGGCTCGATCAACTGATATTGTGCCATACAACCAGAATCTTATATCTTTTTTCGATAACTACAAGGGTCATTCGAGTTTGACACTTGTTCATTTTTTCACATAGTCAATAATACCAAACATCACATATATATATATATATATATATATATATATATATATATATATATATATATATATATGTGGATGTCTAGTTACTTCTTGTATGTTATGTTTCCTTAAGGAATTAGTATAATGTGCAAAACAAGCTCATGTCATAATGTGCAAAACAAGCTCATGTCTTTTTCAAAATATATAAATATATATAAACTGAGAATATTAACCCTTTTCTCAAAATAAGAAATAAAAACATTAATCTTTCTATGTTTTATGAGTATTATAAGGACTATCCCTATTCTAAAACTAACTACAAGAAAAAAAATTAAACATATGAATAGTTAGTGTCATAATTAACTGAAAATTGCTGAAATAACCATTTTCGGGGTGAGTGTTTATGAAAAACCCACCCGCATGGTGGGTTTTATGAAATATCCAAAATTATGTATTTTTATGTTAAATATTCCAAGATTCCCTTTTAGATGCTCTGTATTTACAAAATTGTCATTTTGATAATACCATAATTACCCCTTCGCGCAAATTTGGTCATATATATGTATTTGAATTCACAAACTCAAATTTGGATTGCAATTTTCGTCTTCTTATTCTTCACGAGTGATCTGAATTCCATTGCTCTCATCTTCAGCAGAGATCGCAAAAATCGTTCGTAGTTCACTGTAATTTTCTTCAGTCGAACTCCGATCATTGCTCATCATCATCATCATCATCATCATCGTTCGTAGTTTTACACATGACAGGAATAATCATTCTCCGTTATAGTAGGACAAAGAATGATCAACTCATGTTCTCCGTCATTTTAACACGGAGAATGGCCATTCCCCGTAATTTTAACAAGGAGAAATACCGTTCTCCTGCATTTTAACACGGGGAATGGTCATTCTCCGTGATTTTAACAACGGAGAATGGTCATTTTTCGTGATTTTAACATGAAGAATGACTATTCTCCAATATTTTAACACGAAAAAAGGCCATTCTCCATCATTTTAACACGGAGAATGGCAATTATTCATGATTTTAATACAGAGAATGACCATTCTCCTGCATTTTACCATGAGGAATGGCCATTCTCCGTGATTTTAATACGAAGAATGACAATTCTTCGTAATTTTAACACGAAAAATGATCATTCTCCTGCATTTTAACACGAAAAATGGTCATTCTCCATCATTTTAACATGGAAAATGGTCATTCTCCATCAATTTAACAAGGAGAATGGCAATTTTTCGTGATTTTAACACGGAGAATGACTATTCTCCTGCATTTTAACACGCGAAATGGCCATTCTTCGTCATTTAACACGAAAAATGGCTATTCTCCTGCATTTTAACATGGAAAATGTCCATTCTTCGTGTTTTTACCATGGAGAATGCACATTCTTCTGTATTTTAAGACGAAGAATGACTATTCTCCTGTATTTTAACACGGAAAAAGGTAATTCTCCGTCATTTTAACACGGAAAATGGTAATTTTCTATGATTTTAATACGGAGAATGACCATTCTTCTGCATTTCATGAATATAACTTAAAGTTATACCTTCTTTTTGCCCTTCTTTTTGCTTATCAGCCTTTGGCTTATGTGCACCTCTCTTAATTCTCTTCACATCAGCTCTCTCTTCTCTAACTGGGGTTCCAGTTGATGCTGTTAATGAAGATGAAGTGGGAACTAATGATGACGATATGGTGTAAAAATTGTGAATGGAGAGTCACTGACGAGGTTTGAAGTAAGGTTTGAAAATTTTGGAGGAGAAAATCTAGATTCGAAAGTAAGCAGCATATGGAAGAAGAGGAAGAATCAAAACATTTTTTTTTTTGAAGAGTAGGTTTCGTGGGTGTTTTCAATAAATTAGAAGGGCAAAAAGGTCATTATGCACCCTTTTATATATTTTTTGCTAATTCTGGGCACGTAATAAAATATTATTTTGCGGTAGATTTTTCATAAAACTTTTACGATTTTTGGGCATTTGATAAATTTTTCCCATAATTAACTTTAAATATAAAATATAAGAGTATATTTTGTAATTAGTTTCAAAGTAGGGATGGTAACGTTGTTGGCACAGTTTATTTTGATAACATTAACAGCATCTTCTAGTCTAGTTTTCTCTATTTTCAGATTGATATTATTTTAGAAGCTCTACTACATAAAGTCTGTCCATTCAAGACAAGTCATCAAAGCCTTGAAGACTGAAGCAAAGACCGGCGATCCTTGAAAGACGGCTCTCAACACTTCAAGATTTTGAGTCTGTACAAGGTCTAGGTCTTTCTGTAAACACTTAAGGTTGGATGACAAAACTAAAAGCCTTCTATTCTTTCAGTCAAAAATTAATATCTTAAAGAACGGCATACCGACGGTATACTATGGTATACCGTTTTCATTGGCCACAAAACGTTCTGTGACAAATATCGGCATACCGACGGTATACTCCGGCATACCGATGGTATATCGTTTTGCTTGATACAAAAACGTTCTGTGAGAAATATCAGAATACCGACGGTATACTACGGCATACCGACAGTATACCGTTTTGTGAGGCATAAAACGTTCTGTGACAAAACATCAGCATACCGACGGTATACTATAGCATACCGACGGTATACCGTTTTGTTTAGTCATAAAATATACTGTGACGAACATCGGTATACCGACGGCATACCGCGGCATACCGACGATATACCGGTTTACGAAATTTGATTTTTTAATGGACTAATACTAGCATTAAATGCTCCCAACGGATATAATTATGACCGTTACTGTTCAGAACGGCATATCGACGACATGTCGGTCCATACCGACGGTATGCCGTCTGGGCTGTATCCAAGAGCATTAAATGCTACCTACTCTTAGTTTTTTTTATAAATGGAAGCCTTCTCTCTCATGAAGGATCATCCACTTTTGCCATAAATTTTCCAACAACCAAGAACTCCACCATTACTCTCTACACAAGCTTTTAATTGTCATCCATTCCCAAAGTGCTAGAGTATTCAAGAGTTGTACCTGAAGAACAGTTTGGTAACTCTAGAGGGGGGTGAATAGAGTATATATAGAAAAATAGCCAATTAAAAATAACTCTTTCACCAACAATAAATAATCAGAGTAAAGTGCGGAAAATAAATGAAGAGCAAAAGAGCATACGCAAACACAGCGATTTTAACCTGGTTTCCCTCGTGGAGGACTAGTCCAGGCCTGAGAACTCTAGCTCAGGATTAAATCCACTATTTGTGAAATAGTAGTTTACAACCCGTGCCTTTTCTTCAGAAGAGCACGTCAACTTCTAACAGATGATCGCAGTGGCGATTTGCTTGGAATTGTCCAAGCGACTTCTTCGACTCTTGCACAAGAATCCTAACTGAGAGATGCTGAGCACTCGACACTTAGGAGGCTTGTGGCTAGTAGATGGGAAGGGTATGGCTTACTTGAGCTTATAAGAGAGAAGAGAAAAGAAGATTGGATGTATTGGAATGAGAGAATTCATGCCCTATTTATAGTGTTTTTATAGGCAGAATTCGGCCAGAATTCGGGTAGGAAAATTCAAAAATTTGGCCGTTGGACAACTAGCAACCAGCTAACCCTAAAATTAGGGTTCCTGATTTCTAGGGGACAGAGTTCGGCCCGAACTCTGTGTGGAGGCAGAGTTCGGCCCGAACTCTGTCTCCAGAGCACAGAGTGGTTCTAAGGGGATTTTTGGGCAGTGTTTGGTTCAGTGGAGCTTGGGATTTTGGGTAGGCTGTAGACTAAGTGTCAAGAGCTCAGCAAGACTCAGAGTACACAAGTCTAGACTCAATGAAAATATAAAATACAGACTCGAAAATACACTGAGAGCCGGAGACTGAGCTGTCATCTGTCTTGAACTGTTATGCAGACGTCGTGTGTCGTATTGAATTAATACAGATATTATTTAGTCAATGTAGTCAATATTTGGTTGACTGTAACTTTGTGTCAACAATCTCCCCCATATTGATAATTGACAAAATAATATATGTATATTCAATATTCATACCTGGACACAGTTGATTATAGCAACATAGCTCCCCCATACTTGATGCCGAGCTAGAATGTAATAGCTCCCCCGTAATCAGTGAACGGTGTTGAGCTAGATGCAATAGCTCCCCCGTAAATAGTGCATGGAACCTGTATAATATCTCCCAAAAAGCACAAACAAGCACAGAAATATGAAAAGATAGGATCTGATACCAAACAAGTATATCCAGCCATATATATCCAGGCAGAATATACATAGTTCTCCCCCTTTTGGCAGTTAGCAATATAGACTGCAGAGAAATGAATAATAAAAGAAAACTGCAGTAGACAATTAATAGTAATACAACCACACCAATCAGAGAAGAAACAGTATAGAAATAATCAAAAGAAGTACTAGCATAAAGTGTCATAACCAAATGTCAAACACACAACCAGAGTTTAAAAGCATCCAAGTAAATAAAACTGAAACTAACTAACTAGAAATGAAAATGCATCAACTAATGTCATCATCAGCAGCAGCAGCAGCAGATAGTAGCCAATCTCCATCACTGAGCATGAGATGGTCCAGGAGAGTTTGAACGTCTGGGATCCACAAGAGCAGCACCCGGATCCAGGAAACGCATGACCCACGGATCATCAATGCGATATCCCTTACGATCGGGATCCCGCTGCATGGGAATGGCCATAGTAGGATGATGGGACATGAAGTACCGAATATCATGCAGCGAGTTGCAGAGTGCACTCATCTGCAGGGTAGTGCGGTAGTCCATCTGAGCCCACCGATCGGCCTCTAAGTCGAAACGATCCCGGAGCATGGTCTGGATGGAGTCAAGAGTGGCAGGTGGAGGTGGTGCATCCTGACCGAAAGGAAGGGGGTCAGACTCCGCATCATCAGAATGCTCAGAGGCCTCAGGAGAGGCGACAACTGCCTGAGTACGTCGCGCCTTGGACAGGAAAGCAGGAGCAGGCAAGAACGGACAGATATCAAGTGGTATGTTAAAAGCACGAAAGATCATAGGAAGGTACAAAGGATAAACCAGAGCTCGTAGTTTCTTCCTACAGTGAATCATCCAGTCCATCATTGTACGTGGAAGATTGAAAGAAATTCCAAAGTGAAGATGATAAAGAGCATATATCTCAAGATAAGTGATGTCATCATGGGAACCTGTTTTGGGTAAAATGGTGTTAGAGATAATCCAATAAAGATCAGAAAAATATGGGTTGAGATATTTAGCCATGAGCTTGCGAGGACGTGTGTATGGAGTACACAAATCGTCCTTGAAGCTCTCAAGGGAAATTCTGTCGGGAAAACGGAACGAGCGAGCGTCAACTAGCTTTTCCCAAGAATTGGGCTCTTGAAGATCAAGATATTCGGCTAAGTCAAAGTCATCAAAAGATATATTGATACCTGCAACTCGTGAATAAATATGGAGATCATCAAAGGTCATGTTGCAGTAGAATATTTGGACAGCATGACGATAGATAGCAGAAGTGGTAGTGACAAGCTCATCAAAACAAAGGTCATGAAATAAAGCATCATATTGAGAGAAGATAGAAAAATTAATAGGATGTCCTGCGAATACCTGACGATTCCGATAGTCACTAAACCAGTTGTTTGAGGCATCTAGTGAGACAAATAATCGGTTGTCATAGGTAGAAGGATTTCGAGGACGAAGTGGGTTGAACAATGGATGAGGTGGTTGAAGTTGTTCAATGATCTGTTCATTCGTTGGAGGAGAATCCGAAGAGGAAACACTCTCAGTTCGAATCCTCTTTCCACGATTGAACAAGCGAGGAGCCATAAAAACTTGATAGTGTGAAGTATAGAAGACAAGAATGATACCTCAAATAATCAATAAACAGTGGAAGAGAATGATGAGAAACTCCTTTCCCTTGATTTTGAGGAGTAATGGAGCACTCTAGATCAAAAACTAGGGTTAGGGTTTGAAGGAAAGAGTTTGGAGAGGTGAGGAAGGAGGCAATAGTGAAGGAGAGAGAAGAAAACCCGAAATATAAGAGAGGGTTTTCTTTGGTCGGAAGCTATATTGACCATTGGATCTAAAATGATCCAACGGCAGAGCCAGATCCCGACGCTGGAGCAATTGGACCGAACTCGGCCCGAACTCTGTTAAGGGCAGAGTTCGGTCCGAGTTCTGGATTAGTGGTCCAGAATAGAAAACAGGCTGGAAAAAAAAATTGGTTAAGTGTTGAAGAAAAGTGATGGTTGAGGATAAAAGTTTGATGAAATCAATGAAGTACATAGAGAGGTACTCAAAAGTCAGAATAAACTTTAGAATGTAGTAATTAGACAGTATTATGTCGAAATAAACCATATAATAAACAAGGAAATATATTGTAATTCAATATTTCAAATTTGCCATGGGTTAGCTGCAGGGGCCGGATCCCAGCTAGCGGTAGTCCTGAGGACTAGTGCACCGTGTCGCTTAGACTTTTACGTCTTGTTGTCAGAAGGACCCTTTCGGCTTGTACCCATACCAAATTTGTCGTAAAAGAATCAAAATATACTCGATATTTATGCAGGCGAGTCTCAACTTATAACTGCTTCATCCAAAATTCCGAGTTCACGACATAGGAAATTGAAGCGCTCTTCGGATAATGGCTTAGTAAAGAAATCTGCTAGCTGATGATCAGTGTCGATAAATTCTAAGTTAATCGTGCCATTTTGCTGATGATCATGCAAAAAGTGGTATCTGATCTCAATGTGTTTAGTACGTGAGTGGTAGACAGGGTTCTTAGTCAAATTAATGGCACTTGTATTGTCACAGAATATAGGAATATGCATAAAAGATAACTTATAGTCTTCAAGGGTTTACTTCATCCACAGAATTTGTGCACAACAACGCCCAGCTGCTATGTATTCAGCTTCTGTTGTGGATAGTGCGACAGAGTTCTGCTTCTTGCTAAACCAGGAGACTAAAGCTTTTCCTAATAAATGACACGTGCCGCTCGTACTTTTACGGTCAACCTTGCATCCAGCGAAGTCAGCATCGGAATAACCAATAAGATCAAATGATGTTGACTTAGGATACCATAGGCCCACTGTAACCGTACCCATAAGGTATCGAAAGATACGCTTAACCGCGGTCATGTGTAATTTCTTAGGATTAGCTTGATATCTAGCACATAGGCAAATACTGAACATGATATCGGGACGACTAGCAGTTAAATAGAGTAAGCTGCCTATCATACCTCGATACTTACGTTGATCAACGGGTTTGCCGCTCTCATCTGGTTCGAATTTGGTTGAAGTAGCCATTGGTGTGCTGATTGGTTTGACGTTGTCAAGATCGAACTTCTTCAGCATATCCTTGGTATACTTCGATTGGCAGATAAAAGTTCCATTAGCCATTTGTTTCACTTGCAGACCAAGAAAGTAGTTGAGCTCTCCCATCATGCTCATCTCAAATTCTGTCTGCATACATTTGGCAAATTCTTGACAGAGGGTTTCATCAGTAGAACCAAAAATGATATCATCAACATAAATTTGAATCAACAGAATAGTGTCTTTAAAAGATTTTATAAACAGTGTAGTGTCAATTTTCTCTTTTGAAAAACCTTTCTCAAGTAAGAAGCTACTTAGCCTTTCATACCAAGCTCTGGGGGCTTGTTTGAGGCCATAAAGCACTTTCTTTAGCTTGAACACGTGGTCGAGAAATTTGTGATTTTCAAAGCCAGGAGGTTGTTTCACATAAACTTCCTCCTTAATAAAACCATTCAAGAAAGCACTTTTCACATCCATTTGAAATAATTTAAAGTTTTGAAAATTAGCAAAAGCACAAAGCATCCGAATGGATTCTAGTCTAGCAACAGGAGCATACGTCTCATCGTAGTCGATACCTTCCTCTTGGTTGTATCCTTGAGCTACTAGACGAGCTTTGTTACGTGTGACTGAACCATCTTCATTTACTTTGTTTCTAAAAACCTATTTAGTACCAATTATCGAGTGATTAACCGGTCTAGGAACGAGTTCCCATACTTGGCTTCTCTCGAATTGGTTGAGTTCTTCTTGCATAGCAGAAATCCAAAATTCATCATTAAAAGCTTCAGAAATGTTTTTAGGCTCTACTTGTGAAATGAAGGCAGTGCTAGCAACGGAGTCTCTTAGTGATGATCTAGTAGTTACTCCACGTGAAACTTCTCCTATAACTAAATTTTCTGGATGAGAAGGTTTGAAAGAGAATTTCTTAGGCAAACCCTCCAGAGAATTAGTTTCGGTCGAAGTATTCATTGGAGTAGAAGTTGATGGCTCAACGTCATCATCAAGAGTACTTACTGTACTGTTGTCTTCATCAAAAGTCACATTTGTTGACTCTTCCACAATAAGTGAGCGTTTGTTAAAAACTCTATATCCCTTACTCTTGGCGGCATAACCAAGAAAGATACCATCGTCAGCTTTGGCATCAAATTTGCCTAAGTTGTCTTTGGTGTTAAGGATAAAACATCTACAACCAAAAACTTTAAAATAAGAAACATTGGGGGTTCTCCCAAACCAAAGCTCATAGGGTATTTTCTTCGTAATGGGACAAATTAGCACCCTATTCAAAATGTGGCATGCTGTACTGACAGCTTCTGCCCAAAAGTATTTCGGAAGTGAAAATTTATTCAACATGACTCTGGCCATATCGCCGAGAGTTCTATTCTTCCGCTCCACAACACCATTTTGTTGAGGAGTTCTAGGACAAGAAAATTCATGATCAAAACCATTTGCATTACAAAAATTTTCAAAATCATAATTTACGAATTCGCCTCCATGATCACTTCGGATTCGAGTAATCATGTAGCCTTTTTCGTTTTGAACTTTCTTTACAAAAACTTTGAAAACAGAGATAGCATCGCTCTTATTAGCGAGAAAGAAAACCCAAGTGAATCTCGAAAAATCATCAACAATAACAAATGCATAAAGTTTACCACCAAGGCTAGCTATTCTACTAGGACCAAATAAATCCATATGAAGTAGTTGCAAGGGTCTAGTAGTACTTACAAAGTTGATGGAATGAAATGAGAATTTAGTTGCCTTGTTTAGTTCACATTCGGTACATACCGTGTCCTTTTTGAATATAATGTCAGGCAATCCTCTCACTAGCTTCTTGGTAGAAAGCCTGGATATAGCATCCATGTTGGCGTGACCAAGACGCTGGTGCCAAAGTAGTCGTTCGTCTTTGTGGGCATATAGACATCTACCTGCATTGTTAGTATTTACAGAAAGATAGAAAATATAGATGTTGTCCTCTCTTTTCCCTTCAAAAGCAATGTCTCCTGTTGACCTATCATAGATGTAGCAACTGTTTTGTCCAAAGTTAATATCATATCCATGATCAGCAAGATGACTAATGCTGAGCAGGTTATGCTTTAACTCGGTCACTAGGCAGACATCCTTTATTACAGGAGAAGGAGGATGACCAATGATACCATTACCTATTATGTGCCCTTTGAGATTGTTACCGAAGGATACATATCCTTCTCTCTTCATCGATAGTGATGCAAAAAGATTTGCGTCTCCCGTCATATGTCGCGAGCATCCACTATCGAGAATCCACTTACTTTCAGTTGAAGAGGGAAGGTCCACCTACATCAAGAGTAGATGTGACCTTTGGTACCCGAGTTCTTGAGGGTCCTGAAAAGTTAGTCTTTGGAAACCAAGTATATATCTTTTTATCTACAAGTCTTCTAAATTTGCACTGTGGTAAGATGTGTCCATGTAATCCACAGTAAGTACAGATAGCATTCTTGTTTATACTAGGAGCATGAGAATAATATCTATAAGCAACAGGATGAGGATGGTCATGATGTGAAGAGTTAGCATGGTGATGATGATTATGCATAGAATGAGTGGCATGGTGATGGTTTCTATGAGGCATATCATGATGGTATTGTCTATGATGTGTGACATGCTGATATTGTCTATATGGCATGGCATGATGATTTTGTCTATATGGCATATGATGATCTTGTCTATATGGCATTGCATGATGATCTTGTCTATATGGCATGGCATGATGATTCCTATGTGTGGAGTGATGTTGATTGTGTCTTTGTGCATGATGATTGTGTACTGAGTGAGAATTATTCTTACGTGCACGTGGTTTGTGAAAGTTTGTGTATATAAATGCATGGTTATGTGCTGCATGAGAATGATGTGGTTGACTAGCATGAGTGGTGTTGTGCCCATGTGATTGGGTTTGAGGTTGAACAACCTGTTTACCCAATTTGGTTTCTAATCTTTTAGAAACAGCTTGCAGTTCATCAACCTTAATATTTAAGCCATATATCTTAGTCATAGAAATCTTGTGTCTACTCTTTTCTTCAGCAAGCAACGTGTTGAGTGTAGTAATTTCTTGAGTTTGTTGCTCAATACGTGCTTCAGCATCATGTAAGCTTAATTTAAGCTTGGATACTTCATCAGGGTCATTTGTGGGTGTCGTGTTTCTAACATTATCAAGAAGTAAGAAAATTCTTTGTATCTCATCTTCAAGACTTTTGATTTTGTCCTTGGCATGTTTGTATTTACCGATGACCTTTTTGTGATCATCGAGTAAATCAGTGAAAGCATCACCAAGTTCATCAAAAGAGAAGTCATCTAGAGTTTCGTTAGATACCTTGTTGGAAGTTGCCATTAGGCACACATTTGCTGTATCTTGAGGAGAGCCTTTTTCTTCCTCGGAGTCACTCGCTTCACTTTCATGCCAAATTCCTGTGTTGGCATATTTCTTTGATGAGTTCTTTTTGTATGGCTTCTCATAGCGGTTGCTCTTCTTCAAGAATGGGCAGTCTTTTCGGACATGTCCAGTCTTCTTGCAACCGTAACAGGTTGGCTCTTCTTCATCATCTTCTTGTGAATCCTTCTTCCTTCGATTGAAGCGAAGGAATTTTCTGAAGTTGCGAACCATGAGAGCTTGGTCTTCATCATCCGAGTTATCGTCTTCGGTCTCATCGTGATCAGCCCTTCGTCGATGAGCTTTGAGTGCGATCTTCCTGGTCTTCGGAGCAGGCTCTTTGAAGTCCTTGAGGTCAAGATCGTGATTCATGAGCTTACCCATCAAGGTCTCCATTGATATTGTTGTGAGATCGTTCCCTTCTATGATGGCTGTCACCTTAGGGTTCCAAATCTTTGGTAGCCCTCTGAGCAACTTACGAATCTTCTCATGGTTTGAGTACTGCTTTCCAAGCGAGGATAGAGGATTGATGATGTCGAGGAATCTTGTGATCATTTGAGTGATCGTCTCACTTGGCTTCATCTTGAAGGCTTCGTATTCTTGAGTGAGACGGCTTATTTTAGATTCCTTGACCTGTGTGGTTCCTTCATGCGTCACTTCTAGAAGTCTCCATACTTCATGAGCAGTGGTGCATGTAGAGACCCTGTTGAACTTATTCCTGTCTATAGCACAGAATAAAGCATTAATAGCCCTAGCATCTAGACTTGCCTGTTTCTTCTCCTCGACAGAATATTTGTCGTGTGGTTTCTCAATGAGGTCACCATCGACAACCATCCTGGCGGGCTTTTTGTAACCGTCAGTGACGACAGTCCACAGGTCAAAGTCTAGAGACTTAAGATAGAAGCTCATCCTTATTTTTCAATATGTGTAGTTTGTCCAATCAAATAGGGGAGGCCTATGAGTGGACTGACCTTCACCATGATTGGAAATCAAGGATTGTGTAGTTGCCATGGATCAGCTCTTAGGATGTTAGTCCTTAAAAAGAGAACAGAGCTCTGATACCAATTGAAGAACAGTTTGGCAACTCTAGAGGGGGGTGAATAGAGTATATATAGAAAAATAGCCAATTAAAAATAACTCTTTCACCAACAATAAATAATCAGAGTAAAGTGCGGAAAATAAATGAAGAGCAAAAGAGCATACGCAAACACAGCAATTTTAACCTGGTTTCCCTCGTGGAGGACTAGTCCAGGCCTGAGAACTCTAGCTCAGGATTAAATTCACTATTTGTGAAATAGTAGTTTACAACCCGTGCCTTTTCTTCAGAAGAGCACGTCAACTTCTAACAGATGATCGCAGTGGCAATTTGCTTGGAATTGTCCAAGCGACTTCTTCGACTCTTGCACAAGAATCCTAACTGAGAGATGCTGAGCACTCGACACTTAGGAGGCTTGTGGCCAGTAGATGGGAAGGGTATGGCTTACTTGAGCTTATAAGAGAGAAGAGAAAAGAAGATTGGATGTATTGGAATGAGAGAATTCATGCCCTATTTATAGTATTTTTATAGGCAGAATTCGGCCAGAATTCGGGTAGGAAAATTCAAAAATTTGGCCGTTGGACAACTAGCAACCAGCTAACCCTAAAATTAGGGTTCCTGATTTCTAGGGGACAGAGTTCGGCCCAAACTCTGTGTGGAGGCAGAGTTCGGCCCGAACTCTGTCTCCAGAGCACAGAGTGGTTCCAAGGGGATTTTTGGGCAGTGTTTGGTTCAGTGGAGCTTGGGATTTTGGGTAGGCTGTAGACTAAGTGTCAAGAGCTCAGCAAGACTCAGAGTACACAAGTCTAGACTCAATGAAAATATAAAATACAGACTCGAAAACACACTGAGAGCCGGAGACTGAGCTGTCGTCTGTCTTGAACTGTTATGCAGACGTCGTGTGTCGTATTGAATTAATACAGATATTATTTAGTCAATGTAGTCAATATTTGGTTGACTGTGACTTTGTGTCAACAGTACCTTTCGATCTTCAAGTGTTAGAAGATCAACAAGTTCTCTTTCTTTCCTTTTGAAGTTGGCGAGCCTTCGTAAGAAAACTCGTGTGTAAGAAGTTGGCGAGTTCTTCGGATCCAAACTCGTGTTGAAGTTGGCGAGTTCTTCGGATCCAAACTCGTGTGTACTATTTTACTAAATAGTGGATTTAAGCCGGAGAGAGTTCCGGGACTGGATTGCCTCTAGGGAGGATACCAGGATACATCGCGTGTTTGATTTTCTCTCTCTCTTTTTTATTGAAGAATATTGCTTGTTGTGTTTAAATTTTTTTATTTCCCTATTCACCCCCCCCCCCTCTAGGGTTCTACAATTGGTATCAGAGCTTTGTTCTCTTGATTTGGATTTACACCCTTAGAGTGATCCATAGCCACTAACCCTAATATCAACACTTTCCACAATGAGGGACACTCTACAAATAGGCCTCCCCTATTTGATGGAACCAACTATAACTACTGGAAGATTAGGATGAGCATTTATCTAAAGTCCATAGATTTTGATTTATGGGATTGTGTGATAAATGGTCTCCCTACTCCTTCCGGAGTTATTGAGGATGTAGTTTCTGACACCCTTACGGACAAACTTACTGAGAATGTCAAGAAGCTTGCTAGTCAAGATGTCAAAGCTATGAACGCTCTTTATTGTGCTCTCGATAGCAGTGAATTCAATAGAATCTCTACTTGCAAGACTTCAAATGAGATTTGAAAGTTGCTTGAAGTCACACACGAGGGAACATCACAAGTAAAAGAATCAAAGATTAGTAGACTCACACAAGAATATGAATCTTTTAAGATGAAACAAGATGATTCTATTACTTTCATGTTTACTCGTTTTAGTGATATCATTAATCCTCTTTCTTCTCTTGGTAAGGAATATCCTGCTCATGAAAAGATCAGGAAGATTCTCAGAGGATTAACCAAAGGATGGAGTCCTAAAGCTATCGCCATCATTGAAGGGAACGACCTGACAGTCATGAACCTTGAGACCCTCATGGGGAAGCTTATGACTCATGAATTTGACATGAAAGATCAAGAAGAATCTTCCATGCAAGAGAAGGAGAAGGAGAAGGCCAAAGAGAAGGAGAAGTCTCTAGCTCTCAAAGCTACAAAGTCTTACTCAAAGGATAGCTCCGATGACAACGAGTCGGATGATGATGAAAAAATAGCTCTAACAGCTAAGCACTTTCGAAAGTTCCTCAAATTCAATAAAGCCAACCGCTTTAGACGGGACAACGATGAAGATCTGGCATGCTACCAATGCAGAAGAACCGATCACATCAAGAGAGATTGTTCCATGACAAGACACTACTAAAATCTGCTTAATTGGCGACGTAAATTTAGCGACGTCACAAAGACATCGCTAAATTGTGGACATTAGCGACGTATAAATAAAACATCGGTAACCGTCGCTACTAGCGACACAAATAGCGACGTGACAACGACGTATACTAGTTACGTGAGCTAGTCGTCGCCAAACGTCGCTACAACGTCGCTAATTGTGACTGATTTAGCGACGTTAACAGGAACGTCGCTAAATTCTAACTAAATTAAATTTTTCCCCCGAATTCATTTCCTCCCATCCATTTTACTCTCTCACTCTCTTTCTCCGGCGCTCTTACTCTCTCCGACGACTCTCCTCTGGTACGTGACTCCCTCTCTCATTCTCTCTATTTGTTGTTGGTGATTGAGGGGTGCTGGTAGCTCGGGGGGAGGGGCAGGGGTGGTGCGGGTGGTTGGGGTGAGGAATGGTTGGAGGTGGCTGGATGGGTGGGGCAGGGAGGGGTGAGGGCGGCTGGGGGTGAGGGCGGTTAGGGTTAGGGTTCGAGTTAGGGTTAGGGGTGGGGTTAGGGTTAGGGTTAGGGAGGGGTGAGGGCGGTTATGGTTAGGGTTCGGGTTAGGGTTAGGGTTAGGGGTGGTGTAGGGGTTGGGGGGACTGGAGAGGGGGGGCTGGTGGGAGAGGGGTTAGGGATAGGGTTCGGGTTAGGGTTAGGGGTGGTGTAGGGGGATGGGGGAAGGGTGCGGGGGGGCTGGGTCAGGGGCAGCGATAGTGCCGAATTACTACCAATGGACCGCACACGGAGAGCTTGTACCTTTAGCATTCCAAGCGGAGCCTTATGTGGAGCCTTATGTGGAGGCTTTTGTAGAGCCTTATATGAATGTCCACAACCGAACTGGTGTCAACAACGAGTACGTGAATATGGTCTTCATTGTTGCGGGGCCTAGTTTCGATCCATACAATCGTGACGCAGCTGAGGAGGCACCGAATGCCGATGCCGCGAAGTTCATGGAGTTGCTGGAGAATGCAAGGACTCCTTTATACCCTGGCTGTGAGAACCATTCACCGTTAGAGGTGATCACTCGGCTCTTGAGCATAAAGTCTGACTTTAACATGTCCCAAGAATGCTACAATAGAGTGCTCAGGTTGATTACCGATATCTTGCCGGAGGGTGTCAAGTTACCGAAAGACTTCTACCGCTCTAAGAGGATGGTGAGATCTATCAGAATGGATGCATGCTTTACTACAAAGATCACAAGGATACGGAAGTGTGCGGATTCTGTGGTGCTGATCGCTATAAGCCAACTGCTGTAGGCAAGTCTAGAAGACCGACTGCTTCAATGCACTACTTGTCGTTGATGCCGCGGTTGCAGATATTGTTCATGGTGAAAGAGACAGCCGAAAATATGAGTTGGCACAAGCGACAACAGACCGAAGGAGTGTTGGATCACCCATCTGATGGAGAAGCGTGGAAGCACTTCGATCGAGCATATCCTAATTTCGCTTCTGATCTGCGTAATGTAAGGTTGGGGCTCTGCTCTGATGGTTTTACCCCATTTGGTCTTTCAGACTCCCAATATTCATGCTGGCCGATAATCTTTACTCCGTACAACCTACCGCCTTGGATATGCATGAAGACACATTACATGTTCTTAACTATTATCATCCCCTGTCCGAACAACCCGAAGAGGAACATCGACATGTACTTACAACCGTTGATAGATGAGCTGAAGCAGCTATGGGAAACAGGGGCGTACACGTATGATGCTTCGAAAAAATAGAATTTTCAGATACGGGCAGCACTAATATGGACAATCAACGACTTTCCGGCTTACGGAATGTTATCTGGATGGAGCAATCATGGTCGACTTTCATGTCCGTATTGCATGGACCGCACTAAGGCTTTTCGTTTGAGACACGGAGGAAAGCCATGATTTTTTGATTGTCACCGGCAGTTCTTGCTGAAATACCATCCGTACGGTAGGAACTGAACTGCATTCCGTGTCGAAGCTATGGAGAAGGGCGATCCACTGCCAATGTGGTCCGGAGAGGACACATGGGAGCAAGTAAAAGAAATCCCAAGTGCTATTGAAGATCCTACAATGAGCAGCCATTGCGAGGGATTTGGCGAAGATCATAACTGGACCAAAAGGAGTATATTCTGGGATCTGCCATATTGGAGCACAAATCTGATTAGACATAACCTTGACGTCATGCATATCGAGAAGAACGTGTTTGATAACATAATTAATACTATAATGGACGTCAAGGAAAAGACAAAAGATAATCAGAAGGCTATATTGGACTTAGCCGAAATATGCAGACGCCCTACATTACACATGATAGACAACGGGAAGGGAATTTGCAGCCTAAGGCAATCTACTTGCTGGATAAGGAGGACAAAGTGAGACTTTGTAGATGGATCCAGGACTTAAAATTTTCGGACGGATACGTCTCCAATCTAAGAAGATGTGTCAACATAAAGGAGTGTAAACTGACCGAAATGAAGAGCCACGATTGCCACGTATTCATGGAAAGGTTAATTCCTGTTGTATTTCGAGAATTATTACCGCCGATAGTCTGGGATCCATTAACAGAGCTTAGCATATTCTTCAGAGATCTTTGTTCTTGCAAGTTGCTCGTCGATCGTTTAGAGAAGCAAGAGAAGGACATTGTGGTAACACTTTGCAAACTTGAGAGAGTTTTTTCTCATGCATTCTTCGACTCAATGGAGCATTTGTCGATTCATTTTATCCATGAGATTCTTGTTGCTGGACCTGTCGGTTATCGTTGGATGTACCCGTTCGAGGGACAGTTGAACCACCTCAAGAGGAAGGTAAAAAATAAGGCACGGGTGGAGGGTTCTATTTGTGAAGCATATGTCCTTGAGGAGATTTTAAACTTCTGTTCCATGTATTTTCAGTCTCATATTGCTATAAATAGAAAAAGGGCTCCCAGAAATGATGACGGCTATGAAGTTGGTATTGAGGCAAAGCTGAAAGTATTTACTGCCTACGAAAAACCATCTGGTAAAATAAAAAAAAGATATCTAAATGACGATGAGGTTAGCGCTGCAATATTATATGTATTGCTCAACTGCGACGAGGAAGAAGTGGATAAGCTTGAGGGGTAAGTAAAATTATTTCGCGTGCTTCGTTGCTTCTGAATATAACTAATATACCTATGCTTCGTTGCTTTTCAGCATGTTTAAGGATGAGGTAACGTCCAACAATCCGTACGCAACCGAGGAGGAAGTAGAACAGCAAATGAGACTTCATTTTCCTTTTTGGTTGAGAGCATATGTACGGACGTAGTCACAATTTACTTTTTCTGTTCATTTATACTTGCACATAATAATTAAGTTAGCATCGTTTATATGGTATTTAGGTTGATCGTCCCGAGGCAATCCTTGAGAATGAGTATATTAAAACTCTAGCCAAGGGGCCAATTTATCAAGTGAAGACCTGGCCAAGTTACTGCGTAAATGGCTTCAGGTTCAAGTCAACAAATGCTCGAATATGAGATGACTTCTTGGATTTGGATTCTACGAAGAATAGCATTTTGTGCATAAAATCTTCAAACTACAAAAACGTCGACCCAGGCAATGACTTCTTTAGCGTCTTACGGGAGATTATGGAACTGACATATAATTATGCTATAGAACCTTGTAAGATCGTCTTATTCAGATGTGACTGGTTCGATCCGATCCAGGGTCGAGGTTGGAGAGTTTACAAACATGGTCTTGTTGACATAAATTATCACCTTCGATATCAAGCTTATGAGCCGTTTGTTCTAGCAAGCCAGGCTCAACTAGTTTACTTTACCAGCTATCCAAAACGAGGAGACGGGAGATCAGATTAGTGGGCAGTCTGTAAGACTAAAGCTCGAAATACCTTCGATGTCGACGAGATAGCTTATCAGGAAGACGAACTACCTCTTATTACAAATATTGTCGATGTGGACTCAACGGAAGTTCCTCATGACATGTTTCATCAATTGGAAGAGGTAGAAGTATCAGAAGAGGAAGAGAAAGTTGATAGAAGTGAAGAGGAAGAGGAAGAGGAATCAGAACAAGATAAATTTTCAGAAGAGGATTGAATATGTTTAATTTTTAGATGTAGTATGGTTTACTTTTGTTTTTATCAGATATAGTATGGTTTACTTTTGTTTTAGCGACGTTAATAAGCGACGTTTTCAGATGTAGTATGGTTTACTTTTGTTTTTTTCAGATATAGTATGGTTTACTTAGCGATGTTCCCAGGCTGTCGTATGGTATACTTTTATTTATTTAAGATGTAATATGGTATACTTCTGTATTTTTTCAGATATGGCTCGACGTGGATCATTTGGTTCCGGTGCTGGTGGGAGTCGACGAGACCGACAATCTCTATCTACCACCCCTATCGGCTTATCATCCCCCCACACTCCAGTATACACTAGCGGTCTAGTCGCCGGCAGTGTCTCCATACCCGGCTCTAGCAGTTCGAGACTAGGGCCTTCTTCTTCTACGCAGCCAGTACCGTCGAGTATTCCAGAGGTCGACCCCACTATTGAGGAGCAGGTCGAGGCCCACGTCGAGGTCAAGGACGATGGCGAGGCCCACGCCGAGAGCGAGGGTAAGGCCAAGGGGCAGGCTGCGGGCAGGGGCAGGGGCAGGGGCGGGGCAGGGGCAGGGGCGGGGCAGGGGCATAGTACAGCTCCCATCTGAGACAGTCCTCCGTGTCGCCCGGAGGAGGATCTGAGGTTGGAGATTTGGGCCTGTACTCGGACCAGGCGGTAAGTAAAATTGTTGCATTTAATTTGTTTAAATTTATTATAAACTTGTTTAATAAATTTTAATTTTCATTTTACAGGTATTATCCCTCCTCCATACACCGGGCGCTGGGTACATTCCTGCGACAGAACTACGGGAGGCCCTGGATCAACTGGAGGGATGTCCCGGCCGACAGGAAGGCCTTCTGGTTTGAGCACTTTTTGGTACGTAAAAGTTTATTTCCTTTTAACATTTAGTATGTTATGTTATAACTTATGTACTTCTATAATTTTTTCAGCGGACTTACTTCTTTCCTCCCCACCGTGCCGTTGCTGTCGAGGCTATATTTTCCACCGTTGCCAGCAAGCTTATTAGGGACGCGATCACTGACCAAAAGGATCGCGACCGCCGGGGATTGCCTATTCAGGGTTGGATCTCTGTCGCCGACTGGGCGGTATTGAAGGGGAGATTCGATGAGAAAGCCTACAAGGAGAAGTCCATAAAGTCTAAAAGAGCGCGACAGGCGGGGTCGCAGTGGTGTGGTGGATCAAGGTCCATCATGTATTTCTTCACCCGTATGGTACGTATCTCGCCGTATACCCATAATTAATACTTTACAGTAATATATTTCTTTCAACTTAACTAGCAAATCATATAATAATTTCATAACAGGTTGAATCGGAAGAAGACCCGAATATGGTGACCTTGTTCCTCGCCACGCACACGAAGGGGGAGCGGTTCGTAGACGACAAGGCCCGGGACACCTACGTAAGTTTTACTTAATGCTAGTTCATTAATATTAATTTTTAGTTATGTAGAAAATTTATATAGATGTTATTTCTAGGCTGAGTTTTAGAAGTTTTACTTAATGCTAGTGCATTAGTATTAATTTTTAGCGACCACGTGAGAATTCATATAGATGTTATTTCTAGGCCGAGTTTTAGAAGTTTTACTTAATGCTAGTGCATTAGTATTAATTTTTAGTGACCATGTGAGAATTCATATAGATGTTATTTCTAGGCCGAGTTTTTGAGGCTTAGGGAGGCCGGGCCGACACGGTCAGAGGGAGCTGGTGCTAGCACTTCCCAGCAGCCCCCGTCCGCAGCTCAGTCAGATGACGAGCTATAGATGAGGGCCATTGGTGGCATACATAGGGGTACGTACTATGGTACGGGCTCCTATGGTGCCTTCATTGCGTCACAGTCCTCTGCGACCGCCACTAGTGTGCCCGGCCCCGCACAGACTGAGGAGTCGATCCGCCAGCAGGAGAGTGATGTCCTTGTGCAGATCGCAGCTCTGCGTGACGAGATGCTACAGAGGATGGGGGCGCCGCATAAAGATGATTCTGCGCTCATCTCACGCTTTGAGAGGCTGGAGGAGACTACGGAGGCGCTGCAACAGATGACCCGTGCTACGCAGGAGGCTACGCAGCGGTTGATCGAGCAGATACAGTATTTCCAGGAGATGGCAGCGGAGCGACCGTCTGCTGGTATGCCGGGAGCATCGTCTACATCCGGTGGTTCACGGGAGGACATGCTCGTCCACCTGTTGTCACCGGAGGAGTATCTGACGATCCTGACGTTGCGATGACAGTCATCTGGTGGCGCTCCTCCTTCAGCATGGGTCCAGCTCCAGGCGATCAGTAGTTAAGGATATTGAGTTTGTACTGTACTATATTTTTTACTTTGTATGTATTTGGGGATATTCAGCTTTTTCGTTGAGGATATTGAGTTTGTACGTATTTGCGGATATTGATTTGGTTTGTTCAGGATATTATATATTGACATTGTTTGTTGCGGATAGTATTTTTTTCTTTATATTTTTTGTATATTCTGGAATGTATTGTACGTATCGGTGTTGAGTGTTCCACCGAGGGGGTCGGTGAACCCAGGGATTGGATTCTGTATCTTGTGTTTTGTATTCTGTATTTTGGCTCAGGCTCCAGCTCCATTTGCATTCTGGAACCTATTTTTTTATATTTTTTTAACTTACCGACATTTTTAGCGACGTTAATATTCGTCGCTACATTTTAGCGACGATAATAAATGTCGCTAAATGCGTCGCTAAAAGCTGACATGGCAACACGTGGCACCAAATCTGATGTCAGCTCGTCGTCGCCAAAACGTCGTAAACCTGTCACTAAACGGCGACCAAATCCTAACGTCGCCTTATACGTTGCTAATTAGCGTCAACGAAGAAACGTCGCACATAACGTCGCTAATTAGCGACGTTATTGACGTCGCTAAATAACGTCGCCCTAGCGATGTTTTGCGACGTTTTCTCGTTTAGCGACACGTTTTTTTTCCGTCGTTCATGCAACGTCGCCATAAACGTCGCTAAATTCTCTTAGCGACGTTTTCGTCGAGTATAGCGACGTTTTTTAACGTCGCTAGTGAGAAAAGACTCAAACAAGTACGAGAAGCCTAGCAAAGGAAGCTCGTCCTCCAGGAAATTCGCCAACACAAGCATTTGGTGTGAGAGTGACACAAGCGACTCCGACAACGACAAAGATTACAAACACAATGCAAACGTTTGTCTCATGGCAACCGATGAGGTACTCGTTGATCCTTCTTTAAATACTCTTACTTATGATGATTTGGAAAATGCTATTCTTGAATTATACGAAGAACACAAAGGTGCTAGAAATAAGTACAAGAAATCTCTAAAAGAGGTTGATGCACTTCAACTTGAAGTAGAAAGACTCTCAAACATCATTATTGATGTAAAAGGAAAATCTCCTGGTTCTGGCACGGATGAGATAGAGTCTTTGTGACTCAAGTTTCAAGAATCCCTTGTCACCATCAAGAAAAAGGATGATGAGATTCAATCCCTCAGAAGGGCTTATGATTTTGCTATGCATAAAATTCAAGATGCGAATAAAAGAGAATATGATACTTCAATTAAGTATGATGATCTTCTTGTGCAGAGTAAGAGACTAGGTAATAAGAACAATACTCACACACATGCTCCAAGACACCCTCACACTCATCACAATATTAGTCATACTTCTTACATGAACAAGAACACTACACACAAGTCCTTTTCTAACACAAGAAAAGGACCATTTTGTTGGCCCATTGGTCATATGGTCAAACTGATTTTAATAATTGATCAAACTCTGTCTCGATATATGAAGCTAGTCAGGATGTATCGGACTCTTGGACATGATCAAGAACAGCTATCTATACAGTTCAAGACCGAAGCGATGTTTGCCTGTTCGAGTCTGTATTTCTTTGAGCAATGTATTTTTCATTTTATTGAGTCTAGGAATACGTTGTACACCGAGTCGTACTGGCAAATAGGCTATTCCAAAATGATTTCAAAATATTTTTAAAATGTCCTTAGTTTTGAAAAATATTCATATTAACAAAAGCTTCAAAAAGGTTTTCAAAAATCCCCAAAAACTATTTTTAAAAACCTAACCTAACCCTGACAAAACTCGGCCAGAGTTCGGCCAGAGTTCGGTTAGTAGCCGTTTTGATTTTTGAATTCTTCTGAACTTGGTCCTCCTGCAGTTGCGGATTTGACCGAGATTTTTTCATAGAGTTCTGCCCGAATTCTGCCCGAATTCTGCCAGAATTCTGTCTTTGGAACTCCTATAAATAGAGAAGAATTTTGATCATTTTAACTCACTCATTCACTTTCAATCTTCTCTCTATCTAAAGCTTTCAATCTTTTAAAGAGTTTTTCTTGAGCTTTAAATTTCAGATCCCAAGCCAATTACAATCCTCTAGTCGATTTGTCAGTGCGGTACGGTCTAGAAGTTTCTGAGTGATTGTAATCAGAAGGCTTGATTGAAGAATACATCTTCACAATTGAAGTTGGACGAGTTCTTCATATCAAAGCTCGCGTTGTAGAAGTTGCAAGGACTTCGTAAGAAAACTTGTGGTTTTGCCAATAGTGGATTCAACTGGTAGCAAGAGTTCTACCGACTGGACTAGTCCTCAACAGAGGAAAACCAGTATACATCGCTATCTTTGCGTTTGCTTTCTTATCTCTGCCTTTACATTATTTAACTGTGATTATTATTCTGTGATCTTGCTGCTAACATTTTTTAATTAGCATTATTCCGCTGCCAACTCTATTCACCCCCCTCTAGAGTATTGTGCTTTACGATTTCGTTCCTACAATTGGTATCAGAGCGGGTGTTACAGGTAAAGCAAGATAACATTACAATTATTTATTTATTTAACTAATTGTTATATAGATCACAACACAACACATGGCAACTGTGAAATTCACAAGTGAAGGCCAGGCCACAAACAGACCTCCACTGTTTGATGGTACGAACTATACCTATTGGAAAACATGGATGAGTTTCTTCTTGAAATCACTTGACTTTAATTTATGGTCCATTGTTATTGATGGCTATCAAAAGCCACCTCGTATAAATGTTGATGGAGTTCTAGTTGAAAAACCCCATAACAGATATATAGAGGAAGAAAAAAAAAAGGCCAGTCTTGACGCACGTGCTATTAACGCTCTATTTTGTGCTTTAGACAGAACTGAATTTAATAGGGTGTCTATCTGCACAACGGCTAATAAAGTATGGAAGCTTCTTAAAGTCACACATGAAGGCACAACTCAAGTCAAAGAATCAAAGGTCAGCAGACTTACTCAAGAGTATGAGGTGTTCAAGATGAAGCCCAACGAAACAGTTACTCAGATGTTCGAAAGATTCTTGGATATTGTAAATCCTTTGTCCTCCCTAGGCAAAGAGTACAGTAACCATGAAAAGATTCGCAAACTCCTGCGAGCACTTACCAAGAACTGGATTCCAAAGGCTACTGCAATCATTGAAGGGAACGACCTCACAACTATGTCCCTCGAAGTACTCATGGGTAAGCTACTCACTCATGAACTGGAGCTACAAGATTTTGAAGAGCCTGCACTAAAGGAGAAGACGATCGCTTTCAAGGCTCAGCACAGAAAAGATACTGAAGGTGACTCAGACAGCAGTGAATCTGATGCTGAAGATCAAGTACTCCTAGCGAGGAAATTCAAAAGATTCATGAGATATGAGAAGAGAGCCAAAGAAAACAACAGCAGCAACAACTGGTATCAAGATGATGCTGTCTGCTATGGCTGCAAGAAGAAGGGACACATGAAGAAGGATTGTCCTACAAACTCATCATCAAGCAAGAAGAGCAACAGGTATGAGAAAGGGAACCTGAAGAGATCAACATCACGGAAGTATGCCAATACCAGCATATGGCATGAAAGTGAAGCCAGCGACTTAGAAAACGAATAATCAGAAGACGCTGCAAACGTATGCTTTATGGCATCCGATCAGGTACCTACTGAACCTGTAGTTGTTGACTTCACCTTTGAGCAATTAGGAGATACCTTCAGTGAACTGATAAGTGATTACAGGAAACTGTGTAGCAAATATCAGACCTCTAAGAAGGTACTCAAAGAGTACAAAGGAGAAATAGGAAGACTTACTGACCTACTAGCTGAGGTTAGAAATAATGTTAGTGAGTCTAGTGAGCTTTCCTCTATCAAGCTCTTATTACACGAGACTACCAAGTCATCTGAAGAGAAAGACAAAGTTATTGACCAACTGAAAGAAGAACTTTCTAAAGAGAAGAAAAGTCTTCAATATGCACAAATCAGAATGGAAACACTCACTTCTGATTATACACTACTAAAATATGTTCTATTAGCGACGTTATGTAGCGACGGATTAAAATTCTGTCGCTAAAAATATTAGATAGCGACTCCCTACAATTGATGTCGCAAACCGTCGCTGACTAGCGACGTTCAGCGACACTATGAACGCGACATCGCTGAACAGCGACGTCCAGCGACATAGTATAAAAATATGTCGCCTATATTAAAATTTTTGCGACTATTAGCGACGTCAACTGGTGACGTCGCTAACTATTTTACTTAGGGCACGCTGTGCACTTTTTCCCCCCACTCGAAAATTTTTCCCTCTCCAAATTTCCTCCCCCTCTCCAAATTTTCTCCTCCGGCGACTCCTCCCCCCCCCCCCCCGTGATTTCCTCCGGCGACTCCCCCCCGGCGACCCCTACCCCATCGTGGTCCTCCTCCTCCTCCTCGAGCTCCTCCTCCTCTTCGTCAGGTAAACCCTAACCTAACTCCTCCTCCTCCTCCTCCTCCTCCTCCTCTCCTACGGACACACACACACACACACGGACACACACGGACACGGACATACACACACACATACACACACGGACACACACGGACACTGACACACACACACACAGTCACAGACACACACGGACACACACGGACACACACACACACACAGACATAATCAGTATAAAATATTTTGAAGTAAAATTAACTTTGAGTTGGGTGAGCATTTATTATAGTAGGATGTGTGTAATTATTAGTGGTTATTAATTGTATTAATGGGAAGGTATGTAATTTACGTACGTTATCTCTACTTTTCAATTAATTAAGTAAAAAAATTAAATAAATCCAAAACTAACTCTTAATCGTAATAAAAAAATTAGTCTAGATGAGCCATCACAACTAAAAATTAAAAAATATATATCTAAGTATCTGTCGGAATGAGATTAAATTCCTATTCTATCCATCGATCTGCACCCATACACCAATTGACTCCGTCGCACGTTGCAAGTCTCGATTTGTGATGTGCAATGGCTACTTGTCATATACTCGTCTTGTGAAGATTTGAGTGTTCGAAAATTCTATACATGAAGAAAGGGGGGAAAGAGCTAGGGATGCATGGAACCCTTCACAATGATAGCAATTTCAGTACCAATTATCATGATAATACCCCTCTTCTTCTCCGTTCTAGGCATGGTGCATGCAAAGATGTCGGTGGGTCCGGAAGAATGTCACCATCGCGAGTGGCTAGTCCGAGTAAAACTTTCATACAAAAGAGGGTATCAAAATTTTGATACACTCTATATATGACAAGTGGGCCCTCCCTCAATATATATATATATATATGAAAAAAAAAATATATATATATATATATATATGAGCCTCAAAAAAAAAAAAATATGAGCCTCTCCTCCGGCTCCCCCGGGTCGAGCTCCCTCCGCCGCGGCCCTCTCTCTGGTCAAGCCACTCCCCTTGGTAGGTAATGACTAGAAATAGGATATTTGACTTAGATTGGACTAAGAGTTGACAAAGTCAACTATAGGTCAACCCTTGACCTACTTTGACCTTGTTTGACTTTGTTTGACTTAGGTTGACCTTGTTTGACTTTGTTTGACTTAGTACAACCTAGTTTGACCTAGATTGCATATCATTGTTATTAGTAACTGTCCGCTACTAATGTGTGTCCCATAATAAGACATTATATACGAATTTGTGCCTGTTGGATAATGTGTGTCCATCTTTGCAGAATTATTTTCAAATGGATATGAATTACTACTTGCGGAATCGTTCATGGATGTACAATCGTCGTCCTGATGATATGTGTGGTGTGCGGGAGGAATACATAGCGGGAGTAGAGCAGTTCCTGCAGTTTGTTGAGGCGTTCCCTCAGTACATGGACGGCACCAAAATTAAGTGTCCGTGTGTGAAATGTCATAACGTGAAATATTATCCAGAAGTGGAAGTGACATATCATTTCTACTCGAGGGGTTTCACGCCTAATTACTATCAGTGGACCGCACACGGAGAACTTGTGTCTTTAGCATCAGAGCCGGAGCCTTACGTTGAGCCGTATATGCATGCGGGACCTAATTTTGTTTCAGATAATCATGCATACGACGACGGGTGCGTGAACATGGTTTTCGACGCTGCGGGGCCTAGTTTCGTTCATGATGCACCTGAGGAGGCACCGAACGCCGATGCTGCACAGTTCATGGAGTTGCTGGAGAATGCAAGGACTCCATTGTATCCTGGTTGTGAGGATCATTCACCGTTGGAGGTGGTTACAAGACTGTTGAGCATTAAGTCAGATTTTAACATATCGCAAGAATGCTACAACCGAGTATTGGAGTTGATTATAGAGATCTTGCCGGCGGGTGCTAAGTTGCCTAAAGACTTCTACCGGTCTAAGAGGATGGTGAGATCGCTCTGGATGGGATACGAGAAAATCGATTCCTGTCGCAATGGGTGCATGCTGTACTACAAAGACGACAAGGACGCAGATGTGTGCAGATTTTGTGGTGCTGATCGCTATAAGACAACTAGTACAGGAAGGTCTACCGGTGCAAGAAGACCGACCGATTCAATGCACTACTTGCCTTTAATGCCGCGGTTGCAAAGATTATTTATGGTGAAAGAGACGGCCGAAAATATGAGTTGGCACATGCGAGAACAGATTGAAGGAGTATTGGATCACCCATCCGATGGAGAAGCGTGGAAGCACTTTGATCGAGTGTATCCAGATTTTGCTTCAGATCTGCGAAATGTCAGGTTGGGACTATCTTCTGACGGTTTTACTCCTTTTGGTCTTTCGGGATCCCAGTATTCGTGCTGGCCTGTGATTGTTACTCCGTATAACCTACCGTCTTGGATGTGCATGAAGACTCAGTACATGTTTCTAACCGTTATAATTCCTGGTCCGAACAATCCCAAGAGGAACATTGACATGTACTTACAGCCTTTGATAGATGAGTTGAATCAGTTATGGGAAGTAGGCGCTAACACGTACGATGTTTCCAGGAAGCAGAATTTTAAGATGAAGGCAACCCTTATGTGGACCATCAACGACTTTCCGGCCTATGGAATATTATCTGGATGGAGCACTCATGGCCGTCTCTCATGTCCGTATTGTATGGACCGTAGTAAGGCTTTCCGCTTGAAACACGACGGAAAGCCGTGCTTCTTTGATTGTCATCAGTAATTTCTGCCAAAAGATCATCCGTTCAGAAGGAACAGGAATGCTTTCCGTGCCGGCGTTGTAGAGAAGGGTGATCCACCGCCAAGGTGGTGCGGAGACACGATATGGAAGGAGGTTAAAGATTTTCCAAGTGCTATCGAAGATCCTACAACTGGGTACAAGTGCGATGGATTTGGTAGAGTTCATAACTGGACAAAGAGGAGCATATTCTGGGATCTGCCATACTGGAGTACCAATCTGATCAGACATAATCTTGATGTCATGCATATTGAGAAGAATGTGTTTGATAACATAATTAATACTGTGATGGACGTAAAGGGAAAAACGAAAGACAATCCCAAGGCCAGGTTGGACTTAAAAGAAATATGCAAACGTCCTGCGTTGCATTTGATACAGCAGAATGGAAAACAGTTCCTTCCGAAGTTAATTTTTTCGCTGGACAAGGAGGATAAAGTGAGACTTTGTCGGTGTATCCAGGGCCTAAAATTTTCAGACGGATATGTGTCAAATCTGAGAAGATGTGTCGATCCGAAGGAAAACAAATTGACGGGTATGAAGAGCCACGATTGTCACGTATTCATGGAGAGGTTAATTCCGATTGCATTTCGGGAATTCTTACCGCAGGCAGTTTGGGATCCATTGACGGAGCTTAGCATATTCTTCAGGGATCTTTGTTCTAAGAAATTGCTCGTTGATCGTCTAGAAAAGCAAGAGAAGGACATTGCGGTAACACTATGCAAGCTAGAGAGGGTGTTTCCTCCTGGATTCTTCGACTCTATGGAGCATTTGCCGATTTATCTATCCTATGAGGCACGTGTTGGTGGACCCGTCGAATATCGATGGATGTACCCGTTCGAGCGATATTTGAATCACCTAAAAAGATAGGTGAAAAATAAGGCACGGGTCGAGGGTTCTATTTGTGAAGCCTATGTTCTCGAGGAGATTACAAACTTTTGTTCGATGTATTTCAAGCCTCATGTTGTAACTAATAGAACGAGAGCTTCCAGAAACGACGAGGGAGATCATGAAAGTAATGATACAATACTGAAGGTATTCAATGCTCCAGGAAAGCCATCGGGTAAGATGAAAAAGAGATATCTGAACGATGATGAGCTAAGGGCTGCTCAGGTGTATGTATTACTCAACTGCGACGAGTAGGAAGTAGAGAAACTGGAGGGGTAAGTAATTAATACGTCTATATTATTTTAATAGTGTTAATTATTATACTATTACATTAATTGAACGATGTTGTTTTCAGCATATTTAATGATGATGTGAGGTCGGGTAGGCCACACATAACAGAAGAAGAACTAGATCAAGAAATGAGGCGTTATTTTCCATCATGGTTGAGTGCATATGTAGGACTTGAGAACTCTGTAATTACCTTTTTGTATATGCACTTGATTGAGAATGAGCTTAATTGCTTCTTTCGTGGTATTTAGGTCGATCGTCCATACGCAAGACTTGAGAATGAGTCTATTAGAACGCTAGCTAAGGAACCAATTTATGCTGCAAAAATATGGCCAAGCTACTGTGTTAATGGGTTTAGGTTCAAGTCAACAACTTGCCCGATCAGAGACAACTTTGTGGATCTCGATTCCACCAAAAACAGCTGTTTGTGTATCAGATCTTCGAACTACAAAGATGTTGATGCGGGCAACGATTTCTATGGCGTGTTACGGGAGATTGTGGAGCTGACATATAGTTATGGAATAGAGCCTGCTAAGATTGTGTTATTCAGGTGTGATTGGTTCGATCCGATTGAAGGTCAAGGTTGGAAAGTAGACAAGCACGGTCTTGTTGATATAAACTATCGGCGTCGATATCAAGCCTATGAACCATTTGTCCTATCAAGTCAGGCTCAGCTCGTGTACTTCACAAGTTATCCTAAACGGGGAACAACAAGGTCGGACTGGTGGGCAGTATGCAAGACCAAAGCTAGAAATACCTTTGAGGTTGACGATATAGCTTATCAACAGAATGAACTACCTCTTGTAACAAATATTATAGAAGTGGACACGACGGAAGTTTCCTATTACACATCTAATTGTGTAGAAGAAGTAGAATTATCTGAAGAGGAAGATGCAGATGAAAGTGAAGATGTAGAGGAGGAAAAAGAAGAAGAAGAAGAAGAAGAAGAAGAAGAAGAAGAAGAAGTAGATGAGCTAAACGAACTAGATAAATTTTCAGAAGAGGATTAAATCTGTACGTTTGTTTTATCATCATATTTGACACTTTAGTGACACTTCTATCATATAAATCTGTGACACTTCAGTGACACTCTATTGACACTTTTATTGACACTTCAGTGACACTTTTTTACTATGATATTTTTCAAAAATCTGTGATGTCTATCATATAAATATGTTTTTTTGTTTTATTGTCATATGTTTTATGGTCAGGTATGACTAGACCATTCGGACGATGCGGAGGATTATATATTAGGCAGTCCCGTCAGCCTCGGGCTGGGGATGGAGAGGGCAGTTCTGTACCCTCATCTTCATCTTCGAGTACGCTAGTGTACCATTCTGTTTCCGGTCCATTACCGGGACAGGCTAGTTCTAGCAGGTTGGCGACTCCTCCCTCGTCGTCCAGCCTTCCTGTTCCTGGTCCATTATCGGGACAGGGCAGTTCTAGCAGGTTGGCGACTCCTCCCTCATCGTCCAGCCTTCCTGATCCCGCGTCCAGCATCCCTGATCCCCCGTCCAGCATTCCTACTGTCGACGGCTCTATGGAGGGAGCCCACGCCGATCATATGGAGGACGGCGATCAGACTGATCCTGCCCAGGCAGGAGGTGAGAGCGACCCTCCATGCGCTCCCCCGGGCGAGACGCGTATGGAGATTTGGACGGACGGGCCTATGAAGTAAGTTAATTAATTATTATATATTTCTCAAATGATTATATGTACATATATATTCATGAAAAAATTATTATTGTATAGATATCGGCCTTCTGCAGTACAGAGACAGCTGGGGACATTTGTGAGGCAGAACTATGGTGGGCCTTGACTCAACTACTCAGATGCTCCCGCAGATAGGAAGGCCTTTTGGTTCGCCCACTTCAAGGTAAAAAATTTGTTTATTTTTAAATTTTAATAATCATTTGTGTATATTATACAACTTTTGTATTTTACTTCTTGTAGAGGACCTATTTCTATCCACCACACCGGGCGGCGAGGATCGAGGGCCAATTTCCTGCCGTCATAGCCAAGCTCATCCGTGATGCGATCGACGACCAGAAGCGTCGTGATCGCGCCGGACGTCCGATCCAGGGTTGGATTATGCCAGAGCAATAGACTGCGATGAAGGCTAGATTCAGCGAGCGCCAGTACCAGGAGCGGTCTGAGAAGGCCAAGGTGGCGCGGTCGAGCGCCGGTAAGTGGTGTGGCGGCTCCATTCCGATGACGGAGCATTTTCGTCGTCTGGTACGTTTCCTATGACGGACATTAATTTATATATAGTTTGATATAATGTTTAATACTAATAATAGATAATATATTTTAACAGGTAAAGAAGGGTGAGGACCCGAACATGGTGACCGTCTTCCTGGTCACCCATCGGAGGGCTGGGGACTTCATTGACGAAAGGGCGACGCAGGCATATGTAAGTTCTATTCAACTAATATTTACTGACTATAATTTAGAAAATAGGAAAATAGATATCAATATAGACTTTAGTAAACACTTACACGTTAGCAAACATGTTCTAGGCCGAGTTTGTTCGGCTACAGAAGGAGGCGGCTGATGCTGCTGCTGCTGCTAGTGCGCAAGCAGAGGGAGGGGCTGGTACTTCCTCCCAGCCGCCTGCAGAGCCATCGTCGGACGAGCTCTGGATGACCGCTGTTGGCGGTCTTCAGAAGGGTACGTACTACGGTACGGGATCCTACGGCACGTATTTGGCTTCGGAGTCATCCCGGGCCCCCTCTGTCAGTGCGCAGTCTCCGGCTACGCAGGCATCGTCACGAGCTGAGGATGTTCGTCGTCAGATCGAGGAGCTGCGTCGCGAGTTGCAGCAGCAGATTTCTGATGCGGTCGAGCGACGATCCGACCCTCCGATCGTCACCGGACGATTTGATGCGGTCGAGCGCAGTATACAGGAGCTGATGAGTCTGCATCAGGCTGCAGCTGCCAACTTGCAGACGCTCACCGAGTCTACGCAGCGCACGGAGCGTAGGCAGCTCGAGCTGGACGGATCGCAGAGGAGCCTTTCTCTCTCAGTCGCTCAGTATACTGAGAAGGTGGTGAGTGCCCTTGCTGCGCATGGTGAGCGACTGCGAGAGCTGGAGCAGGTACGTCCTCCGGGTCTATCGACGACGCCGACTCCAGATACTGCACTGCCTCCGGCACCGACTCTAGACATTGTACTGCCTCCTACTGCCCCTACGGTACAGCTCACCCAGGAGCAGTATGACTACATTCTATCCCAGTTGCGCGGCAGGGGTCCGCAGTGATTTTATTGGTTTTTTTATGACTTGTATGTATTGGCCCTATGGGCAAATTGTTTATTCATATACTGTTGTTTATACACTTGGTGGGAGACTTTTTATCATCTTCCATTTTTATTTGACTCTATTGGATGTTTGTGAGGATGTGTGTCTTTAATATTTACTTTGCACTGCCTCCTATTTTTATTGTGATATTTACTGTGATATCTGCGACGGGATGACAAATATACCTACGCTGGGTTATAAGCGATGATCTGATATACAAAGGAGATGCTGCCGAAATTTTAAAAAAATATATTGTGTATTTTTGTTATGATGTGTGTCTGTGTTTACAGTGAATGTGAAATACAGTGTTCGGAACCATCGACAGTTTCGATTACTGTTGTATGTTTTATCTTGGATAGAAATAGCAACAGTTCAGGGTGCACTTCTGAGAGCTTCATTTTCACGTCCTTCACTTTCTCGGACGTCGTAAAGGTTTCCGAGAAGGTGAAGGACGTGAAGAGGAAGCTCTGAGAAGTGCACCCTAAACTGTTGCTCTTTCTATCAAAGATAAAACATACAACAGTAAGCGAAACTGTCGATGGTTCGAACACTACACTTCACACACACTGTAAACACAGACACACAGCATAACAAAAATATCAATTATATTTTTTTTTTAAAAATTTTTTATATTAGCGACATATAGCGACGTTCTGCGACGTACTGCGACGTCACACAAACGTCGCTATACGTCGCTAACTAGCGACGTTACGTCGCTCGACGTCGCTAATATATGTCGCTACGATGCCCACGTGGCCACGTGGATGCCATGCCTCGTCATCATTTACAAACTTTTGAAGCGTCGCTAGTGGTCGCTTTACGTCGCAATGTTGGCGACGTACTTATACGTCGCTCTCTGTCGCTCATTTGGCGACGTCTAGCGACAATGGACGCCGCGTCGCAAATAGCGACGTTCGGCGACGAAATTACCATCTGCGACTTGCCTATAAGTGACGTAGGTTTTTCGTCGCTAAATACGTCGCAAATCAGTGTTAGCGACGTACTGCGACGTATTTAGCGACGTCTCCTGACGTCGCTAATCTGGGTTATTTTAGTAGTGATACTAAGTTGTATGACACTTCCAAAAGATTGGAAATTAGGTTAGGAAAACAGCCTGAGACTGCTGCTTCCTACCCTAATACGTGTCACTTACCGAAAAATCGGAACATTCCCAAGCCAAACACTGTCAGACCTAACCCTATCAAACCTTTACCCCAAAAGGTTAAGCCCAAATAGGATTATAGGTATGCTTTCTTCTATACTAGAAAACCTAAACCTACCAACCATGCACACCACTCAGCTTTCAATACTCAACATGCACAATGTCATTATTGTGGCCTCATTGGTTATATTTCACCTGCATGTAGAATCAGAAAGCTTGTTGATTTAAATATTTATGCTTGGATACCAAAGGCTAACATTTCAGGACCCTACAAGAAATGGGTACCAAAAGTTTCATCTGTAAATTGTTTTGTAGGTGGAACACCCTTCACATGCTAAAAGCAAATGGATCCTCGACAGCGGTTGTTCACGGCATATGACCGGTGACGCTACATTATTTGTAATACTGTCGAAGAAGAAGAAGGAAGGTTATGTTTCCTTCGGTAATAACTTGAAAGAGTATATTATTGGTATCGGTGATATTGGTAAGTCTCTCTATCCTGTGATTAAGGATGTCTGTCTAGTTACCGAGTTGAAACATAATCTACTCAGCATAAGTCATTTAGCTGATCATGGTTATGGCATCAACTTTGGCAAAGACAAATGTACTATAGTTGATAGCTCAACTGGTAGTACTATCTTTGAAGGTATCAGGGAAGACAACATATATGTTTTCTATTTGTTGGAAAAAACTAACATTTCAGGTAGATGCTTAATGGCTAAAAGTGATGAGAGTCATCTGTGGCATATGAGACTCGGTCACGAAAATATAGACACAATCTCAAGATTATCCACAAAGAAGCTAGTACGCGGTTTACCGGACATAACGTTCAAGAATGATTCGGTATGCAGCCAATGTAAAAAGAACAAAGCTACCAGATCCACATTCAAGTCAGTAAACGCAGTATGTACTACTAGACCTCTACAATTGCTACATATGGACTTATTTGGTCCTAGCAGAGTTGCTAGCCTCAGAGGTAAGTTATATGCTTTTGTAATTGTAGATGATTTCTCTAGATACACGTGGGTATACTTCTTGACACGCAAGAATGATGCATTATCCGAATTTGTCGCTTTTTGCAAGAAAGTACAGAATGAAAAAGGTTACATGATCACTCGTATTAGAAGCGATCATGGAGGCGAATTCGAGAATGCAGAGTTTGAGCAATTTTGTGACACACACGGTTTTATACACGAGTTTTCCTGCCCTAGGACTCCACAACAAAATGGAGTTGTGGAACGTAAGAACAGAACTCTATCCGAAATAGCCAGAGTAATGTTAAACCAGTTTAGTCTACCCAAATATTTCTGGGATGAAGCTGTCAATACAGCTTATTTTGTTCTCAATAGAGTTCTAATTCGACCCAAATCGAAGAAGACTCCATTTGAGTTATGGTTTGATAGAATTCCATCAGTTTCATATTTTAGAATATTTGGTTGTAAATGCTTTATTCTTAATACAAAAGACAATTTGGGAAAGTTTGACGAAAAGGCCGATGAAGGTATATTTTTAGGTTATGCGACCAAGAGCAAAGGATACAGAGTCTTCAACAAACGAACCATGATCATCGAAGAATCAATCAATGTCACCTTTGATGAATTGAATCAAATGACTATCGATGACAATGACGAAGATCCATCTGTACCAAGCTCAACACCAGCTGATTCTCAACCAAGCTCAGCACTAGCTGATCCTCCTAGAGAAGATCCAGGAACCAGCTACATTCAGAGTTTGCCGAAAATATTAAAATTTACGGTTGATCATCCAAAGGATTTGGTAATTGGTGACATTACCAAAGGTGTAAGTACTCGTACATCCAGTAGAGATATTGTTTCTAGTGTTGCATTCATTTTACAGCTAGAACCCAAAACTATTGATGAAGCATGTAGTGATAATTTTTGGATAGATGTTATGCAAGAGGAATTAAACCAATTTGAATGGAATCAAGTTTGGGAACTTGTTCCCAAGCCTATTGATCATCCGGTCATTGGCACCCGTTAGGTATTCCGAAATAAACTTAATGAGAATGGTTTAGTGACTCGTAATAAGGCTCGACTCGTAGCTCAAGGATACCATCAGGAAGAAGGTATCGACTACGATGAGACTTATGCCCCAGTTGCGAGATTAGAATCCATTCGCATGTTATGTGCATTTGCATGTTTTCATAATTTCAAATTATTTCAAATGGATGTCAAGAGTGCATTTTTAAATGGTTTTATAAAAGAAGAAGTTTTTATGGCACAACCTCCAGGTTTCACAGATTTTAAAAACCTTGATCATGTTTTCAAGTTGAAGAAAGCTTTATACGGTTTGAAACAATCCCCTCGTGCTTGGTATGATCGTCTAAGCTCTTTTCTACTTGACAACGGTTTTTCAAAAGGCAAGTTTGACACTACACTTTTTATTAAGTCCTTTAATGGTAAGCTTCTTTTAATACAAGTCTATGTTGATGATATTATATTTGGATCTTCTGATGAATCTCTGTGTCAAGAATTTTCTAAGTGTATGCAGAATGAGTTTGAGATGAGCATGATAGGAGAGCTGAAATTCTTTCTCGGACTGCAAATCAAACAAACTGACAATGGGACATTCATAAATCAAGCCAAGTACACAAAAGATTTGCTAAAGAAGTTTGATCTGGACAATGTCAAACCTATTGGCACTCCGATGGCAACTTCAACAAAGCTTGATATTGATGAACAAGGCAAGCCGGTCGACACACGTAAGTATCGAGGTATGATCGGTAGTTTACTTTATTTAACTGCTAGTCGTCCAGATATTATGTTTAGTGTTTGCCTGTGTGCACATTTTCAAGCTAATCCAAAGGAATCACATCTGTGCGCAGTTAAGTGTATCTTTCGATACCTTAAGGGCACTTCTTCTGTTGGCTTATGGTATCCCAAAACTAAGTCCTTTGACCTTATTGGTTATTCGGATGCAGATTTTGTCGGATGCAAAGTTGATAGAAAAAGTACCAGTGGCACATGTCATTTCTTAGGCAAGGCTTTAGTCTCATGATTTAGTAAAAAGCAAAATTATGTAGCCCTATCAACAACAGAGGCTGAGTATATCGTCGCAGGACGTTGTTGTGCTCAGATTTTGTGGATGAAACAAACCTTAGAAGACTATGATTTATTTTACACACATATTCCCATTTTCTGTGATAACACGAGCACTATTAATTTGACTAAGAATCCTGTATGTCATTCTCGTACTAAACATATCGAGATTCGACATCATTTTCTTAGAGATCATCATCAAAATGGAGATATTGACCTTGTGTACATAGATACTGAGAATCAATTAGCTGATATTTTCACAAAACCTCTAGCAGAAGATCGTTTCAATTATTTACGTCAAAAATTAGGAATTTTGGACGTCAATAATATTAATTAATTTTGTTTTATGATTATATTTCAATACGCAAAAATTGTGTTAGAGACAAGCCAATAAAGAGTCTGTCTGTCACCACAACTACGGTTGAAGCGAAGCGGTACTTAAGAGTTCCCCGGTGAACCTCCGCCAGCTGGGATAGTACTCCTACAGCTAATCTGAAACAGTCGCTGTGTAAAGATATTTAATCTATAAAATAATATTAATTATGTTAATTGAAGGTTGAAATTACTAATCTTTGAATTAAATATTTGAAATGAGCCAATGAAAAAGAAAGTGTTCCAAACCAACCCCAGGCGAATTCGGCCAGAATTCGGCCCGAATTCGGCCCGAGTTCGGTTGAAGGTATCAGGTTATATAACCAGAACCCGAGAGCCTTTCTTCTTCATTGCTTCTAAATTACATCAAACAGCAACAGCAGCCGCGCGAGAGAACCCCCTAACCCTAGTTCTTCACCACTCCTTCTCTCCCAATCCACGTGGTGAAATCAATCCAAACTTTGGATTCGTGCGGAGTTCGTCGTTATCTACAACATACTCAAATTTCGGGAGGTATAACTTCGTATTTCCCCACCTTTCAATTTCATGCTATTTACTTTTATTGCACAAATGGCACCTAAGGGATTTAACCCCTTCAAGAGGAAGAAGACAACCAATCCCAGTGAGAAAGGTTCATCTTCGAATCCATCCACGGATTTCCTCTTTTCGTAAGTCCAATCTAGCGATGGCGCGTTCGACGGGTTTTACTTTCAAACCCTAGATCAAGCCCTACTGTGGTATGGAGATTTTTCCATAAGATCCATATGCACAGGCGCTCCCATCAAGTGGACTATATTTCCAGAACACCGCCCTTTCTTTGAGGCATTAGGGTTATAATATTTTGTTAAACTTTGTTTCTCCGTAGCAACTAATGCTATTAGACTGTTCTACTGCAACATCATATTAAACACGTTTGACGTAAGTACTCATGTTGGAGGATTAGATATCAATTTCAATGATGTTATCTTAGCGAAAATCCTTGGTATTCCCAACGAAGGTGAACCGCTTATTGATATCACTAAATTTGATTTCTCCGACGGCACGACACTTACTAGTTTCAAAGCTGAACTCTGTGCACCTGATCGAGTTCGCTCTGGAAAGTTCAAGGCAAACAACTTAAACTTGTTTAATTATGAATTGTACCGTATCATTTACTCCACTCTCCTTCCGAAGTCTACTTCAAAGGATGATGTCACGTCTCTTGAATTATCTGCTATGTATCACATTCTTAAGGGGATTCTATTTTCTGCCCCTAAGACTATTATTCAGATGATGGGACGTTGTCGTACAAGAGATAGAAATCTCTCTTATGCGATGATTCTCCCACGCATCTTCCAGTGTTTCGACATTGATTTATCTACTTGTACTCAAGACCCTGAGCCTAAGTTTCTCAAGTTATCTCGTCGCAGTATGACTGCTGCTGCTCCTCCTACTACTCTACCTCCTCCACCTCCTCAGCAGTATACCATGACATTTGAGGGCATACACTAGCACCTTTCGGATTTGTACGTCTCGATGACGGACATGGCCCGCAAACGTGAGTTCCGCGACGTCACCCGTTATCAGGCGATTGCAAATTCTTTAGCTGATCTTCGATTTGCCCAGACTGGACATTCTGCCGGTTCCATTCCTAGAGATCCAGCTTTCTCTGGTTACCGCTGTGAGGATGAGGTTGTTCATGCTTACTTTCAGCCCGGTAATGCATATGATTGGTACCGTTCTGACCGTGCTCCTCCTCGAGACTATGTCGATGAGTTTTACACTGGCGCTCCATCTCACCCTTCTGGCGCGGGTACCTCTGCAGCTGGTCCTTCTGGACATGCTGGTCATGCTGATGATGATGATGATGAGGAGGAGTTGTGATATGTTAGTTGATTTTTTTGAGACTTAGATATTATCTACTGTATACTTGGAAATGCTCCGACATTCCAAGTTTTCTATCTTTTTAGACTTTATTATCAGTATTTCTTTTGAGGACTTGTACTGGATTTATTTTATTGATGTCTTCTGAACATCTTTTTATCTTTATGAGATTCGTAGTTTATGGTTTACATCAGTTTATTTACTTATTTATAGCATCTTTATCTGCTTCTCTATTATAAACTGCCTGTGAAATAATTTTTTGTTTATTATAAACTGCCTGAGACAAATACATGCCTGTGATGTCATTCTCATTTTTTTAATATTTCTACCATTTATCATGATTATTTTCTTGTGTTTCTTCACTGTTTGTTATTTATGTATTGATTGCGGGGGAGTTTTTCTCTTTTGCAATTATTTTGCTAAGTGACAACGGGGGAGAAAAATAAAGATCTAACATTCTTTTGAGAAAATGCAGGACATGAACAATTTTTGATTTTATTTCAAGCTTAAATGTTATATTATTCATAGTTTGTCAATTATCAAAATGGAAGAGATTGTTGGCCCATTGGTCATATGGTCAAACTGATTTTAATAATTGATCAAACTCTGTCTCGATATATGAAGCTAGTCAGGATGTATCGGACTCTTAGACATGATTAAGAACAGCTATCTACACAGTTCAAGACCGAAGCGATGTTTGCCTGTTCGAGTCTATATTTCTTTGAGCAATGTATTTTTCATTTTATTGAGTCTAGGAATACGTTGTACACCGAGTCGTACTGGCAAATAGGCTATTCGAAAATGATTTTAAAATGTCCTTAGTTTTGAAAAACATTCATATTAACAAAACCTTCAAAAAGGTTTTCAAAAAGGTTTTCAAAAATCCCCAAAAACTATTTTTAAAAACCTAACCTAACCCTGACAGAACTCGGCCAGAGTTCGGCCAGAGTTCGATTAGTGGCCGTTTTAATTTTTGAATTCTTCTGAACTTGTCCTCCTACAGTTGCGGATTTGACCGAGATTTTCTCATAGAGTTCTGCCCGAATTCTGTCAGAATTCTGTCTTTGGAACTCTTATAAATAGAGAAGGATTTCGATCATTTTAACTCACCCATTCACTTTCAATCTTCTCTCTATCTAAAGCTTTCAGTCTTCCAAAGAGTTTCTCTTGAGCTTTAAATTTCAGATCCCAAGCCAATTACAATCCTCTAGTCGATTTGCCAGTGCGGTACGGTCTAGAAGTTTCTGAGTGATTGTAATCAGAAGGCTTGATTGAAGAATACCTCTTCACAATTGAAGTTGGATGAGTTTTTCATATCAAAGCTCGCGTTGTAGAAGTTGCAAGGACTTCGTAAGAAAACTTGCGGTTTTGCCAATAGTGGATTCAACTGGTAGCAAGAGTTCTACCGACTGGACTAGTCCTCAATAGAGGGAAACCAGTATACATCGTTGTCTTTGCGTTTGCTTTCTTATCTCTGCCTTTACATTATTTAACTGTGATTATTATTCTGTGATCTTGCTGCTAACATTTTTTAATTAGTATTATTCCGCTGCCAACTCTATTCACCCCCCCCTCCTCCTCTAGAGTATTATGCTTTACGATTTCGTTCCTACACGTTTGTTAAGAAGAACACCTTACATCATGCATTCTATTATCATCATCATAATACTCATGATAGAACTCCTCGTACTAGAGCTTCACATTTGCATAACACTCACACGTTTTCTTCTAAATCTTCTTTGATATGCAACTATTGTGGCTTGCTTGGACATACTTTTAATTATTGTCATACAAGGAAACAAGTTGATATGAAAGTTTATAAATGGGTTCCTAAGACTAACAATCAAGGACCCAAACGATCATGGGTACCAAAATGTTCATCTTCAACTTATGTTGTAGGTGAAGAATCCTTCTCATGCTAGAAGCAAGTGGATTCTCGATAGCAGTTGTTCACGGCACATGACCGGTGATGCTTCACTATTTACAATGCTATCGATAAAGAAGAAAGGACACGTCTCCTTTGGTAACAATCTTAAAGGTCACATTATAGGAAATGGTAATATCGGTTCCCCTCCTTATCCTTATATTAAGAATGTGTGTCTTCTTACAAATCTCAAACACAACCTTCTTAGTATTAGTCATCTTACCGATAATGGTTATGCTATTAAGTTTGTTAAACTCAAATCCTTCATTACCGATAGCTCTAGTAGATCTATTGTTTATGAAGGCATTAGAGAGAACAATATATATGTTCTATATCTTGTTGAAGTTACTAACAATGACAGGTGTCTAGTTGCAAAGAATGATGAAAGTTGGCTTTGGCACATGAGGCTCGGACACGCCAACATGGATACCATCTCTCGTCTTGCTACCAAGAAGCTTGTAAGAGGACTTCCAAGTATCCCTTTCAAAAAGGATATGGTGTGTGAAGAATGCGAGAAAAGTAAGTTGACCAAGTCATCTTTCAAATCCATCAACTCTGTGAGTACCACTAGACCACTTCAACTTATTCAGATAGTTCTATTTGGTCCTAGTAGATCAGTAGCTAGTCTTGGAGGTAAGCTTTATACTTTTGTTTTTGTTGATAATTTTTTGAGATTTACTTGGGTTATTTTTCTTGCTTGTAAAAGAGATACTTTTCGTAAATTTATTGCTTTTTGTAAACGTGTTCAAAATGAGAAAGGCATTTCTATTAACAAGATTAGAAGTGATCATGGAGGAGAGTTTGACAATACCGATTTTAAAAGATTTTGTGAAAAGAATGGTTTTGGTCATGATTTTGCTTGCCCTCGAACTCCTCAACAAAATGGTGTTGTGGAGAGAAAGAATAGAACCCTTGGCGATATGGCCCGGGTTATGTTAAACCAATATAAGCTCCTCCAATATTTTTGTACGGAAGCCGTTAACACGGCATGTCATGTTCTAAATAGGGTCTTGATTAGACCTATTTCTAAAAAGACTCCTTATGACCTTTGGTTTGATAAAATTTCCTCTATTGAATATTTTAAAGTTTTTGGATGCAAATATTTTATTTTGAATACCAAGGACAACCTAGACAAGTTTGAAGAAAAAGCCTATGAAGGAATTTTCCTTGGCTACTCAATACATAGCAAAGGTTTTCGTATTTTTAAAAGAAGTCTTGTTGTCGAAGAGTCAATTAATGTCTCTTTTGATGAACTTAACTCTTCTACATCCGATGATGTTGATGACCTCTCGTTTGGTTTGGAGAACTCTTCTATTGGAGATCCTCGTCCTTCTTCATCTAACAATAAAATTGTGACTCCTCTAACAAAAGATTCTTCGCCACTCGAGCCTCCTCAAGAGGATCTCCCAAAGGAATGGAGATTTGTCCCTAATCATCCTAAGGAGCTTATCATTGGGGATCCTTCTTCCCGTGTTAGTACTAGATCCTCCACTCATGATCTTTGTGCAAACGTGACTTTTATTTCTCAAATAGAGCCTAAAAATATTAATAATATTTTTCATGATGAATTTTAGATGATAGCGATGCAAGAAGAGCTAAATCAATTTGAGCGAAACAAGGTTTGGGAACTTGTCCCTAAACCTAGCAACCACCCCATTATTGGCACTAAATGGGTGTTTCGAAATAAACTTAATGAAGATGGGTTAGTGACTCGTAACAAAGCCCGATTGGTTGCTCAAGGCTATAACCAAGAGGAAGGCATTGACTACGATGAAACCTATGCTCCGGTTGCTCATCTTGAATCCATTCGTATGCTATGTGCTTTTGCTTGCTTTAATGATTTCAAACTTTTTCAAATGGATGTGAAAAGTGCGTTTCTAAATGGTATTATTAAGGAGGAAGTTTATGTTAAACAACCTCCTGGCTTTAAAGATTTTTAATTTCCTAATCACGTTTTCAAACTCCACAAAGCCATTTATGGCCTCAAACAAGCTCATCGTGCTTGGTATGAGCGCCTTAGCTCCTTTTTTATTTCACATAATTTTTTTAAGGACAAAGTCGACACGACACTTTTTATCAAATCCCTTAATGTCACCCTTTTATTAGTTCAAATTTACGTCGATGATATTATTTTTGGTTCTACTAACAATGCACTTTATGTAGAATTTGCTAAAGTAATACAGGATGAATTTGAATTGAGCATGATGGGTGAACTATCATTCTTTTTGGGCTTGCAAATCAAACAAGGACCCAAAGGAACCTTCATCAATCAAGAAAAATATACAAAGGATCTCCTCAAGCGTTTCGAACTCGACTCATCCAAATCAATGAGGACTCCTATGGCAACAACGACAAAGCTTGACAATGATGAAGATGGCCCTTCGGTCGACATTCGTAAGTATCGAGGTATGATCAGTAGCTTATTATATCTGACTGCTAGCCGACCTGATATCATGTTTAGTGTATGTATGTGTGCACGATACCAAGCAAATCAAAAGGAATCGCACTTATGTGTTGTAAAGCATATTTTTCGATATCTCAAAGGCACCATTAATATGGGTCTTTGGTATCCACAATCTTCATCCTTTGAGCTTTACCACTACCAAAATAAGTCATATCAGCGACGTATTTAGCGACTCTAAGATAGAACGTCGCTATTTTTTGGGGGTTTAGCGACGTTTATCCAAGACGTCGATGTTTGTCGCTAACAGCGACTAATAGCGACGTCTAGCGGCTGAAATTTGTTAAATGGGAATCTGTGTCACAAGTTCATCGGTACACGTCGCTGATATAGCGACGTGTAATGACCCATTTTAAGCAGCATCACCGTTTCTTAAATATCAGTGACGTTTAGCGACGTCCTAAAAGGACATCGCTAATCGTTTCATATAGCCGGCGAGGGTTTCCTTTTCGATCTTTCACAAATTTTTCCCCCAATTTTTCGTGCGCTCCTCCTCCGCGACGCTCCTCCGGCGATTTCCCTCCTCCGGCCTCCTCCTCCGCAGCGCTCCTCCGGCGATCTTCCTCCTCCTTCTCCTCCTTCTTCTCCTCCTCCTCCTTCCTCAGGTAGCTCCTCCTCAGGTAACTCTCCCTCCCCGCTTCCCAGTTTTTCCTTGTCTTCTAGCTCTCTCTCTCGCTTCTAGTTCATGTCCACGAGAGCGTGGACTCGCTGCCGGGGACACGAGACTCACAGTGGACTCGCTGCGGGGGACACGAGAGTGTGGACTCGCTTCTAGTTCGTATGACACCTATTTTGTTGGTTTGGAGACGTCGTGTCCTACTGTGTGGACACGAGACTCACAGTGTGACACCTATATGCTGATAGTGGGAGTTTTTTGGGCATATCAACTGTCAATTTGATGTTTTGCTTGGATTTGAATTCTAATTTAGGGTTCGATCCCTATTTACTGATACTGGAAGTTTTTTGGGCATTTTCAGGGTTTTGAAATGATGAATAAATTGACTAATAATTATTATCGAGCTCTATAAAATTTCAGCTATGTTACGAAGGATGGATACTAATCCTATGAATGAGTTTTCTCCTAAGTATTCTCGACAGTTGAGTATGATTTAGCTCACTGACATTACTGAAATATGGAATGATTAGTGTAGGATATGTTGGTCAGGTTTTGGCAGAGTTGGGATATGATAGTATGCATGTTACAATTAACAAGGAATGCTGTTGACACAAAATGTTGCACGACAGGTTACTTGAGTAACCTGGAATGTTTTACCTACTGAAACAAATGGTTTGGGCAAGGGTGTGTATAGGTTTGTCATCAGATGGTATGGGATTTTGCCTGCCAAGTTCTGAACAGCAGTCCAGGCTGCCTGCTTAGTTGAAAGTCTTAATTAGACTTTCTGTTCAGTACCCTTTGACTGAATTAAGTTGACCTGAATACCATATTTTAAATCCTAAAGCGCTGCTTAGTTGAAAGTCTTAATTAGACTTTATGTTCAGTACCCTTTGACTGCTTAGTTGAAAGTCTTAATTAGACTTTCTGTTCAGTACCCTTTGACTAGTTTGATTTGTATAATTATCTGCCATTCGACTGGCGAGACAGAAATCTGTGTATGACATTTGCTATAAGTAATTTGCATTAATCTACGGTACGACATCATGATCAGGACATAGTCCCTGCAGCCATTCGACTGGCGAGGCAGAAACTATGTAGCCGTAGATAAAGTTGACTGTCCTCCGACCCCCATCCCTCGGCAATGATGATACAACAACCTATCACTACATCTTTTAGTAGTAGATAATGTCTTAGTATTACATTATGTGGGTTCATCTTGATTCTGTTACATCCTTCAGATACTAGATTCGATAAGAACATATACTACACCATATGTACAGAACATAGATGATTCAAACTAATGTATGCTAGAATGAATTTTAGGTTGTGTTCTGAGCCATTCGTCCCCACACTTGGCAATTATGCAGAACCATTTGTGGATATACAATCGTCATCCTGATGAATTATTATCTGTGTCAATCTTTACAGAATTATCTTAAAATGGAAATGAATTACTATCTGCGGAACCGTTTGTGGATGTACAATCGTCATCCTGATGACATGGTTGGTGTGCGGGATGAATTTATACAGTGTGTACAACAATTCCTGCAGTTTGCCAAGGCGTTCCCTCAGTACATGGACCGTACAAAAATTAAGTGTCCATGTATGAGATGTCGCAACTTGAAATATCATTCGGAAGTGGATGTGACATATCATTTGTATTCGAGGGGTTTTATGCCAAATTATTATCAGTGGACCGCACACGGAGAACTTGTGCCTTTAGCCTCCGAGCCGGAGCCTTATGTGGAGCCTTATGTAGATGTCCACGAGCATGCTGATTACGACCAAGGGTGGACGAATATGGTTTTCGATGCTGCGGGGCCTAGTTTCGATCCGAACAATCAATATGCAGCTGAGGAGGCACCGAATGCCAATGTTGCAAAGTTCATGGAGTTGCTGGAGAATGCAAGGACTCCTTTATATCCTGGTTATGATTATCATTCACCGTTGGAGGTGGTTACAAGATTGTTGAGCATAAAATCAGATTTTAACATGTCCCAAGAATGCTACAACCGAATCCTGGAGTTAATTAAAGATATATTGCCAGAGGGTGGCAAGTTACCTAAAGACTTCTACCGATCCAAGAGAATGGTGAGATCGCTCTGGATGGGGTATGAAAAAATTGATGCATGTTGCAACGAATGCATGTTGTACTATAAGGACGACAAGGATGAAGACGCCTGCAGATTTTGTGGTGCCGATCGCTTCAAGGCAACTAGTACAACAAGGACTTCTGGTGCACGCAAGCCAACAGATTCGATGCACTATTTGCCTTTGACGTCGCAGTTGCAGAGGTTGTTTATGGCAAAGGAGACAGCTGATAATATGAGTTGGCACAAGCGGGAACAAATAGATGGAGTACTGGATCATCCATCCGACGGGAAAGCATGGAAGCACTTTGATCGAGTGTATCCCGATTTTGCTTCGGAGCCGCGTAATGTCAGATTGGGGCTTTCCTTCGACGGTTTACCCCATTTGGACTTTCGGGCTCACAATATTCTTGTTGGCTATTTGGACAATCGATCCACCACACCACTTTCCGGCCATCGTCCTAGCCTCGCCTCCGACGGTTTTGCCCTATTTGGACTTTCGGGCTCACGATATTATTTTAATTTATAATTCTTGTAGAGGACTTATTTTTGTCCACCACATCGGGCCGAGCAGATTGAGAGGCAGTTTCCTGCCGTCGCCGCCAAGTTGATCCATGATGCAATTGACGATCAGAAAGCTCATCACCGCTCCGAAAAGCCGATTGCTGGTTGGATCACACCTGACCAGTGGACCACGATGAGGGCTCGATTTGAGGATCCCGGGTACAGAGAGCGGTCGGAGAAGGCGAAGGCGGCTAGGACGATGGCCAGAAAGTGGTGTGGTGGATCGATTCCTATGACGGAGCATTTCCGTCGTCTGGTATGTAATTTATTATAAAATATAAGATTTTATTGATAATAGGAGTATATAATTTTCTATTTTACTAAAGAATAAAATATAACAAACATGCAGGTGAAGAGGGGTGAGGACGCAAACATGGTGACCGTCTTCCTGGCTACCCATCGGAAGGACGGGAAGCTCATCGACGACCGGACTACTCAGAGCTATGTAAGTACTAATTTAGATTTCATTAATTTTTAACACAACTTGAAGAATATACAGATAACCATATACTTAACAATAATTAAATATTTTAGACGTTTATTAGGCTAATTTAGGTAAGTACTGATGTATAGAGATGCACAATGATTTCTAGGAAGAGTATGTTAGGCTACGTGATGAGCGTGTGAGTGCTAGTGCACAGACAGAGGGAGGGGTTGGTACATCGCAACCCTCTCCGCCTCAGTCGGAGGATGAGCTCTGGAAGACCGCTGTTGGTGGTCTTCAGAGGGGTACGTACTACGGTACGGGGTCCTACGGCGCATTTGTTGCGATGCAGGCATCCAGGGCTCCCTCTTACAGTACGCATTCACAGCCGTCACAGGCCGAGTCGTCCCGAGTCGAGGAGACCATTGTCCGCCAGATTGCTGAGCTGTGCGACAATATGCTGAGGAGGATTGCTGAGCAGCAAGGGCCTCAGGCGCAAGAGGACGCTGCGTCGGTCACCGCACGCTTTGACGAGCTCGAGCGCACCGTACAGCAAGTACAGGGGACACAGGAGTCCATTCATGACACCGTTACTAGGATAGCAGCTTGCATGGAGCAATGCAGCGCCAGACTGCGAGCCCTAGAGGAGACGCGGACGCACCCATCTCTAGCGGTTACACTGCCTCCTTCTCCAGCGGTTGTATTGCCTCCTCCTTCATCGTCGTCGGTGGTTCTTACACCGGAGCAGTATGCTTACCTTCTTTCCAGGAGCGGTGATGCTCCTCCTGATCAGCCGTAGTCGACATATATATTGTTGTGTGATGGCCCATTGTTGGGTCTTTTATGTGGTTATACATACATTATTCTTATGTGGACCATTATGTTTGACATTGTTGTTACAAATTTTCATATATCTGTGTTGATTGATGAGATTGTGTTTCAAACGTGTTCGTGATTATGTGTATATGTGTTGTTTGATACTGTGTTCGTGATACACCGTCGTTGTTGTAACAAATTATGTAGGGGATGCTGCAAATGCTGCAGGGGATGCTGCAAATGCTGTAATTTTTTTTCAATATTAGCGACGTTCAGTGACTCTCAGTGACGTCCAGCGACGAAGGAAAAGTCGCTAAGTAAATATAAGGCACGTCGCTAACTATGATGAATACCGTCGCTGATCGTCACTAAACGTCGCTACGTAGGACGTCGCTAAACGTCGCTATATGTCGGTACTATAGCGACGTCAAAAAGTCGCAGAACGTCGCCATTTGTCTCTCAAGCCAGGTCAGCATCGATGCATATCAAGTCGCTCAACGTCGCTAGGTTACGTCGGTAAATGATGACGTTTTCCGTCGCTGGTGGTCGCTGAATTAGCGACGTGTCCGCGTCGCTAAGTATCGTCGCAATAGCGACGTATTGCGACGTTTTCATGTTTAGCAACTAGGTTAATCGCGACTACGTACAAACGTCGCTAAATACGTCGCTAATCTATATTAGCGACGTATTTTCCCGATTTAGCGACGTCTTGTGGCATCGCTGATTTGATAGATTTTAGTAGTGTATGGCTACTCGGATGGAGATTTTGTCGGATGCAAACTTGACCGAAAAAGTACTAGCGGCACATGCCAATTCCTTGGAAAGTCCTTGGTATCATGGTTTAGTAAGAAACAGAACTCTATTGCTCTTTCAACCACTGAGGCCGAGTATATAGCGGCCGCTTGCTGTTGTGCACAAATTCTTTAGATGTCACAAACACTTGTACACTATGGCATTTCTAATACTTGCATCCCTATTAAATGTGATAACACTAACGCGATAAATCTCACGAAAAATCCGATTTGTCACTCACGCACGAAGCACATTGAAATTAGACACCATTTTCTTCGTGGCCATCAACAAAAGTAGGATATCCGCCTTGACTTTATTAACACTACTTATCAGTTAGCCGATATTTTCACCAAACCCCTCCCGGAGGATCATTTCGTTTTTCTTTGCCAAGAATTGGGCATCATTAATTTTGACACTTAGCTCATCTTCAACGGCACACCGACGGTATACGGCGGTATACCGACAGCATGCCGATTTTGATTCAGAATTTTGTTCTGTGTCAAAAATTGGTAAACCGTCGGCATACATTGATATACCGACGGTATGCCGATTTTGATTCAGAATTTTGTTCTGTGTCAAAAATTGTTATACCGTCGGCATACGTCGGTATACTGACGGTATGCCGATTTTGATTCAGAATTTTGTTCTGTGTCAAAAATCGGTATACCGTCGGCATACGTCGGTATACCGACGGTATGACGATTGACGTTTAGAGGCAGAGTGTTGCTGTCACATCTGTTTCGTCCCCACCACTCTTCCACTTTCTCCTTATTCCCTTCTTCCCTCTTAACTACCCATCCAATCACCCCTATCTTCATTAACTACCCATCTTTTCCATTCCTCTTCCCCATAACCTCCTATCCCATCCTAACCCTTCCACTCCTTCCATTAACTCCTCTCATAATTACTTTTTTAAAACTTCTCCCATTTATTCCTCCTACACTTTTAAAACTCCTCATCTTTCCCACACTCCTTTATAACCCCCATCTTCTTCTTTCTCCTCTTCACTATTCATCTATTCTCCTTCAAACTCCTTCCTCTCTCTCATGGCCACCCACAAGCGTCCTCGTTCTTCCACCGCTGCCAATCCATTCATGCCCGTGCCTCTCCCTCATGGCTTTGACCAGAAGATCTTCACCTCCGCCTTAGCTGCCGACGCATGGTTCCAGCATTTCGTGAACCATAACGTCTACAAAGGCTGCACCATCAACTGGAACATTTTCTCCGTCCATCTCTCTCTCTTCGACGAGGCCGGTCTCTCTACTCTCATTCGACGTCAGGTGCCTGTCTACCCCGCTGCGGTGCGCTTGTTCTACTGCAACTTGGTTCCTGACATCCAGAACGGCCCCTTTAAGACGATGGTGAATGATCGCCACTTCCGTCTGACGGCTCGGGACATCTCTAACATTCTTAGAGTCCCGGACAGAGGAGAGGCTCTGTCGGCCTTGGCTGCTCTTTATCCTTCGGCCGAGGTCTCCTTCGACGAATTCTGCGCAATCATCTGCAAAGGACCCAATCCTCCGGCCATCCCGGCCTTTTCTTGCAGTTGGAGCCATTCTATTACGAGCTCCATCGGATCGTCTGCCATACCATCTACCCCAAGGGCGGCAACTACGATCCCATCACCGTTGACGTCCTGGTTCGCATGTACTTTCTCTATTCGAAGAAGTCTTGGTCCTTCCCCAGACTCTTCTCAATGCCTTTTTCGGCGTCCTGCCCGCGGGGAAGCAGTCTCTCTACTACGGCTCCTTCATCACCCTCATCTTGGAAGCGAAGGGCGTGGATCTCTCCTTCTGTCAGTCGGACGGCGTCCCATCCTACCTTGCACTTTCTCGTTCCATCCTTGGTGGCTCCACATCTCGTGCCTCCTCCTCCCAAGAGCCGCCGGCCACTGCTCTTGATGCGCCCACATCTGCTTCTCCTGCATCTGGGCACTTCATGCCGCTGATCCAACAGCATTTTGACATGTGCATGGCTCAAGTGGAGGAGCAGATACGGGCCAACACTCGTGGCCTTGGGACCCTGATCCAAAGCAGCTTCCATGACCAGGCCTACTTTATTCAACGCACCCTCCAGGACCGGGATGCATATCTGGATCTCAATCTTCAGGATCCTATGTACCAGGCCTCCCGCTTCTCTGATCCCAACGCCTACGGATTTATGTACCTGGACGGCGTGGACCCTTTTGGTGCTTTTCACCGAGCTTAGGATGGGGACAATGATCCGACCGATGAGTAGGTTACGGCTTTCTGGTGTTGGTGGTGTCGAATAATTGGTTGTCTTTTTTAGTGTGTCTTTTGAGGTCCTTCGAGGACCAGTGTTTTGTTAGTTTGTTGTGTTCAGTCCTACGGGGACTACTTATGTGTTTTCATCTTGTCTTGCCAAACTCTCATGGAGGAGAGTTTTTATCTTATGTAGTGTTTTATGAAGTGTCAAGCATGTACCCAATTACCTACTTTTAATATATATGCACGCTCTTGTCTATCTTACTATTTTCGCTATTAAATGCTAGATTTGTTTTATTTTCCATCTTTGACTAAGTGACAAAGGGGGAGAAAACGTATTGAGGGGGAGTTGTCTACCTACGGGGGAGTCACTCCCTGAAGATGCTATCTCTCTATTTTGTCAATTATCAAAATGGGGGAGATTGTTGGCACAGTTTATTTTGATAACATTAACAGCATCTTCGTGGTCTAGTTTTCTCTGTTTTCATATTGATATTATTTTAGAAGCTCTACTACATAAAGTCTGTCCATTCAAGACAAGTCATCAAAGCCTTGAAGACTGAAGCAAAGATCGGCGATCCTTGAAAGACGGCTCTCAACACTTCAAGATTTCGAGTCTGTACAAAGTCTAGGTCTTTCTGTAAACACTTAAGGTTGGATGACAAAACTAAAAGCCTTCTATTCTTTCAGTCAAAAATCAATATCTTAAAGAACGGCATACCGACGGTATACCATTTTCATTGGCCACAAAATATTCTGTGACAAATATCGGCATACCGACGGTATACTCCGGCATACCGACGGTATACCGTTTTGCTTGACACAAAAACGTTCTGTGAGAAATATCGGAATACCGACGGTATACTACGGCATACCGATGGTATACCGTTTTGTAAGGCATAAAATGTTCTGTTACAAAACATTGGCATCCCGACAGTATACTACGGCATACCGACGGTATACCGTTTTGTTTAGTCACAAAATGTTCTGTGACGAACATCGGTATATTGACGGCATACCGCGGTATACCGACGGTATACCGGTTTACGAAATTTGATTTTTGAATGGACGAATACTATCATTAATTGCTAGCATTAAATGCTCCCAACGGATATAATTATGACTGTTACTGTTCAGAAAGGCATACCGACGACATGCCGGTCCATACCGACGGTATGCCATCTGGGCTGTATCCAGGAGCATTAAATGCTACCTACTCTTGGTTTCTTTGTAAATGGAAGCCTTCTCTCTCATGAAGGATCATCCACTTTTGTCATAAATTTTCCATCAACCAAGAGCTCCACCATTACTCTCTATACAAGGTTTTAATTGTCATCAATTCCCAAAGTGCTAGAGTATTCAAGAGTTGTACCTTTCGATCTTCAAGTGTTAGAAGATCAACAAGTTCTCTTCCTTTCCTTTTGAAGTTGGCGAGCCTTCGTAAGAAAACTCGTGTGTAAGAAGTTGGCGAGTTCTTCGGATCCAAACTCGTGTGTACTATTTTACTAAATAGTAGATTTAAGCCGGAGAGAGTTCCGGGACTGGATTGCCTCTAGGGAGGATACCAGGATACATCGCGTGTTTGATTTTCTCTCTCTCTCTCTCTCTTTTATTGAAGAATATTGCTTGTTGTGTTTAAATTATTTTATTTTCCTATTCACCCCCCTCCCTTTAGGGTTCTACAAACGTAGGGGTAGTTAACATACAACGTCCTTAAAATAATCTTCGCGTCCCTTTTTTTTATCAAACATGATTCACAGGGCCGGCCCTGGCCCAGGGTGGCCAGGGTGACTACCCAAGGCCCACAAATCATGAGGTGACCAAAAAATTAGTTTAAAAATAAATATGTTAATAATTTTGTATCTCAAATAGAACTAGTATGTACCATAGACCCTTTAAACATAAAATTATTGTTGTATAGTTATTAATACTTTAGACTTGTATATTAAAGATTCTAAGTTCAATCTTTGACTCTTCTTTTAATATTTTTTATATTATGTATGGAGATCTTATTTTGAAAATTGGTCATGGATTCCATGAGCTCACGGCCGGCCTGATGATTCATTAGCACACATCTTCAGGGTGTCACCCGGTCCGGTTTAACCACGGACCGGCCCGAGCCCGCCCAAGCCCGATCCCAGCCAGTCCGGCCCGGCCCGCCCTCTAGCCCGGCCTGGCCCGCCCTCTAGCCCGGCCCGCCCTAGCCCACCCCCTAGCGGTCCAGGCTGGGTTCCTTAAACCGAGCCCGAGCCCGGCCCTAACCGGCCCCTTTTTTGTATACAACGGTAGGCCCGGTCTGGACCGGCCCGGTCAGGCCCGTCCGAGCCCGGCCCGGCTGAATCAGAAAATTAATTTTTTTTTATTTTTTTTAATCTTTGGCCCCCCATTTACCAAAATATCCCACTATATGACCGTTTTATGACCGTTTTAAGGGGTATTTTGGTCATTTTGTGCAAAATGACCAAAAATCCTTTACAAGAACTCTATTTGGAGGGTGGGGGTCATTTGGCTTCAAAAAAATCCAATAAATATGTCATGAATCATATTTTCCAAACACAAACAATTCATTCCATCAAAAAAAAATTCAATATCACAAGAAAAATTCAAGAAATTTGTTTAAGCAATTCCGGCGGTCTACGACTTTCCGATCAAGCAATTCCGGCGATCTACGACTTCCTCCATCTCTCTCTTTTTTTATTTACATTTACAAAATAGTTTTCTCTCCTCCACCTCTCTCTTTTTTGAGAAAAATAATTTTCGATAAATTTATTTTTCGGTAAAATAGTTTTATTTTTTTGAGGAAAAAAATTTTGTCTTTTAAAATGGTCGGACAAGGTTCAAACCAACCTAATGATGTTTTTGAAATTTATAATACTTTTTTTGAGCAAAATTTTATTCCTGATGATTTAGTTGGTTCACCTCCTGAAGTTGCTAGCAATACCCAAAATGTTGTAAAGAGAAAGCAAAATTCAAAGATTTGGAAATTTTTTGTTATTCTTAATGAGACTAAACCTGATGGCTCACTTGTTTTAGATCAAAAAGGTAAACTAGTTCCGTATGCGGCACAATGCAAGAAATTTTTCCATATATACAAATGGAATAGGGGAAGTAGCACAGGCACAATGACAAGACACTACGAAACCTGCTACGTCCCGAGCTCAATTCCAGTGACCCCAACTCAGATAAGTTTTGGAGGCACCACAGGTACTTCAATGAGTACGTTTTCCTATTCAGTTGTCCGTCATAAAACTAAATTTACTAAATATATTATTACTGATGAACTTTCATTCACTTCAGGTGAAAGTGAATCTTTATATGATTATACCACTATTTCTTTGAATTCGTGTTTTAGTAAAGTTACAAGAGGCGCTGCTAGAAAAGAGGCTAAGAGACTCTTTAAAGAAATGAGAGTTGCTTTAAAATAAACATTTTTGCATATTAGTAAAATATATATTACTTCTGATATTTGGACAAGTAAACAAAGTTATGTTTATATTTGTATCACGGCACACTACATAGATTTACAATGGATGTTGCAAAAATGTATCGTCTGTTTAAAAACTTTGGAATTTCCACACACGGGCCCTGCAATTGCAACTTCTATTTCAAAACACCTGCGTAACTTTGATATTCACAATAAAATATTATCTGTATCTTTTGATAATGCTAGTAATAATACTTCTGCTATAAATTCATTGTAGTTACTCTTTCAGCCTATTTTGGAAGGTAGATTATTGCATGTTAGGTGTGCTTGCCACATTATTAACTTAGTTGTAAAAGAATGTCTTGAATTTTTTAGTACACATTTAGAGACTCTTAGAAATTGTTTACACATCTTGAACACGTCTCCAAGTAGGCAACAAACTTTTAAAGACACATGTGCATATTTTAGTATTCGTTTTAGAAGATTTGTTAAGGATGTACCACATAGATGAAATTCGACATATTTAATGTTGAAATCCGCAATTTCCTTTAAGGATGCTATTACATATTTTTGTAATATGGATCATAATTTTGAATATCAAGTAACTGAAGATGATTGTGTAGTTGCTTCTTCTATATGTAAATTTTTAGAAACTTTTTACAAAGCTACATGTACTCTTTCTGGTGTTTATTATCCTACTTCTTGTTTAGCTTTACTGAAACTTTGTAACATGTCTTACTTGTTTTCTAAATAGAGAAGTGTTCAAAATTTTGACTATATTTTAAAGAGAATGGAAGCTAAATTCACTATATATTGGGGTAATGTACCTGTTTTATATTGTTTGTCTTCCATTTTTGATCCTACGATCAAATTAGAGGGTGTAGAGGCTTTGTTAGATGACTATGCAGAAAACATGGAACTTAATCTTATGGACTTGAAAATAGAACTAAAGGTAGTGTTGGAAAGATTAGTAATACTTTATGAAGAAATGTTGTGTCGACCCGACCAACTCAAGCGAGTACTAGTAGTAGCTTAGGCTTAGACGACCACGCCAGTCGTATACTAAAAAGGAAGAAACAAAGACACTCTTCCCAACCCACTCAAGAGTTGTCTTTATATTTAAGTTTTTATGAAGAATAAGATGAATCTTCAAATCACTTCACCATTTTAGAATGGTGGAAAACACACGACAAAAGATTTTCTGTACTTTCTACAATAGCACGTGATCTACTAATGGTCCCGGTGTCCACGGTAGCATCGGAGTCTTATTTTAGTGCAGGATCAAGGATTTTGAGTGTAAAGAGGAGCCGGTTGAAGCCAGATATCTTGGAAGCTTGTGTATTGTTCAAGATTAGATTTTAACAGATAAAAGAATCCAAAACAAGAGAGATGAAGCTGCTGACATCAACGAGCTGGAATTCGAATCACTTACAATGGGTGAAGCTTCTGGAACCGAGGAAGAGGAGGAAGAAGAATGACTCAAAGGTATGACAAAAAAAAAACTAAACTTAAAAAAAACTTGGAAAAAACAAAAATAAAAAATAAAATTACTAAAAAAAACAAAAAACGAACCAAAAAAACTTAGAACAAAAAAAACTTAAAATATAAAAACTAATTAATCAAAAATAACAAAAAATCCTAAACTTAAAACAAATTTTTTAACTCTGCCTATGACAAGCAACGCTTGCATTGTCGGTCCCAAATCCGGATAAAAGAGGAGAAAAAAAAATAAAACAAAATTAAATAAAAATTAAATTAAATTAAAAGAAAAGAAAACTTAAAAAGAATAAAAATAACAAAGTAAACTTAAAATTTAAAAGAACATAAAATTTAAAAAAAACTGAAAATCATTAAAATTAAAAAAAATAAATAAAAAAATTGACCGGACCGACCCGAACTCAGTCCGCCCGCGAACCGGACCGGCCCGGCCCAGCCCTACCCAAGCCGGGTCACTGGGCCGGGCTGGACTCAGATCCTTCGAACCAGACTAGGCCATACCCAGCCCGTTGCTGCCACCGGCCCGAACTGGATACGGACCAAGCCCGGTTTGGCCCGGTTTTCTTTGGGACGGTCCGGCCCGGACCGGCCGGGTCACACGTTTTCCAAATCTTCATCTAAAAGAGCCACCGCCTAACCCCCTTTTCTTCATCTGAAGATGACAAAAGTCCAAACGTGTAATAAGTGAGTTGACAAAATCAAAATCCCAGTACAGTGAAGTTAGAACAAATAGTGCACGTTGCCGACGACATGCATGCACTTTGTGTTGTGGCGGTGGTGACGCTGTCGTTAATGTCAAACCACTGATATTGATATCAATGAACGATAGGAAGAAGCAAACGGAGCATTGGTAGATAGTCTTCTGCCAACCTTCTCTTCTTTCTCCTTTTTTGCTTACTATTTTTCTCTTTTTTGAGGGGGATAATTTGTGTTATCATTGCACTGTTTATTGCTATTGATTTAATGAAATGTGTTCATCGCTTTCACTCTCCCACAATGAAACTTCTTTCTTGATGTGGATGGAGAGTGCCTCCAAATGTGAGCCTAACCATCTTGACTAATCATTTTTCTCTCCTCTAAGTTAGTGTTTTAAAGTTCTTAAAACATCGTGATTATTATGATCATAATACATGCCAATTACAAAACATTATATTTGTTGAACGCGTACGAAAGCGTTTGCCAACCCACCTGATCAAAATTAACCCTCCGTCTAACGGACGCCAAGTATAAAATGAAAACAAATATATGACGGTGACATACGTTACCTGGACAAATCTCAACATTTAATAACTCGGATAAAAATTACAATATTGACAGAACTCACGTTGGACCCTTTGCCCCCCTCACCACTCTCAAGAAGAAAAACAGAAAATTACAATTGAGATCACTCACTAACCTTTAGCAATCTCCCTAATCGAAGTTGACGACTCCTCGATTAGATCTTCTTCTTTCTTCTGTCTTGGATGACGAAGTCCTAAAAGTAAAGTACGGACTTTCTCTTAGATTTTCTTGTGGACGGACACCCGAATCTCCACTTTGTGCTGTGCTTTGTGCCTCCACCCTCACCCGATATATATAGGATGAGAAAATCGTATTCTAGTCATAATAGAATTTTTTTTAAATAGGAATAAAATAGGAATCCTATTATGCCTAAAATATTCCATCAACATCCTATTTTAGATTATAATAGGATTTCTTAAAATAAGAATCATATTATATCTAAAATAGCACAACACTAATTATGGACATCGATCCAAATCTAATTAAATCAAATATTTAATTAGATTTGGATTCCACAAATATGTTGTTACAAAATCCAGACTTGACTCCAGCAATATTCTGAATAGGAAACAAGTGTACTTTATTCTCTCTTCTTCTTCTTCTTCTTCTTCTTCTTCTTCTTTTTTGACAGAGTGTCGGCAGAACGTTCAAAAAAATTTGTACATACTGCATTGTATGTCTTGGATCCACTGCCTCTCAATTTCTACCATAAATGAAAGGAATAATACACTTTCATGACTCGATCATTTAATCTTCTGCCATCCAGCCAATCTCCTGCTGACCATAAAGGGTCACTCGAATTCAACAAGTGTACTCTACTTGAATGCTTAAAGTTCACAAAGAAAAAAATATATATGCAAAGTTTAGTTCACTTCGAATAGAAAATGTAAAGACAAGGTTGAGATAGATGGTGTGGGTTTGTCAAATGCTTAGAATTGGTCTGCGACTTTACAATTTCTTTCAAGTCATATAAGCCAAGTATAATATCATACATTATGAATCAACTCTGCTACAGATCTCATCACGTTTTCGTTGTTATAAGTCGGACTGGATTGGGCATTCTAGTTGATTTGAAACAGATATTGCTGATACATATAATTATAATAAGCTTGACTCTCCCCCATATATGTTGGCTCTTACCGATGACCTATGGTTGGAGATATTACACAAATTCGCTCCTAAGATGGAGCATCTCCATAAGATGATCCTGGTATATAACCTATGGTTGGAGGGACTATATGGATTGGATTCAAATGTGGGTCTAGTTGTCAAGTTGAGCAGGACGTGTGGTAGGCACCCAGTAGTGGTGTAGTTCGATCAACATGTAAGTTTAGTTCTGTGGTCGATGAATTGAGATGACATTAATATGTTGGATTTCATGGTTGCTCGGACTTATCTGGATATGAACTAAGATGAATATTGTTTGGTTGTATCTCATATCTGGTTGAGCCATCAAGGTTCACAAGGAGGTTGAATACAAAGTTTACCACATCATATAGACATTGGAAGGATAAGATATAAATATATGGAATTAATTCAAGACTTAACAAAAGTTCTCACTTTAAAATTATATATTGTCTCTCATATATACTAGTTCGGATATCATCACGTATTTGAATCGTCAAAGTCGTATATATCATCATCCATTTAGATAAATTAAAATAATAATAATAAATAACTAAACAACTACCTAAATACTCTATTAATTATTTTCAAAAAAATAACTAAGTATTTAACTATGTAATATAATATATTTATAAAAAAATAATTTTAACTCAAGTGGTTAAGGTAGGAGGTATTTTTCTTGGTTGTTTAAGTTTGATCCCTATGAATGACAATTTTTATAATAAATTTACATTTGATTTTTTTGACATTTTTTCGTACGTGCAATGCAGGTATAGGGTTGGTCCTGGCCCATGGCAGTCAGGACGACCGTCCACAGCCCATGGAACATAAAAAAAATATATTAATAATCTTATATTTAAAATATAAATAGTATGTACCATGGTATGTTCTAATATAAGATAGTTGTGGAGAAGTGGTTATTTTTTAAAACTTATACACTAGAGGTTCTTAGTTCAATTCTTGGTGGCAATATTTTTTTAATTTACTTTTATTTTAGTTTTATATTTTTAGTATATTATGTATGGAGGTCACATTATGAAAGTTTGTGTCATTTTTTAATATTATGTAGGGGTTCGCATTATGAAAGTTTGCGTCAGACTCCCATGAGTTCAGGACGTGCCATGTTACGTGCACATTACTAAGTAGTTTTTTAACTACACCTTGAATATCCCAATTACAAAGTTATGAACTCTGTTCTGCCTAAATTTAGCAAGTAACTAAATTAAATGGATATTTAATAGTAGGATCTCACAAAATAAAGGATATTAGGGTTTAGATTTTGAAATTGTTCAATGTTAAGATTTGGGTTTCGAAATTACTGTTTACGTAGGTTAATGAACAGTGATTTCGAAATCCAAATCTTAATATTGGACAATTTCGAGACCCAAATTCTAATATCCACTGTTATGTGAAACTTAAAACTAAATAACCCTAAATTAAACTTAGACACAACTTGGACTTGTCAATAGTACTGTAGCCAAATCTACCCAAAGATTACACGGTCTCATGGTTTATATCTCACTATCTATAAAGAAAGTGACGATGATGGAAAAGCCACGAACGCAGGTCAGGTTGTTCGCCCATCTTGAGCTTATACGACGGATCCTCCACCACCACCACCACCACTTTGCACTTTGCAGGCAGGAATAACCTGCAACCTTTGGGTCCTCTCGTCCCATCTCCATCCAACGGCAAGCATTTCAGCAATCAACATTTCTCGCTAGCTATGTCATTATTGCACAACCCACATTCAAAGGTGGGTTAGATCTTGTGTTAAGTGACCAGATTTTAGCAATGTTTGGTATTCCTTGAAGATCTACCCCTAAGTCAAGGTAACCTTTATATATATATATATATATATATATATATATATATATATATATATATATATATATATATATATTTTAGTGGTATTGATCTACCCCTAAGTCAAGGTAACCTTTATATATATATATATATATATATATATATATATATATATATATATATATATATTGAAGCAATGGATAATTGTGACGAACTCTCTCCAATGGGGCTCGAACTCCCGACCACTTGGGCCGCATGCATCTCTCTTAACCACTAGGCTAGAGGTCATTTGCTATATATATATAGCAAATGACCTCTAGCCTAGTGGTTAAGAGAGATGCATGCGGCCCAAGTGGTCAGGAGTTCGAGCCCCAGTGGAGGCGAGTTCGCCACATTTACCCAATGTTTCAAAATATATATATATATATATATATATATATATATATATATATATATATATATATATATATATATAACGCTCCCAATCTCCTGACCATTCGGGCCGCAATATATGTATATATATATATATATATATATATATATATATATATATATATATATATTTTTTTTTTTTTTTTTTTTTTTTTTCGGGCCGCATGCATCTCTCTTAACCACTAGGCTAGAAGTCATTTGCTATATATATATATATATATATATATATATATATATATATATATATATATATATGGACTAATTAGAGTTTAGATCTGAATTTTATACCAACTGAGAGTTTATGTCCTAACATGTTTAATTAAAAAATTTGGATCATGATTTTTTTAATTTTTTTTATTTATTATATGCTTATTTTTCAGCTTATATTACTTGTTGTCCTTGTACTCTTATTCAGAATATAATGGAAAAAAATAAAATAAAAAATAAAAAAATACATGATCTAAATTTTTAATTGGACATGTTAGGACTTTAACTTTAAACTAATATATCCATAATTTACGCGCTAATTAGCCATATTTTTATAGAATAATAGATAAGATAAAAGAGACATGATCCTTATTAATAAGAGGGATGAAAGTCAAAAAATTCTATTTTCTTCATATAAACTAATTAGAGTACATAAATTTTTTCTAGTTTTAAATTTAAGCTACTTATCTCAATGTTCATATTGTTATGAAAATTATCTAAAAATATAAATATACCATCTAATTTGATTTTATGATCTAAAATCGTAACCAAACAATATAAAAGATGTATTTTACGTCAATATTTTAAAATTTTTGTTTTTTTTTTTATAAAAGGTATAATCAAAACCATGAACATTTTTATGTTTTGCAAATAAATGAAAAATATTATTGATTTATGTTAAAACTAAAGAAAAAATGGATAATAAACTCTGGATAACATTGTGAAATAATTCTAAAAATTCAAAAATTGATGTGCCAACTAACCAATCATTCTCAATTTTTTGGTAATCATCACTTGAATTTACAATAATATAGTGTGTAATGGCATCTCTATGTTTAATAGAAGATTTAAACATCAGATCTCCTAACTGTCAAACCTTATTGTGCATATAATATTTTAAACTCTTGTTGCCTACTTGGTAATTAACTGTTCAAACTTTTAGACATATTCTAATATTTTTTTAAATTTGCTCAAAAAAATTAAAGACATTTGTATAAATAAATTTTAAAAAAATATGACAGACACATCTTACACGAAAAAACCATCCTTCTAATATAGACAAAAATTAATATTTAAAATATTGATACAAGAAGTATTATTAATAGACCTATTAAAAGAAATTCACACAAATATTATCAATATCATATTCACATGAAACTTGTAATATGGCTTCGTCGATTACGGATCCGGTATGTGAGAATTCCAACGGTCTTTGAGAAAGAATTCATTTTTATAAAACTCATTTCATATATAAATAATATGATGTAATATAAATAAAAGGACAATTTGTTTACTAGTCCATATAAAGAAGTTAAAGAAAATTTACTAATATTTTTAATTTTTTCTTTCAAATCTACTCTCTCTTTTTTTTTTTTCCTTTTTTCACATATTTCAACAGCTTCTATTCTAGTCTCTAGTTGTAGATGTAGAAACTTAATAAAATAAATATTTAGTGTACTACTTGCATAATCATAATATAATTCACTCTCATCAAATATAAAAAGGTTCTTCATCACAAATAATATTTTTTGTTATGTTGGCTTTGTATAGTGCCCCATTCCCTTTGGGTGGCGTACTACGTAATGGGCTCGTGGCAAGTCAAACTCGGTCGAAAACTTAGATCGTTAGTCTGACTCTGCCAGGACCTTGGAATACGAAAAACCTTTGTGGCATCAAACATATCGATTTGGACGAATGCTATAAGAACCGTTCCAACTGATGGATCAGCTTCCGTTGTAATAAGTCCTATATGTAGTGGATTGCGTCTCGACGAGTGAGCTTTATATAAGAGTCTCTTCGACGGGAACGAGCTGTTGTTGGTTTTCTTGAAGTTTTTGCTGCTTGGTTTTGATGAATGTATTTTAGCGTTGACTTCTACATTCATTATAAAAAATTTGAAACAGAGGATTGAAGAAATGATTCAAATAAAAATGTTGGTGTCGTTAATTTCTGCATTCATTATAAGATTTTCGTAACAGAGGATTGAAGAAAGGATTCAAATAAAATATTGGTGCCATTGCAGGAACTCGCGTAACCGAAGGTGGGTGGTTCGGCCCCTACTTTTTCTACTCATTCCTGCAAAAAAAAATTTGTTTCGAATACGTTTAAATCGACGATGCCAAGTTAATTGCATGTTGTACCACTAAGATAAAGAACTTGGGATAACTATAGTGATTTAGAGTAGTTTTCCTTTGAACTAAAAATGATAAGTTTTGCTCTCGAAGCGAGCAGTAAAGGTTTGAAAACCATGAAACTACTTAAGAACCTAGAGTTATAAGCTTTGTACTCCGAAGCCAAAAGTTAAGGTTCCAGAAAAGAGATAAACTGTTTCATGTGAACGAAATAATGAAATGTCGGTTGTGGCATGATGCATGGTGCCTACGGGTTGCCAAATCATAAAGTACAGCTTTGAGGAAAACGAATTGTTGCATAAGTAAAATGATAATACTGCTTAATTCTGTTTTGTGGCATGCACGATTTGTTTCATAGTTTTAACTGCACTTTCATGGTCATGGACAACTTGTGCAAAAGGTATGGCTTTTCCTGAAACGATATTCGGGACGCCGGATCCAAATCGACCTAGGAGAAAAGTGAGATTCGTGCTTCGGCGCGTGATATTGCAGGATCTCCAACTAGACTTGCAACCCAAGCTGATAGGGGCGTCACAATGCCATATGATAGTCCTTCGAGGTGTCGTAACATCAATGACTGTGTAAAAGATAGTAGCATGCTCATCTATTGTCTTATGCAAGTGGTAAGTATTATCTCTGTTTTTTTGCAGGGACAAGCACGACCGTGGTAAAAAAATATTATAAATACTATGTTTTACTGTTTCGAGAATGTTATCGATATAACTGAAATTCATCTTGTTCTAAATAGAAAGATAACTTTGAAAGCATGCCTACTTTAATAAGCAGTAACGGTTTAGACAAGTTGTGAAGCCCATGATTTATATTATTTAATTTGCATGCTTCATATTTGTTTTGTGAGCCTTTATTGTTTTAGCCCAATAACTTAGCTACCTAAGCCCAACCCACTTAACTTAACTTGCCTATTCCTCCACTCACCCCGGTTCTCTCTCAGATCCCCTCATCCCAAGGACCACTACGTCCTTTCTTCTTCCTTCACGTACAAACTCTCAGAAAGATCAGAAACTCACAGAAGCTTTTATCTCTCACCCAAAACTTTCACAAATAAATCCATAACTTCCTCCTCCCTCCACCAAATCAAAATTCGAGACCACTGTCGCATTTGTCTCGTCGTCCTCCTCGAATCCAGACCCCAGTCCCCCACCTTACAAGCCCGTCTCCGGCGCCTCCCGTGCGCCCTCCGTCCGGCGCCTCCCGTGCGCCCTCCGTCCGGCGTCCGGCGTCTCCCGTGCGCGTGCCCCGTCGCCGCATATTCGTCGTGTGCATGCACATACCAGTGCTCATCGATCCCGGCACTGTTCTGAGTCCGATACCTCCCCTCGGTACTCCTTCGTGCAAACCTTGGGTAACCTCTCCCCTTTCACCTTCTGTTGTAGTTCACAGAACCCAATATGACTTTCTGGCCTTAGAATAGGTTCTGTGAATGGTTGATAAGGTTCTGTAGATTAATATTAGTTTCTGTAGATTAATATTAGCAATGTTGGTAATAAATCCTTTTAGGAAACTTTGTTTAGGTTGCATAATTTTTAATTAATTTAAATGTGGATTTATGAATTAGATTATTTAATTTTGTGGTATAAACTTGGTTGTATGTATATCTAAAAAAACCTAGAAATCATTTAGTAGATTATTTACAAAAGTCTTTATTTTATCTAGGCATTAGTTAATAAATAAGTAGATTAGAATTACTATTCTTTAAGTAAAAGTTTTGTTAGATATATATAATAAAAATTAATTTCAAATAGATAATGATATATATAGTGTAAATTCTCTTTTAAGTGCTTTTAAATCAGAAAGGTTTTCGGTAAATAGATTAATAAAGAAAGCTAATTAATTTCTATAAAACGAATTATATGTTAAAATAATTATTTTGGTAAGTGGTATTTAGTAATAAAACCTGAAATCTTTTATAATAGCTTAAAACCATTATTTTGGTAAGAAAATGTATTTTATGCATTAATTGCTATTTTAATAATTAAAGGTGATTTTCTATGTTATTTATAGAAATGATTAAAAGATATAATTTTTGAGGAAAACCATTTTTGTTAAATAATTAATCTCGATAAATAAATTCTACTTTCAAATATTATTTTAGATAAATCTATTTTCCTACAAAATTACTAATTTCAAAGAAATACATTTTTAAGTGATTTTTCTTAAATATTATTTATTTACAAAAAAACCTATATTTACTTAAACGGTTATATATTAATTTTAGTTTAGTAACAAAATCTATTTTTATGTACAAATGGCTTCCAATTAGGATCACCAACCTGTAGACTTGGCCTAGTTTTGTACTTTAGATTTAGGGCGTAATTCTGGTTACTAAAACTGGCTTATACTAGTTTTGTACTTTAGATGATGGAAAAGCCACGAACGCAGGTCAGGTTGTTCGCCCATCTTGAGCTTATACGACGGATCCTCCACCACCACCACCACCACCACTTTGCACTTTGCAGGCAGGAATAACATGCAACCTTTGGGTCCTCTCGTGCCATCTCCATCCAACGGCAAGCATTTCAGCAATCAACAATGTCATTATTGCACAACCCACATTCAAAGGTGGGTTAGATCTTGTGTTAAGTGACCAGATTTTAGCAATGTTTGGTATTCCTTGAAGATCTACCCCTAAGTCAAGGTAATCTTTATATATATATATATATATATATATATATATATATAGAGAGAGAGAGAGAGAGAGAGAGAGAGAGAGAGAGAGAGAGAGAGATCGTAGGAAGAGGAACAATAGATCTGAAAATGGCATCAAAAAAAATTCTACCTCTTCATGATGTGCTCCCACGTAGGAGAATTAGCCACTTAACGCTACATAAGAGAATTAGCCACGTAGGAAAATTAGCTTCTAAAGGCTAATTTTAGTATAGACTATTTTCAGCATAGGCTATTTTTATCATACGCTTAATGCTACAAAAGAGAACATCTTTCAATTGAAAAAAAAAAAAAAAAAAAACTTCACTCTCTCTCTCTCCATACTCTCACTTTCATTCTAAAGCAAACAATTTCCTTATTATTTTCTGGGCAACGTTAAGTTCGGGTCACTCTTTTCGAGTTGTGTGCGACGATGAGATACCGGTAGAGCGGGAGTTTCATCACTAGGAGCATTTGGAACAAGCTAGTCTGCACATAGACCTGAATCAACTCTTAGGACAGTGTTTCGTGCGCGACTTCTCCGGAGGCCGGTAACATTTACTTTATTTTATTTTGTTTGCAGATTTTTAAAGGAAGAAATTGAATAATTAGTCCATATATATATATATATATATATATATATATATATATATATATATAGAGAGAGAGAGAGAGAGAGAGAGAGAGACTAATTAGAGTTTAGATCTGAATTTTATACCAACTGAGAGTTTAAGTCCTAACACGTTCAATTAAAAAAAATTGATCATGAACTTTTAATTTTTATTTCTTTTTTTCTATTATATCCTTATTTTTCAGCTTGTATTACTTGTCGTCCTTGTACTCTTATTCAGAATATAATGGAAAAAATAAAATAAAAAATATAGGGTCTAAATTTTCAATTGGACGTGTTAGAACTTCAACTCTAAACTGATATATCCATAATTTAAGTGCTAATTAGCCATATTTTTATAGAATAATAGATAAGATAAAAGAGACATGATCCTTATTATCCCTTATATGAACATCTAGTAAATTAAAGAGGACGACAACAGACCGTCCCAGAGGTTCTGACCAGCAACCTATCACTACTCAGATGGAGGAGGGCTGGACCATAGTTCAGAGAGACAGACAGCGGGCCAAATTAAGCTCGAGGATGCTTAGGCGTGTCAGCTGCTCAAGGCAATATGGGTCCATGTGTGCAAGTGGGAGAAAAAGATTATTATTATATATATATCTATTATTATTTTTTGTAGTATATCCTTAGCATAAGATAACTCAGAAATTAAACCTGAGCTACTACTACAACCTTGAGTGGATGCACCAAGTCCGTTCGATATGGATTTTTTTGGAGAATTTTTAACTTTCATCCCACTTATTATTATGAATTTGTACTTACATCCTACTTCTTAATTTTATTAGACTTATATTTCACTTTTTGTCACAAAAAGCATTTATTTTGTGACGAAAAAATTTGTTTTGTCGCGAAAAAAAATTGGTGACAAAAGTGGGATATAAGTCAAATAAAATTAAAATGCGGTATGTAACTACAAATTCATATTAATAAGAGGGATGAAAGTCAAAAAATTCTATTTTCTTCATATAAACTAACTAGAGTACCTAAATTTTTTTCTGGTTTTAAATTTAAGCTACTTACCTCAATGTTCATATTGTTATGAAAATTATCTAAACATATAAATACACCATCTATTTTGATTTTATGATCTAAAATCGTAACCAAACAATATAAAAGATGTATTTTACGTCAATAATTTAGAATTTTTTTTATTTTATAAAAGGTATAATCAAAACCATGAACATTTTTATGTTTTGCGAATAAATGAAAAAATTATTGATTTATGCTAAAACTAAAGAAAAAATTGGATAATAAAGATAACATTGTAAAATATTTCTAAAAATTCAAAAATTGATGTGGCAACTAACCAATCATTCTCAATTATTTGGTAATCAACACTTGAATTTACAATAATATAGTGTGTAATGGCATCTCTATGTTTAATACAAGATTTAAACATCAGATCTCCTAATTGTCAAACCATATTGTGCGTATAATATTTTAAACTCTTGTTGCCTACTTGGTAATTAAGTGTTCAAACTTTTAGACATATTCTAATATTTTTTAAATTTGCTCAAAAAAATTATAGACATTTGTATAAATAAATTTTAAAAAAAATATGACAAACACATCTTACATGAAAAAACCATCCTTCTAATATAGACAAAAATTAATATTTAAAATATTGATACAAGAAATAGTATTAATAGACCTATTAGAAGAAATTAACACAAATATTATGAATATCATATTCACGTGAAACTTGTAATATGGCTTCGTCGATTACGGATCCGGTATGTGAGAATTCCAACGGTCTTTGAGGAAGAATTCATTTTTATAAAACTCATTTCATATATAAATAATATGATGTAATATAAATAAAAGGGCATTTTGTCTACTAGTCCATATAAAGAAGTTAAAGAAAATTTACTAATATTTTTAAACTTTTCTTTCAAATCTACTCTCACTTTTCTTTTCTTTTTTTTTTCCTTTTTTCACATATTTCAACAGCTTCTATTCTAGTCTCTAGTAGTAGATGTAGAAACTTAATAAAATAAATATTTAGTGTACTACTTGCATAATCATAATATAATTCACTCTCATCAAATATAAAAAGGTTCTTCGATCACAAATAATATATTTTGTTATGTTGGTTTTGTAGTGCCCCATTCCCTTTGGGCGACATACTATATAATGGGCTCGTGGCAAGTCAAACTCGGTCGGAAACTTAGATGACTAGTCTGACTCTGCTAGGACCTTGGTATACGAAAAACCTTTGTGGCATCAAACATATCGATTTGGACGAATGCTATAACAACCGTTCCAAGTGATGGATCGACTTCCGTTGTAATAAGTCCTATATGTAGCGGACTGCGTCTCGGCGAGTGAGCTTTATATAAGAGTCTCTTCGATAGGACCGAGTTGCTGTTGGTTTTCTTGAAGTTTTTGCGGCTTGGTTTTGATGAATGTATTTTAGAGTTGACTTCTACATTCATTATAAAAATTTTGAAACAGAGGATTGAAGAAAGGATTCAAATAAAAATGTTGGTGTCGTTGATTTCTGCATTCATTATAAGAATTTTGTAACAGAGGATTGAAGAAAGGATTCAAATAAAAATATTGGTGCCATTGCAGGAACTCGCATAACCGAAGGTGGGTGGTTCGGCTCCTACTTTTCTACTCATTCCTGCAAAAAAAAAATTATTGCCTCGAATACGTTTAAATCGACGATGCCAAGTTAATTGCATGTTGTACCACTAAGATAAAAAATTTGGGATAACTGAAGTGATATAGAGTAGTTTTCTTCTGAACTAAAAATGATAAGTTTTGCTCTCGAAGCGAGCAGTGAAGGTTTGAAAACCATGAAACTGCTTAAGAACCTAGAGTTATAAGCTTTGTACTCCGAAGCCAAAAGTTAAGGTTCCAGAAAAGAGATAAACTGTTTCATGTGAACAAAATAATGAAATGTCGGTTGTGGCATGATGCATAGTGCCTACGGGTTGCCAAATCATAAAGTACGGCTTTGAGAAAAATGAATTATTGCATAAGTAAAATGATAATACTGCTTAATTCTGTTCTTTGGCATGCACGATTTGTTTCATAGTTTTAACTGCACTTTCATGGTCATGGACAACTTGTGCAAAAGGTATGACTTTTCTTGAAACGATATCCGGGACGTCGGATATCACGACCCGCACCCACTGTGAGGGTACGAGAACGTAACAACGCCCAGCCTACGCCGCAGTGTCGGCGGTAGAACGCTGTCCTAGGTCAATCATCTAACAATATAAAGGTACCTGTACAGTATATACACTCCGAATGGAGGTGACATAGCAATATACAGTCTCAATCACATCTAAAGCAGAATGAAAGATAGGAAGATAGATAGATAAATACTGGAATGAAGGAAAAACCACATAAATACAACCAGAGAGTCTAAGTGTCTACTGACATAACAAATCAGAACATCCAGCTCAATACAAGACTCTAACACTGAAATGAAAGAATATATACAATCTGGATGCAAATGACACAAATAGTAAACCTAGACTAGGGAACCTCAGTCTCTAAGCTAGTGGATCAGGCTGAAAATCTGGGTCACACATGGCATCTACAGCTGTCCCATAGTAGGTGTCTACGCAGGCCTCCTCCTCATCCTCTGTAATATTTTTAACAGGTCCAGTCAGGATGGGAGCGAGCACAAAACATCTCACGCAGTTCATATCGAGTTAGGAAATATAAAGCATGCAATAGAGTAAAGTACATAAAACGCTGAAAGAAGAAGAAATATGAAAAACAGTAGAGATTTGATAACAGGAAATATCTAAATATGATAAGTAAGAACTGTAAGGAACATGTGATTTTAGAGCACAATATGGTTATGTAAACGGGTTAGGTTATACAATAAAATGGGACTCCTTTGTACGTGGGTGTACAATGGACATATACAATTTCTTATACAATAGGATTGATCACATAACCATTTCTACTCCCCCTCCCCAATCAATACACAAGGATCCAATTCAGTTACGTTACCTTATACAATGGCTTGTACAATGGCTTGTACAATGGCTCAATGTGATACTGAGAGTACAATATGCACAATGAGTGTACAATAATAAGGGTATTCAATAAATACAACAAGTAAGTGAAACGCACATCACAATATGTACTTAGTGAATACAAGGAGATAACATCTCAGAAGAAGATCCATATAGTACCAATCCGTGATAATGATCGTGTCAGCATCAAGTACAGTAATCTACAGCAAGAATATAAATCCATACAAGTATGAAACGGTCAGAGAATGTACTCGCCTGATAGCCTGAGTGTCTGAAGAGAATATACTATCCGAGGAGTGGTGTCTGTCTCCTATAGAACAGTACAAGTCACTATGAGTCCAAAAATGATAATAAGATGCATTATAATGCATTCTAAATGAATCTAGGTCAATCTAGGTCAAATCTAAGTCAAACCTAAGTCACACCAAGCTAAACTAGGTCGTACTAGTTCATACTGAGCTAAACTGGGTCATACTAGGACAACCAAGGTCAAACAAGGTCACAGGAAATCAATCCAAGTCAAACTAGGTCAATCGGGGCCAAAGGTTGACTTTTGGTCAAAAAGTCAACTCTGGTCAACTCTGGTCAACTCTGGTCAACACGGAGTCAACCCTAGGTCAAACAAGTCACATGTTGACCAACTGTTGACTTTCAGTCAACTGGTCAACTCTGGTTTTGTTTTGGTCAAGTCTGGTCGCTTAAAGGCTAAGTTTGACTCTCGGTTGACTTTTGTTGACTTTTGGTCAAAATGGTCAACCGACGTCAAAACTAGTCTACGAGCACTATATTTGATCATTACCAACCAAGGGAACCAAGTTCTAACTCTATCTTAGACTCCAAACTCAAATATCCTATTTCTAGACATTACCTATATTACCTTACCAAGGTAAATACCAATACCTTGTCCAATACCACTCTAACCTAGGGATACTAGCCTAGGTTTCCTAGGATAGTTAGATACTACCCTATACTAACATTACCTACCAAGAAATCCTAGTATCTAGGTCATCTAAGTCATATTAGACCACATGTTGGCCATTTACCCTTTACCTTACCCTTACACCATTCTCACTCATAATACATATATATAAACCCACCCACACAAATATATATAACTCATATATATATAAGTACATATATTGTCACGCCCCAGAACCAGAATACTGGAGAGCGGGGGCAGACATAGCCAGCTACGTATATTGAAATGGATTCCATCTCGCTATACGGTCACGGCTGTCTAGATACATGAGGGTTTACTACAAGCCAACAGTCTCCTATGGTCATGAACAAGCCTAGTGTCTCAATCACAAGCAAGTAAGTAAATGTTACAAGATGTATGATCATTAAATATACAATAATAAGGCATCCCAAATATTACATATTCAGCTGATCATGAAGCTAGTCGTTACAAAATGTGAGGACTAGCAAGAGTTTAGTCATACATGATCAACCCTAGGATCTGTCAATCATGTTACAGCCCGTAGGCAGACAGTAAGTAAACTACAATCGAGCTAAACAGGTGCTCGTCGGCTAAACGTCTCAAAAGAATATTTTTACAATAAAGTGGGAGATCAAAAATAAACCCACTCGTTGCCAGGGTTCCGTCTAGTGGCCACCATCTGGCTGGAAGGTCGGTAGATCCTCTGGAGCTGCTCCAAAATCTGGCCATACAAAACCAGCTGGGTCAGATCCCAGAAAGAGCAAGTACCACAAAGGAAGCTTCACTTAGGAACTAAAACCAGCAATCAGCACAAGATTTAAATAAAAGTAAGAACTGGAAATAAAGAAAATACATCAGGATGATATACGACGAGATAACCATGGAACTATTCAGATAGCCAGGTTACAACCCGTAAACCAAACAAGGACCGGGGTTGTAACCCTTCGTCTGAACAGAACTTGGAATTCTCACCATTTATCGGTAAAATAATACAAGCATTCTGGTCATACAGTAGTCTGGAACAGGATTAGGACAAGGCTAGACAGGTTAGACTCCATCCAATCACTTCACGGCCAAGCAAGAACTACGGCTTGATACTTTAACTAACTAGGGTTGTCACAAGCCTAATTACTAACAAGATGCAGTGAGAATCTTCCACAGCCACAAGCCCTGCAGTCCATCCAGGTTACCCAGGTCGAAATTAGGGGTTGAATTCAGGTGGGTACACCGTCCAGGAAACGCATGTACCCTTAAGTAGCTTGAAAGGTGCAACACATGACAGTGTGCTGGAAATATGCCCTACTCGACGGCAGGCTACAGATCCCAGGCGCGCCCAGGTAACAGGATTGCCTGTAGCTGGAAAATCTCTTCATGACTAATGTGCTAATCTAGTTATTAACCTTAGTCCATTTCAATAGGTACTCCTGACCGTGGTACTCAAGAGCTCCCTCCCTAGACATGATGCAAGACAGGACTGATTTATTTATACAAGCACAATCGCCCACGGTGTCCATGTTATTATACAGGTCATGTCATGTCAGGTAGCCGTCGCAACAGCTATTCGAGATAATCATGTCAGGTTTATCATATCAAGTGTACTAGTCCGGAGTGCGCCACGACGGGCCACTATCAGGTCATGTCAGGTTGGTCATGTCAGGAGTGCACCACTACGGGTCACTGACATGTTGTGCTAGTCCCTTGTTATACCATGTCAAGTACAATAATCATTCCAAACATATTAAGCAAATCCATGATTATCAAGTTCATGACAAAAGACGTAAGGATATAAAATGGACGTAAAATATCTAATAAAATATCCATATTCAGGGCTATAGAAGAGCCATGCGGCTAAGGCCTATGCGGCCAGGAATGATCACATGCGGCTGGAAGAGAACAACCCATGCGGCTGAATGGATATGGGTTTATGCGGCCCGAAATCCGAGTTCATGCGGCTCGGAAAGGTCGATCTCAAGGCAGTGAGGGCGTGCGGCGCATGCGGCTGCAGGAGCTTATGCGGTCAGGAATGGAAGGGTCTCATGCGGCTGAAGGGAATCAGGATCTATGCGGTTCGGGATCAGTCAGTCATGCGGCTGAGAGGACTCGGGTCTTCATGCGGCAGCGGGAGACTGCGGTCTATGCGGCTCGCGAGTATTGGAGTTCATGCGGCAGCAGGGAGCAATACCTATGCGGCTGGGAGCAATGGTGCATATGCGGTTCGGGAAGAAGGGCCCATTGCGGCTAGAAGTACAAGAGCCTCATACGGCCGAACTAAATACTTGCCGCATGAACTTGTCATGCGGTCAAGTCCAGTTGATAGTGCATGCGGTTTCGAAGCTGACTTGCCACATGAATATTTATGCGGTCAAGTGCTATCATGCGGCTCGGAACTGTGCTTCTTCTCCAAATTTCCGAGAAGAAGTACACCATAAGCCATGGCTTCCAAGCTGCATAACTCTATCATCCGGAGCCCAAATCCGAACTTTCATAGGTCAAAATGGGGTAGAACGAGATTCTCTACAACATTGAACCATCAAAACTAGGAAATAACAAGATTAAGTAGATCAAAATCCAAGAAATCCAAAAATGAAATAAATATAGATCTACAAGAATCTAGCCATAGAAAGTGAAAATGCCAAGTACTAAAGTGCTTTAGAATGTAGTAAGGAAGAGAATGAAGTAATAAAATTGGAGTTTCTCCATGAAGCAAGTTGCACTTGCCTAGACCTCTCTCTTCTCTCTCTGGTAGGTAGGGAGGGAGTAATGGGGAAGAAGAAGATGAGATTAATGAAGAGAGAGAAAAGAATGGGCTAATAAATACAAATGGTGGTGGTAGGTAGGGGGTTCATCCAAGGGTTCATCATGAATCCAAACAAAACCAAGCCATGCCGAACCAACCAACCCGAACCAGGAATAGACCAAGCCAAGAAGGAAATGCCAAGCCAGGAAATCATGCAATAAAATACGTACACGTATTCCAAGAATACGTGATACGAACCACAGGCATTACATATATATAGGCTCACATACACACACTCTAACTAGCTCACTCACCCACAACATATGGTCACATATAGGTTCACATACACCTAGGCAAATAGCTACCTATTAGGCTCATCTATAGGTTCCTATACAAACTCACAATGGCTCACAACCACACACACACACAAAGGTGCATGTAGGGACTGATTTCTAGTCTAAAATGGGCTAGTGTGGTGTTTACAAGGACTGTTAAATAGGTGAGTGAATGGACTAAATGTGGGCTGTTCTGCAGTTGGTTTGAGGGACTGGTTTCTGAGGCTGTTAAGGGCTAAACATGGGGCTGTGCTTAGGGCTATCATAGCTGGTATGGGACAGTCCAAATAGGTATGAAACATATGGACTGAAATTGACAGGTTTATAGGGATGTTAGGGACTGTCTTTGAGTCAAATTAGGACTGCACTGTGCTTAAAGGACAGCCCCATATATGGGCAAAACCTGGACAGAAATGTGGTTGAGGAGGGACAGGTTTGTGGTGTGAAATCTGGACTGCAATGTGGTTGATTGGGGGTGTACATAGGCTGTAGGGATAACAATCTAGGGACAGCCAACATTAGGTTATATGGACTGAATATGGGGCTATAGAGTACAGCTCACACCTATCCCAAAAACCTGTTACTGCTGTCCCTAAGACAGCTGCTACTGCTGGTGCATTTCAGTCCCTGTGGGGACTGCTGCAGCCTCCTCTCTGGGCAGTAGTTCTCGAGCTGCTGCTGCAATGCTGCTCTAATGCAATGCAAGCAAAGCAAAGCCAAGCCTAACCATTAACCCCCACAATCTCACTCTCTCAAACCTCACAACCACATTACCAAATAACACACAAACTCTAACATCTATCATACCCATTTCCCAAATGATACAACATTTAACTCAAAACCCCTGATACTCTAATCAACTAACTCTCAATCCTCACTCACAACTGATACCCAAGGCCAAGGTATCAAAACCCGACCCCAACTCTCTGATACAATACTAAATGGTCATAACCCCTCACCAATCACACAATTCAAAGGCCAACTGATACATAATATACTAAAGCCCCAATCAATCATATACCAAAATGGCCAAAACTCTTCACTACTACACAACTGCCCAGTGGCCAATGGCCACTGTACTACTCCTACTGATCAGCACAGGGCCTAAGGCCAAATGTAGCTAAAGCTTAAGCTACATCCCTCTAACAAGACAAGCCCAAAACACTCCCCCACTCTCAAAATCTCTCTCAAACCCATTTTGAATTCAAAGGACACCAAACAACACAAAAAATTGAACCACAGAAATTTTATGTATCAGTTATTTGGGTAAATTGACAAATGCCTATTGAAAACTCACTAAAACACAAAATAAAAAGTTGGTAATGAAAATATATATTATATATGTGTCATACAACATAATGGTGTCCACCCAAGTGGACATGATGTGTCCAAACTGAATCAAGACACGAAACAGTGCACACAGGCACTGTTTCAGTGCACACATCGTGCACGTGTGCACGCGTGTCGTGCACACGACACAAGACACAACGTGTCTCGAGGTCACTTACCTAGGTTCGCCTAGGATAGGTCCTTGTGTCTAGGTGTCTGCACTGGGTCCTAGTGTCCGCGTGTCTGACTTATAGACGCGTATTAGTGACACCCAAATCGACTGAACCTGTCAGTCTCGAATCAGTGCAGAGCCTCGTGCTCACTCGACACGACACGGGGACACGTGAGACTTGATACACGTGGTGTCAGTCATTGCCCCCTAGTGTGTGTCGAGTTTCACGTGTCCTTGTGCTGTGTCCGAAGAGAAATAGCCCCCGTATAGCAGGACACGCGCACAGTCCCGCGCGCGTGTGCGCACTCGCGTGTGCACGTATCGAATACGACACGATGCGACACAGAGACACCCTCAGTCAACCAGAATCCCATGAACAATATCAAAACCTAATTTTCTATTTAAAAACTTTCCAAAAACCAGATCGAAATCCCCTCTTGGGCATTTCGACAAACACCTAGGCCACATCCTTGATACGTGTCCAAATGGACACAAAACTCATGAACCTGACACGACACCAATGCATACACTTAGGGGAACCCTAGGGCTTCCTAATGATGAAGACAAATCGAAATTTCATGGAAATTTGAGGGAGTTACCTAAGCTTGAACCTTCAAGAAAAATCCCCTATTCAAATGCTCTCCTCTTGATGTCCCAATCCACCAAAATTACCACAAACTGAAATGGAACCTTAATGACAGCAAGAATAGATAGATTAGGATCTAATAGAAAAGATTTGAATGGAAAAGGAAGAGGAATGAAATTTTAGGGATTTATTGAATGGGAACAAACCTTCCTTCTAAACTTGAGCTTTCCTAAGAAAGAGGCAACCCTAAACTAAGAGAGTATTTATAGGGTGGTGTTCCCAAGGAGGATATGGTGGCTGGCCACTTAGCCTAGGGCTTAGGGTTTTGGAATTTGTCTTGGGCTTTGGACCAAACTACAAGGCTTTGAGTTAAATAATTAACCAAAGGCTCTAAATCATAAGCCATGACTTATGACTTTCTAAATCCTAATGCTAACTAGAGTCTAATGACCAACCCAAGGATTAGCTTAGGTTAGACTAGAGTCATATAACCTAACCAAGTCTATACTAACTAGGGTTAGCTTCTAGGTTGGTCTACAAGGGTCAAACTAGTCAAAGTCAACCTAGTCCAAACAATTCTAAAATAATTCCTAAAAATTCCCATAAATTCCAATAATTTCTAATAAATTTAAATAATAATTAATAATCCTAAATAATTCTTAAAATTACAAAAATGACTAAAATACCCTTCAGTCTGGAAATGAACACTAGCAAGACACCAAATCATAAGTCATGAATTTAAATAGTTTAAAAATAATTAAAAATCACTAAAAATCATAACATGAAATAAATACCATTAAATAAAAATTATAATTACAAAATTTTAAAATTATCCTCTTCTGGAAAACTGGGTGTTACATCGGATCCGAATCGACCTAGGAGAAAAGTGAGACATTGCAGGATCTCCAGCTGGACTTGCAACACAAGCTGATAGGGCGCGTCGCAATGCCATATGATAGTCCTTCGAGGTGTCGTAACATCAATGACAGTGTAAAAGATAGTAGCATGATCACTTATTATCTTATGCAGGTGGTAAGTATTATCTCTGTTTTTTTGCAGGGACAAGCACGACCGTGGTAAAAAAATATATTATAAATATTATGTTTTACTGTTTCAAGAATGTTATCGATATAACTGAAATTCATCTTGTTCTAAATAGAAAGATAACTTGGAAAGCATGCCTACCTTAATAAGCAGTAACAGTTTAGACAAGTCGGTTTGTTCCACTCACTAATGCATTCCTAAGTGTACTAATTCTCCAATCCCACAGGTGATGAGAATGTTGAGGGTGCACGGTGCTAGGCCCAAGCTGAAGTTCGGAGAGACGTTTTAAAGCTCTGCCTATTTTGAAGTATTTGAAGTCGATTCATCTCGAACGCTTTCAATGTATACAAGGGTGTAAATGTATGGAACAATATATATATATATTATTTCAGGCAGCATGTCGAGTGTTTTTGTTTGTTTGAATCAAATGTAGCCGCAACGACATATCCAATATAATTACGACTTGCACTTTGTTGCAAGCTATTAATGATAAGCATATTTTCTTTCTATAGTCGTGTTCAATATTCTGCAATTTGTGAAGTTTTAGCTTGATGTTTCAAAAGAATTATCAAATGCAAGTTCTTGCCTTTTACGAGTGCAACTCCAGACTCATACGACATCACACCCCAGCGAGGACGATCAATTCAAGAAAAATCTATGCGAGACGAACGATTTGTTGAATCGAGACATGCCAGGTTATGTTACGAGCAGTAGAATAATCAAAAATTATAAAGATCATTGACGACCGGTGCTTAACCATGTTTGTCTAGCATTATTTATGTCCTTGCTATAACAACTTTCATAATGTCTCTTCAAAGTTTTCATACATTCATTTTTTTCTTTTAAATATTTTTGTATTTCCTACATTGTGCAGCTCTAGGTATATTACTTTTTGGTTGTTGGGATCTATGACTTCATTTTTCTCATTATATGTGACAGTTTAATATAATAGTCCCATAACATCCATCATTTTCTAGTTAAAATATTATTATTAATACATTTAATTTCTTGAGGTTACATTTGTGTCCTTGGTTTTCTACATGATTATTAGCATAATTATTATTATCAAAATTACTATAAATATTGTAAAATGTTCTGAAAGATTTTCTGGTTAGAAACAATAGCATCATGGGGATCCATACCATTTTTTTTAAAATTATAATTAAAAAAATAACATTTTAGTATCAAAATTAACTAATTTTATAATAATAATAAAATTTACTTAAACTTTAACTTAATTTCTCTATAGCTGGATGTAGAATTGTTGTAGCTTGGTGGTGGTCGACCAAGTTTAAGCCTCTAAATTACTCGAAGTTTATAAATTTTTTTGCACTTCAATCTCCAAAAATTAGCTATTTCACCGAATATAACACGAGATTGCTTGTAAGTATTAGAAGAGAAAAAAATTGTGATAAATTTTGATAAATTAAGTCTTAATTATTTACATAAATTTTTGGGTGTCAAATGACCACCAATATCCTTAGAATATAGTTATAGGAATATTTTGACCATTTTTTAAAAAAGATCAAAATATTCCTTATTAAAGTTTATAAACGGCTAGAAAATATAAGTAATTTGGTAAAAAAAAAAAAAGAAACCTCAAAATCATTATATGAATGTTGGAGGTTTTTTTTTTACCACAATATCCTCCACATTTAATGATTAGAGATAAAATCATAAAATAATCCCTTAAAGAAAAAAATCGAAATGGTAGGAAGGGAGAAAAATTGGTTCGATCCGGATCTTGGACCGAACCTGATCGGGTCACCGCATGGGTCAAACCGAGTCAGGTCGATCGAATTTTGGGGGTTAGGTCCGACTCGAACTGATTTTGAAGCCGGGTCGTACCAATCCGAGCCTACGGGCCTCGACAATAAATACTAGTCGGTAGAGCTGTCAAAATGGGCTAAGCCCGTTGGGCCGGCCCGCCCCGCCCGCAAAAAAGGTGGGTTGGGCCAAGCATTTAGGAGCCCGCCAAACAGGCGGGCCTAGGTGGGCTGGCCCGCTAGCAGTCTGCCCCGCGGCGGGCTAGCCCGCGGGCCAAGTGGGTTGGCCCGCCATCTATTTTTTAATAAAATTTTTAATTTTTTTATTTAGCACATATATGAGATATGTATTATAAATGATAAAAATTTTCATTTAATGCAAGTAATGACATATAAAATATTAAATTTGGTCATTTATTTACATGAATGAAGGTGTTTTAAAGAAATATCTACTATTATAATGTTTTTTGTATTTTACTTGTAATTTGATGCATATGAGAGTGAGTAGAAAATATTATATATATAATTTTTTTTTCCATTTAAGAAACTAAACAATAATTAAAAAATTAAAAAAAATTAAGCGGGCCGGCCCGCCTAACCCGCGGCCCGCCTGTGGGTTGGGCTGGGTTGGAATTTTTCCAGCCCGCCAAAATGGTGGGTCGGCCCGCCCCGCCCCGCCAAATGGTGGGTTATGGTGGGTTACGGGCCGGCCCGCCCCGCCGGCCCGTCTTGACAGCTATACTAGTCGGGAACCAAATTTTCAGTAGGTCGGATCGGACCGTCCCATTTACCGAACCGGATTTAGACCGGCTCAATTCGAATTTGACCTGACCGGATTTCGGATCTTCAAATCCCATACACATCTTAAATTTCAAGCGAAAATGCTTGGCTATGCAGCAACAGTATTCTTAGTGTCGACAGAGCCTTACCGACTAGCAATAATTTTTTTTTCGTATAATTGATTCTCGATTGAAACCATCGATAGCTGGAACCTAGAGTGTATGATTCTCTTAACACATTCTTTGCACTTTTCCATAAATTGTCTAACAAGTTGAATCCGTTATTTTAGTTTAACTATAATACTTGAAGAACGAAAAAGAAAAAGAAAAATAGGGAGCTATACTTGCCAATAAAGTTTTTACAATGTTCAAAAAATTTTAAAGTGGTCGAACGCGAATGGTCCTTGTAGTTACTGGAAAGAGGCACAAGATCCAATTGGATGGTGGAAAGACCAATGGATCGAACAACGGAGACGTATTATTTCTTCTATTTATAAAAATAATGGAAGTTGGGAAAAGTGGGTCCAAAAAAATATGGAATGCATTGTGCACGGTCCCCGACATAATGTCCAAACATCTAATTTTTTTTTATACCAAAATTATCTTTAATTTATAAGAAATATTGTAGACTATTGTACAAGTTTTTCTGACAATTATAATTCTCATGAAAAAAATTGTCAAAAAATTCGTACAGAGCTTAGAAATTTTTAGAAATTGCAACCAAAACACAAAGTTTCCAAATATTTCAAAAATAACACAAGAATGCTCTTCGGAAGGACGTTACGTAAAAGATTAAAAAAAATTTAAAAAAATTGTGACTTGAGAAGAACTTCTTACTGAGGAATTTATTTTTTCAGTGATGAAATTGGACTTTTAGTGACGAATATTAGTGACGAATTCCGATCTACGTCCATTGGAAGGACGATTTGAATTACTTTTTATTTTTTCTAATGGGTTGAAATTTTTAGTGTCAAATATAGACTTCCATGGCAAAATAAGACTTTTAGTGACGATTATAGTGACGAATAGACTTTTAGTGACGAATTCCTTCACTTAATTTTTTCCCAACTAGAAAACTTTCTTCTAAAGGTCATTTTATTATTTTTTTTTTTTAAAAACAGAACGTCCTTCCAAAGTGTATTCTTGTGCTGTTTTTGAAATATATAAAAACTTTATGCTTTGGCTGTAATTTCTAAGAGTTTTTATGCTCTGTAAAAAAAAAAAATTCAAAAAATTGTACAAGATGGAGCCCCCACACAGTACTGCATTGTGCTTAGTCTGCAACTGGAAAGCTACATTGGATCACGCGTCAATTTAGTCTGTTTTCTAAAGACAAATCTTTTTTTTTTTTAGAGAGATCTTGCGAAGAATGTGGGGTTCTGGCCTTCATCAATCACTAGTACACTCACCTAACATTTGATTGGATAAGAAATACAAGGCTTCCTACTTATTTATTACTCAACTAACTATTGTTATCGATTGAAGCCCAATTTCTCATCTGAAGAATGGTCTTTTCAACGCAGTAGATTGTCGGTTACGTCTGTCCGGTCCGGTCGTGCTCATAACTTGGAACTTTCGGTGCCACTATACAACGCTGCTATGTAGCACGCGCACGTGCACGGTCGATACATGTGCGCGACCGAAAACATCGGAGGAGGAGGAGGATAAATCGTCGGAGGAGGGCAGAGTGGTAGGAGGGGACGTCATTGGAGAAGAGAGTCGGAGGACGCCGCCGGAACAGTAGGGAGGAGATCAGAGACGTCTCCTCCGACGGGAGGAGGGGGCGCGCCGGAGCAGGAGGGGAGGAGGAACTTGGCCGCGTTATCAGAGGCGGATTCTTGACGCTGGCGACGACATTTCCGACCGCACACGTGCACCCGCCATATATGTGCGTGTACCAAAAAGCTTTCTGGACCACTATACCCTTGCCAAGGCAAAAAATTGGGAAGAGTCAACAAGTATACTTACCTTCATTTATACATTTAATGCACATGGCAAGACACATCACTTTTGTGTTTGTGGTATAGATAGAAAAGGATTATTTTGTGTAAAGATAATAGGTTTAGATCTAATTAGACTTTATGTACTGGATTTGTCTATATTTAGACTTTGGATACTCGAATTTTTAGTGACACGTTATAGTGACGAAATTGGACTTCCAGTGATGAAATGAGTCTTTGAATAACGAATGTTCGTTGCTAAAAAGTTCGAGTACTCAAAATCTAAAACGCATAAGTCCAGTATCCAAAGTCTAATTAGATCATAAACTAGATACCCGTATACAAAATAATCCTATAGAAGAAGGCAAAAGTGAAACTAGAAATTCGAGCTGGCGTAGGCTGAAATAGATTATAATGGACTAAATATGAGCTGACTGACAATATATATATGTAGAATATACACAAAGTCTAATTAGGTCGTAAAAGAAAAGTCACTCGACCTCAAACTCATATCCCGAAAACTAAATGTACCGAATGAGTCATTATATTGCGTTCACATAACGCTAATATGTAGAATACACACAAAAGGTTATATATATATATATATCAAAAAAAATCTATTTTTTTAGCATTCCTGGAATTTTAATGTCCCCGATGACCGTTTTGTCTGTCTTATGCTTGGGCCGGCATGCTCGTAAGCACCCGTCTTCTCAAACTTATCGATGATCATCATTCTATCCGCAATTTCCTTCATGTTACTTAGTCGTAAAAGTTCGTGAACTTTTTGTTATGGAAAACAAAATGCCACAAAGACATCGTGAGGGTTAGCTTTTGCTCAATGGAAACATGGGAGTGGCACCAAGGATTTCGATGAAATCCATCGGTGTCTTGTCTTCTAAAAGAAAAGAGGAGGGAAAAACATTTGTAATTTTTCTCCAAGACAATGCTGATGTGCCATGCATTCATAAAGAAAAATTGTCTCGTAAAGAAGAAAAAAAATGTCGCTTGTCATAATTATTATTTTTTCATGGTCTCTTTTCCCTTCGCGTGGTCCTTAAAGCTTCGCTTTTAAGCCTGCTCGAAAATGTTGGCCCATTTTCTTTTGAGAAATTTTGAGTGGCATCCCACTTTTGTTTACCATATTTACAGTGCACCCCACAAGTTTACAACAATGTAAGATATTCTCCACTTTTGACATTTTTCGTCCAATATGGACGGTCAACTGGGTTGACCCAAATTTTTTGACAAAATTATCCCCGACCTGTTGTCTTCTTCACAGTGTCTCTCGTCCCGACCTCAGCTGGGTCCACGTCGACGGCAGCCACCGCTCCGCCGTCCGCCTCGAGCACCTCGTCGTCTACTGCCCCTTCCCGCCTCCTCCCTCGCCCCCCTCCTCTCCCTCCGCAGCCCCACCCTCCGCTCCCTCGAGCTCCGCCTCGCCGTCCGCCTCGACTCCCTCGCCTCTGCCGCCAACCTCCACTTCCTCAAGCTCGGGGGGGGGGGGGTACCTCACCAAACCAGAGCCCAACTCCACCCCCACCCCCCGCTGCTCCTCGAAACCCTCTTCTGGAACGCCGCCGCCTCCGACAAACCCATCTGGGTCGAGTACGCCAACGACGTCCCCGGCTCCGACTTCTCCCCTCACCGCAAGAACAACCACTACAACGCCAACCCTAACCCTAGCCGTCGTCGGAGGAGGAGGAGCGGGGGGTGGGGGTGGTTGTGTTCGCGTACGTCGCCATGCTCTTCAGCTGGTTCGCGTGGCACGTGGAGGACCACGAGCTGCACAGCCTCAACTTCCTCCACGGCGGCGAGATCGGGGAGGGGGGCGGCGAGGTCGCGGGGGGGGGGGGGGGGGTGGCGAGGTCGGGGAGGGGGGACGGCGCTAGGGCCCGACAAAGGGGGGCGGCGGAGGCACGCCGACGGCGGGGAGGGGACTGACATTGAAACCATAGGGAGATACGGGAAAGAAGAAAGGGTATTTTGGTCCAAAAAAATGGTCAAAGGGGTTGACCGTAAGTTGGGGACGGAAACCGTCAAAAGTGGGGGGTACCTTACATTGTTGTAAACTTGTGGGGTGCACCTTGAATATGCAAAAATAAAGTGGGGTGCCACTCAAAATTTCTCTTTTCTTTTCTTACTCTCATGATAAGTAGTACAATTTGTTGGATCCCATGTCATGTATATTAAAAATGTTCACTTATTTATGAAATTTTATTCGATTCAATACAATATAGATATGACACGCGGATTTTTTTTTGACATTAGAAGTGTATTTATTTTTCTCTTTAGTCCCTTGGGGAAAAGAATAAATCAAGAGAGCATATAATCCAACAGCTTTTTTATGGCCGACTTTTAAAAAATTAAGAATTCATGACTTCCTATAGAATTTTTGCATTTTATTCATGTTATCAAGGACTTAGAAAAAAAATGTGATCTTTGGGCATCCCGTTGTCATTCAGCGTCTTTAGAGATGGGTGGTAGAGGTGGCTTGGGTTGAGTTTTTTTCTTTCTTTCCAATTTTATGAGTTCCTCACTGCTTTCTACATGAACTACAAGTACTTGTGAATTGTGAATGATAGAAATATATAATGGCTTAATGCAGATAAATATTTCAAAATTCGAGTATCCTTGCTCTTAAATATCTATTATTTTGAAGCATAATGTATCATTGACTTTTTAATTTACTTGCTAATCTGAATAAAGAAGTTAGTACAAGTTAGTAAATGTTTTTTTCGCTTATTTTTTTCTACAAAGAAAATGTGGTCATAGCCCATCTTGCGTCTTTAAACTCAAACCCACATTAGTAGAGACCTTCTAAAGCCCAACGATCAAAAGAGTGGCAAATGGCAATGTCCATGTCGGCCCTTACCAATAATGATGAGTGACCCAAATTGGAGAACCTATTATAGACTCATGTTTAAACACAAAACTATTGTGTTCTCTTCAAATACTCCAACACCTACTTAATTTCCAAATGGCCCTAAGGGGCCGTTTGGTACGCGAAATACTAAATAGTCAGAAATTCTATATTCCAAGAAATTTTATTCCAAGACATCATATTCTCCGTTATTCTTTATTGCCATGTTTGGTACATAATCGGATATTCTTTATTACCATGTTTGGTACATAATATAATATGTCCGGGTATATATAATTTATTTTCGGGTATATATAATACATGCGTTTGGTACCATAAATAAATTCGTAGGAATATATTATTCCTCAAACTCACATGGAGAGATGTTTGAATATAAAAAAAATGTTACGTTTGATAGCGGTGACAATTCTTTTCGTATCTACCAAATAAAAATAGAAATATTACAGGTAAAATTGTCAAAGTCCGGTTATTAAAAAATTAGATAAATTAGTTACAAAATATAGAAAAATACAACAATATAAAAATTAAATCAAAATACAATATTGTAAAAATATTTAAGGTTATCAAACGAAAAAGAAAAAGAAAATTTTGATTGGAGTTTGATGTAAATAATCCTTCGTAAGACTTTGAAATAATACAATTTTGAAATTCCACATCAAACCCATGTAATATCATTGAAGAGTTAACCATATCATACATGAAGTCAAATAGTATTTCTGTAAAACTATATAATCCATTCGTAGTATGATTTCTAAACAAAAACATTGATCCATAGAACAACAAACCAAAGCAGCATGAGACAATTCATATAAACAAAAAATAAGTAGCATAAAGATCCACACAAGAGTGAACTACTCTCAATTATTACTACTAAGTAAACCCTGGAGGTAGAGCTTCATCAATCCATAAGGCAATGTGAAGAAGTAATTGGACCTAGCTGCATCCTTGCTCAATATCTCTCCCGCCCTTAGCATGTCGCCATCGCTAAACCCCTCTACCTTAGATACTTCCTCAAATATATTGAGTCTCCTTGAACCCCATTCCGCTTCTATCTCAAAACATTTGGCAATTTTTGCCACATTTGCAGATGTTTCTCCATACAACTTACACATGTCCTTCATTACATCGACAAGACTTCCAAGGGTAGTACTTTCAGTTGTCTTAGTCCTTTTCCTCGTCCTCCTACCACTACTAGAAGCATCTCCAGTAAGTGCATATGAATGACTCACATTCTCTTCGACATCCACATTCTCATGTATGTCATCCAAATGATGAACTTGCACCTCTTTCGTTGCCTCCTCCTCCATTGCTTCAACAGCATCAGTCGGTCCCTCAGCTGCTTCACCCATTGCCCTGTCCTTACCAAATATAGCACCCAAATCATCATAGTATGAAAATGGCTTGTTCCTCAAACCCTTCACATTATGATGGCCCTGCAAAACATAAAATAAAATAAAAAACTGTTTTGAGTAGAGGCTCTGTACAGTCAACCATGATATTTATCACTTTATGTATGATAAGCATGCAAAGAATAACTACAATCTAGATTGCAAGACTAATACCTTACTGAATGTCACAACAGTAAAAAAACAAACCCAAATTGAGGGCAGCCTTCATAGAGATGGTTACTAGCATTCAAAATGAAGATCCAAACAAACATAACTCATCTACAGGAAATTACATGATGCTCTGTCAAGCATCAAATTAATGGTGTACTAGTGTTGTGAGACTGAAGTGAAGAACTAGTGCTTGTGAGTGTCCAACCAGTGAACCCTACTAGTGAACCAGTACCTGGAAGCATTCAATCTAAAATTTGTATATACTTGATATATCTAGCTCGATCCAACGTAAAACTGATCATTCTATATAAACTTGATATACAACATCTTCAGTGCTTGTGAGTGTCCAACTAGTGAACCCTAGCATTGGGCCTCAACATCTCCGCAATAGCACAATATTATTTTTTCATATGCTTCACTCTTGATTCTGTGTGAGGTGAAGCTTGTAGTGAACAACCAAGCAATTTTTCATGCAGCCATACTTGTAGCTGCTTAGCATGTCCAGCTATAAAAGTGCCATTGTCAGCTTCTACTTTCTATCACTTGCTAAGTCTATGGGACACTCAACAAGTTTAGCATCCTCAATCGTAGTCCAATGATGCTTAGAACTAGCCATCTTCACAAAAAGAAAAGTAAATATCAGTTTCATGTAGGAAAAAAAATGTTTCATGTAGGAAATGATCAAACAGAACTATGCATTGCAAATGGCATATGAGTTCCCTACAGAGCTGTTAGGAATTTAAGATGACAAATAATAATAATTCATGAGAACATTACCAAGACATTGAAACTGAATATCCCGTATTATTCATGGAACTGCAACCTCAATACACTAGACCAAGAGTGTCGATCACGATACTCGTAAGAAGTGTCTGATACTACAAACCTTGCCTACGATTGTATTCTGACTGAAAACTCAAACCTGGGCTGCAGTATCTACACAACTTAATTTGCTGATGCAACTAGTACTTGGAGGTGGAACTTGGATAAGCATGAATTCTCTAGTGATACCAAGAATTAGCAATGTTATGGCACAGTGGAAATAAATCCAAGAAACTCAGAGAAAATTTACAACTACAAAGATAATGATTTACGTGGTTCGGCCAAGATGCCTACTTCCACAAATGAGGGTGATTTAGTTCCACTAACCCAAGAAACCCAGAAAAAATTTACAACCACAAAGATAATGATTTAAGTGGTTCGGCCAAGATGCCTACTTCCACAAATGAGGGTGATTTAGTTCCACTATGAAGAAGAAAAGGAATTACAATAGCTCACAACACTTCTCTCCTTACACTCAAGAACTCGATCTCTATCACAAAGATAGAAAAAAAAACTTTCTCAAATTTTGTGTTGAACTTATTTAACAACTTTAGCTCTCTTGTGTTGAACTTATTCAACAACTTGAGCACAATTAGATGTCTTGTGTTGAACTTATTCAAAAACTTACATTGAATACTCTTGGAGGGTGTCTTTTGTGGAGAACCTTTAGACCCCTTTATATACCATAAAAATCTCATCCTACGTAGGCTTAAAATCCAATCTTATGTAGGATTATATATTAAAAATCCAATCCTATGTAGACTTACATATATTAAAAATCCAATCCTTGTAGGATTACCATATATATGGTCAAATCCAATCTTATATATGATTACTATATATATGGTCAAAAAAGGTCATGGGCCTATTTTCTGACACTTTCCTTCATATCTTCACCTAGGCAAAGTTTTGCCACAAAACCGAGCCGACACACTTCTCCACCGCATAGCTTCACCAAATCAACCACTCGTCAATCCCATCTCTAAAGTCTCTCAAGCAAAACTTCTCCACCTGGCTCTGGAGAAGCTTTCTTCTTCTTGTACACTCTCTTACATCCTATAACTCGCTTGCCTTTGGACAATTGAACCAAATCCCATGTACAGTTCTTATGGAGAGACTCAATCTCTTCCTGCATAGCCATCATCCAGTTTTTGTTACTAGTATCTTTGACAGCCTGTCTGAATGTGATAGGTTCTTTATCCTCCACTGATAGTGCATATGCCACCACATTTAACTGTCTATAGTGCTTTACCGGTTCCTCAAATTTATATATTTATACTGGCTTGACCGATCTCCTTGGCCTAGTGGTGGGCAAGGAATCTTACTGCTGATGTTGCGCTTCTTCTAGTTGTTGCTCTTGTGGGGCTTGATGAACATCTTCAGAAACCTCCACCTCATTTGATGCATCCTCAGACAACTCAATCTCAATATTTTGAGATTTGCTAGATACACCACCATCTTGATCGGACTCATTCTTCTTGCTTGAACTGAAGGTCACCCTGTGCTGCTTGCCCACCATGCAATGCTCACAGACATCTATACTTGGCTTCTTCAAGTTCTTCAGTAATCTTTGCTTGCTCAGTAAAGACAGGCCTTTCTCGCTCATATGTCCAAGCCGCATATGGCAAAGATGCGTGCTATCAGACAAATCAGATGTACTGATTGCTAAAGTCCCAGTCACTGTGCCTCCCAATAAGAAATAAAGGTTACCCTGTCGGTGACCTTTCATCACCACCAAAGAACCACAAACAACCCGCAAGACTCTACCATCGACGACGAACTTGTTATCATTCGAGTCAAGCGTACCAAAAGAAATAAGATTTTTCTTGAGGTCGGAAACATGTCTGACATCGGTCAAAGTTCGTACAATTCCATCATACATTTTTACCTTGATAGATCCAATTCCAACAGCTCGGCATGCGTTGTTGTTGCCCATCAACACAGAACCACCATCTGTCACCTTGTAGGAAGAAAATCACTCACTCTTTGGACACATATGGTACGAGCATCCGGAATCGAGAATCCAATGGTCACTCATGTTGTCATGTGCCACCAAAAAATAGATTCCGTCATTGTCAGCTTCTGAAGAACAGTTTGCTTCACCACCTTCTCTCTCTGTCTTATTCTCCTTTTTCTTGTTCTTCTTCTTTGGATGAGGACACTTATTTGCATAATGTCCTTTCTCATTACAGTTGAAGCACTTCACCTTCTCAATAGGTGTTTTGGACTTGGATCTTGACCTTCTGCTAAAAGATGCTTTATCGTTTGTTTTTTTCTCTTACCGTCAAACCTTAGGCTTGGTCTCCACTGTTTCCACCATTAGAAGCCAACTTTCGTACCTCATTAGATAATAAGGCACTCGTAGCTAGCCGATGAGTGGATCGACCATATAGAGGAGATCTTCCGCTTGGCCAGGATTCCAACAGATCTTCAGATCGAGGTCGCAGCTAGCCGGATGCGAGATCTTGCTCGCACCTGGTATCAGTCAGACCCCAGGGTGGGGCTAGCTGGGCAGACTTGGGAGCAGTTCAAGGGCTTCTTCAAGAAGAAGTTCTTCCCAGATTCAGCACTCAGATCCTTGGAGACACAGTTCGAGAGCCTGGTCCAGGGGAGTCTCTCAGTGCAGGAGTACGTCGGGGAGTTCGGCTGCCTCGGCAGGTTTGTGGAGGGCTTGAGCGAGACAGCGAAGGCCCAGAGGTTCTGGAAGGGCCTAGTCAAGGAGGTCAAGTCCTTGACCAAGGGCAACCGGGATGCCATGTTCGAGGAGATCTTGACGGAAGCCTTGTTGGCAGAGGATGATCTTGAGCTTAGGCTCAAGAGGGGGAGAGACCCAGTTGGAGGCAGCAGCAGCAGCGGAGGCCAGGCCAAGGGCCCCACTTTCAGCATCAGCAGCTGAGGCAGTTCCAGCCGCAGCCGATTCAGCAGAGGCTAGTTCATCAGCAGCAGCAGCCGAGGCAGCACCAGCAGGGCCAGAGGCAGGTTATCACTTGTGTCTACTGCAAGAAGCCCGAGCATGTCGCCAATGAGTGTCGGAAGAGGCTGGGCCAGTGCCTAGTGTGTGGTTCGGCAGACCACCAGATGAGGGAGTGCCGTATGGGACGAGCAGCTCCGGGAGGTGGAGCCAGGGCTCCAGCAGGTCAGCAGCGGGGACCAGCCCTGCCGACGCAGCAGCAGAGATTTGTTCAGCACCAGCAGCAGGCCAGGGGAGGCCAGCAGGGGCGAGCTTTCGCCATGGCAGCTGGAGATACAGAGGTGATAGGAGAGCTGATTGCAGGTTCGATCCTTCTCGACTCTAGTCCAGCATTTGCATTATTCGATTCCGCTGCTTGGCATAGCTTCATATCAGTATCTTTTACGATTAGACACGGTATCGTAGCTGAATCGTTGCCTAGGACTTACAAGATCACGACCGGGGGTGGCATTATCCTCGTGAGTGATATTTGTAAGGGTCGGAGAGTAGTTTTGGGAGGCCGTGAGTTGGAGGTGAGCCTGCTCGTAATTCTATTGCCGAACTACGATATAGTACTAGGCATGGATTGGTTGAGCAGGTACCATGCCAGCATTGATTGCAGAGGGGGTAGAGTTCTTTTCAGAGTGCCGGGAGAGCCAGAGTTCGAGTACTCCAGACGTCAGGCAGAGCAGAGCAGCGAAGTCTTCTGTGGAGTCTCGGTCGAGGAGCAGACGATTCCACATCCCTTGATAGCAGATTATATGGATGTTTTCCTAGAGGAGTTGCCGGGATTGCCACCAGACAGAGACATAGAGTTCTCGATAGACTTGGTTCCAGGAGCGGAACCCATCTCTCAGCATGTCTATCGGGTGAACAACAGCTAGCTGGTGGAGCTGAAGAAGCAGGTGGATGAGCTACAGGACAAGGGCTTCATCCGCTCGAGTTCGTCGCCATGGGGTGCACCAGTATTATTCGTGCCGAAGAAGGATGGGCCAGTACGCATGTGTATTGACTATAGGGTACTCAACAACCTCACGATCAAGAACAAATATCCACTGCCGCGGATCGACGATCTTTTTGACCAGTTGAGCGGAGCTCGGGTATTTTCCAAGATTGATCTGAGGTCGGGATATCACCAGGTGAAGGTGAAGGGGCAGGATATTCCCAAGACCGCTTTCAGGACGCGGTACGGGCAGTTCGAGTTTTTGGTTATGCCGTTTGGGCTAACCAATGCACCAGCAGTATTTATGAACCTTATGAACAAGGTGTTCCACCAGTATCTGGATCAGTTTGTGGTGGTGTTTATTGGCGACATCTTGGTATATTCCAAGACAGGAGGAGCACAAGGAGCATTTGAGGATAGTGCTGGAGACTCTCAGGAATGAGCAGCTTTACGGGAAGCTCTCCAAGTACGATTCTTCTTGGACCGGGTGGACTTCTTGGGGCATGTGGTGACTGGAGATGGTATCTCAGTTGACCCCAAGAAGGTTGTAGCAGTTGAGGCATGGGCAGCACCGACTTCAGTTGCAGAGATCAGGAGTTTCCTAGGGCTGGCAGGATATTATCGGAGATTCGTGTAGGATTTCTCCCGGGTTACAGAGCCGTTGATTCGGTTGACCCGGAAGGATGCTGAGTTCGTTTGGTCAGAGGAGTGTCAGGCAGCTTTTGATGAGTTGAAGAAGCGGCTGACGACAGCTCCGATTCTGACATTGCCTTCAGGATCAGGTGGTTTTACTATTTATAGTGATACTTCAGGGAAGGGGCTGGGTTGCGTCTTGCAGCAGCATAGGAAGGTGATTGCCTATGCTTCCAGGCAATTGCGTCTCCATGAGAAGAACTACCCTACCCACGACCTGGAGCTGGCAGTAGTGATTTTTGCTCTGAAGCTGTGGAAGCATTATCTGTATGGTGAGAGGGTGGAGATCTTCACAGATCACAAGAGCTTAAAGTATGTGTTCACTCAGAAGGAGTTGAACATGAGACAGTGCAGATGGTTAGAGTTGATAAAGGATTTTGACATCCGACTTCAGTATCACCCAGGGAAGGCCAACGTGGTTGCCGATGCCTTAAGTAGGTATCCGACAGCCATGTGTTTGACCATGGATCGGCATTTGCTTGCCGACTTGGAGAGCCTTGGGATTGAGGTGATCATGCCCGGAGTGCAGATGCAGCTATGGGGGATGCAGATTCAGTCAGACTTGGTGGAGAGGATCAAGTCGGCACAGTTTGAGGACGTTGCTCTGCGGTATCTCCAGGAGCAGGTTCGAGCAGGATTGTTGGAGGGCGAGTTTTTGCTCTGCGGTGTCTCCAGGAGCAGGTTCGAGCAGGATTGTTGGAGGGCGAGTTTTCTCTTGCAGAGGATGGTGCCTTGAGGCACGGTTTCAGATTATGTGTGCCCAGCGGAGAGCTCAGGGAGCAGGTTATGCAGGAGGCCCATAGATCTCAGTACTCTATACACCCGGGTGCCAACTAGATGTACCGAGATCTGCAGGAGCATGTTTGGTGGTCAAGGATGAAGCAGGAGGTGGCTCGCTTCATGGCTAGGTGTTTGGCCTGTCAGCAGGTAAAGACAGAGAGACAGAGGCCCGGTGGATTGTTGCAGCCGCTGCCCATTCCCGAGTGGAAATGGGAGCATATCACGATGGACTTCGTTTCAGGATTGCCGTGCACTCCAGGAGGGAAAGACGCGATTTGGGTCATCGTTGACAGGTTGACCAAATCGGCCCACTTTTTGCCATTCAAGGTGGGTACGTCTACAGAGAGGCTGGCGGAGATGTATATGCGACAAATAGTCAGGATTCACGGAGTTCCAGTCAGCATCGTCTCAGATCAGGATAGCCATTTTACTTCCCATTTCTGGAGGAGTCTGCAGACCAGCTTGGGTACTCAGCTCAAGTTTAGTACTGCATACCACCCCCAGACGGACGGACAGTCAGAGCGGACTATTCAGACACTTGAGGATATGCTGCGGACGTGCGTCCTGGACTTTGGAGGTTCCTGGGAGGATCATTTTCATTTGGTGGAGTTTGCCTACAACAATAGTTTCCAAGCCAGCATTGAGATATCACCTTTCGAGGCTCTGTACGGGCGTAGGTGCCGTACACCCTTATCCTGGGATGATGTTGGTGAGCGAGCTTTACTGGGGCCAGAGATGGTTGTTGATGCGGCCGAGAAGGTGAAGCTCTTCAGGGACAGACTTCGCGTGGCACAGGACAGACATCGGCACTGGGCCGATAGCCACCGGAGGCCATTGGAGTTTGAGGTACCGATTAGAGTAGGATTAGATTTAGGTTTGTTTGTTTGTGATTTTTGATCATGTTTGTTTATTATAATTAATTGAGACCTTGCTTGTGATTAGGTCGGAGACCAGGTTTTCTTGAGGATATCTCTGACTCGTGGTACGATACATTTTGGTGGAGGCGGGAAGCTTAGCCCGCGCTTCATCGGCCCTTTCGTTATCAGCGAGAGAGTCGGTGACGTTGCATACAGGCTAGACTTGCCGCCTGTACTAGTGGGGGTCCACAACATATTTTATGTATCACAGTTAAGACGGTACGTGGCTGACCCTAGCCATGTGCTCGATCATTCAGAGATAGAGGTTGGGCCTTCTCTCAGCTATCCAGAGCAGCCAGTGGAGATTCTGGATCGACGGAAGAAGGTTCTGAGGAACCAGGTGATACCCTTGGTACGCGTCGCATGGAGACATCATTCTCCACGAGAGTCTACCTGGGAGCGGAAGGATGAGATGTGCGAGCGCTACCCTTATCTTTTTGGACCGTGAGGTATGCTTTATATCCTTCTCATTAGTTGTATTTCGCCTTTCAATTTCGAGGACGAAATTCTTTAAGGAGGATAGATTTGTCACTACCACATTTCTAGTATGAGGGTATTTTTGTCATTTTTGGAGTAATTTAAATTTATTAGAATTTATTTAAATTTATGGGAATTTTTAGGAATTATTTTGGAATTGTTTGGACTAGGTTGACTTTGACTAGTGTTGACCCTTGTAGACCAACCTAAGAGCTAACCCTAGTTAGTATGGACTTGGTTAGGTTATGTGACTCTAGTCTAACCTAGCCTAATCCTTGGTTTGGTCATTAGACTCTAGTTAGCATTAGGAATTAGAAAGTCATAAGTCATGGCTTATGATTTAGAGCCTTTGATAAATCATTTTTTTTTAACTCAAAGCCTTGTAGTTTGGCCCAAAGCCCAAAATAGCAAAACCCTAATCCCTAGACCCACTTGGCCGGCTACCCTATCTTCATTGGGATCATCATCCTATAAGTACTCTCCTAATTTTTAGGGTTGCCTCTTTCTTAGGAAGGCTCAAGTTTTAGAAGGTTAGTTCCTATTGTATTTTAATTCCTAGAACTCCATTCCTCTTCCTTTTTCATTCTAATTTATTCCATTAGGTTCTAATATACCTATTCTTGCTGTTGCTAAGGTCTCATCTCAGTTTGATGTGATTTGAGTGGATTGGGACATCAAGACAAGAGCTATTGATTGGGGATTTTTTTTGAAGGTTCAACAATAGGTAACTTTCTTATTTCTCCATGAAATTTCGATTTGTCTTCATGATTAGGAAGCCCTAGGGGTCCCCTAAGTGTCTGTATTGGTGTCGTGTCAGGTTTCATAAGTTTCGTGTCCATTTGGACACGTATCAGGGATATAGCGTAGGTGTTTGTCGAAATGCCACTGAGGGCATTTTGATCTCTTTTGTGCATTGTTTTTAAATAGAAAATTTGATTTTACTATTGCTTAGGCATTCCTGTTCTGCTGATGTGAATTTGGTGTCGTGTCGTATCGAATCGGACACGTGTACATGCGGGTGTACGCACGCGCGCGCAGGCAGTGCATCCCCTGCTACTCGTGGTCTCGTGCTCGATGAACAGGCCACGTGGCGAGCTAGGATTTGACGAGGGGGTGGGGGCAGTGTCTGACATGAGGGCCCCCAAGCCTCGAGTCATCTCGTGTCATGTCGGACACACACGAGGCTCTGTACTGGGTTACCTGACTGTTCAGTCGGGTTTTTATTTGTCACTGATACGGCACTTGTATCTAACACAGACATGACTTGGACACGGGCTTGCTAGCCTATTGGGTAGCCCTATAGGTGGCCTACCTAGGTTGGTGTGCATGAGACACTGTGGTGTCCTGTGTCGTGTGCATGACACAAGTGCACGTGTGTACGAGGCAGTGTACTGGACAGTGCACTGTGTGTCTGATATTGGGTTTCTTTGTTTGGGACACGTTTGTGTCGTATGTATGGACACGTGATGGACTCTGGGACATGTACTGTCATGCCCCGCTCCCGTAGGAGCGATCGTGCTCGCTAAGGCGTGATGCCGCACGAGCCTAGATTGCGCTCGTGCAAGGCAGTTTCATAACGGCCGATTACATCAGCGGCGACGGGGTCGTCGCACAGAAGTCCCAAGCAAAAATATTGAAACATGCAGCAGAATTTAAGAACAAGTACACATGAACACAAGTCATTCAAAAAGAAGCTCTTTATTGATATTGAATACAAGATTACATTTGTGGGCGCAAGGCCAAATTACAAGTCTCTCGTGCTCACTTTTCTCTCGATTACAAGTCACTCTGCTCTCTCTCATCTCTCGATTACACTGCTTGAGCCAGCGAAAGCTTCGGAAGGCGATGTCCATACATTATGTCCTGTATAAGTCTTCAGTCCACACGGCCGCACGCTTCGAATTGCCAAGGAACTCCGTACCTCGACGCATCCAAGCGAGCTCCACGCCACGAGCTTCTACCTGGGCCTGCACATGAAACACTGTGTGGGTGTCAGTACTCAACTATACTGGTGGAGTGAGCTCCTCGCCCACCCATACAAAACCTACACGTTTCATTTACTTTGTGCAACATAAACCCTTTTACGATTGTCTTTCTATTCTTGCCTTAGGATCAGTTTTAGGACCGGCGCCTTAGCGCAACTTGCGAATCAGAACCATCCCGTGCTTGCAATATCAATGTTAACTCATACTTTGGCTCTATCAAGTCGTGTTTGCCTTACGGCTAAAATTAGAGATGCAACTACGTGATAGACTCCATTTCCTTGCATCTAGACCTTTCTCGTGCTTGTATTGTCGACGCACCGACTTATACTTGTCTTTCATGCCAAACTCTGGAACGTAATGACTCGGTCGTGCCATGAACTCAATTCGTGCTTCAATATCTCTGAGGCAGTGCCTCCTCGCTTAGTCTTGCCTATACTTTAGCTGTGACAATGCGGCCGTGCCTCATATTTCGAGGTCGTGCCCAGCAACTCAACGTAACTTCACACAACTTGCCCTACGGCCCTTCTCGACTTATCTCGCAACAACTCAAGCCTATCTCATGTAACTCTATGCCAACAACTTAACACTCGATGCCGCATCTCGTGCCGAAGCACGCCGCCTTCGTTATAGCTAAATCTTAGGCCCAGACCTTGTGTTCTCTAACTTCATACATATCCAACTCAACTTAATCCAAAAGCACACACGCGGATTGCCGCCCGTGTCGACACATCTATATGAAAGGTCACTGGCATTAACTAGCCATAGTGGATATAGCCTGGCAAACGGGATCCTTGCACCGCCGGTTGCGATCCTCGATGCAAGTCCCCGTACTACCAATTGCCTATTATCCAGCTCAGCTATAATTTGTTTTTCCTAGGCCGAGTCGGTCCCGTGGCCCCGGGTTGCCGCTCGAAGAACCATCGCCCTTGTCGACAAGTTGTCCATGACCACGCGCCTACGCTAACTTCTAGACTTAACGTAATACATGGTCTCATTATTATCATAGTTCCTTTGTTTTACTCTTTCCACTTTTCATACTTCTATTGCAGAGCCCAAACCAGGGTTGCCTCGGCGACCAAACCACAGTCGCGATATATTTCCTCTCGGCGACTAACCATCGCTTAGACTTAACGTTCTTTGAACTCAGGGAACAGCTACTGCCTAGCCTTCCAACTTAACTTGAACATAACATATTCCTTAAGTATCAACAGACCGTGGCTAACTTTCTACTGAACCAACCGTGGCTCGTGCCTTAAACTGACTCGTGTTCTACGCAACGGTATCGCCCAAGTCATACTTCATGTGACGGGCCTTGGGATCGTGGGACTATTTAACTTGACAACCGCAGAATGAGCGAGACAGCAATTGGAATGACTTAGGTCGACCGGCATAACTTTGCCTAACTTACTCAAGCCTACAACTTAACCCAAGGGACGAGCAAAGGCTATGCCAAGCCTTGCATTTTGGAAGCGTGCATGCTTTATCGAGCATTTACGCGGGCGACGCCTATGACTTAGGCCAATTCGAGTGTCGGGGTAAATCGACGGGACCGTGCATGCTATAACAAGCATTCACGCAGGTGACGCCTATGACTTAGGCTAATACTTAACTTTGTGTCGAAGACCAAATTTCCTTCTTCCAAGCCACGGGACGAAGGACCGAGTGTCATTTTTAAAGCACGCCGTGCACCAACTCTAGGCCGACCGTGGGACGTTTTCCATGTTCTAACTCATTTCAACCCGTCGGGATTATTCCCTTAGCTATGTGGATTCGTCTCTTTTATTATTAAGCCTACTTGTGCAAGTTGAAAACACGATTTATTATGTGAAGGCAAAGATGAGGCAAGTTCACCGAAACTACCCCACCTGAGCGAGCGGTCGTCTTGACCGAGCGAGCCTTCGAGCAGCCGTTGCAGGGCTAAAGCCGAACACCGTCGGCGTTTCGATTCCTCCGATTGACTTTGCGGGACGGGGCACTACACGTACACAGTATGTAATTATATTACCAACCAATAGGTTCGAGTTTTAGTTTGAATTCCTATTCGAACTCTCAATAACCAATTAACTGATACCTATTTTGTTCTGTTAACCATTTTTCCAGTTTCGATTTGAATTTGTCTAATGATTTTGACCTATTAATCACTGATTAATGCATGTTTTAAAAGCTCTAATCTATTCTCCTCTATGTGTTCTAATTGTGGTTAAATTGGTGTAGTGATTGGTGGGTTTTGTTTTCGATTTGGCCAATGACAGTGTAAAACTGAGTTCTCAGTTTTAGGACCTTAGTTTAGTGTTCCTATTTCCTGTGCAGTAGGGAACCGAACCTTAGTTTAACTTTGTTATTTCAAATCTGAAATCGGGGGACTCACACACCCTTGACTAACACAGATATTTCTTCACACCACACATATTTTCATTCATGTACACATGTAACCCTCACACAGGAATCTGAGTATAGGTTTCATGATTAGGTAATGTGTTTGGTTAAGTTTAATTTGAATATGAGATTCTTCTGTGGTTTAAACCTGAGTTTAATGTGAAGTTTCACATTACTTTGAGTGTTGTATTGTTGGGTGAGATTTGATCCCTATTTAACTGAAATTGTTTTGAGATGGAAATCTGAGAATAGGATGGAAATCTGAGAACGTTGTTATGTGGCCAAATCTGAGAATTTCTTTTGGCTTTAAATCTGAGTTTAACACACCACACACATGTGCATTCTGTTTCGATTAACAAAATGCCTTGGAGGAATTGGCTTTTGAAAACAAAAACAAGAAGAAAAGTACGAGAAGTACAAATTTAATTCTGGGAAAGTATTGCTATGGAAGTCTGATTCATAAACGATCACTTTGTTCCTTGGACCATATGATGATGATGAAGATCACTGCTTGAAGTAGAACAACTTGGAAGAACTAATGCACCAGAAAGGTATCGACGCACTTGGGCACTGATGGCGAGGCCGAATGCTTTCCTGCTTTGCTTCACTTTGTTCTAGAAGAAAAGTTGAAGAAGGATGCTCTAGAGAATCAAAATCTCGAAGCTCTGATCTCTGTATTCTCTCCTGTCTCTTCCTGTCTGTCTGTGTGTATGAGAAAAATAAGTATATTTATAGACTGGGGCTTTCCTGCGTAAAAGAGCATCAACATCTGTCTTTATGCTAACAACTGCCCTCCACGATCAGAATCATCCTCTGTATGTGCTGACACGTGTCCTATCATTTCAGTAAGAATAGGATACATGTACACACGTTCTTCGAAATAGGTGGCATGAAGACCATGTAGGCACACCACGTTCCAAACTGGCCAGAACGAATCGGGCGTAAAAAGATGAGCGTAAACTAGCTCTGTCATAGGTTTCCAGCGTAAAGTGGTTATCGAATAACCTTGAGCGTAAAATGGCTCAAATAGACTTCACGCCCACATTGTTTCTTATGAGCGTAAGGACTCATGTAAAACCCCGTGCATAAAAGAAACCATTCAGTGAGCGTAAAGTAGCTCGATCTCTATAAACGACAACAATGGTCTTTGTATGAGACAAATTCTATTGAATCCTGTGGTAAATACCATCATTGATATCTTCATGTCAAAGTCTGCATTAAATGCGAGATTTGATAGCTTTTGTCCAGCGTGAAAGAGGCTGCTCAGTCCTTGGCGTAAAATTACCGGTGTATACCCAAGCGTAAAAAGGTCAATCTGCTTAGGCGTAATACAATTAGCCTTGTCTTGGGCGTAAAGAAATTACCCGCTCTGTTAGGCGTAAAGCGGGCCACTTATGAATGAGATGACTCTTTCTTTGAAGCACTTTTTACGCTCCTACAAGACCCCCTTCAAAGTTTTCAAATGTCTCCAAAATTTGAAACACTTTGAACAGAAGCGTAAAAGTTGAGATTTGCTGAGCGCAAAATTCGGGATACGCAACAGTCATCCGCGTAAGGGCGGGGATATCCAACAGTCAGCATAATGTTCAAGAGAGAAAAATAATGTTGGTCAACACTTTGACCGTCACAATAAATTTTCTTCTTCGTAACTTTCAAATGTATCTTCATCTTCCCGAGTGAGCGGTTTCCAATGAGGAATGTGAAAAGTCATTTTAATTTGTTTAAATAAGGACAAACTCTTTACTCTTAATATTCATCCTCATAGTTGATATGGCGCCAAAAAAAGAGCCAATTGTGTAGGGTGCCTCGGTCGCCAGGCTTAACCTCGAGATAGAGAACGAGCGAGCGCAAAATCTTCTAAAGTGCTTTGGGCTGACCCCAGCAGTCTTCAGTCGTATTGATGGTGGTCCTTCAACTGCATACGAGGGACCGGGTGACGCAGAAGCATTCCTTTGTCTGATGCGTCGCTCTGGGATTCGCAGTATGCGTGAGTTGGGTGCATCCCTTTGTCAACCCAAAGAATAATAATATTCTGTGTACTGCAACTTTTATATGTAGGGATCCACTTCCATCCTTTATAAATAAAATATTTGATGTTTTAACCCCATCTATGAACGCGCATTTGTTTATGCACTTCTGTTGAATGCTTCCGTGATTGTTGATTTCCAAGAAACAAACCAACACGTGGTGTCTATCTTATGGTTACAAGATCCTTTAAATAAGATCTTCTCCCGAAATTGACTCATCTTAATAACTTCTTCAGTCTTTATAAATAGCCGAGAATGTTTCATGTATTCTCGTACTCATCCTCCTGAAGATAGCTTTCTGCGACGTTGTTCTTCAAATAAGAGATGGCGGAGCTTTTCAACGTTGTTCCTTTGTATGGCCGATCGTTAGGCGTAGATTCAACCATCATTAGAGCCAAACCTTTAGACTCAAATGGCAAGTTCGACCGTACGTAAATATCTGTCTTCGAATTTCTTGTTTTTGAAAACGGCTATTTTACGAGCGTAAGGCCTTGCTGAAGTACTGGCGTAAAAGCCTTGTTTGAAGCACTGGCGTAAAAGCCGTGCTGAAGCACTGGCGTAAAAAGCCTTGTCATATCACTGGCGTAAAAGCCTTCGTGAAGTGCCGGCGTAAAAGCCTTGTTATATCACTGGCGTAAAAGCCTTTGTGAAGCGCCAGCGTAAAAGCCTTGCTGAAGCAAATGGCGTGAAAGCCTTTATGAAGCACTGGCGTAAAAAGCCTTGCTGAAACACTGGCGTAAAAGCCTTTATGAAGCACTGGCGTAAAAAGCCTTGCTGAAACACTGGCGTAAAAGCCTTGCCATCTGTCTTTAGTTAGCGTTCAATACGCATTTGATGACACTTCTTCTTCTTTGTTTTCTGCAGAAGCCTGGCTGAAGAGCTTTTTCAGAACTGGCATTGGTGACTTCGACGCTGTGGAGAGCGTTCTTCTGACATCAACATCAGGGAGCTCATGCGCTTTTGACGCGCAAATCAAACAACTCAGAACTCTTCGTAAGATAGAAGGGTCTTCCTCCGTTGGTAGGAAGAGCCTTTATACACGGAGAGTTGGACGGTGGAGTCAACTCTACCCCGAGGGATCGGGTAGTAGAGTTCCTTTCACGGCAGAACTAGGAATCGTATCCCAATGCTGGATACATTCCTATCTCCTTTGAGGTGCTGCCCCTAATCCACCAGTTGTATTGGCAGCAACACGCCTTCGGGCTGCCCTACTCTGGGGTTCTCCTCTCGTCTGAGAGATAAGACCAGAGTTTGTTTCCTGCTGTTCCTGTTACCACTGGGGCTCAGACAGTCAGGAACTGCCACCAACAACGAACCCGCCAAAGAAGATCAAAGAGAAAATAGATCTCTATTAGGTTTATTGTTTGGTGTATAGAATGAAAATCCAAGATATAATAGATTTCCATTGTAAAGAAAAGTCTAAGAAATGTAATAGACTTTTATGATGGTATGGGAAATGATGATTCTTCTATGATCAATGATTTGTATCTATCTGGATGTAATATGGGCATAATAGATAAATAAAATCTTATTTTCTGTTTTAGAGTATATGATACTATCAGAGGTAATATGGACATAATAGCATATATGAACTCAAAAGAAAATTAGATTAATATCTATGCAGAGGTCCAAAATAGAAGTGATAGATAGGAAAAAGGAAGTAGGTTTAATATTTATTCAGAGGTCATGGAAACATGATAAATAGCAAATCCTAACTTCTAATCAATCGATAAAATAGAAGGTGTAGAATCCCTTTCCCTGGAAATGAGGAGTCAGCTTAACCAAACATTGGTAGCTAGGGATTAGGAAGGCGGGTGTTATGAGCGTAAATGTCAAGGTGGTGGAGTTTTCAGCGTGTTTCTTGGAAACAGAGGATGAATCAGCGTGTTTTTTGGGGACAGAAAGAATGATTCAATTCCATAATTAAATGGATGAACCTAGTAATATGAACGAATGGGTCTTTTCGGAAATGAGAAGTTGTTTTCAATTTCAGAGACCAGTTCATTAATAATCCTCTTCTATAAATAGACGAGAACTCTCTGTAACCTTTTCATTCCCATTTCTACTCCTCAATTAAGAATGTCTTCTGAGGATGCACAGCAAAAGAATGAAGTCTCTAGGGACATCGAGGACGTCACCGAGACATGCCCCGCTGAGCCAATAGTGACGAGCCCGACTGAAGTAGGCAACAGTTCTTCTACGCCCAAGTCGCCCCATGACATTCTTGCTTTCCTAGTAGAGCCCGGAAAAACTCCTGAAGAAGAAGCATTGAGGATGGCTGTCTGCCAATTTTTTATGGGTTCAGGAAACGATGCCTTCTCTGCATTGGCTGACTATGTATTCAATAAGGAAGGGAGTGGCCCTCGTCCTTAATATTTTATTTTGAACAAAAATAATAAAATAAGTTTTATTTTTGTCCTATCTCTTTTTTTTTCTTTTTATATATAGTATTTCTTGAGAAATTTGCTATTGATCGGCAGCATGAGTAGATCTCCATTGGGTTTGACAACCGATAAGCACCATTAGAGAACACGGACTCAATCACATACGAGCCTTCCCATTTTGCTTGGAACTTCCCTTTGCTCTTGTGAGTCATCACCATTGGCCTTCGGACAGCCAACACAAGTTCGCCAATTTTGAATACCCTCTCTTTGACTTTACGATTGAAAGTTCGAGATATACGGGCTTGATATAGCTCAATATGCTGTTGTGATTGAAGACGCTTCTCGTCCAATCCTTCAAGTTCTTGGAGGCGTAAGCGATCATTATTCTCTGTAGTTAGCTCATTAGCAATAGCGATTCGGAGAGAAGGGATTTGGATTTCCAATGGGAGGACAGCTTCGCAACCATAAACCAGTAAAAATGGTGTAAAACCAGTAGGAGTTCGGACTGTTGTTCGGTATGCCCATAAACATTCTCCAAGCTTCTCACCCTAATCTCTTTTATTAGAAGAGACAAACTTTTTGAGAAGTTTGATGATCGTTTTGTTGAAGGCTTCAGCTAAACCATTAGCAGCCGGATTATAAGCTGTAGAAGCCAGATTTTGAATTCGGTTCTTGTCACAGAACCGATAAAATGCCTGGCTGGCAAATTGTGGTCCATTGTCATGAATTATTCGTCGAGGAATCCCGAAATAATAAATGACATGATGTTTAATGAAGCTGACTACATTAGATGTCTTTACTTCAACAAGTGGAACTGCTTCTGCCCACTTTGAAAAGTAATCGGTTATAGCTAGTATAAACCGATGTCCTTTGACAGAAGGGGGGTTAATAGGACCAATAATATCTATACCCCAAGCTTCGAAAGGCCAAGAGGCTGCTGTAGGATGTAGAAATTCAGAAGGTTGATGAATAAAGTCTGCGTGAATCTGGCATGCTTTACATCTTCTGGCACAGTCTACAGCATCTGCTATCATAGAGGGCCAATAATACCCTATTCTTCGAATACGATCTTGCAACTTTGGACCCGGTTGATGGGCACCACAGACACCATCATGAGCTTCACGCAGTGTTTGTTTGGCTTCGCTTTCTGAAAGACAACGCAGCAAGAGTCCGTCATATGAACGCCGATATAGCATATGTAAAGACGGATCGTAATAGAATCGAAATGATCGTCTTTTAATTGATGCAGCTTCTTTAGGATCTTCAGCCAAAATTCTATGAACTGCATAATCAATAAATGGTGTTCTCCAATCTTTCTGCTGGGAACTTGCCTCTGTAACATAACTTTGTTCGATATGCAGATTACTCTTCACACAGAACAAATCTCGATCTAACAAGGTAATTGTATTTTGCCTTCGGATCGGGACAGCCAAATCTGCAGCTAAGCTGGCAAGAGCGTCAGCTTCTACATTCTGAGAACGTGGTACAAGTTCAATGAAGAATCCTTTGAATGAAAGGACCAACTCGACTACCACCTGATGATAAGGGATGAGATCAGGATTTCTGACTTCATACGTCCCTCTAACTTGATTGACGATCAATTGTGAATCTCCATAAGCTTCTAGGAATCCGATATCCAATTGTTTTGCTACTTGGAGACCAATCAATAGAGCATTATATTCAGCTACATTGTTAGAGCACGGCTCATTAAGAGAATAGGCACGGTATATAACCATTTTGTCAGGAGAAACCAAGACAATTCCTACCCCAGAGACAATATTGCCTTTAGGTCCCACTCGTGATGCTCTATCAAAATATAATTGCCATATGTTATTTTTCAAAGCCATGTTGCAATCCACTACTTCGTCTGGAATGTCTTTATATAACTTCGAAGTTTCAGGTACAGGGTGAGCAGCTAAGAAATCAGCTAGTGCTTGGCCCTTTACTAATTTTTGAGGCACATAGACCATGTCATAAGGAGTGAGCAACATTGCCCAGGTAGCTAACCTGGAATTAAGAATGCTCGGTTTCCTCATCAATACCCGAATGGGATTTATTCTGGAGATGACATGGATAGTCTGTCCAGTGACATAGTGCCTTGTCTTTTGGACGGCAAAAACCAAAGCTAGACATTCCTTTTCTACAGGAGTATATATGTGTTCAGCTCCTACCATCGTTTTGCTCAGATAATATATCGCTTGTTCATGACCCATATCACTTTTTTGTGCCAGAAGAGCGCCAAGTGAATGATCCAAGCTCGAACGTACAGCAAAAATGGTCTTCCTATCACCGGAGGTACCAGAATAGGTAGGTTTGTAAGATATTGTTTAATGTCATTGAAGGCATTTTGACATGCTTCATCCCAGACAAAAGATACTCCTTTCTTTAATAGACGAGAGAAAGGTTGACATCTTCCGGAAAGATTAGATATAAATCTTCTAATATAAGCAATACGGCCCTGGAAGCCACGGAGTTCTTTCAGATTACGAGGAGGGCGCATTTCAAGAATTGCTTTAACCTTATCAGGATCAACATGGATACCCTGAGAGGTAATGACAAATCCTAAAAACTTGCCACTGGACACCCCTAAGAAAGATTTAGTAGGGTTCATTTTCAATTGATGTTGACGCATTAATTCAAAAACTGTCTTCAAGTCTTGAATGTGATCATTCTTTGACCGACTTTTAACAGCAATGTCATCTACGTAGCATTCAACTGTTTTCCGTAGATGTTCTTGAAAGATATTGCTCATAGCCCGTTGATATGTGGCACCGGCGTTTTTAAGACCAAATGGCATAACCGTATAGCAGAAAACCCTAAGGGGTGTTCGAAAAGATGTATGCTTCTCATCTTCTGGATGCATCTTGATCTGATTGTATCCTGAGAATCCGTCCATGAAAGACATACGTTCAAAACCGCATGTATTGTCTATCATGACATCAGTAATGGAAAGTGGAAATTCGTCCTTTGGACAAGCTGTATTAAGATCTCGGTAATCTATACAAACTCGAACTTTTCCGTTCTTCTTCATAACAGGAACGATATTGGCCACCCAATCAGGGTGTTGTTCTTCACGAACGAAACCACAAGTGATCAGCTTTTTGACTTCTGCTTCAATTGTATCCATCATATCTGGTCTAAAGCGCCGTTGCTGTTGTTTTACAGGTTTGACGTTAGACAAAATGTTAAGTTTATGAGTAGCAACTTTAGGATCTAGTCCTGGCATATCCTCATAACTCCATGCAAAGATGTCAATATAATCTTTGATAAGTTTTGTCAATTCTTCCTTTTCATTTTCAGAAAGATTCTTACTGATGAATATTAGTTTGGGCGTAATTCCATTTCCAACATCGATCTGGATAACCTCATCCTCTGTTGGTAGCTGTCGCTGTTCAAAACGAAGTTCCCATTGAGTATCCATCTGTTGAGCCCAAGGATCATTCTCAAATGGCTCTGATTTATCATCGGTTTGAACCATATTGATTGAGAATATCTGTCTAGATTCATAGTATGAGGAATCTATGTTGTCTTTATATTGATGACTTTGATTATCAGAAGATAAAGTCATTCTCTCAATAAACTTGACAGCCATATACTCGAAAAGGAAATCTTCATTGATATCAAAGAGATGAGCAATATTTACATAATTTACAGTCTGGTTGCTACGCTTCGGATTAGTCAACGGTGGACCATCATCCGTCTTCTGCGTAGAATTGCCAATATTGACGATCAATGGTGATTCTAGATCATTCGTACCAGAAGTACGTCCTTTGACTTTGATCATGAAAGGTTGAACTTGGCTCTTAACAGGAATTTTTATTGATTCCTCAGATGAAGTTTGAGTTCTTCCTTTAACCTTGATTATCAAAGGTTGATCATTGACAAGTTGAGATTGGATTCGTCCCTTGACCATGATCTTCAAGGGTTGTTCCTCTGGTGGATCTTCATTAATAGACTGATCCTCAGGTGATGATTCTTCAGCTATGTCTGATATCTCTTTCATATGCTCTTGTTTATAAAGCCTTGAATCAGAGAAGTAGGCTTCGACACCCTTGAAAGGATTAATATCAGCAAATTTAGTTTTCACAACTCCTTGGGAATCCACATATTTGAAGCATTGGTGGAGAGTTGAAGGCACAATATTGTGCTCATGAATCCACGGTCTTCCAAGAAGAATATTGTAGGATACATCCGAGTTGATAACATAGAAAGTTACCATGGATCGAAGATCACCAATCTGCATCTGTAACCGAATCTTCCCCAGTGGCTTACTCTTGCCAGAGTTAAAACCAACAATGGTGGTACTAGTGTAAGTCAGTTCACCAGTAGGAATCCTCAGGGGTCTTAGCATACTCTGAAGAATTATGCTAATTGAGGACCCGAGATCAATGTAAATCCTGTCAATTTCAGTGGATCCGATATATCCAGTGTAGCACAGAGGTCTATCATGCTTGTTGTGTTTCAATAGCATATCCTCTTGTGTGAAGATGATGTTGGGAATTACTTCCATCACGCTATGATATTGTGGATATGACACTGGCATATTATCGGGAGTCTTGAGTTGAGCTAAGCATGAATCTGCTTGAAGTAAAGCTTCACTCAAGGTCTCTCTGCTTTCTCTGGAGAGGCGAAGCAGTTCAAATATAGACAATCTAGCCGGAGTATTGGCTAACTGAGCTAGAATATCGAATTTGTAAGGCTTCATTGTCACCCCCTGACTGGAAGCAGACTTCAATAGGATATCAAAGCGCACTGCTTTCTGTTTCCCCTTTTCAACCACAGACGGTTTAGCAGGAACAGGAGAAGATTGAACCGGTAGTGTTTCCACTACATCTTCTGCTTCTTTGGAGGATCCCTCATAGTCTTTGTGGTACTCTTTTCCAGATCTTGTACCAGCAAAAGTTTCTGCTTCAGACTCAGGAGAAGAAAGTACCATATTACAGGATTTAGTCTTTCTTCCTTTAGCCTTCTTCTTGTGAGGAATTTCAGAACCCAATCCAGCGGTAGAATTCTAATTTTGAATTTGTAAAGGAATACGGATTCCTTTATCATGGTTCAAACCTTCTGCCTTTTGAAAGTCATAACCCATCTTCTTCATGAGAATAACAGATTGCTGACTATACAAATGGATAGGCAATGGACTTTGAACAGGCGTTTCAGCACAGGACGAGGAATGAATCTCTGCAACTATAGGAAAATGAAGTACAGACGTCTCCGTAGTTAAGGGAGAAGAAGGATTCGGGATACGAGGAGAAATCCCTGTTGGAGCTTTTTCATAAGCAGCAAAGACTTGTTGTGCCCGGTATAAAGGAATACTATTCATGGCTAGCCACTGCTGATGAGTAAGCTTGAGCTTAGTAGGAGGAGCTAAACTTGGAGGGCAGATGTTTAGTCCTTTCAGTCTATCTTCCAGAGGGAGGCCGTCCCATAGATGATCCAAGTCATCAGAATCTGGAATAATATGAGAGATCATGTTGCAAGTTTTGACTTTCTTGCCTTTCTTGGATTTTGAAGTTTTACCTTCATTTTCCAGTTCAGGCACTAAGTCAGGATGTACCCACATGATTTCACCATTCTTCAATGTGAGAGGAAGCAATTCTGTATTTTCTTCCCTGGCAGGCGAGATATTCACAATCTTCATCGTCGCCTTCGAAATTGGTATAATTCCATCTGGGACTTGCTGTGAAAGAAAATCCCCAAACTGAAGAGAAACCATATTGGTTGTCACCGTATGGTCATCATTGGTTAAAGCGATGGCGCCACCATTTATCAGCTCTTGGATCTTCTTTTTCAAGACATAGCAAGCACCGGTAGGATGATTAATATATCTATGATAGATACAATACTTGGGATTGTCAGTCAGATTCACCTCATTAGGCCTCTTTGGCTCTGGAATCTGAAGTTTACCACTTTTCACCAGACATTGGAATATCCCTGGGATATCGCTTTCGTCAAAGGAGTATTCTTCCTTTGGCCTGGAAGATTCTTGATTGCTTGATGTCGTCTTGTTCTTGGAAAGATTGACCGTAAGAGTATCTTTTCCTTTCACAATACGATTGTCGGGATTATTGCCAGGATTATTTTTCTTCCCTTTATCTTCTGAAGCGAAAATCATCCCATGTTCGCGAGCCAACCTACCATTGGTCTCGGCAGAAACTGCTGCTATGATGAACGAAGCCCAATCTGTGAATTGGGAACCTGTGAAGACAGCGATGGTTGGTCGCAGATTCATCTTGCACGTCTCAATCAACGCTGAATCTGGCATACCAGGAGGCATCTTTAGAGTAGCTTGTCGAAAACGTTCAATGAATGTCCGAGTATCTTCTTTCTCCTTTTGTTTGATTTCTATCAAGGAAGACATGTTCATGTCCATACCTCCTTCATAGAAGCGGGAGAGGAACATTGCTTTAAATTCGTCAAAAGACGAAATAGAGTTATCGGGTAAGCTACGATACCAGTCGTAAGCTGAACCCGTCAGACATCCGATGAACACTCGAGTGAGAAGAGCATCATTTTTCTGCAAATATACAGTCATAATATCAAAGTAGTTGATATATTGACTGGGAGATGCTTTTCCATCGAACAAAACCATGGATTGTGGTTTGAACTTCGGTGGAAAGGGTACATCATTCCAATGAGGAGGATAAGGTTGCTTAATCCCTAGCCTCTGGAGTTGATCTTTGTGCCTTAAAACTTCAAACTGTGCTTTAAGTTCACGCACTGCTTGAATGGCTTTACTGGTTTGAGGAAGCACATTTGACTGAGTAGTCGTTGGATGCACCATGACCCCCACTGGAGGTGGTACATCTTCTGGAATAATAGGATCCGGAGATGTAAAATTTTGATTAGCAGCAGGCTCTTGAATGTTCAAAGGTATTTTAGCCCCTTGACTATCTTGTTTGTGCTGCTACTGGTGCCGGTGTCACTACTGTCGGTTGAGCAGTTTGTTGATTCAAAATTATTTGATGCATGCTTTGCACCATATTAAGTATATCCTTCAGTGATTGTTCAACAGCAGTGAGACGTTATTCTGTATTAGCAGATGACGTCTCTGGTTCATCTCCAATAGCGTAGGATTCAACCTCTCTTGAAGATACAGAAGGGTTTGTATAGAAGTACGAATCTACGCTATCGGTATCAGACTCAAAAGATTGAGTACCCCCAGCCTCTGAATCAGAAGTCTGCAATTGTCTTCGTCTTCTTGATCGAGTATTCTGATATACTCCTTCAAAGGAATCAAGAAGCCTGCTGAACTGTTGTTGACTTGGAGTTTGGGACGTGTTCCGTCTGGGATGTCGTCCTCTGTTAGTATGAGATGCCATGTTGACTGACACATATGGCAACTCATGTTCTTGGTCTTCAGCTTGATGTGGAGGTACATTGAAACTCAATCGATCAAAAGCTGATCGTCTTGAAGCCGAACAACAACAGTTGATCACAACCTGGTGGTATTCACAAAGATGTTTTTCTTGGGAGAATGTCACCGGAGATTGTCTATTCTTACGCTTTTGCATTAGCAATTCGCGTAAATCAGAAGGAGTGGATGAAGTATTCTTCTTTACGACATTGGGGGTAGAAAAACGTTTAGTCCCTTGTGTATAAAGAAGATTACTGGCTGCATTCGCAGAACCAATTTGTACATTTCTACGCGTTTGGAGTTGTGTGCGTAAATCTTGAGATTTAGCACGCAGGACTCCATTTTCTTGGCGTGTGATTTGTAAATTTGGTACCTTGCGTAAAGCAGTATAAGAAGGTTGTTGGTGTAGAACAGAAGTTGTACCAACAATATTTTTACGCTGCACACGTTTAGATACATTCACATTCGACATGTGAGCATCATTGTGAATTTCATCTACACTGTCATAGACAAGAGATTGATCTTTACGCATGGAACGTAAAATCTTGTTATCTACCACGTTACCAATGGGTGATTTTGTTTTACGCGAGGAGCGTAATTTATTTGGGCCTACCACGTCACCGACGGGAGACTGATTCTTACACCCAGAAGCACAAGCTTTAGAGTCTGCCCCATTACGAATGGGAGTCTCATTCTTATGAACTGAGCGTAAAATTTGGTTCTTACCCACTGAGCGTGAAACTTGATTTTTACGCAGTGGGCGTGAAACCTGATTATCTTCACCGTTACAAACGGGAGAAAAATCGTCACACTTCGAGTGCAACTTCGAAGTAGGGACTGCCTCGTTATGAACGGGAGCCCCTACGACAGGAGTGGGAAGAATCCCTTTGTCATCAGAAGCAGCAGAGAGATCAGAAATCACTTTGGATTTGGGAATCCAAACTTTTTGTGCTTTGCGAGACTTTTGAACATTGGAATGGCGAGAACCACCCCCAGTTCGGAGCATTTCTTCATAGGCAGTCTGGTCGAAGTGTACCACCAGAGTCTTCTTGGTCGAACCGACCGAAACATCATCATATTGAGCAATCACCTCCTCGTCAGAGGAGAAGGTCGTCCCCAGCAGAGTCGCCATTTTTGTTTCGATTAACAAAATGCCTTGGAGGAATTGGCTTTTGAAAACAAAAACAAGAAGAAAAGTACGAGAAGTACAAATTTGATTCTGGGAAAGTATTGCTATGGAAGTCTGATTCGTAAACGATCACTTTGTTCCTTGGACCATATGATGATGATGAAGATCACTGCTTGAAGTAGAACAACTTGGAAGAACTAATGCACCAGAAAGGTATCGACGCACTTCGGCACTGATGGCGAGGCCGAATGCTTTCCTGCTTTGCTTCACTTTGTTCTAGAAGAAAAGTTGAAGAAGGATGCTCTAGAGAATCAAAATCTCGAAGCTCTGATCTCTGTATTCTCTCCTGTCTCTCCCTGTCTGTCTGTGTGTATGACAAAAATGGGTCTATTTATAGACTGGGGCATTCCTGCGTAAAAGAGCATCAACATCTGTCTTTATGCTAACAACTGCCCTCCACGATCAGAATCATTCTCTGTATGTGCTGACACGTGTCCCATCATTTCAGTAAGAATAGGATACATGTACACACGTTCTTCGAAATAGGTGGCATGAAGACCACGTAGGCACACCACGTTCCAAACTGGCCAGAACGAATCGGGCGTAAAAAGATGAGCGTAAACTAGCTCTGTCATAGGTTTCCAGCGTAAAGTGGTTATCGAATAACCTTGAGCGTAAAATGGCTCAAATAGACTTCACGCACACATTGTTTCTTATGAGCGTAAGGACTCATGTAAAACCCCGTGCGTAAAAGAAACCATTCAGTGAGCGTAAAGTAGCTCGATCTCTATAAACGACAACAATGGTCTTTGTATGAGACAAATTCCATTGAATCCTGTGGTAAATACCATCATTGATATCTTCATGTCAAAGTCTGCATTAAATGCGAGATTTGATAGCTTTTGTCCAGCGTAAAAGAGGCTGCTCAGTCCTTGGCGTAAAATCACCGGTGTATACCCAAGCGTAAAAAGGTCAATCTGCTTAGGCGTAATACAATTAGCCTTGTCTTGGGCGTAAAGAAATTACCCGCTCTGTTAGGCGTAAAGCGGGCCACTTATGAATGAGATGACTCTTTCTTTGAAGCACTTTTTACGCTCCTACGATAGGAGTGGGAAGAATCCCTTTGTCATCAGAAGCAGCAGAGAGATCAGAAATCACTTTGGATTTGGGAATCCAAACTTTTCGTGCTTTGCGAGACTTTTGAACATTGGAATGGCGAGAACCACCCCCGGTTCGGAGCATTTCTTCATAGGCAGTCTGGTCGAAGTGTACCACCAGAGTCTTCTTGGTCGAACCGACCGAAACATCATCATATTGAGCAATCACCTCCTCGTCAGAGGAGAAGGTCGTCTCCAGCAGAGTCGCCATTTTTGTTTCGATTAACAAAATGCCTTGGAGGAATTGCATAGTCGGTCGACGAGGAATCAATGGCTGGTTTCTTCCCCTTGCTGCCGGCGGCGGATGATTTCTTAGGAGCCATCAGATCAGAGTTTCGATGAAAGAAAAGGCAAAGAGATTCAAGAAGATGAGTAAAAGTGTTTTCTCTCTCTAAAAAGGTCTATTTATAGAGAGATTCAAAACCGACTGTTGGACATCCCTATGATTACGCTGACTGTTGGATATCCCCGCCCTTACGCGGATGACTGTTGCGTATCCCGAATTTTGCGCTCAGCAAATCTCAACTTTTACGCTTCTGTTCAAAGTGTTTCAAATTTTGGAGACATTTGAAAACTTTGAAGGGGATCTTGTAGGAGCGTAAAAAGTGCTTCAAAGAAAGAGTCATCTCATTCATAAGTGGCCCGCTTTATGCCTAACAGAGCGGGTAATTTCTTTACGACCAAGACAAGGCTAATTGTATTATGCCTAAGCAGATTGACCTTTTTACGCTTGGGTATACACCGGTGATTTTACGCCAAGGACTGAGCAGCCTCTTTCACGCTGGACAAAAGCTATCAAATCTCGCATTTAATGCAGACTTTGACATGAAGATATCAATGACGGCATTTACCACAGGATTCAATAGAATTTGTCTCATACAAAGACCATTGTTGTCGTTTATAGAGATCGAGCTACTTTACGCTCCCTGAATGGTTTCTTTTACGCACGGGGTTTTACATGAGTCCTTACGCTCATAAGAAACAATGTGTGCCTGAAGTCTATTTGAGCCATTTTACGCTCAAGGTTATTCGATAACCACTTTACGCTGGAAACCTATGACAGAGCTAGTTTACGCTCATCTTTTTACGCCCGATTCGTTCTGGCCAGTTTGGAATGTGGTGTGCCTACGTGGTCTTCATGCCACCTATTTCGAAGAACGTATGTACATGTATCCTATTCTTACTGAAATGATGGGACACGTGTCAGCACATACAGAGGATGATTCTGATCGTGGAGGGCAGTTGTTAGCATAAAGACAGATGTTGATGCTCTTTTACGCAGAAAAGCCCCAGTCTATAAATAGACTCATTTTTTCTCATACACACGAACAGACAGGGAGAGACAGGAGAGAATACAGAGATCAGAGCTTCGAGATTTTGATTCTCTAGAGCATCCTTCTTCAACTTTTCTTCCAGAACAAAGTAAAGCAAAGCAGGAAAGCTTTCGGCCTCGCCATCAGTGCCCAAGTGCGTCGATACCTTTTTGGTGCATTAGTTCTTCCAAGTTGTTCTACTTCAAGCAGTGATCTTCATCATCATCATATGGTCCAAGGAACAAAGTGATCGTTTACGAATCAGACTTCCATAGCAATACTTTCCCAGAATCAAATTTGTACTTCTCGTACTTTTCTTCTTGTTTTTGTTTTCAAAAGCCAATTCCTTCGAGGCATTTTGTTAATCGAAAGAAAAATGGCGACTCTGCTGGGGATGAAAAGTTGAAGAAGGATGCTCTAGAGAATCAAAATTTCGAAGCTCTGATCTCTGTATTCTCTCCTGTCTCTCCCTGTCTGTCTGTGTGTATGAGAAAAATGAGTCTATTTATAGACTGGGGCTTTCCTGCGTAAAAGAGCATCAACATCTGTCTTTATGCGAACAACTGCCCTCCACGATCAGAATCATCCTCTGTATGTGCTGACATGTGTCCCATCATTTCAGTAAGAATAGGATACATGTACACACGTTCTTCGAAATAGGTGGCATGAAGACCACGTAGGCACACCACGTTCCAAACTGGCCAGAACGAATCGGGCGTAAAAAGATGAGCGTAAACTAGCTCTGTCATAGGTTTCCAGCGTAAAGTGGTTATCGAATAACCTTGAGCGTAAAATGGCTCAAATAGACTTCACGCACACATTGTTTCTTATGAGCGTAAGGACTCATGTAAAACCCCGTGCGTAAAAGAAACCATTCAGTGAGCGTAAAGTAGCTCGATCTCTATAAACGACAACAATGGTCTTTGTATGAGACAAATTCCATTGAATCCTGTGGTAAATGCCATCATTGATATCTTTATGTCAAAGTCTGCATTAAATGCGAGATTTGATAGCTTTTGTCCAGCGTGAAAGAGGCTGCTGAGTCCTTGGCGTAAAATCACCGGTGTATACCCAAGCGTAAAAAGGTCAATCTGCTTAGGCGTAATACAATTAGCCTTGTCTTGGGCGTAAAGAAATTACCCGCTCTGTTAGGCGTAAAGCGGGCCACTTATGAATGAGATGACTCTTTCTTTGAAGCACTTTTTACGCTCCTACACATTCATGTACACACAAGTAACACTCACCCTTTCACTCATTTCATGTAAACACACACACACTATATGCTATTCCTGTCACTTGTTGCAGCGCACACACACACACACACATATATGTATTCTCTCTAGTCACACACACTCATACACTTGTACATTGTGTTCCCCTCTCTCTACATATATATATATGTATCCTATATGATATATCATGTGTGTGCCTTTATATATGTATTTTATATATGTAGAGTATGGGTGATATTGTATAGTGGCTATAGGTTATGTGTTCTAATTTAGATTATATATATATACCAATGTGTGTATTGTATAGCTATAAAGATAATCTTGTGTAGAGATGTGTATTGGTAGGCTTGGCATGGTATTACCTAGATTAGTCTTGATTAACCTAGAATAGACTAGTTTGACCTAATTTTAGACTTGGTTGACCTAGTTTGACTTCTAGGGTTGACCAGAGTTGACCAAGAGTTGACTTTGGCCTAGATTGACCTAGAATCATGTAGAATGCATAGTAGGACTTCATTTTACCATTTTGGACTTGTTTTGACTTGTGCTGTTCTGATTAGGAGCCAGACACCACTCCTCGGACAGTACTTTCATATTGGACACTCAGATACCAGGCGAGTACATTCTCTGATCATTTCATATCCTACTTAGAATTATTTCCTGCAGTAGATTACTTTACTTGTACTGTCACGTTGGTCACACGGATTGGTACTATATGGATCCCTTCTTGAGATGTTATCCTTAGAGAGCATCGGGTACTACATGTTCTGTGCGTTTCACTTACATGGCGTATCAATATGCTTCATTGGTTCTTCGATCACTTGTGACATATACTCTTATGATCACAGAGTCTTCCTGGAATCCTTATCCCATTTATTGGGTCTTCTAGAATCCCTGTTTATGGGACTTCCATGTACCACCCTTCGGGGGCCTTGCATGGAATCATAACATAACCTGGTTGGATCCTTGTGTATTGATTGGGGATACGGGGGAGTAGAAGTGGACATGTGAATAATACACCAGTAGTGTAGCATCAGAATCATTCCATAAGGTAGCATCAGAATCATCCCATGCCATTTACATGTCCATGTTGTACTCTGACTCACTAGCCACATGTTAGCTCTTTATTTATAGTAGATATTTCTATTACAGCTTTCTCTCTCTGTTTACATACTGCACTTCTTTCAGTACTTGTATTTTACTTTACTGCATGATTATATTTTCTAACCTGCTATGAACTGTTGAGATGTACTGTGCTCGCTCCTGTCCTGACTGGACCTGTTGAAATATTACAGAGGACGAGGAGAAGGCCTGTTTGGACACTTTCTACGGGGCAGCCTTAGATGACACCTGCGAGCTGGACCCTCAGGAGGACCCAGCTCTAGCTGAGGATATCACCCCGATTTCCTAGACTAGATTAGTTAGGCTTATCTTCTTTTATGTAGTCTTGAGGCATGTTTTAGTAGACTTTATTTGGAGTTCAGAGTTGTATATATTCTTTCATTATGTATCTGAGAGCATGTACTTCTAGATATTGCTGGGATTATCTTAGACTATTTTTCATCTATTTATTTCCTTGAGTTCTATTTCATATCGTGCTATCTCTTCCTTAGTTGTGATTGAGGTTATTACTGCTATGTCACCCCCATTCGGGGAGTATAAACTGTTTAGATATATATTGTTAGATGTATGTTGACCTAGGACAGCGTTCTATCGCCGACACTGCAGCGTAGGCTGGACGTACCCACGTCTCGTACCCTTACTCTAGGGTGCGGGTCGTGACACATTTTTAGTGGTGGCCCACGCAGGTCTAGACTAGAAGTGTAGTGGTATTCGAACTAGAGTATCACTACAGCCTGCAGTAAGATATAGAAGATTAATTTTAAGGTACTCAATCACTTTAGGAAAAAAAATTCTTTTATTTGCCATCTAAATCCTTATTGTCAGCTGATCCTTTGAATTATAACGGTCCGCCTTTGTTATTTTGCTTCTTTCTCAGAAATTGATACTCTTGTTTGTCTATCTTCAGGATGGTAGAGACTCGATCGCAGCGTGCCATTCATGAGGATGCTATAGAGGGGACTGCTATCTCTCAGCCAGTACAGCGAGGCTAGGGGACTGCAGCTCCTGCCCCCTCCGCTCGTCTTGAGACCTCGGCAGTAGCAGCAGGGGGTATGCATCCACCGACTCGGAGGCAGGACCCGGTCATTCCAGAGGATTCCTTCCAGCAGTCGCCTCCAGGATACGTGGACGCAGCTCAGATGTTCGCGTATTTCCAGCAGTTCATGGACCGGCAGCAGGCTCGTCAGGACAGAGGCATGGAGCTGGCCCTTACGACGGTCGCAGCTCGACCAGTGGTCCATCAGCCGAGGATACCGGAGATCGAGCAGTTTCAGAAGATGAGCCCCAGAGACTTTCTGGGGACAGAGGGGATCCTATATGCCGATGAGTGGATCGAGCATATAGAGGAGATCTTTCGCTTGGCCAGGATTCCAGCAGATCTTCAGATCGAGGCCGCAGCTAGCCGGATGCGAGATCTTGCTCACACCTGGTATCAGTCAGACCCCAAGGTGGGGGTAGCTGGGCAGACTTGGGAGCAGTTCAAGGGCTTCTTCAAGAAGAAGTTCTTCCCAGATTCAGCACTCAGAGCCTTGGAGACATAGTTCGAGAGCCTGGTCCAGAGGAGTCTCTCAGTGGAGGAGTACGCCGGGGAGTTCGGCCGCCTCGGCAGGTTTGTGGAGGGCTTGAGCGAGACAGCGAAGGCCCAGAGGTTCCGGAAGGGCCTAGTCAAGGAGGTCAAGTCCTTGACCAAGGGCAACCCGGATGCCACGCTCGAGGAGATCTTGACGGGAGCCTTGTTGGCAGAGGATGATCTTGAGCTTAGGCTCAAGAGGGGGAGAGACCCAGTTGGAGGCAGCAGCAGCAGCGGAGGCCAGACCAAGAGGCCCCACTTTCAGCATCAGCAGCTGAGGCAGTTCCAGTCGTAGCCGATTCAGTAGAGGCCAGTTCTTCAGCAGGAGCAGCCGAGGCAGCACCAGCAGGGCCAGAGGCAGGTTATCACTTGTGTCTACTGCAAGAAGCCCGGGCATGTCGCCAATGAGTGCCGAAAGAGGCTGGGCCAGTGCCTAGTATGTGGTTCGGCAGACCACCAGATGAGGGAGTGCCGTATGGGACGAGCAGCTCCGGGAGGTGGAGCCAGGGCTCCAGCAGGTCAGCAGCGGGGACCAGCCCTGCCGACACAGCAGCAAAGATTTGTTCAGCACCAGCAGCAGGCCAGGGGAGGCCAGTAGGGGCGAGCTTTTGCCATGGCAGCTGGAGATACAGAGGTGATAGGAGAGCTGATTGTAGGTTCGATCCTTCTCGACTCCAGTCCATCATTTGCATTATTCGATTTCGGTGCTTCGCATAGCTTCATATCAGTATCTTTTACGATTAGACACGGTATCGTAGCTGAATCGTTGCCTAGGACTTACAAGATCACGACCGGGGGTGGCATTATCCTCATGAGTGATATTTGTAAGGGTCGGAGAGTAGTTTTTGGAGGCCGTGAGTTGGAGGTGAGCCTGCTCGTAATACCATTGTCGAACTACGATATAGTACTAGGCATGGATTGGTTGAGCAGGCACCACGCCAGCATTGATTGCAGAAGGGGTAGAGTTCTTTTCAGAGCGCCGGGAGAGCCAGAGTTCGAGTACTCCAGACGTCAGGCAGAGCAGAGCAGCGGAGTCTTCTGTGGAGTCTCGGTCGAGGAGCAGACGATTCCACATCCCTTGATAGCAGATTATATGGATGTTTTCCCAAAGGAGTTGTCGGGATTGCCACCAGACAGAGATATAGAGTTCTCGATAGACTTGGTTCCAGGAGCGGAACCCATCTCTCAGCATGTCTATCAGGTGAACAACAGCGAGCTGGTGGAGCTGAAGAAGGCTGAAGAAGCAGGTGGATGAGCTACAGGACAAGGGCTTCATCTGCTCGAGTTCGTCGCCATGGGGTACACCAGTATTGTTCGTGCCGAAGAAGGATGGGTTAGTACGCATGTATATTGACTATAGGGTACTCAACAATCTCACGATCAAGAACAAATATCCACTGCCGCGGATCGACGATCTTTTTGACCAGTTGAGCGGAGCTCGGGTATTTTCCAAGATTGATCTAAGGTCGGGATATCACCAGGTGAAGGTGAAGGGGTAGGATATTCCTACGACCGCTTTCAGGATGCGGTTCGGGCAGTTCGAGTTTTTGGTTATGCCGTTTGGGCTAACCAATACACCAGCAGTGTTTATGAACCTTTATGAACATGGTGTTCCACCAGTATCTGGATTAGTTTGTGGTGGTGTTTATTGACGACATCTTGGTATATTCCAAGACTGAGGAGGAGCACGAGGAGCATTTGAGGATCGTACTGGAGACTCTCAGGAAGGAGCAGCTTTACGGGAAGCTCTCCAAGTGCGAGTTCTTCTTGGACCGGATGGACTTCTTGGGGCATGTGGTGACTGGAGATGGTATCTCAGTTGACCCCAAGAAGGTTGTAGCAGTTGAGGCATGGGCAGCGCCGACTTCAGTTGCAGAGATCAGGAGTTTCCTGGGGCTGGCAGGATATTATCGGAGATTCGTACAGGATTTCTTCCGGGTTGCAGAGCCGTTGACTCGGTTGACCCGGAAGGATGCTGAGTTCGTTTGGTCAGAGGAGTGTCAGGCAGCTTTTGATGAGTTGAAGAAGCGGCTGACGACAGCTCCGATTCTGATATTGCCTTCAGGATCAGGTGGTTTCACTATTTATAGTGATGCTTCAGGGAAGGGGCTGGGTTGCGTCTTACAGCAGCATAGGAAGGTGATTGCCTATGCTTCCAGGCAATTGCGTCTCCATGAGAAGAACTACCCTACCCACGACCTGGAGCTGGCAGCAGTGATTTTTGCTCTGAAGCTGTGGAAGCATTATCTGTATGGTAAGAGGGTGAAGATCTTCACAGATCACAAGAGCTTAAAGTATGTGTTCACTCAGAAGGAGTTGAACATGAGACAGCACAGATGGCTAGAGTTGATGAAGGATTTTGACATCCTACTTCAGTATCACCCAGGGAAGGCCAACGTGGTTGCCGATGCCTTGAATAGGTATCCGACAGCCATGTGTTTGACCATGGATCGGCATTTGCTTGCCGACTTGGAGAGCCTTGGGATTGAGGTGATCGTGCCCGAAGTACAGATGCAGCTATGGGGGATGCAGATTCAGTCAGACTTGGTGGAGAGGATCAAGTCGGCACAGTTTGAGGACGTTGCTCTGCGGTGTCTCCAAGAGCAGGTTCGAGCAGGATTGTTGGAGGGCGAGTTTTCTTTTACAGAGGATGGTGCCTTGAGGCACGGTTCCAGATTATGTGTGCACAGCGGAGAGCTCAGGGAGCTGGTTATGCAGGAGGCCCACAGATCTCAGTACTCTATACACCCGGGTGCCAACAAGATGTACCGAGATCTGCGAGAGCATGTTTGGTGGTCAGGGATGAAGCGGGAGGTGGCTCGCTTCGTGGCTAGGTGTTTGGTCTGTCAGCAGGTAAAGGCAGAGAGACAGAGGCCCGGTAGATTGTTGCAGCCGCTGCCCATTCCCAAGTGGAAATAGGAGCATATCACGATGGACTTCGTTTCAGGATTGCCGCGCACTCCAGGAGGGAAAGACGCGATTTGGGTCATCGTTGACAGGTTGACCAAATCGGCCCACTTTTTGCCATTCAAGGTGGGTACGTCTATAGAGAGGCTGGCGAAGATGTATATGCGGCAGATAGTCAGGATTCACGGAGTTCCAGTCAGCATCGTCTAAGATCGGGATAGCCATTTTACTTCCCATTTCTAGAGGAGTCTGCAGACCAGCTTGGGCACTCAGCTCAAGTTTAGTACTGCATACCACCCCCAGACGGACGGACAGTCAGAACGGACTATTCAGACACTTGAGGATATGCTGCGGACATGCGTCCTGGACTTTGGAGGTTCCTGGGAGGATCATCTTCATTTGGTGGAGTTTGCCTACAATAATAGTTTCCAGGCCAGCATTGAGATGTCACCTTTCGAGGCTCTGTACGGGCGTAGGTGTCGTACACCCTTATCCTAGGAGGATGTTGGTGAGCGAGCTTTACTGGGGCCAGAGATGGTTGTTGATGCGACCAAGAAGGTGAAGCTTATCAGGGACAGACTTCGCGTGGCGCAGGACAGACATCGGCACTGGGCCGATAGCCACCGGAGGCCATTGGAGTTTGAGGTACAGATTAGAGTAGGATTAGATTTAGGTTTGTTTGTTTGTAATTTTTGATCATGTTTGTTTATTATAATTAATTGAGACCTTGCTTGTGATTTGGTCGGAGACCAAGTTTTCTTGAGGATATCTCCGACTCGTGGTACGATACGTTTTGGTGGAGGCGGGAAGCTTAGCCCGCACTTCATCGGCCCTTTCGTTACCAGCGGAAGAGTCGGTGACGTTGCATACAGGCTAGACTTGCCGCCTGTACTAGTGGGGGTCCACAACGTATTTCATGTATCACAGTTGAGACGGTACGTGGCTGACCCTAGCCATGTGCTCGATCATTCAGAGATAGAGGTTGGGCCTTCTCTCAGCTATCCAGAGCAGCCAATGGAGATTCTGGATCGACGGAAGAAGGTTCTGAGGAACCAGGTGATACCCTTGGTACGCGTCGCATGGAGGCATCATTGTCCAGGAGAGTCTACCTGGGAGCGGGAGGATGAGATGCGCGAGCGCTACCCTTATCTTTTTGGACCGTGAGGTATGCTTTCTATCCTTCTCATTAGTTGTATTTCGCCTTTAAATTTCGAGGACAAAATTCTTTAAGGAGGGTAGATTTGTCACTACCACATTTCTAGTGTGAGGGTATTTTTGTCATTTTTGGGGTAATTTAAATTTATTAGAATTTATTTAAATTTATGGGAATTTTTAGGAATTATTTTGGAATTGTTTGGACTAGGTTGACTTTGACTAGTGTTGACCCTTGTAGACCAACCTAGGAGCTAACCCTAGTTAGTATGGACTTGGTTAGGTTATGTGACTCTAGTCTAACCTAGCCTAATCCTTGGTTTGGTCATTAGACTCTAGTTAGCATTAGGAATTAGAAAGTCATAAGTCATGGCTTATGATTTAGAGCCTTTGATAAATCATTTTTTTAACTCAAAGCCTTGTAGTTTGGCCCAAAGCCCAAAATAGCAAAACCCTAATCCATAGACCCACTTGGCCGGCCACCCTATCTACATTAGGATTATCACCCTATAAGTACTCTCCTAATTTTTAGGGTTGCCTCTTTCTTAGGAAGGCTCAAGTTTTAGAAGGTTAGTTCCTATTGTATTTTAATTCCTAGAACTCCATTCCTCTTCCTTTTTCATTCTAATTTATTCCATTAGGTTCTAATATACCTATTTTTGCTGTTGCTAAGGTCTCATCTCAGTTTGATGTGATTTGAGTGGATTGGGACATCAAGACAAGAGCTATTGATTGGGGATTTTTCTTGAAGGTTCAACAATAGGCAACTTTCTCATTTCTCCATGAAATTTCGATTTGTCTTCATGATTAGGAAGCCCTAGGGGTCCCCTAAGTGTCTGTATTGGTGTCGTGTCAGGTTTCATAAGTTTCGTGTCTATTTGGACACGTATCAGGGATATAGCGTAGGTGTTTGTCGAAATGCCACTGAGGGCATTTCGATCTCTTTTGTGCATTGTTTTTAAATAAAAAATTTGATTTTACTATTGCTTACGCATTCCTGTTCTGCTGATATGGATTTGGTGTCGCGTCGTGTCGAATCGGACACGTGCACATGCGGGTGTACGCGCACGCGCGCAGGCAGTGCATCCCCTGCTACTCGTGGTCTCGTGCTCGATACACAGGCCACGTGGCGAGCTGGGATTTGACGAGGGGGTGGGGGCAGTGTCTGACATGAGGGCCCCCAAGCCTCGAGTCGTCTCGTGTCGTGTCGGACACGCATGAGGCTCTGCACTGGGTTACCTGACTGTTCAGTCCGATTTTTATTTGTCACTGATACGGCACTTGTATCTAACACAGACACGACTTGGACACGGGCTAGCTAGCCTATTGGGTAGCCCTATAGGTGGCCTATCTAGGTTGGTGTGCACGAGACACTGTGGTGTCCTGTGTCGTGTGTACGACACAAGTGCACGTGTGCACGAGACAGTGCACTGGACAGTGCACTGTGTGTCTGATATTGGGTTTCTTTGTTTGGAACACGTTTGTGTCATATGTATGGACACGTGATGGACTCTGGGACACGTACACAGTATGTAATTATATTACCAACCAATAGGTTCGGGTTTTAGTTTGAATTCCTATTCGAACTCTCAATAACCAATTAACTGATACCTATTTTGTTCTGTTAACCATTTTTCCAGTTTCGATTTGAATTTGTCTAATGATTTTGACCTATTAATCACTGATTAATGCATGTTTTAAAAGCTCTAATCTATTCTCCTCTATGTGTTCTAATTGTGGTTAAATTGGTGTAGTGATTGGTGGGTTTTGTTTTCGATTTGGCCAATGACAGTGTAAAACTGAGTTCTCAGTTTTAGGACCTTAGTTTAGTGTTCCTATTTCCTGTGCAGTAGGGAACTGAACCTTAGTTTAACTTTGTTATTTCAAATCTGAAATCTGGGGACTCACACACCCTTCACTAACACAGATATTTCTTCACACCACACACATTTTCATTCATGTACACATGTAACCCTCACACAGGAATCTGAGTATAGGTTTCATGATTAGGTAATGTGTTTGGTTAAGTTTAATTTGAATCTGAGATTCTTCTGTGGTTTAAACCTGAGTTTAATGTGAAGTTTCACATTGCTTTCAGTGTTGTATTGTTGGGTGAGATTTGATCCCTATTTAATTGAAATTGTTTTGAGATGGAAATCTGAGAATAGGATGGAAATCTGAGAATGTTGTTATGTGGCCAAATCTGAGAATTTCTTTTGGCTTTAAATCTGAGTTTAACACACCACACACATGTGCATTCATGTACACACAAGTAACACTCACCCTTTCACTCATTTCATGTAAACACACACACACTCTATGCTATTCCTGTCACTTGTTGCAGCCCACACACACACACACACATGTATTCTCTCTAGTCACACACACTCATACACTTGTACATTGTGTTCCCCTCTCTATATATATATATATATATATATATATATATATATATATATATATGTATGTATCCTATATGATATATCATGTGTGTGCCTTTATATATGTATTTTATATATATAAAGTATGGGTGATATTGTATCGTGGCTATAGGTTATGTGTTCTAATTTAGATTATATATATATACCAATGTGTGTATTGTATAGCTATAAAGATAATCTTGTGTAGAGATGTGTATTGGTAGGCTTGGCATGGTGTTGCCTAGATTAGTCTTGATTAACCTAGAATAGACTAGTTTGACCTAATTTTAGACTTGGTTGACCTAGTTTGACTTCTAGGGTTGACCAGAGTTGACCAAGAGTTGACTTTGGCCTAGATTGACCTAGAATCATGTAGAATGCATAGTAGGACTTCATTTTACCATTTTGGACTTGTTGTGACTTGTGCTGTTCTGATTAGGAGCCAGACACCACTTCTCGGACAGTACTTTCATATTGGACACTCAGATACCAGGCGAGTACATTCTCTGATCATTTCATATCCTGCTTAGAATTATTTCCTGTAGTAGATTACTTTACTTGTACTGTCACGTTGGTCACACGGATTGGTACTATATGGATCCCTTCTTGAGATATTATCCTTAGGGAGCATCGGGTACTACATGTTCTGTGCGTTTCACTTACATGGCGTATCACTATGCTTCATTGGTTCTTCGATCACTTGTGACATATACTCTTATGATCACAGAGTCTTCCTGGAATCCTTATCCCATTTATTGGGTCTCCTAGAATCCCCATTTATGGGACTTCTATGTACCACCCTTCGGGGGCCTTGCATAGAATCATAACATAACCTGGTTGGATCCTTGTGTATTGATTGGGGGTACGGGGGAGTAGAAGTGGACATGTAAATAATACACCAGTAGTGTAGCATCAGAACCATTCCATAGTGTAGCATCAGAATCATCCTATGCCATTTACATGTCCATGTTGTACTCTGACTCACTGGCCACATGTTAGCTCTTTATTTATAGTAGATATTTCTATTACAGCTTTCTCTCTCTGTTTACATACTGCACTTCTTTCAGTACTTGTATTTTACTTTACTGTATGATTATATTTTCTAACCTGCTATGAACTGTTGAGATGTACTGTGCTCGCTCTTGTCCTGACTGGACCTGTTGAAATATAACAGAGGACGAGGAGGAGGCCTGCCTGGACACTTTCTACGGGCAGCCTTAGATGACACCTGCGAGCTGGACCCTCAGGAGGACCCAGCTCTAGCTGAGGATATCACCCCGATTGCCTAGACTAGATTAGTTAGGCTTATCTTCTTTTATATAGTCTTGAGGCATGTTTTAGCTAGACTTTATTTGGAGTTCAGAGTTGTATATATTCTTTCATTCTGTATCTGAGAGCATGTACTTCTGGATATTGCTGGGATTATCTTAGACTACTTTTCATCTATTTATTTCCTTGAGTTCTATTTCATATCGTGCTATCTCTTCCTTAGTTGTGATTGAGTTTATTACTGCTATGTCACCCCATTCGGGAAGTATAAACTGTTTAGATATATATTGTTAGATGTATGTTGACCTAGGACAGCGTTCTACCGCCGACACTGCGGTGTAGGCTGGACGTACCCACGTCTCGTGCCCTTACTCTAGGGTGCGTGTCGTGACAAATCCAATCCTTGTAGGATTACCATATATATGGTCAAATCCAATCTTATATAGGATTACCATATATATGGTCAAAAAAGGTCATGAGCCTATTTTTGGACACTTTCCTTCAAGCAATTCTAATCATGAACAAGACAATGGAGTAGGAAAAAATTCCGACCACTACACCAGGTTGGCTCAGTTATTCTAACAATAGAGCAAATTAATATGTGATATTGTGAATATATGTTTAAAACGGACATAAACCAGGTTGGCTCAGTTATGACTGATCTAACAATCACAAAAAATACCAAGCATGAAACAAGACAACTCATGTTAGTCATTCAGAAAGAGCTGGCACAGCTAGAAACATAAAACGACGAAGGTTCACATGAAACTTGTAAACCATGTTATGTAATGTCTCTTTCATGTGTTTACCAGACAGTCCCAAAATTTGTAAAAGATGCAAACCTCCAATATAATCTATCATATTTATTATTATTGATGCAAATTATATTGAGAAGTTCCTGCACACAAGCAGGTTCACTTTTTCAATCCAGAGTAATAAGAATAAATGTTGACACAGTAAAGATATTGAGCAGAGCTGTAGAAAATCTAAGCCTGGATGTAATAAGAATAAATATTGACATTGCAGTATCAATAAATTTTATGAAAGCAGTATCTGTCAATTTGTACCCAGAGGCCATTTGTCTCTTAGCTTGCCCTGGGTACCATAAGAATAAATATTGATATATTATATATTAAATTGAAGATAGACAAACACATACGCACACAAGTTGCTGTTAAGTGTCCAATTAATGTTAAAAATCAAAACAAAATGTGAGAGTATAGGATGATAACACAGTTGTTTTGTTACAATCCATCAACACAGAACCACCATCTGTCACCTTGTAGGAAGAAAATCACTTCCTTTTTGGACACATATGGTACGAGCATCCGGAATCAAGAATCCAACGGTCACTCATGTTGTCATGTGCCACCAAAAAATAGATTCCGTTACTGTCAGCTTCTGAAGCACAGTTTGCTTCATCACCTTCTCTCTCTGTCTTATTCTCCTTTTTTCTGTTCTTCTTCTTTAGATGAGGACACTTATTTGCATAATGTCCTTTCTCATTACAGTTGAAGCATTTCACCTTCTCAATAGGTGTTTTGGACTTGGATCTTGACCTTCTGCTAAAAGATGCTTAATCATTTGTTTTTTCTTTTACCGTCAAATCTTGGACTTGGTCTCCACCGTTTCCACTATTAGAAGCCAACTTTCGTACCTCATTAGACATTAAGGCACTCATAGCCTCTTCTACAGAAATTGAGTCCTTCCCGTATAGTAATGTTTGAATAAGATTCTCATAAGAATCGGGCAAAGAAAATAATAGTATTAGTGCCAAACGATCATCTTCTTCATGTATGTCAACATCCTTCAAGTCGAAAATTATTCGATTGAATTTTGAAATATGATCCTGAATTGACGTACCTTCCTCCATCACCAGTCTGTAGAGAGACTTTAACATATAAAGTCGGTTGGTAAGATTATTTGTCATGTAGAGTGATTCCAACTTCAACCACAGCCAGCGATGGTGGTTTCGTCCTTCACAGAGTAGACAACATCTCTTTTCAAACACAGGCGAATAGCGGCACATGTTTCGAGATCCATGTCATCCCAATCATCATCGGTCATGTCAGTGGGCTTCTTGGACTTTCTCCGTAAAGCTTTGTGAAGCTTTTGAGATATGAGAACGTCATTCATACGGCTTTTCCAAAAGCCAAAACTATTCTTCCTATTGAATTTCTCAATTTCATACTTTCCGATCCTGCTTGACGGAGCCATATCAAGAATCCACCCAATTAACTTTTTCTGAGAACTTTGTCGAAAATTTTGCTAGACTCCCAAAGCTCTGATACCAATTTGTTGTGGCACAGTAGAAATAAACCCAAGAAACTAAGAGAAAATTTACAACCACAAAGACAATGATTTACATGGTTCGGCCAAGATGCCTACTTCCACAAATGAGGGTGATTTAGTTCCACTATGAAGAAGAAAATAAATTACAATAGCTCTCAACACTTCTCATCTTACACTCAAAAACTCGATCTCTATCACAAAGATAGAAAAAAAAACTCTCTCAAATTTTGTGTTGAACTTATTCAACAACTTTAGCTCTCTTGTGTTGAACTTATTCAACAACTTACATTGAGTACTCTTGGAGGGTGTCTTTTGTGGAGAACCTTTAGACCCCTTTATATACCATAGAAATCCCATCCTATGTAGGCTTAAAATCCAATCTTATGTAGAATTATATATTGAAAATCCAATCCTATGTTGACTTACATATATTAAAATTCCAATCCTTGTAGGATTACCATATATATGGTCAAATCTAATCTTATATAGGATTACCATATATATGGTCAAAAAAGGTCATAGGCCTATTTTTGGACACTTTCCTTCAAGCAATTCTAATTATGAACAAGACAATGGAGTAGGAAAAAATTCCTACCACTACACCAGGTTGGCTCAGTTATTCTAACAATAGAGCAAATTAATATGTGATATTGTGAATATATGTTTAAAACAGACATAAACCAGGTTGGCTCAGTTATGACAGATCTAACAATCACAAAAAACACCGAGCATGAAACAAGACAACTCATGCTAGTCATTCAGAAAGAGCTGGCACAGCTAGAAACATAAAATGACGAAGGTTCACATGAAACTTGTAAACCATGTTATGTAATGTCTTTTTCATGTGTTTACCAGACAGTCCCAAAAGTTGTAAAAGATGCAAACCTCCAATATAATCTATCATATTTATTATTATTGATGCAAATTATATTAAGAAGTTCCTGCACACAAGCAGGTTCACTTTTTCAATCCAGAGTAATAAGAATAAATATTGACACAGTAAAGATATTGAGCAGAGCTGTAGAAAATCTAAGCCTGGATGTAATAAGAATAAATATTAATATTGCAGTATCAATAAATTTTATGAAAGCAGTATCAGTCAATTTGTACCCAGAGGCCATTTGTCTCTTAGCTTGACCCTGGGTACCATAAGAATAAATATTGATATATTATATATTAAATTGAAGATAGACAAACACATACGCACACAAGTTGCTGTTAAGTGCCCAATTAATGTTAAAAATCAAAACAAAATATGAGAGTATAGGATGATAACACAGTTGTTTATGTTACATTTCCAGTAACAACAAACATTTAGGTTGATTAGAGCACAAAAGATGCAGTGTCAAGTAAGTAAAATTCAGCTTTGAAAGTTCATATCCAAATTGATAGTTGATTCAAATTAAAGTTCATATCCAAAATGATAATTGATTCAAATTTGCAAGTTTTCACATTTGCATTTCAAAAAAAAAGAAGAAGAAAAAAACAACAAAATATCAATTTCCATTCTAATTGTTAAAAAGCCCTTGTGCTAGGTTGTCCTTCCATGCACTCCAAGCATTTGAGCTATCGAAAAACCTAATTCTCTCCCCCTCCAACCGTTCTGTAACATCATCTTCCTCTTCTTCCTAATCATATGGGTCAATGACCATGTGTTGTCGGATATGGTTATGTAGAAGATAACAAACAATAATTATCCTACATTGAGTCTTGACAGGATAATATGATTTGCTCCTAAGGATCGCCCATCTTCCTTTCAACATACCAAATGCTCTCTCTGTCACATTCCTGGCATGAGAATATCTCATGTTAAAATATTCTCTAGGTGTTTCAGGCAAGTGATCTGTCCCCCATGACTTTAAGTGATACCTCTCACCTCGGTAAGGTGTCAAAAATTCTTCAATGTTGCTATACCCAGCATCACATAGATAGTAATAACCTACGATTAAACTAAAAAAAAGTAGGTGAATGTTAAAACATTGAAATTTCATCATCAACCAACCTATATCAATAATAGAATTTACCTCGAGAGACCACCAACCCGTTTCTTCTAGAAATAGCATCTCTAAGAACCCGAAAATCGACCGTGGAACCCTCCCATCTAGGTAGTACATAAATAAATTACATATCTGGAGAGCAAACTCCCAAGACATTTGTGGCAGTTTTATTTTTCTTGTATGGTACCTAGGTATATCACCCTCTTGTACATTGACCATAATATAAGTCCCATCAAGGGCACCAAGACAATTCTTAACAATTTAAATAACTAGTCAGTTATTTACTACAACTATAAGAAAATCAAAATAAAGAAATTATAAATGTACAATTACATTACCTTGAAATATTTCCAATGATCGTTCCTGCTATTTTTAGGGATTGGCTCTGGCTGTTTCAACAAAAGTGCTTGGCATCGTAACAAAGAGAGCAATACTTTGTTAACAACTTTGCTTACAGTCTCTCCCGACCTCATGATTTGTCTTTAAATTATTCTATTTTTAACGTCATGTGCCAATATATGCAAGAAGATAGCTAATTTTTCTTCTACTGCCATGTTCTTAGCTGGTTCTAGTCTACCGGTCTCCCTAAGCATATGGCATAAATTGTGGAAAGTCCTTCGATCCATACGGATGTTCTCAATGTATAATCAATCATTTTCAAACACTATTCTATTTAAGTTGACATGTCTCACTATATGCCTCTTGTAAGCATTCTCCCATTTTCTCTTTCTTGTAGCTTTTAGCTCTAAAATTATCATAATAAATATCATAGTCATCAATAACAACAACCGATCCATCATATCCAGTTGAACTATCAAATAGATGCCTTCTATCTTTTGTCAAAGAAAGTCTGTCCATTTTCTGATATTGAAAATAAAAACATATTAATAACATATTATTTAACCTAAGCAAAAAAATATAATAAATCTTCAAAATGATAGATGAATTCACAATCCAAATGCAAGACCTTATAAGGTGCTAAGTCAATTTCAAATGAAAGATTGTAGTTGCAAGTAAGCCAGGGAAAGGTGCCGAATTATAGCTACAAACAAGTGATCTCATTTTATATTCTTGTAGAAAATATATATATCACATCATCTTTTGTTAACTAAACTTACTAGATTTACTTGAGCACTACATATAATTGTTGAGATCATGTTCAAATAGAGATGATCTACATCACTTGTTTCAATACCAAAATTATATATAGTAATTCCAAAAAAAAATCGAACACAATTATATATAATAATTTAGATTTACTTGGACACTTGTTCATTACCAAAATTATATATAATACTCCCTAAAAAATCAATTGCAAATTTTTGTGCAATTTTTTGTCGAAATACCTCAAAAGCATGACACATGCATTAATTCAAAACAATCAATCAAAACCAACAAATGGGTCATCCGGGAATGTCTCAAAAATAATTTATAGACACAAATCACACACCAATAGGCAGATGGACATTTCATCGAACATGTCATAGGCATCAAATTTTAAACAAACAATCGAGATCGAGGAAGAACCTGATTGAATCAGCAGACATATTCCATCAAATATATATGATTTCTAAAATTACTTCTCCAAAATTCCTCTCCTGAATCCCCCAAAAAATTACCCAAAGCTCAAATCAAGCCCCAATCACCAAATCCATAAAAAAAAATTTAAACACAATATATAATTTATCTATCAACCAAAACAACATCATAAAAAAACAAAAAATTGACAAAAAAATCGAATAAATAAAAATCCATACCTATGAGATGAGAGTGAGAGAGAGAGAGAGATTCGAGCGAGAAAGAGAGAGAGAGAGCGCACTCTGTGTGAGAGAGAGAGAGAGAGAGAGATCCGAGTGAGAGAGTCTCTCTCGAGAGAGAGAGCGAACGAAGAAGAAGAAGAAGAAGAAGAAGAAGAAGAAGAAGAGAGATGAAACTCACATGATAGAAGAGAGAAAAGTATCGGGTTTGAAAAAAAAAAGTTCAGTGGCAAAATGGTAAATAAGTTAATTTTTTGGTTGATTTTATTCCCAGGTGAAAAAATTATAACCACCTATTTGCTAGGGAATAGGTTTCCCATATTTCATGGATAAACAATTTACCCCGGTATCCTTAATTCATAGGAATAAATTTGAATAGGGCAAACCAAACATGGGAATTGGTTTTCCATCCCAAATTTTTCTGGGCATAAATTTTTTTTCGCGTACCAAACGGCCTCTAAAAGACCAAAATTTTATTTTTCAACAAAATGAAACATAAATATGCTGAGGTAGAGTATCCTTGTGCCAAAAGGAGTAGTTTTTGCAATTCTTTATCACTAAGCAAACCCCAATACTCAAGTCGCACAATTATGAAAAACCTCACACTTGTGATTGTGGATTGTGACACGAGTATCAAATTAGAAAAGTAGAATCTAAACTCGTCTTGTAACTTATCATCTTATCATCAAGGGCAGGCTGAACGGCGATTCCAGGACCCCCAGACGAAAGAGAGTATCAACATGGAACTATCTATAATAGAACTAGTAGGTATCACGTGTCATTTTTAATAAAATAATATTGTGGTGTGTTTATAATCTTAGACTTCTAATTTATAGGTCATTGGTTCAAATTTTTGTAACAACAATTTTTTTTTATATTTGCACTTTGTTTTACATTATATATGGGGTGTCTATTTTAAAATTTTGCCTCCCCTATCAGCTCGGGGCCAACCCTGCTTATCATGCTAAGGCTTCGTGATAGAATTTTTTTTCATTTGTGGGAAAAAAAGGACTTTCTACATATAAATGGTTGTAAGTATCTAAGATCCCAAACTTATTGTATCACGATTGTGATAATAAAGATCCCAAAATTGGTATGATATCAAAATTTACTTGAAATATTTATTTGCCATGAGACTTTAGTTCATAAAACTAGACCTGAAATTCCTACCTATTTGAAGTCATAACAGACGAAATTTTGACATAGATTCTAGTCAACAAAAGATTACATGGATCTTGTATCTAGCAAAAGGAAACAATAAAGCTTTTAGTAAATACTATAAAACCTTAGAAAACTGAGAGCAAATAACACCAAAAAAGAATGTCTTGTATTAAATTTAGAGAAAAATTATGAAATGCCCAAAAAATGTAAAAGTTTTATGAAAAATTCACCGCAAAATAATATTTTATCGCATGTCCAGAATTAGCAAAAAATATATAAAAGGGTTCTGAATGACCTTTTTGCCCTTCTAATTTATTGAAAACACCCACGAAACCTACTCTTAAAAAAACGTTTCGATTCTTCCTCTTCTTCCATACGCTGCTCACTTTCGAATTTATGTTTTCTCCTCCAAAATCTTTCAACCTTACTTTCGCAATCTTCACATCATGTCGCCATCATCAGTTCCCACTTCATCATCATCATCAGTTCCCACTTCATCATCATCAACAACAGTATCAACTGGAACCCCAGTTAGAGAAGAGAGAGCTGATGTGAAGAGAATGAAGACAGTTGCACATAAGCCAAAGGCGAATGACGGAGAATCAGGGAGAATTAAGAGAGTTGCACATAAGCTAAGGGCTGCTAAGAAAAAAGAAGGGCAAAATGAAGGTATAACTTCAAGTTATGTTCATGATTCTGTTAAAATGCAGGAGAATGACAATTCTCCATATTAAAATACAGGAGAATTGCATTTTTCGTATTAAAATGACAGAAAATTATCATTCTCCTTGTTAAATTAACGGAGAATTATCATTCTTCATGTTAAAATGCAGAAGAATAGCCATTCTCCGTGTTAAATGACGGAGAATGACCATTCTCGGTATTAAAATATAGGAGAATGGTCATCCTCCGTGGTAAACCCACGAAGAATGATCATTCCCCGTCTTAAAATGCAGGAGAATGATCATTCTTCGTGTTAAAATTATGGATAATGGCCATTCTCTGTGTAAAATTACGGAGAATTATCATTCTCCGTGTTAAAAATACGAAGAATTGTCATTCTCCTTGTTAAATTGACGGAGAATTGCCATTCTTCGTGTTAAAATCACGAAAAATGGCCATTTCCAGTATTAAAATGCATAAAAATTGTCATTCTCCGTGTTAAAATTACGGAGAATGACCATTCTCCGTCCGTTGTTAAAATCATGGAGAATGACCATTTCTCGTATTAAAATGCAGGAGAACGGTCATTCTCCGTGTTAAAGTCACGAGGAATAGCCATTCTCCATATTAAATGATGGAGAACATTTGACAGAAACCTAATTTTTTATTTTTTTGTAGAAATTTTTTATCAGGAATAAGGATTCAAGAGTTTTTCGTTCTTCTTTCAAAAGAATGCTAACTCTTATGGAGGATGTCAAAAAAGATGGCGGTCGTTTAACCGAGCCAGTTATTGAGTCTTTAAAGAATACCGGTTTCTATAATTTTGTCGAGGTATTCTACAAAAATAGAGTTGGCAGTCAAGAATTGGCCAAGGTTTCAGAAGGTCTTGAGAAATTGATAGAAACTTATTTGGAAGACAAAGATGGCATCAGATACTTTGAATTGAGCACTACTGTTAAAATAGCGCCAAGTGTGGGTGATATGACAGCCATCTTCGGTCTACCGCTGAAGTAAGAAAATGAGGATGATGTTAATTAGAGAAGATTGATCATAGGAAAACAACAGTAGGCCACACCACCGGAATCGTTGAGCCTGTGTAGAGATCACTTCAAAAGATTGCTGGCTAATTCCAAGGACAAATATGGAGAAATCACGAATACGGAAGTGAGATAGAAGTTCTTTGAATTGTTATAACGGCTTCGTGACGGAGATAAAGAAGTTAAACCAGATGATTTGGCCAAGCTATTAATCTTTCACTTGTGCCAAACAGCAATCTTCAAAAAGTCTGGCGGTTCAAATTTACCGTACAGGTTTTTGGCATTAGTAGACAGTGTAGAAGTTATCAAAAGTATCTGCTGGCCAAGATTAATCATGGCGGATGTCATGGAGAGCATCAAGAGGACTACGAGTAAAGTTGTTGGGGGAGATTACTCCGATGCATACTCCAAAATGGAAGGTTGTACAATATATTTTCTCTATTGGTTTGCAGAATATAGTACCCTTGTGGAAAGGAAGTTCGAACCAATTCGTAAATACCCGAGATTTTACATATGGGATAGGTACGCAGTCTCGGTCCTCCTCAAAAAATGAATATCACAGTAAATTGAGATCGAAAAAGATATTCAAAAATTTGGTTATCGCTATTGGAAAAAAGGAAGGACACCTAGAAGAGGAGGTACATATACAAGAAGAAGGTGCATACGAGGGAGAGGGACACCACCAAACAGGTGGGAATGATGATGCTGAGCAAGAGAGACCCCAACAACTTGAAATAAACACCACGATGGAGGGGTCGGTACAGGAATTGGAGAAGTTGAGAAAAGAAAAATCTCAGATTATTGCTGAGAATGAGAAATTCTATGAAAAGCTTAAAGAGCTACAGGCACAAGAAGCCCAACAACATGTAATTAACGTTTTAATGGAGGGCTCGGTACGAGAATTGGAGGAGTTACGAAGAAAAAACTCAGATTATTGCTGAGAATGAGAAACTCTATAAAAAGCTTAAAGAGCTAGATGCATAAGGATCCCAACAAATTGAAATAAACACCACGATGGAGGTGTCGGTACGGGAATTGGACTCCTTACGAAAAGAGAAATCTGAGATTATTGCTGAGAATGAGAAGCTTAGCGAAAGGGTTAAAGAGCTAGAGGCACAAGGCAAAATTTTCTTTTTTTTCAAAGTTTCGATTTGTAATTTTTTTGTGTTAAATCACGGAGAATGGACATTCTTCGTGTTAAAATCACGGAGAATGGCCATTTCCCGTGTTAGAATGCAGGATAATGGCCATTTTTCGTGGTAAAACCATAAAGAATGGACATTCTCCGTGTTAGAATGCAGGAGAATGGCCATTCTCCGTGTTAAAATACAGAGAATGGACATTCTCCGTGTTAAAATCATAGAGAATGGTCATTTCCCATGTTAGAATGCAGAAGAATGGCCATTTTCCGTAGTAAAACCCCAAAGAATGGATATTCTCCATGTTAGAATATAAGAGAATAACCATTCTCTGTGTTAAAATCATGGAGAATGGACATTCTCAGTGTTAAAATCACGGAGAATGGCTATTTTCCGTGTTAAGATCACGGAGAATGATATATTTTTTTTCTTTTTTTAAAGTATATATTGATTGACATCATACCTTTTATTGTTGTTTGTTTTATATCAGTACAAATAATCGAACAGCTCAAAGAGGCAAATAAAAGGCTCACTAATGAGAAAAGCGAGCTTCATAAGCAAGTTGAATCGTTGCAGAATAAAGCCATTAAGAAGGATGCAAAAATCGTTGATCTCGAAGCCATGGCTACAGCATTGCAGCTTGATACTCAACCAGCTGGTGAACAACAAACTGCTGAACATGCTGCTCCAAAAGAAGTCAAAACAATAGGAAGAGGGGAAAAGGATGAGAAAACCATCACCGATAGTAGCCGATGAAGATTTTACTCCCATGGAGAAGAATACAGTAGCAGAAGCTAATAAAAAGCAGAAGATAACTACCGCTCCGAAACCAAAACCTCAATCCAAACCTAGCGGACGAGAAAAAAATAAGCAGGCAGATTCAAAAGAATCTGCTAAACCCGAACATGACGCCAAAATGGCTGAACTAGCAAGAAAGGGTGTTATACTAAGGGAATGCGATGACCTCATACTTTAGGGGAACGGATGAAGAGCTGAAGAAGCTTTACAGGGACATTATATTCCCAAGAAATATGAGTCCAACGTATGTATTCTGAACTGGACCAATCTCCGTCCAATTCATAACGGAGAATGGCCATTCTTCGTGACAGTTGGACGGAGAATAATCATTCTCCGTGTCAGTTGGACGGCGAATGATCATTCGCCGTGTCAGTTGGACGACGAACGACTTTTTTTTTTCTTTTCCTTTCTAGTCTTTTTCACAATTATATCCTAAAAATCTCTATTAAGTTAATCTAAACTAAATTTATGTGCAGTGATGTTGTATACTTGAACGTCCCAAAAGAGAAAAAAAAGGAGTTGTGGTCATCCTGTCAGCAAAAGACATACAAGACATACTCAACTACGAAGACATGGAGGCTGGCATACTCAACATAATAATAGAGAAGATGAAAGAAATTCAAGACTTGGTAAGAAAGTACGTCTAGCCAAGTTCACAGGGTGCACAATATAAGTGGTCTGCATTCATGTTGTCCAACACATTTGTAAGAATCAAAACTAAAAAATCTCTATTCATGTGTACACCGATGAAAAATGACGTAAAAGATTTACTCATGATATTGTGTTTTGTTTTTGGGAAACAGACCATCGTGGAGCTTGCCATTGAACCGGAAGCAAAAGCTGGCGCCCTTGAAAATCTCAAAATAGATATAGAAGACTTCATCATGGGTTTAGGGGACGACATAGAGTGGCTATTCATTCCACTCTTTAATGAATCCTCCAAACACTGTACGCTGCTCACATTCAACTTGAGCTCCTACGAGTGGACACACTACAACTCCTTGACGCAAAACACGTACGAAAAGGGTAAGAAGGATGTAGAATTAATAAAGAAGACCTTAGAGCCTATCGTTAGGAGGAAAGTTGAGATGATGAGGGATAGATGCCCGGTGATGATGGAGTATGAGAGCATAGAGCTGAAATGTTCTCAATGATGCCCACAACAACTAGCACCCAACTGCCTCTTGTACACGGCATTTTATATGAAGTGCTTGATGAATGCTCCCTTCGAAATCCTGAGAGTAAAAGACAATGTCGTTCACCAAAAGATTACAAAGACGTGGTTGGAATGGGCTATGAATTTCTTTCAAGTGAATATGTAATACCATATGTACCAACATAGCAATGACATTGTAAAACAAAAATATAAATGGACTAAGAACTTCTTTCTATATCTTCTGTTTGTCTTTTATTCTTCTGCCTGCATCTTTTGTAACGTTTGCTCTGTCTTTTATAATGAAATTATTTTTGAATTACATTTACATTATTTTATATATATCATTTTTGAATGGCCATTCCCGTGTAAATCTCACGGAGAATGACCATTCCCCGTGTTAAAATGCAGAATAATGGCCATTCTCCGTGTTTAAAATCACAAAAAATGGCCATTCTCCATGTTAGAATACAGGCGATTAGCCATTCTCCTTGTTAATATAACGAAGAATTGTCATTCTCCTTGTTAAATTGACGGAGAATTTCTATTCTTCGTGTTAAAATGATAGAGAATATTTGAACTGGCTGCGGTTCTGATAGAAATGACTAACTGCCTGCAGCTCTGAGAAGGTTATCTATATGGGGGCCTTTAATGACTGAGCTTTGCTATGCCTACAACCAATGCTTACAACCTTCCTACAACCAAGCCACGTGTCGGGCTTCGATTGTAGGAGGAGAGTAGGTGGTGGGTCGGGTGGAGCCCATGTAGCAGGGGGTGTGAGGGGTGGTGGGACCCGATGGGACCCATGTGTAAGGGGTGGGTGAGAGAGGTTGTAAGCATTTGGTAGTAGACTTAGCTTTTTCCTTAGTAACTGTCTTTGAACAAGTCTTAATTGCTACCGCCTTTCTTGGGGGAAGTTGAGGAGTTTGTGGCATGGCATCCACTTGTAACAAACCTATTAAATGAGATTCATTATGATGACTACTAGGTTCATCTGCATTTATTGGCCAATAAATGCTTCGTGCACGACGCTAGGCCATTCATAGCCTGTAAAAAGGGGCTTCTTGAGGAGCAAAGTCCATCATCTTTATAGCATTTCCATTATGCACGATCCTGACTTAGCTTTAAGAGAAAATTGGCCTGGCATCAGTCGGCTGTTGGCTGTGGATCTATTCGTTTAAAAGAGTTATGTCCTTAACACGTAGTAGTGAGTCTCGAGATGCATTAGAGCTCCTTGTTCGAACCTAGACAACATCTTGGGAGTCCTCGTGTTGTCAAAAAGTTTGGGGTCACGCTATGCCCTTTCCAGTAAGGGTCTAGCAGCCCGTAATGCTAGAAGAGCCACAGGTTGTGCTCTGCCCTGCTCATTCGGGCATTCGGGGTTGCGCATACAAGAAATAAGGAATACGCTTCGATGGAGATCAATCTTCTAGTATGTGCACCAAGAAGAATAAGGGCTGCACTGTAGGATCGTTGAGCACTTCTAGAGGGGGGGTGAATAGAGTGCGTGTGTGCAGCGGAAATAAAATCACCAATTAAAAAATTAAACTATGGCAATGATGTAAGAGCAGTAAATAAAGATAGGAGAATCAAACTCAGTAACACAGCGATGTATACTGGTATCCCTCTGAGAGGACTAATCCAGTCTCGAGTACTCTTGCTCGATGTTAATCCACTAAAGGCACAAGCTTTAACTGAGTGCTTGCAACTCTTACACCACCGTGCTTGTTGACGAGTGCACGACCAACTCCAACATACACCGTGCTTGATGACGAGCGCACGACCAGCTCCACAACAGGAATTGTTGTTGAAACTTGACGACCTCTTTACAACTCTGAATAACCAAAAGACTTCTAAATCAAATGTGATAGTACTGGCTTTTGGCTAAGAGAAGTATAGGTGAGATTTGAAATTCTTGGATCACTTAGAAAACACTTGAGATGAAATAGAGAAGAGATGAAGAATGAATTGATGTTTTGAAATGAAAAGTTCTTCTCTATTTATAGGTGTTTTCACCAACCGAACTCGGGCAGAACTCGGGCAGAGTTCGGATACAAAAATCTCGCAATATAGACGTTGCTCGCAGATTTGGAGGCAACTGAAGTTTGAATACAAACTGACCGAACTCGGTCAGAGTTCGGGCCGAACTCGGGCCGAACTCGGCTGTGAGTTCTGTCAGGAGATTTAAAATTGTTTTCAAACAGTTTTTGGAAATTTGTAAAATCATTTAAAAGGAATATTTTCGAAATATAATTATGGAATATTTGTAATCGAAAATATTAGGGTAAAAGTAGATTTTGAAAAAATGAGAATAATTTTTAACCCTAAGCCAGTAATACCATACTTGATTTTACAAAGAAATTCCTAGACTCAATAAATTGTAAAAATACAGAATAAAAGTAGAAAAGGAGTCTTTAGAATTTTGATGACTTTGACGCTTGGAATTATGCAGTACATCGTCCGTTGAATAAGATTTCATGTATCCTGAAATAGTTAGCAGCATTGTCTATATTTTGTATATGGACTAAAGTGTAAGTCGATTATCGAAATCGGGTGTGACCATGGAATGGGCCAACAATCTCCCCCATTTTGATAATTGACAAAACTTGAGTCTATACCAAAATATATTTCAAAAAAAATAATATATCAAAATACCTGAAAAAATTGTTTGGGCTGATTTTGGTTATACTCAATTTTCTCCCCCTTTGTCAAGTAGTAAAATGAATCGGCTCCCCCGTAAGTCATGAAGCCAACAATAAAAAGACAAAGTGAAAGAAAACAGTAGTAATCACAGTAATCACAGCATAGAAAAGTGAAATGCAAACAAACTGAAATAACATAAATATTCCACTAGAAAATCAACTGGTACATCTGATAAATGTCTAACTGAAAGAGTTTAGACAGAAAATAAAAGTACTACATAAACTGCATCAAAATCCACTATCCTATGGCTGAAACCATATCACAACTCTGCATCATCTGCACCGGGAGGATCATGAGGAAAATAGGCAGTGGTCGGGTCGAAATACTGAAAAGTGGCCTCATCAGTAAAACGGGGACCAGGGAAAGCAGGGTGTGGAAGGATAGTAAGTGGATGGGCTGGATCATGCACCAGGCTGTAATGTAGGTCGGCAATACTGTTTCTCAGCACCTGGGCCTGAGAAATGTGCCTGAACTCTGAGTCCTGATAACGTTGCGTGGAAACCGCAACGAACTCATCAAATCGCTGGTAGAAAGCATGATCGAGTCCTGGAGCAGGGGCCGGAGCAGGAGGAGCATCTGCTGGAGGGGCCTCAGCATCAGCTGGAATATCAGCAGGAGCAGCACCGGGAGGTCGAGGAAACCGACGAGAGCGGGTCAACTCAACAGCAGTAGAAGAAATAGCACACGTTTCAAGATCAATCTCGAAACGGCGAAAGATACTCGCAAGGTGCATAGGAAAAACAAGGTTCCTTCCTGCATTCTTGCAGTTGAGCATCCAGGACATCATGGTTTTTGGAATTGAAAAGGGAATTCCAAAATGAATGTGATACAAAGTAGAGAGTTCCAAAAATGTGACTTCATCAGTAGAGCCTTTCTTCGGAAGAAGGGCTGAGAAAATCATGCGATGAAGTTCGTAGAAATTTTGGTTAAGATGTCGAGAAAATATTCTCCGAGGAGGAGGAGTGGGGTGACAAATCAATTCCCTAAAAGAAGCTAAGGTGACATCGGCAGGGAACTGAATGTGGTGGATGTCAACAAGAGCTTCACCAATATCAGGAACGTGAAAATATTCACTGATATCAGTGGCGCTAAATTCAAGTTCCTGTCCAGCAACACAGGAATAGAAATTTCCGTTTTGTTGTACTTGCAAGTTGCAGTAGAACATACGGACAGCATTGTCATAAATATTATCTTGGACTTCAAAAAGTCGCGAAATCCAAGTAGTTCAAAAGTAGGAACATATTCGAAGAAGATTGTAAAGTTGACAAATGCTCCAGTACAAATACGACGGAGAGAAAAGGAATCAAACCAGAGATTGGAAAAGTCTCTGTCGGGAAACAGAGTGCCATCGAATTCCTCGGGATCTCTAGGTTTGGCTGGACTGAACAAACTGGCTGGAGTGTAGTCGGAAGATGAGGAAGCACCCTGGGAAGAATTTCCTCGCTGACGCTTCGGAGCCATGTGGAGATGGAGAAGATCGTCGAAGCCTTGCACGAAGGGAAGAGGAAAGTCTTCTAGAAGGAGGTAGAGCTATTTCTCGTTTTGGTGTGGAGAAATAGTGGAAGAAAGGGTGGATTAAATAGGTGCTAGGGCCGGCTGTTCGGTTCTGGAACCATCACAGCGCCGACCGAACTCGGTCCGAGTTCGGTCCGAACTCGGTCAGAGTTCGGGCCGAGTTCGGTCACTTGCATTTCCGAGGCAGTCAATGCAATCAGAGTATATTAAAAGTTTAATAAATAAAGTTTGACTGATTTATATTTTAACTGCTGTAATTTTGGGTTAACTGTAGGGGATGTCCCAGCTAACGGTGGTTCACCGGGGAACACTTAAGTACCGCTTCGCTTCGACCGTAGCCGTGGTGACAGACATTGCCCTTTATAAGTTTGTCCCCAAAATAACTTTCGTTAAATAAATAAATAATCAAGTTATTTAAAAACAGTTTAAAATACCATATGCATTAAGAGTCCGAAAATTCAAGGATGCCGAGCTCACGCCTCAAGATGTTGAAACGGTCTTCAGCCAAGGGTTTAGTGAAAATATCTGCTAGTTGATGTTCAGTATTAATAAATTTTAAGCAAATATCCCCGTGTTGTTGATGATCACGTAGAAAATGATGTCTAACTTCTATGTGCTTTGTGCGTGAATGACAGATAGGGTTCTTAGTTAAATTAATTGCACTAGTGTTGTCACAGTATATAGGAACATTTGTATAGTGCAGATTATAGTCCTCTAAGGTTTACTTCATCCACAAAATTTGAGCACAACAACGTCCTGCGGCGATATACTCAGCCTCAGTTGTTGATAATGCTACTGAATTTTGCTTCTTGCTAAACCAAGAGACTAGGGCCTTTCCCAAGAAATGACATGTACCACTGGTACTTTTACGGTCCACTTTGCATCCGGCAAAATCCGCATCCGAGTAACCTATAAGGTCAAAGGATTTGGTTTTGGGATACCATAAGCCAACTGTAGAAGTTCCTTTAAGGTATCGGAAGATACGCTTAACGGCACTAAAATGTGATTCCTTAGGGTTTGCCTGATATCTTGCACAGATACAAACACTAAACATAATATCAGGGCGACTAGCAGTTAAATATAATAAACTACCAATCATACCTCGATACTTACGCTGATCAACAGGTTTGCCACTTTCATCAGCATCAAGCTTTGTAGATGTAGCCATAGGCGTCCCAATTGGCTTTACATTTTCGAAGTCGTACTTCTTCAGTATGTCCTTCGTGTACTTGGCTTGGTTGATGAATGTTCCATTTGAGTGTTGTTTGATTTGCAATCCTAGGAAGAAGTTCAGCTCTCCCATCATGCTCATTTCAAATTCACTCTGCATACACTTGGCAAATTCTTGACAAAGTTGTTCATTAGTAGAACCGAATATAATGTCATCTACATAAATTTGCACTAGAAGTATATCATTATTCAAAGATTTAATAAAAAGAGTAGTATCAATCTTGCCTTTTGAAAAACCATTATCAAGTAAGAAGGCGCTTAGGCGTTCATACCAAGCACGAGGTGCTTGTTTGAGTCCATAGAGTGCTTTCTTAAGCTTGAAGACGTGATCAGGTTTTTGAAAATCTTCAAAACCAGGGGGTTGTTTCACAAAAACTTCTTCTTTCAAAAATCCATTTAAAAATGCGCTTTTCACGTCCATTTGAAAAAGTTTGAAATCATTAAAACAAGCAAAAGCGCAAAACATGCGAATGGCTTCTAGTCTAGCAACAGGAGCATAGGTCTCATCATAATCAATTCCTTCTTCTTGATTATAACCTTGTGCAACTAGACGTGCTTTGTTGCGTAGAACTTGACCATCTTCACTAAGTTTATTTCGTAACACCCATTTGGTACCAATTATCGATTGGCCAATAGGTTTAGGAACGAGTTCCCAAACTTGGTTTCTCTCAAATTGATTAAGTTCCTCTTGCATGGCAGAAATCCAAAATTCATCAGAAAAAGCCTCATTAACATTCTTAGGTTCTATTTGAGAAATAAATGCTACATTAGCTGCTACCTCAGAATCTCTAAGAGATGAACGAGTACTTACACCTTTGGATACATCACCTATTATGAGAGTTTCTGGATGATCTGGTTTGAATCTTAATGATTCGAATCTTTGGGCCATACCCTTCACAAGGCTCTTCTCAGTTCCTGCATCTTCAGGACTTTTATCGGTTCTTGCCTCTTGGGTAGGATCTTTCTCAGAACTCTTCTTTGTCTTTGTAGGTGCATCTTCATCATCACTATCGCTAGATCTATGACTATTCAACTCATCAAAGGTAACATTAACACTTTCTTCAACAATCAAAGATCTTTTATTGAAAATTCTATATCCTTTACTCTTAGCAGCATATCCGAGAAATATCCCGTCATCTGCTTTCGAGTCGAACTTTCCCAAGTTATCCTTGGTGTTCAGGATGAAACAGCGACAACCAAAAACTTTAAAATAAGATATGTTTGGAATTCTTCCAAACCAAAGCTCATATGGTGTTTTCTTCGATATAGGTCGAATTAACACCCTATTTAAAATATAACAGGCTGTACTAACAGCTTCTGCCCAAAAATATTTAGGAAGATTATGCTGATTAAGCATGACTCTAGCCATTTCGCTTAGAGTACGATTCTTCCGCTCCACAACACCATTCTGTTGGGGAGTTCTAGGACAAGAAAATTCGTGGTAGTATCCACTATCATCACAAAACTTTTTGAAATCAGTATTTTCGAATTCGCCACCATGATCACTTCGGATACGAGTAATCATGAAGCCTTTTTCGTTTTGAACCTTTTTACAAAATATCTGAAATTCAAAAATTGCATCACTTTTGTTTGATAAAAAATAAACCCATGTAAAACGAGAGAAATCATCAACAATGACAAAAGCATAGAGTTTACCGCCAAGACTAGCGACTCTACTAGGACCAAATAAATCCATATGAATCAACTGCAAAGGTCTCGAAGTACTTACAGCGTTGATGGATTTAAAAGATGACCTATGTGCTTTGTTCTTTTCACAGTCAGCACATACCATGTCTCTCTTGAATGGAATTTCTGGGAGTCCTTTTACCAACTTCTTTGTGTTCAGACGTGAGATAGTATCCATGTTTGCATGTCCTAGTCTCATGTGCCATAGCCAGCTTTTATTTTGATTGGCTACTAGACACCTTCCTGCATTATTAGTATTCTCCAAAAAGAAAACATATATATTGTCTTCTCTAATCCCTTTATATATGGGATCACCAGATGACATATCATATATAGTACATTTATCTTTCACAAAATTGATGCCATAACCATTATCTGCCAAATGATTTATACTCAGTAGGTTATGTTTCAATTCGGTTACTAGACAAACATCTTTTATTATAGGGTAAGGAGACATACCTACAGTGCCATTACCTATAATGTCACCTCTCAAGTTATTTCCGAAGGAGACATATCCTTCTTTCTTCATCGATAGCGTAGCGAATAAAGATGCATCACCAGTCATGTGTCGCGAACATCCGCTATCGAGGATCCACTTGCTTCTAGCATGAGAGGGTTGAGGGTCCACCTACAAAACAAGTAGATGAATCCTTTGGTACCCATTTTCTGAAGGGTCCATGCTGATTAGCTTTAGGTCTCCAGACTAAAGTATGGTTATCAACAAGTTTTCTTGCAAGACAGTATTGTGATATATGACCATGTGTACCACAATACGTGCAAGTCAGTTTAGAACCAGATGAGGTTGAAACTGAGTTCACATGCTTGTTTGGTTTCTTGGAGAACCTATAAGTGAAAGCATGATGATATTCGTGTTTCTTATGTGCTTTCTTGTTTTTAGTCCTCTTAGGTGTATGCTTAGCATTAGGACTAAAATTAGGCTCTGTCACAGGTATAGCCTGTTTGCCTAACTTGATTTCTAACTTTTTAGAAATCGCAATAGACTCTTCATATTTAGCAGTCATAACTGAGAGTCTGTGTTCTGTTACTAAGTGCATTCTCTTCTCTGTGTCATACAGTTTTTGCATCTTACCATAATCTCTTTCTTTCTTTTGAATAGTGAGGATAGCCTCATGATAGTCTACCTTGAGTTTGGCTATCTCTTCCGTGTTACCGGTAGTAGACGTCTCTTTAATCTCTTGAAGAAGATTAGACAGTCTAGCTATCTCGGCTGTGTGTGCCTTAATCTCTTTTCGAGATTGCTTATACTTGTCGAGCACAGTTTTGTGATCTTCAAGTAAGTCGCTAAAGGCAGTCTCTAGTTCTTCAAAAGTAAACTCATCAAACAGAGGATTAGATGATACCTTTTCGAATGCCATAAGACAAACATTTGCATTGCTGCAGGGTCTGTCTTCTTCTTCTGAGTCACTGGCATCACTCTCGTGCCAGATGCTTGTGTTGGCATACTTTCGGCCAGATGTGGATCTTCTGTTTGATCTTGACCGATCATATGGACTGCTCTTCTTGATAGCTGGACAGTCCTTCTTCATGTGCCCTGATTTCTTGCATCCGAAGCATATTGTCTCGTCTTCATTGCTTTCTTGGATGTCTTTCTTCTTCCTGCTTGTGAACTTTAGATATTTCTTGAAGTTCTTCACAAGTAAGGCACGTTCATCACCACTTGATGATTCTTCGTCTGAGTCATTGCATGCTGATTTTCTTGCTTGAGCTTTGAAGGCGATAGTCTTTTCTTTTGGTGTGGCCTCTTCAAAATCTTGTAAGTCGCGCTCATGAGTCATCAACTTGCCCATCAATGTTTCTAAAGTCATCGTGGTGAGATCGTTTCCTTCAATGATTGCTGTGGCTTTTGGATTCCAGTTCTTCGTTAGGGCCCGCAGCACTTTCCTGATTTTCTCATGGTTGCTGTAATCTTTACCAAGAGATTGAAGGGGATTAGTTATATCAAGGAAACGAGTAAACATCTGTGTAATTGACTCACCAGGTTTCATTTTAAAAGATTCATATTCCTGAGTCAGTCTACTGATTTTGGATTCTTTAACTTGGGAAGTTCCCTCATGGGTTACCTCAAGAAGTTTCCAAATTTCATGAGACGTCTTGCAGGTAGAAACTCTATTGAACTCTGTTTTGTCAATTGCACAGAATAGTGCATTGATGGCTCGAGCATCAAGACTAGCCTTTGCTTTTTCAGCATCGGTGTACTTGTCATGCGGCTTTTCCATAAGAATACCTTCAACCACTGTAGGTGGTGGTTTCTTATATCCATCAATGACTATAGACCATAAATCAAAATCTAGAGACTTTAGAAAGAAAGTCATACGTGTTTTCCAGTATGTATAGTTTGTTCCATCAAATAGGGGAGGTCTATTTGTGGATTGCCCTTCACCGTTGAATATAGATTTCACGGCTGCCATATATATACTCTCTAGGATATGTTATATGAGAATATAACCTGCTCTGATACCAATTGTAGGATCGTTGAGCACTTCTAGAGGGGGGGGTGAATAGAGTGCGTGTGTGCAGCGGAAATAAAATCACCAATTAAAAAATTAAACTATGGCAATGATGTAAGAGCAGTAAATAAAGATAGGAGAATCAAACTCAGTAACACAGCGATGTATACTGGTATCCCTCTGAGAGGACTAATCCAGTCTCGAGTACTCTTGCTCGATGTTAATCCACTAAAGGCACAAGCTTTAACTGAGTGCTTGCAACTCTTACACCACCGTGCTTGTTGACGAGTGCACGACCAACTCCAACATACACCGTGCTTGATGACGAGCGCACGACCAGCTCCACAACAGGAATTGTTGTTGAAACTTGACGACCTCTTTACAACTCTGAATAACCAAAAGACTTCTAAATCAAATGTGATAGTACTGGCTTTTGGCTAAGAGAAGTATAGGTGAGATTTGAAATTCTTGGATCACTTAGAAAACACTTGAGATGAAATAGAGAAGAGATGAAGAATGAATTGATGTTTTGAAATGAAAAGTTCTTCTCTATTTATAGGTGTTTTCACCAACCGAACTCGGGCAGAACTCGGGCAGAGTTCGGATACAAAAATCTCGCAATATAGACGTTGCTCGCAGATTTGGAGGCAACTGAAGTTTGAATACAAACTGACCGAACTCGGTCAGAGTTCGGGCCGAACTCGGGCCGAACTCGGCTGTGAGTTCTGTCAGGAGATTTAAAATTGTTTTCAAACAGTTTTTGGAAATTTGTAAAATCATTTAAAAGGAATATTTTCGAAATATAATTATGGAATATTTGTAATCGAAAATATTAGGGTAAAAGTAGATTTTGAAAAAATGAGAATAATTTTTAACCCTAAGCCAGTAATACCATACTTGATTTTACAAAGAAATTCCTAGACTCAATAAATTGTAAAAATACAGAATAAAAGTAGAAAAGGAGTCTTCAGAATTTTGATGACTTTGACGCTTGGAATTATGCAGTACATCGTCCGTTGAATAAGATTTCATGTATCCTGAAATAGTTAGCAGCATTGTCTATATTTTGTATATGGACTAAAGTGTAAGTCGATTATCGAAATCGGGTGTGACCATGGAATGGGCCAACATGCACTTCTGTGAAGATAAACCCCCTAGTAGACTTCTTTAGGCATTGCTGAATCTGTAATAGATCCTTTGTAGAAGAATAGTATGAGTCTTTTATGTGTGTGTAGCCTCAATAAATTTGTAATAGATCCTTTGTAGATATAATAATAAAGAACTTCTTTCTATATCTTCCGTTTGTCTTTTATTCTTCTATGTCTACGTCTTTTGTAATGTCTGTGCTGTCTTTTATAATAAAATCACGGAGAATGGTTTTCTCCGTGCTAGAATACAGAAGAATGGCCATTCTTTGTGTAAGACTCATGGCGAATGATCATTCGCCGTTGTTAAAGTGCCGAAGAATGGTCATTCTTCGTTTTAAAAAATACGGGAAATGGCCATTTTCCGTGTTAGAATGACGGAGAATGACCTTTATGCAGTCAAAAATGTGAAACAGTAGATATACAGACTTCAAAATAGCACCATTGATATCAAAATATAAGAAATATATTCAAAAAATAATTATATAACAGAAAGAATATATGTATATGTATTAACGAGGGGGCGCTGCCCCCTCGACCCCCGTAGCAGCACGTGGAGGGAGAGGGCAAGTGGTGCGATTGTGATTACCTAATTCAAAGCAATTCTTCTTTCTCTTCTCTTTTCCTTTGTTCTCATATTTGCTCTTCTAACGGTCCGCCTTTGGACGACCGGGGCCCCGTTTTGGAACATGGGGTAGAAACAAATCAATGGGATTATTTTTAAACCATTTTTCACAATATGAACTGGACGAATTGTACATGAATATAGCTTCTTGTATAAATCTGATGTCCAATACTGCTCCACAAAATCATAAACAGATTTCTCTGAACCAAATCTGATGCATTGGATTGCATGGCTGCATGAAAATCCATATACCTTCCGTCTAAAACAACTACAATGCCAATCAAGAAGATTCACCAGATGGGAGGAAGTATCTGCTATCACCTCAAACTCGAAATCACCGGACTGATATACCTTATAAGACATGCCATCATCTATAAGCTACTTTAGCATATTCTCGGCGTATGGAGTCAATTTGCTATTGAAATCAATTGCATCCTTGTGGCGATCCGAAATCATCTTCATCATCTTCACTCGGATAACTTTTAAAAGTGTTAAAATCGACATTTTCTTCTCAGCCTTTATCTATGCATTGAATGACTCCGCACAACTAGAAACAACCTCGCCGTATCTACATCCGGGGAAGAATATATTTGACCAATGTTCAGGTTTTTGTTTATCTATCCAAGTCACAACATGACCATAATTCAGATCATAAATCTTCTTAACTGCTTGTTTATACCCACCTTTATACAGAAAAAGGAAGTCAAGACACAAGCAGATAAAAAAGGGACCATTCTCCGTATTAAAATCATGGAGAACAGACATTCTCCGTTCAAAAACAACAAAGAATGGTTATTCACCGCGCTATACATAACAGAGAACATACATTTCCCATGAGAATTACATGAAGAATAGTCATTCTTCTTGTTAAAATAATGGAGAATGCACAGAAAAGTTGCATATATCTGTCTTATTTATACACCTGGTGTTAGAGCATATACTGCTTGCCTCAAAGCTTCAAGTACAAGCGGATACACTCTTTCATTTCTTTTCTCCTTCAGTGGTATGTTATTCTTCATGTGATAATAGCAATAGCTATGGTAAGCAGTAGTGAACACTTTAGAAACTTCATAAACTAAACCGGTGCCTTGATCGGAAAGAAAGACCATACGCCTACTACATCCAACAACATTCTTGAGATTTTTAAGGAACCATTCACAATTGTCGCCATCTTTGTCACAATTTGCTACCCAAATTGTTGGGCCGGGCCGAGTCATGTCTAGCCTACGCTTGAGATAAAGCGTAGTAAGCTGTTTCTAAAGATAATTAAGATAAGACCAAAGTGTGCTAACAGTTCTATATGTAATAATGAGTCAAAAATATTCCAAACACAAAAGTCGTTTTGTATATAAATAAGTTCCGAGTACATGGCTAAAACGTAAAACTGGATACAGGTTCAGTTATAAAATACATAGTCTAATACATGACTACTCTCAAAAGTCCCAAGTAAATAAACAAACTAGACGAGTTTTTTCGTGAGTACATCCTTGTAAGATAAAGCCTGATCCTCGGTAGCAACTCCATAATAGGAATCACAAAGCAACTCCTCCTTGGAAAGTATACCTACAACGTTATCCTGTTAGGACGGAAGCAAGTATTGATTCTAGCAAACTAAATATACGAAACATGAAATGAACATGAGTGTAATAAACAGGAATCATGTCATATCAGAATCTATCATGGCAAGGATACATATGTCATAGAGACAGATGTACATATAATGTTTAAAACTGTAGCAGGTACGTGATCGTCAATAGGTGTATAATATGCAGGAGCACATAATGAAATGTACTTCCGTACAAGTAATACGGCGATAGATGTACATACGCACAAATCCTCTTTGAGATAAAGGCCTACGGCGTAGTAACATATAAAATGAAACTTTGCTCGCTACTGTAGAGGGGGCATGATTGTCATGCCCCGCTCCCGTATGAGCGATCGTCCTCGCTAAGGCGTGATGCCGCATGGGCCTAGGTTGCGCTCTTGCAAGGCTATGTCCAGAAACGGTCGATTTGAGCTAGGCCGCAGAGTCGCACAGAGTGTCCCCATTTGCAGCGGAAAGTAAATGAACGCAAATTGAAGCGAATTCAACTCTTTATTGATATTCAAAAAGTTTACAAGCGGCGCTAGGCCGATATTACAAATCGCTCAAGCTCTCTCTCTCTGAAACATAAAAGGCGTGCCAAGTGGCTTACAACATGGAATGATTCATGGCGATGTTCTGATACATTATGTCCTGTATATGGTGCTTCAGCTCCTTGCAATGCTCCAAGGCTCCAGAGATAGCTCCGCGCCTTAGCACGTTCGATGGAAGCTCCGTACCCGCCGGCGTCTCCTGCATCCTGCAAGCAGACTATGGGGTTATCAGTACATTGTTATGCACTGGTGGGGAGGCTAGCTCGCCCACAATGCTATCATTACCAAATACGTTCTATTTACTTTTGTGCATCTTTATCATTCATTGTCTTTCTAATCTTGCCTTAGGATCAATTTTATGGCATATTTCATAGCCTATCTCGTGTTGCCCATTTCAAGTGTCGCATGGAAATACATACATGACTTACCCATACTTACCGTCCGGCCTTCCCTGTTCAATGTAAACCAAGTTAGTCAACAATTCATATATTTCAACTTAACATGATTCACGTAAATATTTTAGTGCCAAGGGCGTGTTCCTGTCTTAGATTTTAACACGTCGTAGGCATGTTTTCAAGTTCATTTGCACGAAGTACTCCTTATCATTTGGTGTATTACATTTCAAGCCTATACATAAGGCGCTTCATTCAATTAACTTTAGACTACTTTGATTTTAATGCAAGGACTTGCACGTGGATCGCCACCAGCAAAGCCCACTTAACTCTATATGTACCGGTCGCTGGCACCACAAGCCATTTTGGACATCCAAGCCGTTGTATTTCTCAACCAACGTAGGGTGCGGGCTGGCACACACTCCGTTAGTCTTTTGAAAATACTGCTGCACTTACGTCCCCTGGATGGCCAAGTCCACACCCAGGCAGCCCGTAAGCCATTTTGATTTTCGTCAGGACCGGCCACGTCCTCCCTTTGACCGTACCGCTGGAAATCTCTTATATCTCCCACCTCCCGTATACGAGGGGATTGTCCACGACCATTTCATATTATTTGTCATTTAACTTAATGGCTATCTCCGAGCCATAGGCTAACCCTTAGCCATAATGCGTTATCGATCAGGTTGGCGTCCGTACAGCGCGGGTAGCGAGCCCCGTTGCACGTGCCCGTCATACCTGTCGCTAACCATTCCTTTCATTCTTATCTTTTATTTATTCTTTCTTTCTTTCACTTGTTTGTTCGTTCATTGATTCATTCACGTATTCATTCTTTCATTCGTTGGTTCATTCATTCACTTATCCATTCATTCTTTCATTCACACATTATGCAACTCCCCGTACGGGAGTCGCCTTGGCGATCCATCGGTCCTATAGTCTTTCAATATTGCTAAACTCTACTCGGAACGACTATGTTGATAGTCTTCCTGTTTCATTGTTGTAAACCATTCATTGTTTCATTGTTGAACGCGTAAGGGACTTAAACGTAAGCTTGTGCCTTAGCACGAGCGTGGAGCGCGGTGCTAGAGTTCTCGTATTTTCCATGTTCCTTTCTATATTCTATATAAGCATACAAGATGAGATTATTCCCTTAGCTAGGTGCGTTGGGTTATTTATTAGCATGCACGGTGTTATCGCCTAGCGATTTCAGTGATAGTGTCCGTATTATTATGTGTCTAGGCTAAGCAAAGACGGGTTTATCGAAGCCACCCACCTTAGCGATATTCGCATCGGCCGAGCGATACTCCGAGTGCGCCTTTGATAGTCTAATTCGGGATTCATCTTTGAAGGGCCATTATAAGTCTTGCATCGATTCGTATCGATACTTCATCGGGTCGACGCAACTCTTTGAGTCGACGGCTCGTTTGAGTCGTTACACTTGCCGTTTGAATCGACGTTCCGCTAGGGCGGAGCGGGTCATTACGTAATACACCACTGAAAACAAGTCTCGTCCTCGAGACTTCCTGAGTGCAGGTCATCCTACCGTTCCTTAACTCGTGTCATCATGTTTTATAGACAATTCTATCGAACGGCTCTATCGTTCGATGGCATCGAACCATGCTCGGTACCTTTCCAAGTTCCGTGTCGCATCCGTTTGGTCGATCTTTATTGGATAACTTTTTATTCATCTTTAGAGTTGATGGCACTTATTCAATCGTCGCGTTTCTTCGACTTGGTTGCTATTTCGATATATCATGGGACTGAAATGGTCGTACGAGGAGCGTTGTAATTCTCAAACATGAGAGTCATAGGCTGAGGCAAACTCATTCATTCATTCATGCGCATCGCAACACCTACTTACAGCTGCATTCGAGTTCATCATATCGCCGAGTTTGGATCGTGCACGCATTCAAGGCGTCCCCCGAATACGTCCATTTCAACCAAGCTTAGCGACTAGCGAAGTCGGACAAGCTACTCGTGATAGTTTCGATTTGCCGATCGTTTTTGCTAACTTCGATTTAAAACCGAACTCATATGTGTATCACATATCGTTTATCTCGGTCCTCGAGATAATTCGATTCGCTTCTCAAGCGCTCTTGTCAATGAAATCAATACGATTTCTTCTTAGCGGGGTCGACCAAGCCTAAGTAATTTCCGTCCGATTCAAAACCAAGTATTGCCCCATCATCAAGTATTTCTTTCTATCAACGATTCAATTCGTTATCCCAACTTTTACTTGTGCATCATCCATCCCTATCATTCTCTTCGTTTGGGGCCAATCTCGTCGTCGTTCACGCACACTCCCAGTTCCCCGTCCTACTCTAAGTCTTGTTTTCCCAAGTCTATCGTCCGTCCAGACGATATTGTAATGTCAATCGCACAGGTTCAATCACTCGACATAGGGTCGTCCGCCTATCCGTTAGGTCAACTCACAGGTCATAGTTACAAGTCAAGTCCGTGGCTCATCGTGCAAGGTCGTTGCACGACTCTCGCCCCAAATCCTATGGTCAAACCATTTGTTCGTTCGTACGGGAGTTTCTACCCAAGCTCGCGTCACTCAGATTTCTAAACATCAAGCATGATCACCTAATCCGCATCAAGACTTACGTTGCATATATTCAATTCCGTTCAATCCACAGTTCTAACCAATTCATGTATTCGATCACGAGGTCATCCAGCTCGACAATACATTGTGCCTCAATCTCACGCGAGTCCGATTATCCACGGCGGTTCATAAATTACCATGCAACGCTCCCGCGGAATAATCATTCTCATCGGGGCGTAACTCTTGTTTGAGTTTTAGACTAACCCATTCTCGATACGCGGATTGGACCTACTCAATCCTCAAGTTCAATTCTTCAAACACAAATTCCTTTTCGAGTCCACCTTCGCGTTAAACCACAAGTCAAAGCAATCAGATTGCCACGCCATCCAAGTTCAATCACTCCCGCTGTATGAATCACCATATCAGCGCTCACGCGGAGTGATCGTCATAATCCGGCGCGACGCATGTGCGAGGCTGGAGTTGCGCTCGCATAAGACAAGAATGTCAACGTTGTGGTTGTCAACGAAGCAAATCCAAGCATTCACATTTTCATCCAAGCCAAATCTATCTTTTCCTCGATACATTTTTAACATCCCAAGTATAGCATCCAACGGAACAATGACATTTGCACGACCATCATTCGCCGAGTCAGAGTACCCCCGAGTTATCGCATATCGATCTTTGATACGCTTCAATACCATTGACGATATGCGTAACCTGACGATCTTCCTTTGCAACCGATTTCGAGTCGTGCGTTGATGCTGTTGTCCGAGTTGGATATTCCACAATTTCCTCGATATTCAAGATCAAGTTTGATCGCTATTCCTCAAGCTAGTTTCAAGATCGTTGTCCAAACTCAAGTTACAATTTGAATCAATCCGAAATCGTACGTGCGATCCTCTAAGTTTCCTCGATCAAGACCATTCATTTTCATTTATCGTCCCGAACCATTTTCTAACTCGTGTTGCCCAATGACAAGTTGTCCAGCGACATCTCGTTCGGGACTTTTGAAGTCACGACCAACTAAGCGTGACGCGTTCTAAGGCTTTGCGCGATCGCATCGCCTCGCCAACATACTCGTACGATCCGTAAATCCTTTAGTCTCGCTCGAACAATTTCTATGACGTCCATATACTACTCAGGGTTTGAGCCACTCGACTAGTCGTCGACACTCATTCTTATTCTTCTCTGAACCTATCACATACACCACTCGGATTCAAGCTATATGATCTAGTCCTCAATCACGTTCGCGTCATGCGGTAAGACATCCTTCAGATTCGTTCGACGAATCTCTAGCGTAATCGCTCACGTCGCCTCGACATACTAAGTCGTTCGCATAAATCCTCAAAATCCAAGCCAATCTTTCGTGTACGCCTAAGCGTTAGTTTGATAGCGTTCCTATCGATATACACTCTAAGTGTATCTCCGTTCCCGACCGAGCGGTACTTGATATCGCTCGCAACTCGATTGTACCAGAAGTCGAGGTGCGCGACACGCGGCACAACTTAGCCAAAGGGCCGTGTGCATAGCAATTTCGTGCGGACTATATTCGAGTTTGCACGCTTACTTATTCTCGTTCGAGCGATAATTGATCTCGCTCGCAACTCATTCGCACCTAAGGGTCTAGGTGTGCGATACTCTGCACAACTTAGCCAAAAGGCTGCGTGCATAACCATCCCGTTCGAACTATACTTTGGTCTCGTGTACTTGTTTGCTGTCAGTGTAAGCTCATTCAAGCATGCACTACATTTGCTAACTCTTAGCATCGGTTCCTTCCAACTCAAGTCCGTCGTGGTGGCACAAAGGCCTTCGCCTATCGATCCCGTCTAACCGAGTACCCATACGAGCTTTCGAAAATATTAGACTTATTGTATGGAACATCCCAAGGCACAACGAGAGAGAGCGTACACTTCTTTTGTTTCCAACCGAGCTTTCAAAACTGAGAAAATCGAAATGATGCCCAAGGACGTAAAGTCGTGCTCTGATACCAATTTGTCACGCCCCGCTCCCGCAGGAGCGATCGTCCTCGCTAAGGCGTGATGCCGCACGGGCCTAGGTTGCGCCCGTGCAAGGCTATGTCCAGAAACGGCCGATTTGAGCTAGGCCGCAGAGTCGTACAGAGTGTCCCCATTTGCAGCGAAAAGTAAATGAACGCAAATTGAAGCGAATTCAACTCTTTATTGATATTCAAGAAGTTTACAAGCGGCGCTAGGCCGATATTATAAATCGCTCAAGCTCTCTCTCTCTGAAACATAAAAGACGTACCAAGTGGCTTACAACATGGAATGATTCATGGCGATGTTTCGATACATTATGTCCTGTATATGGTGCTTCAGCTCCTTGCAACGCTCCAAGGCTCCAGAGATAGCTCCGCGCCTTAGCACGTTCGATGGAAGCTCCACAGCCGCCGGCGTCTCCTGTATCCTGCAAGCAGACTGTGGGGTTATCAGTACATTGTTATGCACTGGTGGGGAGGCTAGCTCGCCCACAATGCTATCATTACCAAACACGTTCTATTTACTTTTGTGCATCTCTATCATTCATTGTCTTTCTAATCTTGTCTTAGGATCAATTTTATGGCATATTTCATAGCCTATCTCGTGTTGCCCATTTCAAGTGTCGCATGGAAATACATACATAACTTACCCATACTTACCGTCCAGCCTTCCCTGTTCAATGTAAACCAAGTTAGTCAACAATTCATATATTTCAACTTAATATGATTCACGTAAACATTTTAGTGCCAAGGGCGTGTTCCTGTCTTAGATTTTAACGCATCGTAGGCATGTTTTCAAGTTCATTTGCACGAAGTACTCCTTATCATTTGGTGCATTACATTTCAAACCTATACATAAGGCGCTTCATTCAATTAACTTTAGACTACTTTGATTTCAATGCAAGGACTTGCACGTGGATCGCCACCAGCAAAGCCCACTTAACTCTATATGCACCGGTCGCTGGCACCACAAGCCATTTTGGACATCCAAGCCGTTGATTTCTCAACCAACGTAGGGTGCGGGCTGGCACACACCCCGTTAGTCTCTTGAAAATACTACTGCACTTACGTCCCCTGGATGGCCAAGTCCACACCCAGGCAGCCCGTAAGCCATTTTGATTTTCGTCCGGACCGGCCACGTCCTCCCTTTGACCGTGCCGCTGGAAATCCCTTATATCTCCCACCTTCCGTATACGAGGGGATTGTCCACGACCATTTCGTATTATTTGTCATTTAACTTTACGGCTATCTCCGAGCCGTAGGCTAACCCTTAGCCATAATGCGTTATCGATCAGGTTGGCGTCCGTACAGCGCGGGTAGCGAGCCCCGTTGCACGTGCCCGTCATACCTGTCGCTAACCATTCCTTTCCTTCTTATCTTTTATTCTTTCTTTCTTTCACTTGTTTGTTCGTTCATTGATTCATTCACGTATTCATTCTTTCATTCGTTGGTTCATTCATTCACTTATCCATTCATTCTTTCATTCACACATTATGCAACTCCCCGTATGGGAGTTGCCTTGGCGACCCATCGGTCCCATAGTCTTCCAATGTTGCTAAACTCTACTCGGAATGACTATGTTGATAGTCTTCATGTTTTATTGTTGTAAACCATTCATTGTTTCATTGTTGAACGCGTAATGGACTTGAACGTAAGCTTGTGCCTTAGCACGAGCGTGGAGCGCGGTGCGAGAGTTCTCGTATTTTCCATGTTCCTTTCCATATCCTATACAAGCATACAAGATGGGATTATTCCCTTAGCTAGGTGCGTTGGGTCATTTATTAGCATGCGCGGTGTTATCGCCTAGCGATTTCAGTGATAGTATCCGTATTATTATGTGTCTAGGCTAAGCAAAGACGGGTTCATCAGAGCCACCCACCTTAGCGATGTTCGCATCGGCCGAGCGATACTCCGAGCGCGCCTTTGATAGTCTAATTCGGGATTCATCTTTGACGGGCCATTATAAGTCTTGTATCGATTCGCATCGATACTTCATCGGGTCGACGCAACTCTTCGAGTCGACGACTCATTTGAGTCATTACACTTGCCGTTTGAATCGGCGTTCCACTAGGACGGAGCAGGTTATTACAATGATCACGTACTCAACTATCAGTTTCCCTATAACCCAGATTCTACACATGTGAGAGATACGAGAATAGCATAAAACATGGTGGATACCGAGAGCAGTATAAAGCATGTGAAACATGTAGAGAGATATGACTTGCAGTTTAGATATTGGTATTTTAACATGGTTTATACACAAATCATTATATGCTGTAAATAAAATTCATAGAGGTACTTGCCTCTAGCAAAGCAAGGTAGAGAAGGAAATGCTATAGATGTCTGGTGACTCATCACAGTAGAAATAATACATAAACTTAGTTTTCATAATAAGTTAAACACTAAGACACTAGTTGTGCGATACGACTTTCTGACTGGACACCTAGCCAAATGATGACTTTAGCATAGGAGACCAATGTGGGGTGACACAATACCCAAAACTAACTTTCTAGGACCTTTACACTAGTGTAGGGTGAGGTCCAATACTACAATAACTCAAATCAACACAAAGCTTTGTAAGTCGTAACTACTCAATAAATAAATCAGACTGTACACAGTGTTCCAACAATTTTTGAGCTAGACAAAAATTTCAATTATACATAAAATAAAGTACCAAGATGATCCTTGTTAATTATAGAAATTTATACTAAATCTGGAAAATAAATAATTAATTATTTAGTATTTTGTCCACGTATACAAAATTGAACCGAAGTCCAGATACGGGACCCAAAGTCATGAATCAAGTCCGATATGACTCGTACAGGCCTTGAATGTGTTAGACACATTTGGGCCCAAAAAAAACCCATGCTAGGTTTGGACACCAAATGGCCATGATTAATAATAATTCATATATTAAAATATATATTAAAAGTATTTTAATAATATATATTAAAGTAGTGAAATATATAAGTCACAAAAAATATATAATAAAATAACTTGTGAATTTACACATAATAATATTTTGCATAAAAATTATATTTGAAATATATATACATATATAACAAATGCATATATATATATATATATATATATATATATATATATATATATATATATATATATATATATATATATATATATATATTTGTTTATTATATATATATATATATATATATATATATATATATATATATATATATAATATATAGATATATATATGAATATATAGATATTTAATATATATAATAAACAAATATATATATATATATATATATATATATATATATATATATATATATATATATATATATATATATATATATAAATATAAACAAATATATATATATATATATATATAAATATATATAAATATATATATATATAAATATATATATATATATATATATATATATATATATATATATATATATATATATATATATATATATATATATATATAATATATATATATATATATATAATATATATATATATATATATATATATATATATATATATATATATATATATAGAAAATACTTAATATAAAATATATATACATATATATATATATATATAATTAAAAATTGGCCCAAACCCACTGGGCCCAAACCCGAAACCCAAAATGAACAGTAAACCCGATTTATTAAAACCCATTACTGTGCGGGTTTAAACCCATTTACACAGACCAAACCCGATAACCCAATTATTTAAAAACCGTGTCCTGATAGTTTAGGACACGGGTACACGAATCTTGTGTCCATGGTGAGCACGACACGAATCTCGCGTGTCCACGTATACCACTGGGTTTCTCGTGTTCAGGCGAGTCTACACACGTGTACACGAGACACGACTCGACACACAGAAGAAATGACACGTACGTGTCCAATAGGCGGTGGCTTTCGGGGGCGTTGCACGACGGAGGAGGCGTCAGGGTGGTCGAGAAAAAATGGAGCTGGGCTCGTCTCGTCGAGGCAAACAAGTTGGTGGTGGTGCGCGGCCACGGCGACGTCTGGAACGACGGCGCTAATAGGTCTAGGTTTTCGGCGGTCTCGTCGGAGAAGAAGGGGGTCAGGGCGGCGCTGTGGTGGTCGGGAAATAGTATAGGGTTAGGATTTGGGGTCGGGGTCTATTTATAGGGTCGAAAAGTCGGCCGAATTAGGGTTTAGATTAGGGTTACGACGATAATCGTCGGAGATGATGACGGAGAAGGCGGTGATTCGGGCGGCTGTTTCGTAGAAACCCCCCCAACATTCAATATTGCAAAGACCCCCACCGCCTTAGTGTATGCAATTTCTAAATTGCAAAAAGCCCCCCCGCTGTTGCTCTGTACAAATTTCATTTGCACAGACAAAACGAATTTTGCAAACAATATTTAAAACAATTAAAATAATTATAAATTGATATTAAAACAATTTAATAAATTGCAAATTGATATTTTTAGCTTAAAAAATCATTTAAAAATCATTTAAAAATTCTAATTTTTTTTTAATAATTATAATAACTCATTTTAAAGATATAAATGCTATTTAAAATTATAAAAATAATATTTTAAAATTTAGGGGTTTACAAATCTTCTCTCCTTGAAAAATTTCGTCCTCAAAATTTATAAGGATAGAAGACTCTACAAACATTTAATACAGCAAACAATGCAATCAATGACTAAGGCTACTATTAAGACTAACCTCTAAGGTATCAAGCGGGAACGGGTGGTTCCCTTATGGCTGTTGGGTCGAACAAGTAAGGATATCTCTCCCACATGTCCGACTCCCTCTCCCAAGTAGATTCCTCCGGAGAGTGACGGCTCCAAGCTACTCGTACCAAGGGTATGACTTTGTTCCTCAGTCTTTTTTCCCTTCTGTCCAATATCTCCACTGGCTGCTCAGTAACCGCATGGCTTGGTCCGATCTCCAACTCTGAATGATCTAGCACATGGCTGGGGTCTGGAACATATCTCCTCAGCTGAGACACATGAAAGACATCGTGAACTCCTGCTAGGTTGGGTGGAAGTGTAACCCTGTAAGCTACCTCTCCGATCCTGCCAAGTATCTCGAACGATCAAATGTATCTGGGGCTCAACTTTCCGCCTCGTCCGAACCAGATCGTCCCTCTAGTAGGTAATATCTTCACCAGCACCATATCTCCGTCAGCGAACTCCATCGGTCTGCGACTAGCATCGGCCCAGTGTTTCTGTCTGTCCTGAGCGACTCTGAGCCTATCTCTGATCATCCCGACCTTTTCTGCTGCATCCGTGATCATCTCTGGCCCAAGCATAACTCTATCCCCAACATCATCCCAAAAGAGCGGTATACGGCATTGTCGTCCATATAGTGCCTCGAAATACGACATACCGATGCGGGCTTGGTAGCTGTTGTTGTATGAAAACTCTACCAAGTGTAGATGGCTCTCCCACGATCCGCCAAAGTCCAGCACACAAGTCCTCAGTATGTCCTCTAGCGTCTGTATCGTCCTCTCGGACTGTCCATCTGTTTGTGGGTGGTACGCTGTACTGAACTTGAGCCGACTGCCCAACTCTTCATGTAAGCTCCTCCAGTAGTGGGACGTGAATCTGCTATCCCGGTCCGATACGATGCTCACTGGTACACCGTGCAAGCAAACTATCTGCTGTATGTATAGCTCCACCAACTTCTCAGTGGAGAGCCCCACCTTGAAGGGTATGAAGTGCGCACACTTCGTCAGCCTGTCCACGATGACCCAAATGGCATCCTTTCCTCCTTGGGAACGAGGAAGCCCTGAGACAAAGTCCATCGTAATGTGTTCCCACTTCCACTCAGGAATGGGTAACGGCTGCAATAGACCAGCTGGCCTCTGACGCTCCGCCATGACCTGCTGGCAAACTAGGTATCTCGAAATGAAACGTGATACATCCCTCTTCATCCCGTGCCACCAAAGATGTTCCCGTAAGTCATGGTACATCTTGTTGGCACCAGGGTGAATAGAATATCGTGATCGATGTACCTCCTATAAGACTGCCTCTATCAGCTCTCCCTTGGGACGCATAACCGGCTGCTATGGCTCAAGGATCCATCCTCTGCTACGATGAAGTCATCTAGCAATCCAGCTAAAGCCTGGGCTCGAAGTCTGCGGAGGCTCTCATCTGTAGACTGTGCCTCCTTGATCTGCTCTATCAAACCTGACTGAATGTCTAGCGCCATCATCTGTATCACTGATCCTGGCCGAACTATCTCGATATCGAGATTCTCCAGATCTTCCCGCAAATGCCGATCTATCATCAGATACCATGCCATCGGATGCCTGCTCAGCGCATCCGCTACCACATTTGCCTTTCCGGGGTGATACTGTAAATCGATGTCGAAGTCCTTCATCAACTCCAACCATCGTCTTTGCCTCATGTTCAGCTCTTTCTGCATGAACACATACTTCAAGCTCTTGTGGTCAGTAAGGATTTCTACTCGCTCTCCGTATAAGTAGTGTTTCCACAACTTGAGTGCAAAGATCACCACAGCTAACTCTAGGTCGTGGGTAGGATAGTTCCGCTCATGAGTCCATAATTGCCTAGATATATAAGTAATTACTTTTCCATGCTGCTGTAGGACACATCCTACCCCCTTTCTCGAAGCATCGCTGTATATGGTGAAACCTCCAGATCCTGAAGGTAATGTCAGAACTGGAGCGGTTGTCAGCCTCCTCTTCAGCTCCGCAAACGCTGCCTGGCAGTCCTCTCACCAGATGTACTCTGCGTCCTTCCGTGTCAGTTTCGTCATGGGTTCAGCTATCCTAGCAAAGTCCTGGACAAACTTCCTATAATAGCCTGCTAAACCCAAGAAGCTCCTAATCTCTAAAACTGACGTCGGAGCCTTCCATGTCTCAACGGCAGTAATCTTCCTGGGATCCACTGAGATCCCCTCTCCAGGGACTATATGACCGAGAAACTCCACTCGGTCTAAAAAGAACTCGTACTTCGACAATTTGGCATACAACTTCTCCTGCCTCAGAATCCCCAAAATTGTCCGCAAGTGCTCTGCGTGCTCCTCCGGCGTCTTCGAGTATATCAGGATGTCGTCGATAAATACTACGACGAACTTATCCAGATACTGGTAAAATGTCTTATTCATCAAGTTCATAAAGACAGCTGGCATATTTATGAGACCAAATGGCATCACCAAAAACTCGTACTGCCCGTACTTTGTGTTGAACGTCGTCTTCTGGATGTCTGCAGCCCTGACTTTCACCTGGTGGTAACCGGATCTCAAATCTATCCTTGAAAATACCTTCGCCCCACTCAACTGGTCGAACAAATCATCTATCCTGGACAGAGCATATTTCTTCTTAATGGTGATGGTATTCACCGCCCGGTAGTCAATACACAACCGGACTGCACCATCCTTCTTTGGTACAAAAAGTACTGGCACTCCCCATGGAGAAGCACTAGATCGAATGAAATCCTTTTTCAACAGGTCATCAATCTGCTCCGTCATCTCTACGGCCTCCTTGGGGTTTACTCTATAGCAAGCCCGGGATACTGGTGATGAACCCAATACTAAATCTATAGTGAACTCTACATCTCTGTCAGGCGAAAGTCCTAGGAGATCCTCTGGGAATACATCCATAAACTTCCTAATGATAGGGTGTGGCGGTACTAACTCTCCAACTGTCGTACAACAGTTCAGCTCTAGGCTGATTTCTGGCCCTGTCCTCCTGACACTAAATGGTGCCGTGCCTGGGGGACTGAACAGAATACTACCCTCATGGCAGTCTATAGCTGCGTGAGCATAGCTAAGCCAGTCCATCCCTAATATGATATCATACCCGGGGAGTGGTATCATAAAGAATCGTCCCCTAAACTCTCTCCCAGCTATAGTAATAGAGCATCTATAGATAGCCCTAATGGGTACTGGTCCGCCTCCCGTCATTACTCTACTCATCTTCTCGGTAAGTGTAGCTACTAAGTGGTCTTTATGCAAAAACTCTAGTGACAGGAAGCTATGCGATGCACCGGAATCAAACAAGCATAGAGCTAGAAAAGTATGTAAATAAGCATGACCTGTGATGACGTCAGCCAAATAATCTGGTTCCGAAACCTGCTCCGGCTCTGCCTCAAGAGGCAGACTATAAGCCTTCCCGTGGGGTCCCTTCTGCTGCTGCAGATGTTGCCCAAATCTCTACTGCTAAGTCGGGAGCGGCGGTCCTCTAGATGGTGGTCCGACACCTGGTACCCTCGCTATTGGGCACTCCCAAAGCTGGTGGGTGACAGACCCGCAAGCTAAGCACTGCCTTAACCTCTTTCTGCAGACGGAGTAATCATGCCCTAGCCTTGACAGAATATACACAGAGCTCCCTTCTGCGGCTGAGGTCCCGGGGCTCTAACTTGTGGGGTTGGGTGATGTGGTGTGGGAGGACGGTATGTCTGCTGGTGCGGCATCGGTGCTCTCGGCTGGAAAACCTGACGACGCTTGGAAGGTCCTTCGTGGTGTACGGGAGCCAGCCTCTTGCAAGACTGAAGATGCTCTTCTATGCTCCGGGCCAACTCTAGGCTCTGGTAGTAGGCAGTCGTCCCGTTCGCTACTATGATCAGAATGCCAATGTCTGGAACTAGACCATGGCAAAACCTACGCGTCATCTCCTCTGGGTCTGCATCCAGACTAGGAGCGAAACGGCTCAAACGACTAAACTCTGCTGTATAATCGTCAACAGAACGGTTCTCCTGCTGGATGTTCTGGAATCGTAGCCCCATGGCTACCCTAGCGGTGGTCGAGAAGAATTTCTTCTTGAACTGGATCTTAAACTGATCCCAAGTGGCCTTCCCTCTCACGAATAGCGACTCATTCCTGAACCAAACTTCTGCCAAGTCTATCAGCAGAAATCCCGCTGCCTCGACCTGGAGGTCACCCAGTAACCAAGCTCCAAGGAGCTTCCTCTCTACCGAGTCTAGCCAGTCATCTGCTACTACTACGCCCTCGGTCCCCATGAACTCCTTGGGGTTCAAACCCATGAAGTCCTTGATGTTTCCCGCTCTTTGCCGTAGCTCTACCGGTGGTGGGACCACGGTACGCTCCTCAGAACGCTCCATGCTCTGGCGGAGTAGGGTGGTCTGCTCCTGATGGGTCGTTAGGAACCCTTGGATTAGAGTGAGCAGTTGGTTCCCGTCGAGAGTGACGAAAGCCTCGGTAGGTATAGTAATAGGTGGTGGTGGGAGTATCGGATCCTGCTGGGACTGTGATGTGGAAGGTGGTGGAGGCATCTAGGTTGGTGGATTTGTGGAGTGGGGGAGTATAGTAGGTGGAGGTGGAGGTGCATCGGTCAACTGGTCAACCGACTGGATAGGAAGTGTGCCATTTTTAGGTGTGGCATACTGGGATGAGCGGGTGAGCACCATCTAATAAATAAAAGAACTTATAAGGAATCTTTTAAGTAAACAATCATAAACAACAAGAAAATCCAATTTGTAATAATGAGCATATGATGTGATACGTTTCCTATGTTGCAATCGTAGTAATCCTCTAGGTATTCTAAGCATCATTCCTAGTGTTGTCTAGTTACCTTAAGTTCCTAATTGCAGGCATACTTGGTACAATGACGTAACCAAACAATTTAGTCTCGACCTGCATGGGCTACCACTAAAAACATGTCACGATCTACTACCCAAATTGTTGGGCCGGGCCGAGTCATTTCCAGCCTATGCTTGAGATAAAGCGTAGTAAGCTGTTTCTATAGATAATTAAGATAAGACCAAAGTGTGCTAACAGTTCTTTATATAATAATGAGTCAAAAATGTTCTAAACACAAAAGTCGTTTTGTATATAAATAAGTTTCGAGTACATGGCTAAAATGTAAAACTGGATACATGTCCAGTTACAAAATACGTAGTCTAATACATGACTACTCTCAAAAGTCCCAAGTAAATAAACAAACTAGACGAGTTTTCCGCGTGTACATCCTCGTAAGATAAAGCCTGATCCTCGGCAGCAACTTCATAATAGGAATCACAAAGCAACTCCTCATCGGTAAGTATACCTACAACGTTATCCTGTCAGGACGAGAGCAAGTACTGATTCTAGCAAACTAAATATACGAAACATAAAATGAACAGGAGTGTAATAAACATGAATCATGTCATATCATAATCTATCATGGCAAGGATACATATGTCATAGAGACAGATGTACATGTAATATTTAAAACTATAGCAGGTACGTGATCGTCAATAGGTGTACAATGTGTAGGTGCACATAATGAAATGTACTTCCGTACAAGTGATACGGCGATAGATGTACATACGCACAAATCTGCTTTGAGATAAAGGCCTACGGCGTAGTAACATATAAAATGAAACTTTGCACGCTACTGTAGAGGGGACATGAATACGTACTCAACTATCAGTTTCCCCATAACCCAGATTCTACAAATGTGAGAGATACGAGAATAGCATAAAATATGGTGGATACCGAGAGCAGTATAAAGCATGTGAAACATGTAGAGAGATATGACTTACAGTTTAGATATTGGTATTTTAACATGGTTATACACAAATCATTATATGCTGTAAATAAAGTTCGTAGAGGTACTTGCCTCTAGCAAAGCAAGGTAGTGAAGGAAATGCTATAGATGTCTGGTGACTCGTCACTGTAGAAGTAATACATAAACTTAGTTTTCATACTAAGTTAAACACTAATACACTAGTTGTGCAATACGACTTTCTGACTGGACACCTAGCCAAATGATGACTTTAGCATAGAAGACCAATATAGGGTGACACAATACCCAAACTAACTTTCTAGGACCTTTACACTAGTGTAGGGTGAGGTCCAATACTACAATAACTCAAATCAACACAAAGCTCTGTAAGTCGTAACTACTCAATAAATAAATCAGACTGTACACTGTGTTCCAATAATTTTTGAGATAGACAAAAGGCTCAATTATACATAAATTAAAGTACCAAGATGATCCTTGTTGATTATAAAAATTTATACTAATTTTTTTGGAATTTATAAACCCTCATAGATATTTATTAAAAATCAGCAAACATATGTATCCTGAAAATGAGTTCTATATTTCTATTTTTATAAAATACCAAAATAATAAATAAATGCTGGAAAAATTATATTAAATTAGCAAAAATAACATAGTAATTAAATACAATTATTTCCAGAATTTAAAGTAATTAACATATATATAAAAATTCAAAAACAGCAAGTTACAAAATCTGGAAAACAAATAATTAATTATTTAGTATTTTGTCTACGTATACGAAATTGAACCGAAGTCCAGATACGGGACCCAAAGTCATGAATCAAGTCCGATATGACTCGTACAGGCCTTGAATGTATTAGACACATTTGGGCCCAAAAAAAACCAATGCTAGGTTTGGACACCAAATGGCCATGATTAATAATAATTCATATATTAAAATATATATTAAAGTATTTTAATAATATATATTAAAGTAGTGAAATATATAAGTCATAAAATTATATAATAAAATAACTTGTGAATTTACACATAATAACATTTTGCATAAAAATTATATTTGAAATATATATATACATATATAACAAATATATTTATATATATATATACGAATATATAGATATTTATATATTGTCACGCCCCGCTCCCAAAACCTATGGGATTAGGACATAACCTGGCCAGCTGATACGACCTAAAGTGAGCTGTCCAATTTAATGGACTCACTTAGGCGTACTACGTTGTAAGAAAATAAATATACTACACAAGCAAGTGGTAACATCTAGATCTCATCCACAGGAACAAAGAAAGTAATACTGAAATATAAAACTGGAAATAACATGGAGTCTGAAATAAATACAACTGAATAGTCTGGTGGGTACAAGCCCACGGAGTACAACACTGAATGAAAATACTGAAAGCAGAAAGATAACTAGTCATGAGCATTGACTAACTAGATAATGATGCTCATAACCTAAACAACACCATACCCTGAGTCAAGAAAACTCCTCAGGAAGCACCTCGTCTTCTTCTACCGCAAGTCCTGTCTCAAGTCCCAGTTCGCACCAAGTCAACTGCAAGTGCTCGTCTAAATCTGGAAAGCAACCAAGTCCTCAGGGGACATAGCAAGATACAGAGTAAACATGTCATAAAGTAATACTGAATAACTGTAAAGGGTGAACTAACCAGCTAAGTGAATACACATTGAAGACAACCCTAGTACGTATGGGTAGGTAATAAGGCTTTGGCGTCGAAGCACGGGCCGACGTCGGATCACGAGCCGAGGTCCCACTCATCTGGGCAACACGGAGCCTACAAGGGCCCTTACTGAATGTTGGCTGTCCCATTCGCCTATTAATTGTCTTCTCCAGCCCCTTGGAAATGTACAAGTCGTATCCACCACTGGAACATTTCGACTCTAAATGCAAGGTCCCAATAAAGGGAAATATATATACACGAAAATGTATATAGGAAAATTATATATATAAGTTATATATAAGAAAACATATATATATATATATATATATATATATATATATATTTTATATATATATATATATATATATATATATATATATATATATATATTATATATATATATATATATATATATTTATATAAAATATATATATATATATATATATATATATATATATATATATATATATATATATATATATATTTTATATATATATATATATATATATATATATATATATATATATATATATATATATATATATGAGATAATACATAGGAGTATATATACCCGCATCATATACATCCGATAATATATATAGGGGATCTATGTAAGAAATGTATATAGCAACATATATACGAGTGTATACCCATATGAATATATATATATATATATATATATATATATATATATATATATATATATATATATATATATATATATATATATATATATATATACACACACAAATTTATAAATATAAACATTATTTAATAAAAACATATATATGTATATATATAAATATGGGATATCTACAAAAATGAATGTAGGGAAAGCCTACTGTTATATGTTCAATCAAGAGAGAGTGACACATGCATGGATATCACGAAAACAACATGGAAGAGGAGGAGGAAGAGGGTTATACCTCGCCGTCGTGGGGGCGTGCCTGCGTCTCGTATGCGATGGTGAAGACTGGAGATCGGCGTGGCCGACTGAGCGCACGCGGCGGCGCGAGAAACGCGTGACCGTGCTCGCGGCGGTGCGCGAAGCACAAGCAGCAACAGCTGCAGTAGCTCAAGGCTGCTGCTGTGCAGCCTGGTCGAGGGAAGGCACAGCCCTGGGTCGGTGGTCGACGGTGGCCGTGAGGCACGCGCGGCCAACGCAGCAGCTGCGGCAGTTCGCAGCAGCAGCAAAATACAGCAGCGGCAGTGGTGGAGGTGGCTGGTAGTGGCTGCGCGTGGAGGCGGTGGCAGAGAAGAAAGAGTTCAGGTGGAGGAGGTGAAGAAGTCGGCCATGGAGGGTGAAAAAGATGGAGAGGGTGGTGGTGGCTGTGACCAAGAGGGAGGGGAGATGAGGAAGATGATGATGGTGGGAAGATGGAGAGGATAGAGAGGGGAGGGGCTGTCGGCCTAGAAGGAGAGGGGGAGCTGTGAGAGAGAGATGATGAGAGGGAGGAGAGAGAGGACTAAAATAGAGGGGGGTTGGTTCGTGTTGGATATGGGAGAGGGTGTGGAGTGAAGGATAGCATGGTGGTGGTGATGGTGTGTATTTTAATGTAAGGAGAGATAGAGAGAAGTGATGGTGATGGGGATGGGAGTGTTTTAATATAGGAAGAGGGAGTTAGAGAGAGGAGAGAGGAACGTAGGAATTATGGGGGGGAGTGTATTGGCTGGTTATGGAGGGGTGTTTTAGGAGAGAGAAAAGAGAGAGAGAGAGTAATGATAGTAATGGTGATAGTGATGGGAGTGTGTTTTAAATATAGGGTGATAGTGATGTTTGGTGTTTTGTAGAATTACTTTATTGGTATTGTGTGTGTGGGGGCATGATGAAGGGGTGTTGTCATGGTGCTTGGGTTGAGTCCCAATGGGTCGGGTTGGGTCACAATTGGGTCCCGGTAATTAAAATAACTTAAATTAGTCGATTATAATTATTGATAAATAAATAGTACACAGGGACTAAATTGGATGGGACACAAGTGGCACGTGTGTAGTAGGCTCAAAATGGTCCGTGTCCATATCTTGGATCGACCAGTTTGGGTCAAACTTGCGTCTCCAATACAAGTTGGAATTAAAGGTGACTCGGTGGGGTAAATCGGGATTGGGTCAATTGTCCGAAAAATTGTGCGATAAAAATGAAGCACAAGAGAGTGTGTCTGAGTGGGACACGAAGGTCATGGGCGGAGAGTGTCTCGAGTAAATCATGCATGACAAGTTGGTTCGGAGAAAATAACCAGTCTTATGCTCCTAAATTAAAAGTCACGATAAGGTACACCTGATGATAAAAAAAATAAAAGTGGAAATTTAATAATAATTCAAATGGCCTAATTTGACCCGAAAGTTCTCCGATGCAAATAGAGCACAAGGAAACAAGTTTGCGTGGGACATAATATATCAACATGAAGATAAATTTGTCTAGATCAAAAATCATAAAGGGCGTTTCGAGAGGTTGACATCTCTGGCGCTCCAAAAATTAAAGTCAGGAATAGTATATTTAATTATCAAAACTAAATATAATAAAAATATTTATCAAAAATAAATCATTTAAAAATTTAAATTAACCCTAAAAATCCAGAGGGCTTACACATATATAATTAACAAATATATATATAAATAAATAAAAAATAAATAAATAAATAAATATATATATATATATATATATATATATATATATATATATATATATATATATATATATATATATATATATATATATATATATACTGTATTTGTGTATATATATATTTTATATTAAGTATTTTCTATATATATGTATTTGTGTATATATATATACACAAATACAGTATATATATATATATATATATATATATATATATATATATATATATATATATATATATATATAGAAAATACTTATATATATATACTTAAAAAAATATATATATATATAGAAAATACTTAATATAAAATATATATATACACAAATACTATATATATATATATATATATATATATATATATATATATATATATAAAATATATATATATATATATATATATATATATATATATATATATATATATAATTAAAAATCGGCCCAAACCCACTGGGCCCAAACCCGAAACCCAAAATGAACAGTAAACCCAATTTATTAAAACCCATTACTGTGCGGGTTTTAAACCCATTTATACAGACCAAACCCGATAACCCAATTATTTAAAAATTGTGTCCTAACAGTTTAGGACATGGGTACACGAATCTTGTGTCCAAGGCGAGCACGACACGAATCTCGCGTGTCCACGTACACCACTGGGTTCCTCGTGTTCAGGCGAGTCCACACACGTGTACACGAGACACGACTCGACACACAGAAGAAATGACACGTACGTGTCCGATAGGTGGTGGCTTTCGGGGGCGTTGCACGGCTGAGGAGGCGTCGGGGTGGTCGGAAAAAAATGGAGCTGGGTTCGTCTCGTCGAGGCGAACAAGTTGTTGGTGGTGCGCGGCCACGACGACGTCTAGAACGATGGCGCTAATAGATCTAGGTTTCCGACGGTCTCGTCGGAGAGGAAGGGGGTCAGGACGGCACTGTGGTGGTCGGGAAATAGTATAGGGTTAGGATTTGGGGTCGGGGTCTATTTATAGGGTCGAGAAGTCGGCCAAATTAGGGTTTAGATTAGGGTTACGGCGATAATCGCCAGAGATGATGACGGAGAAGGCGGTGATTCGGGCGGTTGTTTTGTAGAAACCCCCCCAACATCCGATATTGCAAAGACCCTCACCGCCTTAGTGTATACAATTTCTAAATTGCAAAAAGCCCCCCCGCTGTTGCTCTGTACAAATTTTATTTGTACAGACAAAACAAATTTTGCAAACAGTATTTAAACAATTAAAATAATTACAAATTAATATTAAAACAATTTAATAAATTGCAAATTGATATTTTAGCTTTAAAAATCATTTAAAAATTCTAAATTTTTTTTAATAATTATAATAACTCATTTTAAAGATATAAATGCTACTTAAAATTATAAAAATAATATTTTAAAATTTAGGGGCTTACAATCTTCGTTCGAGACTATACCGTAGGCTAGAGGGTAAAACTGTTGGTTACCATTCTTCATTGTAGCAGACATCAAACAGCCTCTAAACCTCCCTGTAAGGAAAGTCGTATCCAAATATAGCATCGGACGACAGTATTGAAAGCCTTCGACGCAAGCTCCATATAAAAGAAAAAGTTGCTGAAACCTCATTATTGTATCATCTTTCTGAAAGTCGATAATGGAACCAGTATTGGTTTCCTTTACCTTGTCGACATACCAACACAAGTTGATGTAGGCTCTAACATCATCTCTGTACATTTCTTGGTGCATGTAACACCCACTTTTGTAAAATAAGGGTAATTTTGAACTTTTGTAAAAGTTTATCATTTAATAATAGGATTTATGATTTATGGGAATTTTTAATTAATTTAATACTATTTAAAATTGGTAAATTATAATTTTGATGTGTTAGCTAGTGAACCCTAGAACTTTTGAGCCTAGAGACTAACCATGACCATGGGGACCTAACCATGTGATTAGAATGACTATTTACAACTTTTTAGGCTAAGGATATTTTGGTCATTTTGTGACTTTTGAATTATTTAGGATTTTAATTAATTGGTGAATTTTAGATTATTTTAATAATATTTATTATTTTGGTCATTTTTCATATTTTAATATTTTGGGAAAATTTTATATTTTTAATATTGTTTTTATTGGATTTGTTTAGTCGGGTTTGAGTTTCGTTTCGTTCCGACTTGTATTGTGACCCGGGTAGCTTAAACTCTAGATGGGACCCAATATTAAGTTAAGCATGGCCCACAAAACCCAACATTTAAGTTAGTTAGTTAAACTAATTTTTATTATGTTAGAATGGTTAAGTTAGAGACTCAAACTAGATCATTTTGACCCCAAACTTGAACCTAGTCTAGACTTAACCATATGAGACTAGAGAGGGGCAATTAGGACATTTTCCATTAGCCCTAATGGACTCTTTATGGCAGCCACCTTTAGGGGAGAATGATTCATTTCATTCATTACAATATTGCCTCTTTTATTTTCCTTTTGTTCTTTCCTAATTTTAGAGAGCCTTCCCTTTGATTTGATCTCCAAATCAAATCATTCTTCACCAAATCTTCCCTCAATCATTCCCATTCTCCAAGGAAAGGGTGCTACCAAGGATTGGAAGAGAAGTGCAAGGAGGAGTGTCCACTTTGAGGGATCTTTGTATCGGAGCCGTGTCCCAAAGGATTTCATTGGAATTCTACTCCCAATAGGTAAAACCCATCCTCTAAATCGATTTTCTTTGCATATAAATTAGTTTTGAATCCGTAGGATCCATCCTCATGCATGTGTCCCCTTTAGATTCAAATTTGAGACCATTTGGAGCTCTCTTGAGGATTTTAGATATGTGTCTTGTGTCCTACTTGATAGATCCCAAATTAGGACACCCCATGTGTATGTTTGTATGTTAATAGTTTAAATAAATATTTAAATTCAATTTTAGAATGGTTAGAGAGTGGATTGATCTTAGTTACGATGGTTAGAATGAGTTTCATTTGGATACCTATGTTGGTATTCAAGTATCTTGGCCTACATGTGTTTCTTTTGTCCAAAATAACTCAAATTCGTCATAATATTCATCCACGTTTTTATTAACCAAAGCAACTTAGAAATGACATAACTTTTAGCTTAGAACTCCTTTTAATCTCCCGTTTTTTTAAAAGAAGCGTATCAAAGTTAGCTTTCCAAATATATATTTTAATAAGCCAAAATCATTCAGAAACTTTTTGTAAAATTATTTGAGTGTCAGCTGTACGAAAGACGAACATGTTTCGGTATTTTTACGATTCCAGGAGCTTTCGGACACGAAAATGCGATCTGTTTGAAGTTTCAGAAAGCTAACACGAAGGACTACGATATACTTTAATGGCTTAATTGCTAATTGCTACCCTCAACTATTACACTTTTTCAAGTTGATACCCTAAACTTTTTTTCGTAACAGATTGATACCTCAACTATTTTTTTTTTCAACTTAATACCTAACATTTTAAAAAAACCCCAAAATGCCCTTATCCCTTCCCTCCCTCCACCCCCTCCCCCACTCCGGCCGTCCCCCCCTGCTAGCTCCGGCCGGCCCCCCCCCCCTCCTCGCTTTCGGCCAACCGTCCCCTCCCCCTCCTCGCTTCCGGCCAACCCCTGCCCCGCCTCCCGCCCCGCCTCCCGCACCGCACCCCCCTTCCCAGCCCCCCTCCTCTCGCTGCCGAGCCCTAGGGGAGAGGCGGGAGCGGGCGGACGGCCAGAGCGAGAGGGGGGGAGGGGGTGGCCTGAAGCGAGCAGGGGGGATGGGGGGGAGCTGCGGCCGGAGCAAGCAGAGGGGGGCGCAAAGCTAGCAGGGGAGGGGGGTTAGGGGTAGGGGCATTTTTGTCCAAAATAATATTCGGGTATCAAGTTGTTACGAAAAAAAGTTTAGGGTACCAAGTTGAAAAACGGTAATAGTTGAGGGTATCAAGTAGCAATTAAGCCTACTTTAATCCTAGAATTTAGTGAAGGCCCAATTGGTACAGTATTGATTTTAAGTAGAAGAGTGACTATACGACATAGACATTTTGTGTAACCTATGAGCCTATGTAGTATGGATATTAAATAAATGTAGAGTATGTGATGCATGATATGTTAGATGAATGAAATGATATATATATGATATGTTTCCTCTTTACATTAATGTATATATATGGTTGAATGCAAGTATGTAGGAATGCAATCAATGTAATGTATGTAAGCAATGCATAAATGCATGAATGAAAGAATGATATACAATGTATGCATGAAAGTATATAATGAATGCTAGATATGAATGCAAGGTATACATGTAATGATAGATATGAATGTATAATATATACATAATGTAATACAATATATAATGATAGCATGTATGGTAATGTAAAATATATGATGCAAGTATGTATTTGTCCACTGTTATTTCTTTTTCGTATATTTTTCCTTCCTTCCCTTTCTATTTCAGTTTTTTCTTTTTTTTCCTTCTTCTATTTTTACATGTTGTATACAATGTATATAATATATAGATACATGTAAGTATGTAATGTGCATGAATGAATGCAAGTATGCATATATGATACGTATGTAGGCATATATGCAATGTATGTATGTATACATGATATATATGTATGCATGTATGCAATATAAGCATGTATGAATGTATACATGTATGTTGTGTATCCATGTATGTATGTGTGGATACATGAATCAAATATGTATATAGTGATAACATGAATGAATGAATGTATAAATGCATGAATGAATGTCATATATGAATGAATGAATGAATCAAAGGTATAAGTAAAATATAATGCATTGTAATGAATGTTAACATATATAATGTATAAAAGTATGTACGTAAATGTGCATGAATGTATATATCTATGTGACTATGTAAATATGCATGATGTAACATATGCCTATATATATAAATATGTATGTAATATGGATATGCATATATGTATGAAGGTATGTATTTATACATAGTATCTATTTTATATTATGCATTATTGTGGTTCACATTGCCTTGTGATTGTGTGAGTGCTAGCCTAGGCTTGGTTAGGCCTAGTGAGACTTGTTAGACTTGTTTGGGCTAGGACTTGACCTAGTTGACCTACTTTGACTAGTGTAGTTGACTAGAGTTGACCAAGGGTTGACTTTAGCCTAGATTGACCAAAATATCATGTAGAATGCATTGTAGCAGTGTATTTTACTATTTTGGACATGTAGTAACTTGTACTGTTCTATAGGAGCCAGACTCTACTCCTCCGATAGTATATTCTCTTCAGATATTCAGGATACCATGCGAGTACATTCTCTGATCATTTCATATCCTGTTTAGGAGTATATTTTCTGCTTTAGATTACTTTACTTGATGCTGACACGTTGGTAACATGGATTAGTACTATATGGATCTTGTCGTGCGATGTTATCCCCTTAGCGGATACATCGGGTATTTCGTGTTCGTGTACTTTATCATGAGCATCGTGTACTCCTTGTGTTCGTGTTTTTTGTGTACAAATCGTGTAAAATCGTGTATACTCATGTGCTCACATGATCTTCGTGTACGACTATACTTCGTGTGTAATAACATATCTTGGCTAGATCCTTGTGAATTTATTGGGGCGGGGGAGTAGAAGTGGTTATATAATCAATCCAGTAGATTACTCGTGTACAACCTCTGTAGATTACTCATGTATAATATCGTACCGTTTACATAACCATCTTGTGCTCTAAATCACTAGTCACTGATAGTTCTCTATATATTGTAGCTATTTACTTACAGTCTCTCTTTTTTACATCATGTTGTTCTTCAGTTTCTTGTATCTTACTCTTTAGCATGTTTATATTTCCTAGCCTGTTATGATTTGTTGAGATGTACTATACTCGCTCCTGTCCTGACTGGACCTGTTGATAAATTTTACAGATAGCTTGGAGGTTGCCTGCCAGCCTAGAGGAGACATAGTAGAGGTTATATAGATAGCTAGGATTTTTCTTATAGCTTATTTTCAGTTTTCTTGAGCTGTATTTACTCTATGGATTACTGTATTTGAGATTTGAGATATTTTTTGGGTTTGTGTATCTTAGACACTTAGACTTCTATCTGCTGTATCTTTTTATAGATTTCATATTTTATCTATCTTTTATCATGCTCTACCTTAGATGTGATTAAGACTGTATTTGCTATGTCACCTCCATTCGGAGTGTATATACTGTACAGGTACCTTTATATTGTTAGATGTTTGACCTAGGACAGCGTTCTTCCGTCGACACTGCGGCGTAGGCTGGACGTACCCACGTCTCGTGTCCTTACTCTAGGGTACGGGTCGTGACAGTGCACCAGCCTAATGTCGTGGTATGCCTGCCCAGAGGTAAGAGATAAACCGTAGTCAACCTTGAATTCGTCGATAACTGATTTGGTCGACTTTTTAGGATCCATCCGAAAAATGTCACTAACCAAACTTTTCACAAACTTTGCTGGAACAACAGGATGACCTTTATCCGTATATAGCCGGCTCCACAATTGTGTTCTCCCACATACATTTTTACCTCAAAAATTTGATTATCTTCCGAAATAGATATAGCATAAAAGCTCCACAAACAAGCATGGGTCTTGTAATTCTTGCAGCAAACAGTGTACCTCTCCGGTTCAAATTTTAAAATATGGAATGGATGACGAGATTCAAAACATACCTTTCTAACAGCGTGCCTAACTTCTTCAACACCATTTAAAAATATATGACCAACGCCGGTAATTGATCCATGCCACATATCCGATCTCCTCTTTTTTACTGTCACAAGCGAGCCCTCATAAAATTTTACTAGTTTATCCTTTATAGTAAGAGAACATCTACTCAAAGATGAAGAGGAAGATGAAGCTACCATGGAAATGTTTTGACAAGGAAAAGATGTCGATGAAGAACATGAAGGATATACTTGCTCCATAAATAGATCAAAGCTCACGTCATGGGTACCGTGGAAACCACCAACCAATGACCGAAGCCAAAAATCACTGTCAACGTACAGTTCAGTCCCATCAGAATACAAAAACTTGAAACGAAAGAAAAGTTGATCCAAAGAATTCCATCGATCACACACTTGATGCTTTAAAAATTCTACGGTACTTTCATAAATAACATGACAGGAAAGTAGGTCTCCCTTGAAACAAAGATTAAATAAACAGCTTAAATCCACCCCCCTGATAACATAAAAACATAAGAGATCACAAATCAGAACAAAATATTTCTGATCATTCGCCGTTCAAATATAACGGAGAATGGCCATTCTCCGTCTACAACTCATGGAGAATTATCATTCTCCGTCCTACTATAACGGAGAATGATTATTCTCCGTCATGTGTGAAACAGAGAATGGTAGTTCTCCGTGAAAGTGAACGGAGAATGATCTTTCTCTGTGACAAGTGACCGGAGGATGATCATTTCCCGTCATATTAGCACGGCAAATATCATTCGCTTTCATATTTGAACAAAAGAACCAGATTAAAGATATCTCTAATCGTTTCTCAATTAAAAATCTTCATAACAAATTCAAATTCATCAAAAATTTCAAGATCTACGAAGATGAGGAATGAATTTCTACATATCTAAACTCTCACCTTGTTTTAAGATCTACATAAAGAGAAGAAGATCTTCTCTCCACAATTGACCTAATCGCCAAAAAACTTCAAATCTCTCCACGAAGATGATGATGATGATGAGCGATGATCAGAATTCGACTAAAGAAAAGCACAGTGAACTACGAACAATCTTTACGATCTCTGCTGAAGATGAAAACAATGAAATTCAAATCTCTCGTGAAAAAGAAGACGAAATCGCAATCCAAATCTGAGTTTGTGAATTTATATATATATATATATATATATATATATATATATATATATATATATATATATATATATATATATATATATGACCAAATTTGCGTGAAGGGATAGTTATGGTATTATCAAAATGACAATTTTGTAAATACAGAACATCTAAAGGGAATCTTAGAATATTTAACGTAAAAATACATAATTTTTGGTATTCATAAAACCCACCTTGCGGGTGGATTTTCATAAAAACCAACCCCGAAAGTGGGTATCTCAGTAATTTTCAGTTAAATTTAATAGAAAATGTTAGAAGAACTATAACTCTTGTTCGTTCTATTCGCCCCGCTGGCACGCCGTGATCTTTATCGAAAAATCTGTACCGTCTCTTAAACCTTTTTTTAGATGTCCTTTTCTTCGGGCCGACAAGCAACGCAGAGAGGATACGATTCGTACCAATCCACTCGGGACCCTCAGGTGTACCCAACGGGCTACACCCAACGGACACACACATTGTTGGACAAGGCATAAGCGCGACCAGACTCGATCCTATGCTGACACCACCCGTTTCGTACCCGCCATGGCTTCTGGATCGAAAATTGGATCACGGTTTGGGCTAAAAGTTCTAAAATTAAATTTTATGCAAGCCCAAAGCTTCCAGTCCAACCAATGTGGCCTTTGGGCTAAAAATTATATAAATATAACAATGAGAACAAAAATTCAAACATGAGACCTATTAATTAGCAGACATAAATAAATTACTAATATTGACCATTTAAATAAAATGAATTACAATTTATATTTCATAGTACTGGCACCTTAAGAATTCGAGTCTTGAGATCGTTGAGTTTGAGTCTTCTTTCTTAAGTTGAGTGGTAGTGTAGAGTAGTAGCAAGCATTGTTGTCGTGTTTTTTCTTTGCTCGAGTCGCTTGGTATTTGAGACTTATCTTTCTTTGTTTTTTTTTTGTTTTTTTTTTTCAGTGGCTTGAATATTTCGTATCAATCATTATGTTCTAGATCGAGGTTACTCAAGTTTTTGTCAACTTTGGTTTATCCCATGTCTTGTTGAACTATCTCTAGCCTACTCCTCTAGCTCACGACCTTGTTACATGCATTAATAACATATTTTGATGCTACCATGGATACGGGGGGTGTTAAAAGATTATGTGCCTGATAGATAGTATCAGTAAAAAAACTTTACTTAAACGAAATATCCAATTTAATATTTAATTATCGTGCTTCTCTTCGGATAGCATCTCTTTTATATATATATATATATATATATATATATATATATAACAACTCCCGTATCGTATATTCATAAGACGCAAAATGCCGAAGTCTTACAAGAAAGCTCAAGAAAAAAAAAGACATGAAAATAGAATCGAGCAGGGGGGACTCTCCCTCTCGACCACAAAACTCTTAGGAAAAAAAATCCGGGAGATTAGCTATAAAGAGGGTGCCAGAAATCCTTCCGGACGTAATTGCAGTGTCTGCTAACTTTTTCTTTTTATTAAGTTTGTTACTACTTTGTCTATTTATACTTAGTAGTACCATAAATTTTCTTTTGGTACTAGAAATGTAAGAGAAAATAGTAGCTGTTGTAGGAGTGGGTGTACTACCATCGAATATTGGTCTAACTAAACGTTAATTAATTTCTTTATTTGGTTACATGAAGGAAATTATATTTTTGAATATATTATTTATAAAGCTTCAATTACACCAACTTACTTATTTCTAGGATCAATAATAGTTAAACTATAAAAAGGAAAAACATCTCCCCAATATTAATTTTTTTAAAAACCTTATTCATTTATATAATTTGCAAATATTTCTTAAAAACAAAAAATGTTACTGTAACATTAAATCACTAGTTGGATAGGATACACTAGATATAATTGTAATATCATAAAATACTTTTTTTTAATTATTAACTTGAAAACATATCAATCTAACTATTTTAATTTAACAATGTCGATGATTTTTTATTCTAAAATAATATAACTTCTTGCTCACGAGGAATACAAGATCTTAACACAGTATATTTACAATTCCATTTATGTGGAATATCTAGAGCGAATTTCCTTTTAGTTCTACCGTTAGTAGTAGTACAAAATTTAAAAATAAATCTTGTTGCCTAGTCTGTGATGAAATAATTGTTGAAAATGTTGTGTGACTCGAATCAGAGTTGACCCATGAGGTACATTATTGGATTTGGCTCATATGCCTTAAAATAGAATTTTTCATGTAAGGCGTGAACCAATCTTCCCACCAACCGAGAACCCATGAGATCCAACATGTTGTTATCTTGATATGTTCTATCTTAGAACCATATCACAAAACCAAACATCCACATTAATTCTGATCCGTTTTCTATCCATGAATTCTCCTAACTCTACATTGAGAAAAGAGTCAGTATAATCCGACTGTAACCATAAGCTATGATATCACTTGTTGGTAATGCGGTGTAACCTGAACCGAAGTTGGTCCATGAGATACGATATTGGATTGGGCCCATATGTCTTAAAAGAAAATTTTCACGTAAGGCCTGAATCAATCCTAATTATCTACACCTTATTACCCACCTCCTACCCGATGTGGGACTAAATTATCAATTCCATTGTCATCCCCTTTGAGGGCTCAACCGGAAACAAGATACAATCCAACAGTAATATTAAAAAACTAGGTCTATTTATTTCTAAATGAATATTAATAATCTTTAAGTATATCTTGTACATTTTAGTTAACAATATATTTTAGTTAACAATATAGCAAGTGCATCTAACACGAAATAATTGTCCATGTAATATATGTCGTAGCTAATTTTTAAAACATATATTACACAGTTGTATTATTTGTCAACATGATCAAAAGATATAAGAAGAAAAACAACTTTGTTATGTGTATTATAATAATAGAACTATATATGTGGATAAAATCAATTAATTATTTTTTTAACATGCAATCCGAGTTAATATAATGAGCTCTGGGATGCTCGAGGTGAATGAAGGAATTGGGTGTCTTTATGTTGCTAAGTTACTGAGGGGATCATTGAGCTCGACGAGAGGGCTTGTGAGAAAATTAGAGTGTGAATTAATAGTAAGCTTTGTAAGAAAATGGGATGTGGGGAGTGAGCTGATGTAATGTGAGAGTGGAGGAGAGGAGAATGGGGTGTCTGTTTTCCGATGGAAAGCTCACAAAGGAAGTCTTATATTAAGGCTATTTATAGGGGCACATGATAAGTTGATCAGGGCTAGTCAGGATTGGGACTAGCCAATGTTTGAGAAAAATTTACTGGGGCTATCCAAATTTTCTATTCATGGGGCTGTCCAAACCCCACATCCCCCCAGCCCAAATTTCACTCTCATTTCTAAATTTCACTCTCTCTTCCAAAACCCTTCTTCTTCTTCTTCTTCTTCTTATTCTATCCATCTTCTTCTTCTTCTTCTTCTTCTCCACCATTTCCATTCTCACATCTCCATCAAAATCCTAGTTTTCTTCTCATCATCTTCTTCTTCTTCTCCACCATTTCCATCATCATCATCTCCATCAAAATCCTAGTTTCCTTCTCATTCCCAATTTCGATGGCACCCAAAAAATTAAATAAACCCTAAAATACATGAAAATAAAGCTTAAATACTTCCTTCCTCACAAAGAATGCATGAAAATAAACCCTAAAATGCATATTTCACTCTATTATCAAGATTGAAATAAACCCTAATATATTTTTTTATTCAGAAATTTTGACTTTAGGACTGCCAGAAATTGAGGCAGTCCTGAAAGGAACTTGCTGAATACTTCCTTCCTCACAAAGAATGCATAAAAATAAACCCTAAAATGCATATTCTACTCTATTATCAAGATTGAAATAAACCCTAACATATTTTTTTATTCAGAAATTTCGACTTTAGGACTGCCTCAACTTCTGGCAGTCCTCAATATGTCCAGGACTGTCAGAAATTGTGACAGTCCTGCTGTAGAGTATGTCCCTTTCAGGACTGTCACAATTTCTGACAGTCCTCAGTACTTCTAGGACTGCCAGCAATTGTGGTAGTCCTCTTGTACATCGAGTCTATTTCAAGACTGTCACAATTACTGGTAGTCCTCAATACTTCTAGGACTGTCAAAAATTGTGACAGTCCTGATATGAACCTAATTCTTCTACAACTAGGATTTCATGCATATTTCTTCTATTAATAAAAAAATTGGTTAATAGACTAATAGATTAATAGATTTGATAACCCAATTTCTTCTACAACTAGGATTTCATCAATAATGCCCAAACAAGAAGAAGAAAAATAAACTAGTGTTTGGAGAAAGCGATCTGAGAAATTAGAAGAGAGCAAAAAATCAAAATAAACTAGGTTTGAAAAAATTGATATACTTGTTCTTGTTGTTCTTGTTCTTCTTCTTTTTCTTCTTCTTGTTCTTCTTCTTGTTCTTCTTGTGAGGAAAGAGAGGAGAGCAAAAAAAAATAAAAAGTTGACTTATATACTCGCATGTTGGCTAGCCCTGAGTAATTTTTTCAATGACAAACTTGTAAATAAATCAAAATTTGCTTTTGGCTAGCCCTGATCAACTTTTCATGTGCCCTTATTAACGTGGAGATGAACTACAACTTTACAACATAAGTAGTCACTGTAACTATATTACAGAGTTTTAGAGAAAGTATGACAGATGAAAGTCTGGTCACCGTCCGCCTACTTTGTTCTATTAACGATCCGAACTCAAAGCAAAGGATACATTAGTTTCTAAGATGCGTATTTGCTAGTGCCTCGAGATGAGTGCTACGCGTTTCTAATTACGAAGCGGGTCAGAGTTCGTTTAGACAAGTTCCTAGTTCATCTCGAAAAGTTGCTAATACTTCGTCAACTTTCATCTAATGAAGAAGATGATACATTAGTTTTAGATAATAACAATGAGTTTGATGATTTTCAAAGTAATCTGGATAGTGATGATTTAATTGAAAACTTATATGATGATTTTGAAGATAATGTCAATAATGGTACCACTAATGAATTATTTGTCGGACAATATTTCGATAGTCGTTCTGCATTTAGAACTTTTATCAGTGACCTAGTAATTGAACACAATTTTATGTGTTCAGCTACTGTCTTGAACAGTGCGAAGAAAATTATATATACTTGTAATCAACCAATTTGTGATTGGAGAGTATATGCTAGACCTATTCGTAGAGGCAATATTTTTTCAAATTGCTGCATTAGAAAATCAATATTCTTGTTAGGTGGACTCACAACAGGTTCTCATCCATTGACAACCAGTTTATGGATCAAAAACAAGATAGTTGATATAATATGGATAATCAGTTCTACAGTTCATCATAAGTTGTTAGGGATATAAATAGAGAACATCGGATAAATATTTTCCATTCCAAAGCTTGGAGAGCCCGAGAGATGACATTAGCTGGAAAAAAAAAAGATAGCTATTTTGATACATATGCTAGTTTTGAAGAGTATGCTTTTAGAATTATCGAATCAAATACAGGTAGCAGTTGTTTTCTAAAGACTACTCAAAACAATAGCTTTCAAATAATTTTGATTTGTTTCAAAGCATGTATTGACTATTTTTTGAGTGGTTGTTTACCAAATATTAGTACTAATGCTACATTTTTGTCATCTAAATACCAAGGTATCCTATTTATTGCTTGTGCTCATGATCCAAATTATAAAATTAATCCAATTGCTTATGTTGTTGTTGAAGGTGAAAACAAAGAATCCTGGACATGGTTTTTAACTAGTTTAAGAACATTTTTGAAAGATTTTTTTTTAAAGAATGGAGTAGAATTTCATTTATATCAGATAAACAAAATGGGTTGCTTCATGCTATGTGTTTAACTTTTCCAGAATCACATCATTTCTTTTGTATTCAACATTTTAAACAAAAGTTAAAATCAGTTACCAAGATTAAAAAGTTTCATCAAATGCTTGACTATTTACAGGATCATACAACAAACCAGACGTTGATTCTTGGTTTGGAATAATTAAAGCCAAAAATATGGACATGTTTAATTGGCTTGTTGGAGTAAATGACGAAAAATATAATTTCTCACATTGGATTACTGCGTATTCTCCTTGTCCTAGACTAGATATTAACATTCTTGGATTTCTCTTTGAGTGGTAGGTCCACCGGAAATACGCCCACCATTATGCTCTTCCATTTCTCTTATGCCAAAATTATGACTAAAATTAGTATGATGTCACAAGTGTCAAAATTATACTTAACTGAAGTCACCTCTCTTCTGAAAGACTCTTCTTCTTCTCTTGTTTCTTCGTGCTTCTTCCTCTTCTTAAAACCTGTAGAAAGGAATAGTTGATGATTTAATTATTCAAGAGGGGGTACATATATATAGGAGGAGGCAAGCCTCCTCCATATTTTCTATCCGATGTGGGACTAAATGAGTCACATTACTCAACACTCTCCCTCAAGATGGACGATAGATATCAGTCATCTTCATCTTGTTACAAAAGATATCAAACTCTCTAAGACTTAAAGCTTTAGTTAGACGGTCAGCTAACTGCTCCCTTGATTTCACATAGCTCAAAGTTAAAGCTCCTTCATTCAGCTGCTCCTTGATGAAGAACCGATCATTCTTCACATGTTTGGTGCATTCATGCTGAACTGGATTGTTTGCAATATTAATTACTGATTTGTTGTCACACCAAAGTTACATACTGTCTCCTCTAAATAATCGCATCTCTGACAACAATCCCTTCACCCATATCATCTCACACAGACTAACTGCCATAGCCCTGTACTCGACCTCAATTGTAGAACTAGCAACTACATCTTGCTTCTTGCTAAGCCAAGATACAAGATTGCTTCCAACAAACACACAGTAATCTGTAGTGGACCTACGATCATCCATACAACCCGCCCAATCGGCATCACAGTAGCCTTCAACTCTCAGATGTCTTGAACTTCTGAACCATAATCCGTTTTCTCGGCTTCCTTTAATATACCTGAGAATTCTGTGAACTGCCTCCATATGCTGCTCTCTGGGATCGTGCATATATCTACTCACGACATGAGTAATATTAGGTCTCGTGTGGCATAGATATATAAGCCGACCAACTAATCTTTGATATTGCTCCTTACTCACCGAATCACCACCCTCGGCACGCAACTTGTGATTCTGCTCGATAGGAGTAGAAGCAACCCAGCATCCCAGCATCCCTGTCTCTGAAAGAAGTTCCAGAGCATACTGTCGCTAAGAAAGCATGATGCCCTTTCGTGACCTTGCAATTTCAATTCCAAGAAATAACTTCAACTGTCCCAGATCCTTGACTTCAAATTCCTTTCCAAGTCTTTTCTTCAGCCATAGAATCTCCTCAGTGTCGTCTCCAGTAATTACAATATCATCTATATAAACTGCAAGAACAGTGATACAAGTTTTGGAGTACCTGTAAAATACAGTATGATCTCCATTGTACTGTCTCTACCCCATATCATAGACTGCAAGCCTGAATCTATCAAACCATGCTCTTGGAGACTGCTTCAGCCCATACAAAGACTTTTTTAACTTGCATACCTTTTCAGTTGTTTGTGAAGCATCAAAGCCCGGTGGAATCTCCATATATACCTCCTCCTGGAGATCTCCAGGCAAAAAGGCATTCTTAACATCTAGCTAATGTAGTTGCCAATTGAAGTTGGCAGCACATGACACCATCACCCATACAGTGCTCATATTTGCTACTGGAGCAAAGATCTCATTATAGTCGATACAATAAGTTTGGCTGTAGCCTTTAGCAACCAATCTGGCATTGTACCTGTCAATCTTGCCCTCTATAGTCTGCTTAACAGTATAAACCCATTTAAACCTAACAGCCCACTTTCCAGCTGGTAGTGGTATCCGCTCCCATGTGTCATTTTTTTCCAAGGCCTAAAGTTCCTCCTGCATGGCACTCAACAACCTAGGATCTTGCTTAGCTACCTGCCAGTTGTTAGATACAAGCACTGAATACAATGATGCAAGGAAGGACTTATATGCAGGTGGAATAGATGCATATGAAATGTAATGTGCAATGTCAGTATCCCAACTGCCAAACTTAACTGGAGCATTGGTTCTAGAAGTTCTACGAAGCAAGACATGAGTATTAGAAGTATCAAGGAAGAAATTGTTACTAGGTGACTTAGGTGGAAGGGCAGAAGAAGGACCTGGAGAAGAGAGACTTGGGACATAAGCATTTGTTGGTATTGACATAGGCACAGGAGGAGGAGGCTCATGCTGAGACAGCTCATGCTGCTTCTGGTGCTCATGCTCCCTAAGCTCTCCCCGATTGTCGGTGCCTCGTGACTGTCGGTTTCCTTTTGAGACACCACCACTCCTTGCTGACTCAAAAGGACATGGAATCGTACCAACTACAATGTCATTCTCATTATTCTCCCCCTCCCTACTAGCGTCAGTGGTGCCATCCTTGAACAAGAAACTCAACTCCGTCTTCTCTCCATAAAATGGTTCAAACTCCCGGATCCATACTGACAAACATCCTTCTTTTAGTGGGACACCAACACTTGTATCCCTTCTGACTTGATGCGTAGCCCATAAAAATACATTTAACTGCTTTTGGATCTAGCTTACTCACCGTTGGTCTGTGATCTCTCACAAAACATGTGCATCCAAATACTCTGGGTGGAACACTAAAAACATTCGAGCCCAAGAGAATCTCACATGGTGTCTTCATCCCTAATACTCTTGATGGTATCCTGTTGATTAGATAAGTTGCTATCATAACAGCCTTACTCCATAAGAACTTAGGCATTTTCTTCGTCAGCATCATTGAACGTGCTACTTCTAGCAAATGCCTATTCTTACGTTCAGCCACCCCATTCTGAGCAGGAGTGTCTGGGCAAGTGGTTTGATGAAGAATTCCCCGTTTAGAGATGAAAGTAGCAAATTCCTTATTAGTGTACTCGGTCCCATTATCTGTATGAAGAATCTTTACATGCACTCCAAACCGGGACTTCATATATGCCGAAAAATCTTGAAAACATTTGTATACCTTAGATTTCTGCTTCATCATGTAGATCCAGGTCATACGTGAGTAGCAATCAATAAAAGTAACAAACCATCTGAATCCACTGATAAAGGTAGTAGGACACGGTCCCCAAACATCAGAATAAACAAGTACAAATGGCTCAAAATTTCAAAGATCGACCATTTTATAAGTAGAACGGGTATGCTTTCCAAGTTCAAAAGCATTGCAAAATAACCTTTTTTGTCTACTTTATTCATCATCTCAGGTTCTAACTTATTCAAACTATCAAAAGATAAATGCCCAATCTACAGTGTTGAAGTATTGCTTCCGCCTCTGGCCCACCACTAATAGTAGCAGCAAGCATTGCAGCCTTCCTATCCAGGTACCAAAGGCTATCATGCCTGATGCCAGTCCCAAGACTCTTCTCCGTGTCCTTCTCCTGGAAAGAACACATATCTCGATCAAAAAGAACAGTATAATTCAATTAGTCAATAAGAGAGCTAACAGAAAGTAAGTTGACTAAAAATGAAGGAACATGCAATACAGATGACAGGGTAACAGATGAAGTATAATTGACCGAGCCAGTACCCCTAATGGGTTGGGATGTCCTATCAGCAGTCTGAACTATCTCGGGATGTATATGCTTGCTTCGATAATATAATGCAAACTCACTAGATGCACATGTGATATGCCTAGATGCATCCGAGTCTATGATCCAACAAGCATGAGATTTAGTGGATGCAAGTGCTTGAACCGAAATACCTTTGCTCGTATGAGCGTAACCAAAAACGTTACCAAGGTAGGTAGTGTCATCGAGATCCTGAGTGGCGTGTCCCTTGCCCTTAGACTTCTCAGCATGACGCTTGAACTGACATAGTTCCTCCAGCTCTGTCATCTCAGCTTCAGTTATCTTAGTAGAGGTCTGGGACTCCTCTACCATAGTTAGGTGAGTAGCTCCTCGGCCGCCACGTCCCCTGCCTCCTTGATCTGTACGTCCTCCTCTCTGTCCTCTGCCTCCTCGGCCGTGACCATAATTGCTAAGTTGATAGCAGTTGTAGCTGAGGTGCCCTTTTTTCTCGCAATTGTAGCAGTTCCTGTCATCGCTGATCGGAGTACTGGGAACCACCAATGCCGAGCGAACAACGGATGAGGTCTCACCTTTCATTACCTTATGTCGAATCTTGTCACGACCCACACCCGGTATATGGGAGCGAGTGCGTAACAGCGTCCAGCCTACGTCGCAGGATCGGTGGTAGAACGTTGTTCTAGGTCGCTAACTATCAAACTCACACAATGATATAATGTACCTGTCATAGATCTCAACTCTGGATGGAGAAGAAGTATAAAGATAATGGTAAATACACAATCACAATATAAAACACGATAAGATATCAAAGAAGTCTAAATAACTATAAATACTCAACAACAACAACAACTACTACTAAATAATATTCAAATTCAAATACAAGTCTCAGAAATTAAATAATAGAATCTCTATTATTACAAGTCAAAAGTTCAAAAAGATAATCTAACACAAGCCAAATCTAATACTAAGTCTCCTGGTGATTACTCCTGAGAATCAGGACCCAAGGTGGCTATCCCTTCCCTGGATCCATAGTAGGTAGGACACGGATCCACTGTACAATCATCTGAAAAATATATTCAGTCAGGATGGAACGAGCACATCTCCTCTATCAGTTCCAAATAAATGACAAAGACTATAAAATAGTTATAGCAAGTAATACTTGATAAACATGGAAAGTTGAGACATGAAACAAAAATAGAGCAACAGTTTAACTGAAGAACAAGGAAAGTAAATACAGTAGAACAGGAGAGCATGCCAATGAAGATTGTAAATAGAGATAGCTAAACTAGAACAATGTGATGTAAGTCCAATCAGTATAACATGAGACAATGTGAATCTAGTACAAGATACTAATCCAGTGTGTTTTGAAGTACCGGGTTCGACATGTAAACTGCTAGTAGGTAAATACGGTACATTGCACGCTTGACGAGCGTGCGACAGCTATCTGTAACGATTAGACTAGTAGTAAATACGACATGTCGCACGCTTGGCCTAGCGATGACGACTATCTTTCTTGTAGGGGTGGTTATTATTGAATACAGTATGTCGCACGCTTGGCCTAGCGACAACAACTATCTTGCTTGTGGGGGTGGTTCTTGTATGATTGGGAATATTTACATGTTTACACGAGTATTTCTCCATCCTGATAAGTACAAGTGAATCCATATCCCGACACATAAATAGAGTACGAATATAGCCAGAAGTAAATGGTGCTTGTAGGTGTTTCGAGTAGGTGGTTCCAGTGAGTAGTTCTGGTAGTAGGGGCTAGACGAGTTAAATACATGTGTCACAAATGAATGAATCTAGAATACCAAGCCATGTTGTGACAAAGAATCAAAATAAAACTATACTAGAAGGTAAATCAAAATAATCATCAAGTAAATAAAAACTATCAGAGAATGTACTCGCCTGTCGTCCAGAGCAGTGAATGAGGATAGATGCCCAAGGTGGTGTCACACAAACCTATATTTGAGATATACATGGTTATTTGATGTTCTAGAGTATACAGTATATTAAAGTGCACTAATTATATGCTTCTAGGTCCTTTCTAAGTCAATGAGGTCAATTTGGGCCAACACTGGTCAATTGGTCACTATCGGTCAAACTTGGTAAATTTGGTACATATATTAGTCAATATCTAGTTAAGGTAGTCAATTTGTCCTTACTAGTCTATGCTCTATATAGTATGTATCTTAACTCATACTAATACCTATACATGTATTAATACCCTAACCATTTATTATACCCAATATATATAATATACATATTCATTGTTCCTGAACCCCTAAACAGTCTATCACTCACACATACTCACATATTGGTCACTTGTCATAGGAATAGCTCACAGTCACACACTCACAATTGCCTAGGGTCACACAAATTCCTTGATACCTCTATACACAGTTATGGATACACCCTATACACTAGGTCCCTTCACTACCTCATGTATGCATGGCTAATTCTCTTCAATTGACACCTTCATAACTATTCAAGTTCACCCTACCCTTGTTGCCATATACTCAAATACCAAACCCTTTATCACTACCAAAATCTAAATCCTTATAATATATGTATATCCATATGTGAGCATGTCTAATTGACATTCATATATATATATATATATATATATATATATATATATATATATATATATATATATATATTTTTTTTTTTTTTTTTTTTTTTTTTTTTTTTTTTTTTTTTTTTGAGCATGTCTAATTGAAATTCATATATATATATATATATGAATTTCAATTAGACATGCTCAAATATATATATATATATATATATATATATATATATATATATATATATATATATATATATATATATTTTTGAGCATGTCTAATTGAAATTCATATATATATATATATATATATATATATATATATATATATATATATATATATATATATATATATATACCACAACCCACTAAGGATGAGAGTTTGGGTAGCATACTTGATAGTGGTTGTGGTATATATATATATATATATATATATATATATATATATATATATACCAAAACATCATTGAAAGGACTGTCCTATATACTTGATAGTGGTAAATGACTGTCCTATATACCAAAACATCATTGAAATGACTGTCCTATATATATCTGTCCTATAGTCCAGGCATGGACTGGTACTAACGGAAACCAAATGGAAGTGTATCAGTACAAAAAGGTGACTCATGGTTATAGGATTAACCCAGTAGTGACTGAACAAGGAGTGAAGGAAATATAATCTGTGACTGGCAGGGACTGTCCTCAAAGGTTCAAAGGGTTGGAGCAATATGGTCTGAACCAATGAAGACTGGAACTCAAAAACAAGCCATTACCTACATTCGAATGAAGGTGGACAGATGCATTTGAAGCTAGGATACTGGACAGTGGAGCAAAGTGGACATCTAATGTAACATATGAATCAAACACGTGGTAATATGTAATGTTGTTCTCATCTGACATTACCTGGACTGGATCAAAGGAGTTTGGCACTAGAGATATGCGACAGAATATGAGAGGTATATGAAGACTGAACCAGTGTATAAGGGCAGAACATGCTAGGGCAAGACATTAGTGTGGACATATATTAATGGAGGGTGGACAGGTAAATGGCCACCAAAATATGGGAATGTTCACATCTGAACTCATATACTAAAATGCTACTGATACTTAACATATAGTGGACAGAACACAGCAGTTGGTTACACCCATTTCAGAACAGGGCATTCATGATGTAGGATAGTGTTCCACAAGTTGGCATAATAGCCATTTGAACTATAGAGTGAGAAGAGGGGAGTCTTAGAGTTAATCCAAACTTGAACTTCAAGGGTAGATTCACATGCATGACAGATACCATAACTTGAATGGGGACAGCAACCAACCTGGGCATTATGATACTCTTATTGCAAACGAAAAGATATATGGTCACATGTCATCTGATACTAAACAGTGAATCCAAGATCAATACTGTCCAGATATGGACTGGTGTAACAAATGAGAGGTCAGGACACAACTAAAGTAAATCCAACTTGAATGAACATGGCGTGGACCTAAATTAGTATGCAGTGAGCAAATCAAGATGGACTGAACACTAACAAATGGATATACTTATGCAGGACATTGCAAGAGGGATAGCAGGATATGTAGACAGATAATAAGGACAAGGCAATGTAGTGAACTCGACTGATACAAAGAAGTGGCCACAAATGTGCCACTGTCCAGAAATGGACAGATGCATGGTGCAGAACACTACATATCTGGTATCCAGCTAAACCTATATGCAGGACATCATATACATGGTCTAAACCAAAGGGGCTTCGATTGAACTGTAACAAAAGGACAGAACATTACTTGTATGAGAAAGAACAATCTATGGGTTGAACTAATGTCTATGGGGACAGACACTAAGGGTGTGTGCGTGTGACCAAAACAATGAAACAAATAGGAACTAAAAGATTTGACCCAAAGTGGATATCTTAACAATGGCAGGACATGTTAATGAAGATGAAGGTCCACAAAATCAAAGGGCCTGCACTTGATGCAGGACAAAACTCTAACCACTGATACTCAAGAATTGAGATAAGGAATGGTAGGGGACTATGCTCTGTGAGTTAGAGGTGGTCTGAACAAATGTGTAGGTTGAAATTCGAATGCAAGCAGTGAGTGACATGAAGATTGGTGTCATATTGGACTGTACCAAAGTGGAATGTAGGAAAATGCATACAAGTTCTGATACATATATGTATGGGACAGAACAGTAGATGAGGTTGGGTCGGTACAATGAGAGATGGACAAATGAGAAGTCCCACATGCATTCGAAGGTCCATACGTGAACTGGTCTAATGATAGCATTGACTGCACACATCCATGGACAGAACAGTCTTCCATAGTAAACATACACCATGAACCCAAGCCCCCATATTCACATTCACTAATCCAAACACTTCCAAACTAATGGATAACACCAAATAATGATAACACATTATAATGTCAATATAAACACTTAATTAAAACTAAAATTTGAGTAGCAAAAGCCCTAAGAATCATTTCATCGAACACTTGGTGTGCGTATCTGATACTCTCTTGATACGCACTCCAAATGGATCTGCACTTGACTCAAATCATTCCTAATACAATGGAGGACCCTAAATGAATGTATCTACATTAATGAATGGGATTTAGAGGGTTTAGAGGGCTCTTACCAATTGGGAGTTGGAATCCCAATGAAAAGTTTCTAGATCTAGATCTCCATCAAGCTCCAATAGCCAAATTGTCCCAAATGCTCCCAAGCTAGGCAATAGAGGCTTCCTCTCTTCAATGGGAAGAATTTGTAATTCGTTTGAGGGAATTTGGACTCAATTTAGGTGATAAAGAAAAATTGGGAAAGAACACAATTTAGGGTTAGGGTTTCTAATGAAAAGGGGAAGAAGAAAGGAGATGTTGCTATTAATAGCAAGGGGAGACCTACATATGGCCGGCCATAGGGTTTTTAGGGTTTAGTTTGGGTGTAAATGACTAAAGGCCTCTCCTAATTTATCATGTAAGTCCCCTTTAAGGAAAGGCCCAATGAAACTTATTGTTTAAGTCAATTAATAGGCTCTATATGATATTCTAGCTAGATTAGAGTCTAAATAACATGTCTAAACTCACTAACTAAGTTTCTATGGTTATGGCTAACATCTAATCAATGTAGTTCTAAGGTTTCACCAATTAATGACACTAACACAATACATTAATTAAAGATGCAAAAAAAAAATCAAAATTTTATAATTTACCAAAAAGACTAGAAAGTGGTAATGACAAATCTACCCCCTTAGAAAAATTTCGTCCTCAAAATTTAAAGTTGGTCGTATTCTTTCTAGGTCAAACCCCCAACAATCAGAGTCAAGAATATTCTATCTAATAACATGCAAGATCATGGTTCTGCTGGTCGTAATTTCATAGTCTCGAACAGTGTCACTACACTATCTAGTACAGCATAAACATCCTGACATGTTCTAAAAGAATCACACAACAAGATAAAAAAGAAGGACAAGAAAAGACACACCTGCTAACCCCGTTGTTTGCAAAAGCAAAAGTTTCTTGACAAACTAATAAAAAAAGTACAAGAGTACAATTGATTTCTGGAAAAGTACAACTATAGGAATCTGATCAGAAGACGATTACTTTATCCTTTGGACGATACGATGTCGAAGAAAAAAGCCTTTGGAGAGTGTTGCAGCAAGTGCTCAGGAGATTATGATCATTAGTGATACTTGTGAAGTGATTTGGAACTCTATTTATAGAGTTCTAAAATAACTGTCAGCCTGTTATTCTGATTGGCGCAGACAGCCATTGGTTCGCCATCATCCTTTGCGCGAACGATAACTTAACTGTATGGGACGCGTGGCATTCTGTAAGAAAGATGCGCGTGGTCGTGGGCATTATCGTATGTACGTTCTTCGATATTAGTAGCATGCGTGCCACATCATCTAACTACTTTGGATGATAATTTGATTGATTAGCGCCAACTGTTGAATGGCGCCAGGCGCCATCTGCTGTTTTAGTGCTATTTGCTTAATTCATTGATTACCTCGTGCCAACTGTGAATGATGCGGGGCAGCTATCAGTCATTATGACAAATCTGACACAATCTTTTCGAGCGCCATGCATTAGGATTCAAAACTAATTTTCCTCGACTGATGTGCTGTCATTCATGATGACAGTCGTTTAGTTTCTCTGAGAAGACTGCCACGTGTCAGCCAACGCCATCTATTTTCTGGTGCCATTTGTTGACCAGTACCATTTGATAACTTCAGTCTTGACACCTTTTGTGAGTGGCACATGATGATGATTATACTTTTTAGGCTTCTACAAGATCCCTTCAAAGTTTTCAAATTTGAAAAGTTTTAAAATTTGGAATACTTGAATAAGAAGCGTTTGTATGTAATTGGTGCACGGTAGAATTGTAACCTACCCCGAGTTTTGGGTGCGAATCGCACGACTGTTACGGATAACCTTGGCTATAAATAGTTTTAAGAAGAGAGAGAAAACACTTTTCACTTAAAATCTTCTTCTTCCCGAGCTCTTGTCTTCTTCCTCTTGTCTTCTTCCTTCTGTTGGCCGAAGCCACTTCGCTTGTGCCCCCACTGATGGTGCAATAGTACGTCATGCCTTCGGCGAGAGCCGAGGAGGCGAGCCCAGCTCTTAAAGGTGAAAAAGTGAACGGAGAAGAAGACAATAGAATGCTCACGCCATTCACATGTAGCGCGATCCAGGCCAACATTGACCGCCTCTTTCAGAGTGTTGGTCGATGCTTTACGCCATCTGCACATTGTGCCACCTCTTTCAAAGTGTTTGGCTTAAAAATTCATAATCAGTGATGCCCTGCACCATTTGTCATATGATCTCAACATGATGCGCCATCTGTCAATATGTGTAGATAATGCGCTAATTGATTGATGCGTCATCTATTTAACTGTCAGATTGCATGCGCCAACTATGGACTGCTTTTAACATCCTGCGCCATCCATGATTGTCGCAGAGGGTCTTTTAAACAATCTTTTTAAGATTTTAACTCTGAGTTTTTCTTTTGTAGTTGATCTAAGGGAGGACCCCTATGCTGAAGAACTGGCCTATGCCTTCCAAGTGTCTAAGTACCAGGAAAACTTGTCTCATGTGAAGTTCCCACAATATGATCTTCCTGAGACTAGAAGAGCTGTGTTAAGGTCTCAAGACGACAGGACTTTATTATGCATGATGAACAGTGAACTCCTTTTAAGTTTGGATCAGGTTCCCCATAAGAAGTCAGCATTTTTATTTGGTGAGGCTATCAAGAAAGATAGCTAGCCTAAATCAAAGCTAGAAATGCGAGTCTATCAGAGTGAAAACAATCTAATATATCTCACTGATATGAAGAGACATTTGTCCCTATCCCATTACGCTCATGCCAGTTATCCTCGAAATATGGTATAGGATCTGACTCCTTTTCAGCAAGCCAGAGTCGAAAGGATATGCCATATATATATATATATATATATATATATATATATATATATATATATATATATATATATATATATATATATATATATATATATATATATATATATGGTCCCAAAAATAAGGACATATTTTACAGCTCATCAGAAAGGAGTAACACTCACATAAGCAGCCTGAAACCAAGCTGCGTGCCGCCTGAGGATTTATCTCTGATGATCTCAGTTAGAATTCCTTTCTTCGCAAACCTATTTGCTAAGGCTGAAGGAAGGTATCCGGATAAGAATATACGGTTGACAGGTTTGATGAGTCCAGAGAACAAACGTTGGAACTGTCTTTCTATCTGGGCTTTGAACAACTTTAAAGATGAGCTGCTGGATTTAGAGATTTATGAAGCAATTTAGACTACTTCCAGTGGTATTTGCCCCAATCCTTATTTGTTTCTAGCCTTGACAGAGAGATACAACAATAGAACAGGCACTTTTGTGACCCCTTATGGAGAGGGAGGTTTCGCTCTTCACGAGATGCAATACATCTCTCATCTGCCAATGGGTGAAAACCCATATGAAGAGTATTTGCCAATAAATGAAGAACTGGATGCTTTAGCCAAGCAAAACCAAGAAATGGTAGCAGTCTTCGACGAGCTATTATGCCACTTTATGATTTGTACTCTTCTGTACAAGAGTCATGCGAAGGGGATGTGTTATTAGTCCAAATGGTTGCCATATCTATTTTTGGGCTAGATCCATGAAGACAAGGTATAGGAACACCCAGATTGTGATCCTCGTTTTTTGAACCGCTTGACCGCAGCACCATTCAAAATTGATAGAGAAGTCAAGGGATGTTGACAATGAACTGAAGGAGGATTGGCATGAATTTAAGACTAATACTCCTATCGAGACTTATATAAGGCAGGGGGGTAGGCCAATATCTCGAGAAGCGACTCTGGATGACTTCTTATCTTTGTGGCTACGATGATTCGTGGTCCCCGGAGCCAATGTTGTTGATAGGATATATCACCGCATATTGTTCGATGTTGTGCGTCTAGTGTTCGGCCACAAAATGGGCATCCTTTTCGCTATGACTTGCCGATTGAATGCAGGTCTTCGTTCTTTCACAAGTACTATGACGATGGATCCTAGTACCCGGGATGATTTTCCTCGTACTGAGATGCCGTACACTTATTTGTTCGGCTGGCTATTGTTACACAACCCCATTCTGATGGATCCGGCTCTGGGCGTTATATGAGGAGACTTTATTCGACCTTACGCCACATCTCGATGGAAAGTAAACTCACTTGCTGATTGCCGAAAGGCATTGAATATGGGTTTCGTATGGAGGTTCTACTGCGTTCCTCCTCCTCTTGAATGTGCAAATCTTCCTCTACCGCTTATGGACTTAGAGCCTATGGCTGCTCTTCCGCCACCAGCTGCTTTTAGATGGTTGAAGATGATCATGCCTTTCCATCTGGTGTATCAATTCGGTGGTGAGTGTTGTCTAGAGCCGCATCTGCCTAGTCTATTTGCCTGTTAGTTCGACTATGATCAAATGTACGTCGGCAACACAAACACCTGTCTACAAGCCTCTGGATATCTGATTGACAGTACCAGAGGGTGGAGGTATTATAGTGCTCGGGGCACTAAAGCCACCTTTTCAATGCCCTCCGCTACTCTTGAAGTGGGTCCACGTATGTTATACACATATACGAACTTTTATACTTCGGCCAATACTTTCTTCGAGGGCTTCACCTTGTCTAACAATTTTATAAGTGCCAAACGATCGCGATTGGGGGCCAGAACCACTCTGGAATTCAGAGAGGCTGAAGAGGATGCTCCCGCTGATGAGCCTCTTGAAGCTATCCTCGTCGACCTCCCTGACGAGGTGAATGATCCGCTAAAAATCTCTCTCAAGAAGCGGAAAGATAAATCTCCTACAAAGGGGCTAACAAAAGACAAAAAATTAGGGAGTCATCTACCCCATCTGTCCCAGCTAATCCTCCTTCTTCTCCTAAGGCTCGGGGAAAGAAAAAGAAAGAAGCAATTGTTATTACTGAACAGCCCGCAGCGAGGACGAGATCCCAGACACGACAGGTTGAAGCAGGGTTTTCTTCTCGGGGAACAGGAACAACCCCTTCTCCAATCTCAAAATAAAGCAGAATTCCTACTGAAAAGACTAGTAAGAGGCCGGATGTGCTAGATGAGCCTTCTGGATCCGAGGGATCTCCTCCAATACCACTCCAACGCAAAACAAGAAGAAAACTGCTAGTGACCAAATTTGTGCAGCAAGAAACTGCAGCTACGTTTACTCCCTCAGTGCTGGGGCAGTCTCCTGGTCAACCAGAATCGTCATTGCCGTTACAAGACCCACTGTTTTCGAAAGGTAATGATTTTGCCCTTCCAGATATTAATTCATCGGGCATTTGTGATTGATATGTAAGTTTTCTATTTCTAGGGGCTCCAAAAACGAGTATTCCGGCTCCAACTATTGCAATGGACACTCCTTTGGTCCCTACTTCAGAATCAGTGTTCGTAAAGATTAACATTCCAGTGACTGCACTTGCCGCTGCAGGAATAATATTGTCGTCCCCACCAAGGATGCTCAAAAGATCATGCCTCCTGAAGACATTCTAAATGTTTCAGCTCCTTCTATGACTCAAACTCCTGTACCCTCTCAAGGAGACAATGAGAGGATAGAGGCACTGGACGACTGGGACTTCAGTAACAAACTGATGGAAGAAGATCTTAGGGATGCTATTTATGAGGATCGGACAGTGATCCAAGAGTATGAAAACTTGACGGCTAAAGATAGCCAAACTGCTATTGAGGGTAAGGAATACCCTACTGAAAAGGAGGGCCATCAAAGCCCAAATGAAGACAATCGGAATCTCGATGAATCAGGAGGCGGTGAGAATTCCGATGTGGCAATACGAACCCTAAGGAAGGTAAGAAAGACCTGGTTAAAAGTCTAGGACATGTTGAGGATGATGAAAACCCTAAAGAAGTCGAAGTTCTGACCCCAACTGAACATATTTTTGAAACAGAGGGGGCAGAGGCGGCAGCCCCAAGTGACCAAGCTGAATTCTTAGGTGGTTCTGAAGCTGGAAGTAGCCATGCGGCCGTATCTGAGAACACCATGACAAGGCTCCTTACAGGCGGGTTAAAGAACCCCGTGAGACTCCCTATATGCCGTCGGGCGCAGGTAAACTTTTGACTTTATTTACCATTGCTCCTTTGAGATTATCTGATATAATAATAATTGCATCTTTTTTTATTGCAGAGGGTACTGTGGGGACGATTGTTATAGCCCTGTTGACTTCCGCAGCTTTCAGCTTCAGCTCAACTATGGCTCCTCTGGATATGGGGACTAAGGTTGCGAAATAAAGCACTTCGAGGATGCATGCACCAAGATCTCTTGGTGCACAATTCATGATTCTTCTATCTTCTGCAGAAGGAGAGATTCTGGATGAAGTGGCGACTCCTGGCGTATCGACGATGACAAATATCGTCGTCGAGACTGTACCAGTGCTTTCTTTACCTCCTTGGGAACTCTTGTTCAGATGGTCTTGGAGAAAGGTCATCCTTATGAGTCAGTAAGGAAAACTACCGCTTTTATCATTGATGCTATCCGCAATATTGGTGATCTGGACAGGGTTAGCTTCTTGGAACACATCTTGGATGCGCTCGAGGAGCCAATCAGATCCTATCAAGATCTGACAAGAGGCAATATCCAGAGACTTGTAGATGCCGAGTGTGAGGCGATGGCTCGCGAGCCTGCAACACGACAAGCATCCTTAGAAGATTCTATGGTTTCTTTCTCAATACGATTTACAGAGTTGGAGTCTAGCATTGTCGAGACTACTTCTTCTGTTAAGCATTCCAAGACTGAAGCCGCAGAGAAAGAGAAAGAAGCATCTGAATGCCACACTCATCTTCAAGAGTTGGAAACTGAAATGGTCAAGCTTCGTGAGACACTTAAGGCAGCCAGGAGGTGTGAAGAAGAAGTTCTTGAAATGCATCAAGTTGTCGTGAGTCGTCTAGATGATCTAAGAAGGCAGTGAGATGAATTCGTCCAAATTCAGGGTACGAAAATTGAACGCCGAGTTAACTCCCAGCAACCTTTTAACCCAGAATCCGGAAGAGCTTTGGCCAGGCAAAGGGTGCTTGATTCCAGAGTGGAGAGAGTTGATTCTCTGAAGAAGCTGATAACAGATCTTAGTACTCAGCCTCCCAAATAAAGCTATCTGATTGTGACAACCTTTTGTTTTGCTTTGCTGAATGTAATGATTTTGATGTTTTTATGCGTCATTGAATAAAAAACTAATGATTTTTTTGTGGCACTATTTCTTATTGCGTATCTATTTGAGACAAGTAATAGATAGGAATAAGAAATATGTTCAGAGGTATTTGACATGACATATCTTTTGAAAATAATAATACTTATTATATCTGTTTAGAGGAAATGTGGACATGACAGAATATAATTTGCAATGTTGGTATTTTGAAGATGACATCATCAAAGATTATATGGACGTGACGAGTCGTTAACATAGATAGCAGATTATATCTATTGATTATTCTTGGGCCAACTAGAACTCAAGAATATGATATCTTTTAAAACGATTGGGTTTCAAAAGATAAAGTTTGCAATGACGTAGTAGACATTGTCAATAATGATAAGATCTGGATAGACTCTGTTGGGGATTCAAAGATTTGAAGTATGTACAATATTTGTTAGAAAATACAGTACACACTCTCAAACATGGTACTTCTTCAGGAATTTGATGTTGATAGGCATCATAGCAATTCGGCCATCCATCCCAGACAGTTGATAAGCTCCGTTAGAGAAAACTTTGCTTATAACATAGGGACTTCCCACTTTGGCTCGAACTTGCCCTTGCTCATGTGTGTTATAGTCATAGGATGTATGACAGTAAGGACTAGCTTGCCTTTTTGAAAAGCTCGTACTTTGACTTTACGGTTGAAGGCTTTTGATATACGGGCTTGATATAGCTCGATATGTTGTTGAGCTAGTAGCCCCTTCTCGTCAAGTGCTTCAAGATTCTGAAGTCGAAGACGATCATTGTTTTTTGTTGTGAGTTCGTTGGCAATAGCAATTCTCAGTGATGGGATTTGAATCTCCAACGGTAAGACGACCTCACATCCATACACCAAAGAGAAAGGTGTACAGCCGGTCGGGGTTTATACGGTAGTACGGTAGGCCCATAGACATTCTCCAAGTTTTTCTCTCCAATTCTGTTTATTGGTGGAAACGAACTTCTTGAGAAGTTTGATGATTGTTTTGTTGAAAGCTTCCGCCAAACCGTTAGCTGCAGGATTGTAGGCTGTAGAAACAACATTGTTGATTCGATTGTCATCACAGAATCGAGTGAATGTCTGACTGATGAACTGAGGTCCATTATCATGGATGATTCGCTGAGGAACGCCGAATCTATAGATCATATAATATTTAATGAAGTTGATGACACTGCTTGTCTTGACTTCAGTTAGAGGTATTGCTTCGGCCCACTTTGAGAAGTAATCGGTTATAGCTAGGATAAAACAATATCCTCGAGAGGAAGGCAAATTAATAGGACCAATGACATCCATCACCCAAGCTTCAAAGGGCCATGATGCTGCAATTGGATGCAGAAATTCTGAAGGTTGACGAATAAAATCTGCATGGATTTGACATGCTCGACATTTCTTTGAATATTAAATGGCATCTGACACCATTATTGGCCAATAATATCCCATGCGTCGAATTTGATCTTATAGCTTAGGACCAGGCTGATGTGCACCACAGACACCATCGTGAGCTTCACACAGTATTGTTTGCAAAAAACAAAAGTGTTCTTTTTATTTCACAAACTTTGTAAGAAGATTACAATAGAATTCTGGAAAAGTACAACTATAGAAATCCGATCTGAAGACGATCGCTTTATCCCTTGGACGATGTGAACATTGAAGACGATAGCCTCTGAAGTTGAAGGCAATAGCCTCTGAAGAATGCAGCAGCACTTGGACAAGAACTACTGATTTCTCTGATGATCTTGAATGATCTCTGCTCTGATTCTGATTTTTCTCTGATCCCCTATGAAGGACTTGAAACTCTATTTATAGAGTTCTTGAAATAACTAATTTTTAGTTATTCTGGATTGCACAGGATGGATTGCGCAGACATTGGACTGCGTAAGCAGTAAACTGCGCTGGCAGTTACTCGATCATGGCTCAACTGTATTAGACACATGGCATTGTTTGATTGAAATGCACATGATCGTGTACAGACGGTTGCCACGTGGTGAACAATTGATGGCATGTATACCACGTACAAAATGTCAGTTGTCTTGATGGACTGCGCCACATGAACTGTGCTGGATTCAGACTGCGCTGGATTGAACTGCGCTGCAGGGAATCTGGCAGACTGCGATTCGATTGGGCTGGTAGCTTGCGTTGCCTGTACAGCTGTCCTCGAGCGCTGTGCTGCACAAGAAACGAACAGTTTCCTCGTTCTTCGGGCTGTCAGCTGTCAGAAGATCTGATTTTCTGTCAGATAATAATGACGAGGCCACGTCAGCTAGCGCACTTGGATGGGTGCGCAGTTCAGCTTGCGTAGTTGAGTTGTTGCGTAATCTGTCTCCTGCGCAGTTTATTTGAAAGATGCACAATTTGATTTTTATTGCTTCTTTGATGGGTGCAACTTGATTTTTAGGACCTACAAGACCCCCTTCAAAGTTTTCGAAATTTGAAAATATTCAAAGTTTCGAAATACTTTGAATTTTGAATTTAAAATAAAGTTGCGCAAGTGATGCCTTGACTGCGCGTTTGGAGGAATCAGCTCCTAATTTCTTGGCACAATCTGAGGTGACTGTTACTTTTGAAAAACTATAAATAGTTTTCGTTCTTCTTTCTTTCATTCTTTACTTGTTTCCAACTGCTCAAGAGAGAAAAGCTTCTGTGCCAACGCCGACCACTTCTCCTTCTCTTCGCCGTCGACTTCAATGGCCCCGAAACGTTCAGCCGTCGAGAAGGGCAAAGCCCCCGCTAAGTCTTCGACACAGGTTGTGCCCCGAATTTCTCGTCATGAAGTCGGTCAGCCTGCGCTGCAAGGTAGATGATGAACTCGATCAAAACCCTTTTTAGGGTTCTTTGATATTGTCGAACCTTCATACCTCTCTCTTTTTAGAGGTTTGATGGTATTGCACCGCCCTGTTTAGGGTTTTGGTTGCACACACACAATAGTTTTCATTTTTATGAAAACTATATTCTTGCGCAATCGGTTGGAAAGCGCTGGCAAATGTTCAGCGCAATCTATCGATTTGCACAAGTCTGTCCAGCGCAAACTGATACCTTGCGCAAGTAGGTTAGCGCAACCTGTTGTCTTGCGCAAGTGGATGTGTTGGCGCAACTGGATATTTTGCGCATGTATGCTGCATTAGCGCAATCTGATGCTTTGCACATAGCGCAATCTGACATTTGCACAATTTACTGATTTTTTGAACAGACTCTTTGATTTTGTATGTACTGAATTCTGTCTTTTTGTTTGATGCAGTTAACCTCAGGGAAGACCCAAATTATAAGGTTTTTGCAGGGACTTTGGCTGAACCTGAGTTTAAGGAGGATCTGTCCCATGTGATATTTCCTCAGTATGCCATGCCGTCATCTCGGCAAGCCATCCTAACAGCACAAGACAATGAAACATTGCTGAGTCTGATGAACGGGCAGCCTCTGCAAACTGCTGATGCTATTATTTATAAGAAGCCTCTGTTTCTGTTTGGTGAGGCTCTTGATAAGAGTTCTCAGCCGAGATCTCGAGTTGAACAGAGACTCTTTCAGAGAGGCGAGAAAAGGATACTTCTACCTGAGATTTCCAGGTGCCTCCCCCTATCTCGCTATGCTTTTGCGAGCTATCCCAGGAGGATGGACTGGGATATAACTCCTCTCCAGCAAGCCCGAACGAGAAACATTTGTGTGAAGAAGGGGCCGAACAACAAGGACATGTTCTACAGTTCGTCTGAGCGTCACAGCTCTCTGCTCAGAGGATTGAAACTCGGCTATATTCTACCGGAGAACTCCTCCCTGCTGCTGCCAGTCCGAACGCCGATATTCGCAAACGAGTTTACGAAGGTTGAGGGAAGATATCCGGACCAAGACGTCCGATTGACGGGTCTTGTGAATCCGGACAACAAGAGATGGAATTGTATAGCCAATTGGATATTGGCTCAATTCGAAGAGAAGCTCAAGGAGATTGAGCTGTACCAGGCGGTGTACTCTACCGTTTACGACTTCTACCCTAATCCTCATCTGTTTCTCGCATTGGTGGAGAGGTACAACTTCAGGACATGAACTTTTATGATGCCCTGTGGAGAGATTGGACTTGCTCTTCACAAGATGAAGTATATCTCGAATTTGCCAATGGAGGAATTTTCCTATGAAGAATTTGTTCCGACCAATGACGAGTTGGACAAACTTCGTCACGAGAATGCTGATATGGTGGTCATCTTTGAAGAGCTGTTGTGCCACTATAAGATCTGCTCCTTGTACTACAAGAGTGGTACCTCTGGCACTTGCTACTCGACAAAATGGTTGCCCTATCTCTTTCTCAACCACATCATGGAGAAGTAGACTAAGGAGCATGATAAGTGCAACCCTAACTTCTTCAGACCACTCAGCAGTAGCGAAGTGATGGGGTTGATGGAGGAAAATAAAGAGCTGGATATCAAAATCGATGATGATCTTCAATATCCTCCTTTCAAGACAGGAGATATTATTGAAAGTTTCATGAGGATGGGCTATAGGCCCATGTCAAAGGAAGCCCAGCTGGCGGGTTTCCTCACCTACTGGCTTTGACGATTCGTCGTCCCTGGAGCCAGCGCCGTCGATCGCTTTCATCGAGGCGTGTTATTTGCTGCCGTCCGCTTAGTCTTTGGCTATCGGATGGATCTTTTGTCGGCGATGACCTGCAGAGTAAATGTTGGCCTTCGCCTTTTTGTTGATTCGATGCTTAAAGAAAAAGGCGAAAAAGGGAGCTTTCCTCGGCTGGAGCTACCCTACACATATTTGTTCGGATGGTTGCTTCTGCACTATCCTTCATTGATGAACCCCGATATGGGGACGGTAAGCGGCAGCTTCTTGCGGAGATTCTCCAAGAGTAAGTGGATATACACTTGTTTAAGAGATTGCAGACGCGCTCTGAATCTCGGAAAGTGATGCAACTTCTATTGTGTTCCCCCTCTAGCTGGCTACGAGCACATGTCTACAAATCTTGTTGACTCTGGGAGGCAGCCTTTGGGTCGTGCAATTTTTGATTGGCTGAAGACAATCCGGCCGTCACACCTAGTTTACAGATTTGAAGACGGATGTTATTTGGAACCCTATCTTCCCAGCCGTTTTGTGCGCCAATTCGGCTATGACCAGTTTTATGTAGGCAACGCCATCACGTGCCTGCAAGGAAAATGTTATTTGATCGATGGCGCCCGGGATTTGGGCCTACTATAATGCTCGAGATACAAGAACAACATTTTCGATGCCAACGAAGAGCGATCATGGTCCTCGGATGCTGTACACATATTCACTCTTCTATACATCGGCGAATACCTTTGTCGAGAACTTCAGTCTTGCTGGTAGCTTTGCAACAGCAATACGACTAAAGAAAGGAGCAACTGTTGTGTCGGCTCCCGGTAATGACGAAGAGTATGAGCCAGTTGATGCCCCGTTGGAAGCGTCGAGGGAAGCCAACTTCCCCGAAGAAGTCAACGAGCCATTGCGTGTCTCATTGAAGGTTGTCAGATCTTCAGCCAAGGTGAGGAAGAGAAGGATAGAGGAACCTTCTTCTCCAGTTGCTAAGAAGAAGCTTGTCTTGGAATCTTCGGAAAAGGTCACCACTCGGTCACAATCTCGGCAGCTGGCTGAGTTGACTCAGAGAGAAGAAGCGACCACCCCAACTTCTATTCAAAGACAAGAAAATATCATAGATGTAGAGAGTCCGGAGAGACCTCTACACAGAAAGAAAATGGTCTTCATAAGAAAGAAGGTAGTCACTCCTCCGAGACAAATCCTGTCATCGGTCGTGGCTAGTGCTATCGCCGAAGTCATAATGTCATCTCCTACACCTTCCCCTGAACCTGAAGCTTTCAGTCCAGAAAGGAGGGATGAGGTGGTAGAGACCAAGGAGGAGGTCATGGAGAAAGAGGATGAAGTGTTGCGATCTCCTACACTTGCAGTGGAAACTACCCAGCTTCCAGCTACACCGAGAACACTTCATGATGAAGAAGATCGATTAATGATCGATGCTCTGAATGACTGCGACTTCGGCCTCTAGGATGATATAGATCCAGTCGCCGCAACTGATAATGGAGCACGAAAGGAGAGCACAAGTGATGAAGATTCATCAGCAGAGGCTGTTGATGATACTCTGAATCCAGAGGAGGACGCTGATGTCCATGTATCCCCAGAAGCTGTTGATGACACATTGAATCCAGAAGAGGATGTTGATGTGCATGTATCTCCAGAAAAGAATGCAGTTGAAGAAGTAGCACCTGAGGAAGTTAATATTACTGATCCCAAAGGTATTGAATGATATTATCAATCTTCTTTTCATAAATTAAATGGCTGACATCTATATTTTTTTATCCATGCAGAAATTAAATCTTCCCCAATTCCTCCTATATGTACTGACATAGTGCCAATAATGGCGATAGCCAGCGGTAGCCGACATTTTTCGGGCGGCTCCGAAGCGGGTAGTAGCCAGGCAGTAATGTCTAAAGCTACTTCTACGAGGTTTCAACCAGTGTCAGCAGATGACAGACTTGTCACTGGACCTAATAATGGTAAGATTGCTCTTACTTTTGATCTTTATCGATAGTTGCTAATAACAGCCAACTAATGGTGTTTATTTGATTTCACAGAGGAACATCTGGGAGGAGCGACTAGCTATACAATGGCTCCTTTGTCTAAAGAGACCTCCACTCACATGCAAGAAGATGAACGTCCATCTGTACAAGCACCTGCTACTTCGACGTCTATGGGAGTAGCTGCTACTCCTGGTGCCATTGCCACTAACAGATTCATAATCTGTTCCTTCACCAACCTTTTCTTCAATTCAATAGGACCCTTAGTAGAGAGGGTAATGGATAAAGAAGAGGTTGGTTTCATAACTGTTAGGGGTCCAACCTCTTATCTGATAGCTGCTATCCGGAGTCAAGGTGATGAAGCGCAAGCTGCTTACCTTGAACACATCCTGGATGAGCTGGAGGAATCGGTTAAGATCTACAAAGATCTGAATCGGAGAGAAGTGGAGCCCTTGGTACAGGCCGAGTTTGAGAGGATGTCTCAAGAGGCTGCAGTTGTGAAAGTTGACTTCCAGATTATCTTGGACACTTTCACTGCCAAGTCTTCAGAGTACAACTCTGAAATAGAGATAATAGCATCTGCTGCCGGGAAGAAGGAGAAGAAAATTGTTGAGCTGAAAGCATAATCTACCCGTCTTCAAGAAGAGTTGAGACTTGTTCAGCTTCCTCTGGAAGATGAGGCCACACAACATCAAGCTACAATTCAGCAACTGGATGCCCTGACCCAGGAAAGAAATAAATATGTCACAACTCATCAAGCTGAAATCTCTCGCAGACTAGTAACCTTGCCGACTTTCGACGATAAGTCTGGAATGGAGGAAGCTAGGAGGCGAGTGATGGATTCTCGTGAGGAGCGACTGCAAACTTTAAAGCAGCAGATGACTAGCTTGATGACCCCGCCAGCTGAATAGAAAGACTTTTTGTATTTTCTGTTATGTGATATCTAATGCCTTTTGATTTTGATCAATAAAAAGACATTTTCTTTGTGGCTCTATTATTTATTGCATATCTTATTCAGATATAAATAATAGCGATAGAAAATATATTCAGAGGTGCAGGACATGATATATTTTTTGATTTTTAGAAAATAATTATATTCATTATATCTGCTCAGAGGTAATGTGGACATGGCAGAATATAATTTATTGAATATCATTATTTTAATAGACAACTTACTCAAAGGTAACAAGTACATGACAAGTTGCTGATGTGAACGAAATGGATGAATCGTCAAAAGGTGTGAACAAAATGAATCGTCAGGATGAACGGATGGACCGTCAAATGAATGGAATGAACGGATGAACCGTCAGATAGATAAAATGAATGGGCGAACCGTCAAACTAATGTAATGAACGGGCGAACCGTCAGATGAATGTAATAAATGGGCGAACCGTCGGGTGGATGGAATGAACGGGCGAACCATCGGATGAATGTAATGAACGGGTGAACCGTCGAAATGTGTGAACGAAATGAATCGTCAGGATGAATGGATGAACAGGTGAACCGTCGGATGAATGGATGAACGGATGAACCATTGGAATGTGTGAACGAAATGAATCGTCAGGATGGATGTAATGAACGGGTGAACCATCAGATGAATGTAATAAACGGGTGAACCGTCGGATGAATATAATGCTTCATTGTCTCACGAATCTCTGTCTATAAATAGAACAGAAGATTAGGTGGAATAATCACTTTCACTTTTCAACACAAAGATGTCGTCTAGAGATGCATCCAAGAAGGCTGAGATCACCCCGAAGGTTGAAGCGGTTATTGAAGAACGTCCAGTCGAGCCGGCCCAGCCAAAGCAGACAGAGACGGACGAAGGGTCGTCTGCACCCAAGCCACCAAGGGACATCTTGGACTTCATACTTGAACCAGGGATGACAGAGGAAGAATAGGCCATGAGGATGGCTGCTTGCAAATTCCTGGTGGGTTCGAGCAAGGATGTTCTCGACTCTTTTGCTGATTATATTTTTGAAAAGGACGGTAGTGGTCCTCGTCCTGTCTTCAAGAAGGACGATAATGACTCCCATCCTTGATATTATGTAACAACGTTTATGATAAAATAAAAATCAAACTTTATTTATGAACTGTCTGATCATATTTACATAAAATCCCTATTACATTTATATATAGTATTTCTTAAGGAATTTGCCATTGATGGGCATCATAGCAACTCGACCGTCCAGCTCTGAGAGTTGATAGGCTCCATTTGAAAAGACTTTGCTCATAATGTAAGGCCCTTCCCATTTTGCATCGAACTTGCCCTTGCTCATGTGAGTCATAGTCATGGGACGTCTGACTGTTAGAACGAGCTCTCCTTTCTGAAAAGCTTTAACCTTAACTTTGCGATTGAAAGTCTTCGAGATGCGGGCTTAGTATAACTCAATATGTTGTTGAGCCAATAGCCGCTTCTCGTCGAGCGCCTCCAATTCTTGAAGTCGAAGAAGATCGTTGTTCTCTGTAGTGAGCTCGTTGGCGATGGCGATGGCGATCCTTAAGGACGGAATTTGAAGCTCCAAGGGTAGAACTGCTTCACAGCCATACACCAAAGAGAAGGGCATACAGCCTGTAGGGTTGTGGATCGTAGTGCGATAGGCCCATAGACATTCTCCAAGCTTTTCACTCCAATTTTGTTTGTTAGTAGACACAAACTTATTGAGGAGCTTGATGATAGTTTTGTTGAAGGCTTCATCTAAACCATTAGCGGCAGGGTTGTAAGCTGTAGAGGCGACGTTATAAATTCGATAATCGTCACAGAACCTTGTGAACTTTTGACTGATGAACTGTGGTCCATTGTCGTGAATAATCCTTCGAGGTACACCAAATCTATAAATGACATGGTGTTTGACGAAGTTGATGACGCTGCTGGTTTTGACTTCAGCCAAGGATATAGCTTCGGCCCATTTGGAAAAATAGTCGGTTATTGCTAGTATGAACCGATGTCCTCTAGAAGAAAAAGGATTGATGGGACCTATAATATCCATGCCCCAGGCTTCAAAAGGCCAGGAAGCGACAATTGGATGAAAGAATTCTGATGGTTGATGGATGAAATCTGCGTGGATTTGACAAGCTCGACATTTTCTTGCATATTCGATGCCATCCGATACCATAGAGGGCCAATAGTAACCCATACGTCGGATACGATCTTGTAGCTTAGGACCGGGTTGATGTGCTCTGCAGACACCGTCGTGAGCTTCACGCAATACTTATTTTGCTTCATCACCAGCAAGACAGCACAAGAGTAGACCGTCATAAGTCCGTCGATAAAGAGTTTTAGTGGTCTGATTGTAGTAGAATCGCAGAGACCGCCGACGAATACTCGTAGCCTCCTTTGGATCTTCTGGGAGTATATCGTGAACTCGAAGTCGATGAAAGGAGCTCTCCAATCTTCATCGATAACATTGGCTTCAGTAAGATTACTGAACTTAATATTACGATTGTTTTCGATGAAGAACAATTCCCGGTTAGAGATAACCACCACCTGCTGTCTTTTGATAGGGATGGCTAGGACTGCTGCAAGATTAGCCAGAGCATCTGCTTCAGTATTGCAAGCTCGACGGACATATTCGATGAAGAAGGCTTTGAATGATGTAGCCATGTTGATTGCCACTTCATAGTAAGGCACTAGATCTTGATGGCGAACTTCATAAGTTCCTCTAACTTGGTTAACGACCAGCTTGGAGTCACCATAAACTTCAAAATATTCGACGTCCAGTTGTTTAGCTACCTGAAGGCCAATAAGTAGAGCATTGTATTCTGCTACGTTATTGGAGCAAGGTTCATCTAAGGAATAAGCTCTTTGTATAGTTGACCCATCTGGAGAAACAAGGACAACTCCAACTCCTGCAACAACGGCACCATTGGGTCCGATCCTGGATGCATCGTCAAAGAATAGACGCCAAGTAGGAAATTCTTCGGAGATCATATTTGATTCTAATGTCTTGTCTGGAATTTCATCATAGAGTTTGGATGTCTCTGAAACAGGATGAGCTGCTAAGAAATCCGCCAGTGCTTGACCCTTGACAGACTTTTGTGGAACATATACTATGTCATATTGGGCTAGCAGAATGGCCCATGTAGCCAGCCGAGAATTGAGTGTGCTAGGCTTCTTCATCAATACCCGAAGAGGATTAACTCGGGATATGACATGAATAGTTTGTCCAATGATATAATGCCGAGTCTTTTGAACAACAAACATAAGAGCTAAGCATTCTTTTTCGACCGGACTATAACGGTATTCAGTACCAATCATAGTACGACTGAGATAATAGATGGCCTGTTCGTGACCTTCTATGTTCTTTTGGGCAAGTAAAGCACCCAATGAATGATCCATAGCACGGACATACATTAAGAATGGTATGCCTGAGATCGGTGGCACCAAGACTGGTGGGTTCATGAGATATTGTTTTATGTCATCAAATGCTCGTTGACATTCTTCGGTCCAAATGAAAGATACACCCTTCTTCATTAGCTGAGTAAATGGTCTGCAGCGTCCAGACTGATTCGAAATGAATCTCCTGATGTACGCAAGTCGACCTTGGAATCTTCGTAGCTCTTTTAGGTTGCGTGGAGGACGCATCTCTTGAATGGCTTTGATCTTCTCGGAATCTACGTGTATACCCTTAGAGGTAATGACGAAGCCGAAAAATTTACCACTAGAGACACCCAAGAATGACTTGGTGGGATTCATTTTGAGTTGATGTTGGCGCATCAAATTGAAGATTGTTCTTAAGTCTTGGATGTGATCTTCCTTTAGACGACTTTGACGACAATATCATCGACGTAGCATTCGACAGTCTTGCACAGATGATCTCGAAAGATGGTACTCATAGCTCGTTAGTAAGTTGCACCAGCGTTCTTGAGACCAAATGGCATCATGGTATAGCAGTAGACTCCGCGAGGTGTGCGGAAAGAAGTGTGTTTTTCATCTTCAGGGTTCATCCGAATCTGATTGTATCCAGAGAATCCATCCATGAAAGATATTCGCTCGAACCCACAGGTGTTGTCAATCATGACGTCCATGATAGGGAGAGGAAATTCATCTTTTGGACAGGCTTCATTAAGATCCCGGAAGTCGATGCAAACTCAAACTTTGCCAATTTTCTTCAAGACTGGAACAATATTGGCTACCTAATCAGGATGTTGTTCTTCTCGAATAAAGCTACAAGCTATAAGCTTTTTGACTTCATCGTCGATTGCGTCCATCATTTCTGGCTTGAAGCGTCTTTGATGTTGTTTGACTGGCTTTGCATTAGGCAAGATATTCAATTTGTGAGTAGCAATTTTGGGATCTAAACCTGGCATGTCTTCATAACTCCAAGCAAAGACATCAATATATTCTCGAATAAGAAGAATTAATTATTGCTTATCTGCCTCTGGAAGGTTCTTACTGATGAATATTGGACGAGGTGATCCACTCTCTCCTACATCAATTTGAACTAATTGATCTTCGGTAGGAGGTTCTCGTTGTTCGAATCGGAGTTTCCATTGGGTATCCATTCGTTGAGCCCAAGGATCTGTTTCGGGATTTTCTTCAATATCCTCGTTATATCCTTCTGGAAGTTCGGCGGAGACCATGTTGGAAGATACGATCAGCCGATGAACTTGACCAATGTTGGTGTCAGAATCCCATGATCTGGAATCAGAAAAATTAGAACGCTCTTCACTATCAGATTCGGAGACTGCTGGGGATAATACCGGAGGTGAAGCATATCCGAGACCTCTTTTCTTCCTGATGTAGTACATCTCTGACTTTCCTTTCGGAACAGCCATACAGATAGGAGTTCGTCTACCCTTACCGTAGTTGAGGCCATTCTTGAAGTCATAACCCATCTTCCGGATGATATCTTTTGATTGTTGACTGTAACGACGAAGTTGGAGATGACCCGTATCGTTACTTTTGCTATCATCCTTATAACTGAATTTTTGTTCTGGTCCTTTACTAAAAAGTATTGGACTCTCGCCTTTCATTCGAGAAGGGACAACAAAGTATGAATCACTGGGTGTTCGAGTAAGACTTCTGTTTGAAGAAACTGTACAACTCCCATTGTAAATGACTGAAAGCTATCTAACATATCCAAATAGCACTTAGCATGATAAATGACATCAGTATACTAGAAAGGAGATGCTTTTTTATTGATTTGTACATCTGTATTTACAACAGGACCTGTAGCCTTGGCAGACTTGGTTAGATTGATTACAAGTGGGGGAGAAGAAGAACGTGGAGGAGGATTAGACTTGTTACGACGAAGGTCAATAACAAGCGGCTCAGAGGAGGTGAGCTCCCTTTTATCTTTGTTACGAGATAAATCAATAACAAGTGGCTCAGAAGAGGTGAGCTGCCTTTTATCCTTGTTATGACGTAAGTTAATAACAAGCGGCTCAGAAGAGGTGAGCTCCCTTTGATCTTAACCATCATCAGTTGGTTGCTTCTGGACTGGCAAGTGAATAGCCAGTGGTTTGGAGGACTGAGGATGAGAAACACACCCTTTGACAGGTATAATGAGGGTGTCATTAGGCACTGCTTCTTGTTCTTCTTCAGTATCCAGAGACAGTACTACCTTCATGAACTCATCTTTATACATGCGAGCGTCGTTGCAGTATGCTTCGACACCTTTGAACGGATAGAGATCTGCAACCTCCTTTTGAACTTCTCCCTTGTCATCAACGTATTTGAAACATTGATGGAGAGTAGAAGGAACAATGTTGTGTTCATGTAGGAATGGTCTCCCCAACAGAGCATTGTAAGAACAACCATGGTTGTCAATGATGTAGAAGGTCACCTTTGTGCAGAGATTGCCTATTTGGAGTTTTAGGCGAATCTTGTCCAGAGGTTCACTTCTTCCCTGGTTGAACCCCAAGATGGTGGTGATTGTGCCAGAAAGACTATGTACTAGGATCTTCAGTGCATCTAGCATTGTCTTTGGCATGATGCTGAGTGCTGACCCTGGATCTATCAGAATACGATCAACTTTCATCGAGTCGACATATCCTGTACAGTATAGAGGACGGTCATGCCTATTGTCTTCTATCAGCATATCATCCTGTGTGAAGGTGATGTTTGGAATTAACTCCAACACACTGTGACAATGGAGGCAAGAGACAGGCTCTGCTTTCGGCTTCTTTAGAAGGGTTAGACAAGTTTCCGCCTGCATTAGAGCTTCACTCAGAGTTTTTCGACTCTCTTTGGAGATGCGCAAGAGCTCGAAGATTGACAGCCTGGCCGGTGTATTGGCTAGTTGAGCTAAAATATCAAAGTTGTAAGGCTTCTGAAGTCCAGAAGGAGATGACTTCTTCAAAGGCTTGTCGAAACAGACTTGTTGTTTGCCTTTGTCGGCTGTCATCGGTTTGGGGGGAATGGGTACTATAACTGGTGAGGATGCAGAAGGGATGTCTTCAGTGGAAACAGGTTGCACTGGAGCAGACTCAGAAGAAGAAGCAGGGTTTTCTTGATTTTCAGGAACTTCCCGTAGGTAGGCTTTTCCTGACGTGGTGCCCAACAGGATTTCCTCTTCAACTATGGGGTCAAAAGACACCATATTGCAGATCATTATTTTGCCTTTGGAGCGTTCTTTCTTCTTGGAAGGAGCTTCAAAGTCAGAAACAAGATCCGGGTGGATCCAAATAATCTCACCATTGTCAAGAGATAAGGGGACGAGACCTTCACTTCGTGGAGGAGGGAGATTCTCGATCTCAAGAGTGGCCTTGGGGATAGGAATGACACCATGATGTACCATCTGTGGAGGGAAGTCACCGAACTGTACTGAGACCATGTTCGCGGTAACAGTCTTCTCATATTGCTGAAGAGTGACAACACCAGCGTTGACTAGCTCTTGAATCTTACCTTTGAGCATATAACATGCTCGAGTGGGATGCCCAATGAACCTGTGATAGACACAATATTTGGGATGATCAGTCTTACCGACCTCATCAGGCTTCTTCGGGTCTGGGAGTTAGAGCTTATTGCTTTTGATCAAGCAATCAAAGATGCTCATGGTGTCATTCTCATCAAAAGAGTACTCCACTTTCGGACGAGGTTCCCTTGGTGGAGGGGCAGAAGGAGTAGAAGTAGACGTAGGTGGAGCTACGTTGACCGCCAGAGATTCTTTGTTCTTCAAGTTGATATTCAAAGTCTCTTTTCCCTTTGCGGTTGTTCTGGCGATTACCACCACCCGATGTCTGATGTTCATCCCGGTCGGGGTTAGACATGTATACCCCCAACTGCTTGAACTTGTCAGCACTAACTTCAGCTGCTTTAGCATTGACAATAAAGGATGGCCAGTCTTGGAACTGAGTTGACCCTGTCCACATGCTGATAATAGGCAAAAGATTTGCCTTACAGGTGCCTATAGTTACAGCGGCCGGAGTCCCAGAAGGCATCTTTAAAGCTTCTCGGCGGAACCTTTTAATAAAACTCTCAGCAGTTTCATTATGTCTTTGTTTAATTTTATTAAGGGCTGACATGGTCATGTCATTGATCCTCTCATAGAATCGTTCCAAGAAGATCTGTTTGAAGCCCGAGAAAGAGGTGATACAGCCATCAGGCAAGCTTTTGTACCAATCGTATGCCACACCGGGTAAACAGCCGACGAATACCCTGGTAAGAAGAGCGTCATTTGGCTGAAGTTGGACAGTCATTACCTCAAAGTGGTTAATGAACTGACTAGGAGAAGTGCTGCCATCAAACAGAGAGATTGTTGGAATCTTGTACTTAGGAGGAAACAGAACTTCCTTTCATTCAATAGGATAGGGTTGCTTAATTCCCAATCTCTGCAAATTGTCCTTCTTTTTGAAAGCCTCGAATTGAGTGTGCAAGAGTTTGCAGCTTCATTAGCATCCTCCGATGATGAAGAAGGAGCAGGCTGAATCAGAGTATTAGGGGGAGGAACAGCGTGATAAGCACTGCCCCCAGTACCTGACTGACTGGGTGTGGGTTGAATTTGTACAGGGGGTGCTTGAGGAGACACTACCTCCAGCCCTGCATTGACAGGCACTGACGATGCTATAATCTCAGGATTTGCAGCAGGTACAGTCGGTGGTACTGTATGTTGGGCTACGATGATAGAATGCATACTTGCAACCATTTCAGCCATGGTCTTCAGCTTGTCTTCTAGTGCAGCTATTCGTTGTTCTTGACTAGCCGAACTAGAAGCATCTGGGTCTTCAGTAACAACATAAGCTGTCACTTCTCTAGGTGCAGTAGAGGACACTGTCTGTTCAAAACTTTTGCTGTATGCATCATAATCAGAGAAGGAGTCATCTCCTGAGTGAGAAAGAGGGAGATGACCGGAAGGATCTTGAAGAAGATTCCTTTGACCGATTGTGTCTCGACTTCGGGATCTGGTATATTGGAATACTCCTTCAGAAGATTCTTGGAGTAGATCTAAATACCGCTGACTGGGCTTGCGAGGCTTGCTGTGCTTGGAGCACTTTCTACCTCCAGTGTCTCGGGAAGCCATGTTGACAGAAGCATACAACACTTCGTCTTCATCTTCCGACATTGGTTCTGAAGTTGCAAAATTCAAACGATCGAAGACAGATCATTTTGTAGTCTGACAACAACACTTGATGACAACGTTGTGATTATAATGGTGTCCAAGTGGTTGAACTGGAGGTGTTGAGATATTGTCCCATTTTTGTTTGAGGTGTTTTCGGAGATCAGGAACAATGACAGGATGAGAAGAAGTCTGAGGGATATGTTCTTTGGCAACATTCGGAACATGGTTCCGGTTCTTCAGATGTTTTGTCCCTTGAGTGTACAGGGAAGTACTCACTTCATTAGCATTGGTGTCAGGATTTTTGATCCTGGAAGTTTGCCTCTGATGCTGGTTGATCTTCGGTATTGGCTGTTTACGTTTCATAGAAACTGGTCTATTGAGATAAGTCCTTAGATCAGCAAATTCACCCCCAGGGGTTTCTGTCTGAGACACCAGTAATTTTTCCTGTTTTGAGCGGGATATCCTGAGAGTTGGGAGATCTTGGAATTCTGCTACCGGAGTAGGCAGAATACCTCTTTGATCAGTATACTTTCCTTTGGCAAGGAGGGAAGAAGAACTCTTGTTTGAGAGAGTTTTTGTACTGATTCGTGCCGAGGCACGTTCAGATTGATCTTCTACGGTAAAAATCGAGGAAGACTGAGAAAAGACCAAAGGACCTTTTCCCTTATTTTGTGAGGAAGGGTTAGCTAAAAAGCGTTTCCCTCTGTTGTCTTCCAAGTCATGGAACGAGGAAGTTTGAGAAAAGACCAACGGACATTTTCCTTTGTTCTGAGGAGGAGGAGGAATAGTCAGCAGACTACCCCCAGTGGATTGCGCTGGAGCAACAGGGTGCTTGGGAAGAGGAGCGGAGTTTTTCCCCTTGCTGTGAGAAGAAGAGAGATTAGACAAAGGGCTGTCCCTCTTAGACTGCGCTGGCACAGTTTGTGCAGGGGTTGAAGTGGCAGTAGGCGCATTGGCTGGTTGTGCATGAGAAGCTTTGATAGATGGCCTTTTGGCCACAGACACTGTAGCTTGCGCAGCAGGAGTTCTGGCTTCAGAGTGCTTGAGTTGCACTCTGGTTGATGGAGTGGTGGACTGCGCAGGAAGAGTTACAGCCAACTGCACCAGGGAAAGAAGAGTCTTGCACTTTGCCAGAGCAGCATAGGAAGTGGTTTGTGCACTGGCAAGAGGAGCAGTATACTGCGCATGGGCAGTAGAGGCAGCAGACTGCACAGCAGTTTTGGGAGCAGAGACAGCAGACTGCGCAAAGGATTGTGCAGAGTACTGTGCAGAGGAATTTGGAGTCCACACTGAACGAACCTTGCTCTTGGCAGAGGTTGTAGTGCGACGAGTAGTCCCGGAGTTGATCATCGCCTCGTAGGCCGTCTGGTTGACCTTCACAACCAGCGTCTTCTGCGTCTTTCCGATAGACGCAACGTCACATTGAGTTGTCACTTCCTCATCGAAGGAGAAAGTCGTCCCCAGCAGAGTCGCCATTTTGTTTGCAAAAAACAAAAGTGTTCTTTTTATTTCACAAACTTTGTAAGAAGATTATAATAGAATTCTGGAAAAGTACAACTATAGGAATCCGATCTGAAGACGATCGCTTTATCCCTTGGACGATGTAAACTTTAAAGACGATAGCCTCTGAAGTTGAAGGCAATAGCCTCTGAAGAATGCAGCAGCACTTAGGCAAGAACTTCTGATTTCTCTGATGATCTTGAATGATCTCTGCTCTGATTCTGATTTTTCTCTGATCCCCTATGAAGGACTTGAAACTCTATTTATAGAGTTCTGGAAATAACTAAATTTTAGTTATTCTGGATTGCGCAGGATGGATTGCACAGACATTGGACTGCACAAGCAGCGAACTGCACTGGCAGTTACTCGATCGTGGCTCAACTGTATTAGACACATGGCATTGTTTGATTGAAATGCACATGATCGTGTACAGACGGTTGCCACATGGTGAGCAATTGATGGCATGTATGCCACGTACAAAATGTCAGTTGTCTTGATAGACTGCGCCACATGAACTGTACTGGCTTCAGACTGTGCTGGATTAAACTGCGCTGCAGAGAATCTGGCAGACTGCGCTGCGATTGGGCTGGTAGCTTGCGCTACCTGTACAGCTGTCCTCGAGCGCTGTGCTGCACAAGAAATGAACAGTTTCCTCGTTCTTCGGACTGTCAGCTGTCAGAAGATCTAATTTTCTGTCAGATAATGATGACGCGGCCACGTCAGCTAGCGCGCTTGGATGGGTGCGCAGTTCAGCTTGCGCAGTTGAGTTGTTGCACAATTTGTCTCCTGCGCAGTTTATTTGAAGGATGCACAATTTAATTTTCATTGCTTCTTTGATGGGTACAACTTGATTTTTAGGACCTACAAGTATTTGTTTTGCTTCATCTTCCGCAAGACAGCGTAAAAGCATACCGTCATAAGATCGCCGATAGAGTGTTTTAGAAGTGTGATTGTGGAAGAATCGGAGTGATCGCCGACGGATTTTCGTTGCTTCTTTGGGATCTTCCAGTAAGATTTCATGTACTGCAAAGTCGATGAAAGGAGCTCTCCAGTCTTCACTTGTAGTGCAAACTTTGACTAAATTGCTAGATTCTAGATGCAAATTATTCTCGATGCAGAATAATTTCCTGTTAGTGATAACGATCATATGTTGTCTTTTCACAAGGATCGCTAATCTTGTTGCTAGATTAACAAGTGCATCAGCTTCTGTATTTCATGCTCGATGTACTTGTTCAATGAAAAAGCCTTTGAATGATAGCCAATCTGATTGCTACTTCATGGTATGGAACGAGATCTTGATGTCGAACTTCATACGTGCCTCTAACCTGATTGACGATCAGTTTAGAGTCTCCATATACTTCATGGTATTCGATATCCAACTGTTTAGCTAATTGGAGACCGATGAGTAGAGCATTGTATTCAGCAACATTATTAGAACATGGTGTAGCTCCCCTTCCCGAATTTTTTAATATTTTATTATTATTTACTTTATTGAATTTTATTATTATTACTATTATTATTATTTATTATCATTATTTTTGAGGTCGTTATTTTATAATATTATTATCATAATTATTGGTTATATTTATTTGGTTATCAAATAAATGTGATTTAATATATATATTCATATTTGTAAGAAATAGACCTTACTCTAGAAATATATAATATTGGGTTTTATTTAGGTTTTATGGATATATATTATATAAGTATGTGTACGAGTATATAGGTATATGTACACATTTAAATAGATATATTATATATAAAAATAGATATATTAATATTTTATTTAGAAGTATATTTTATATTGATTTTAAATATTATAGATTGAATATGGTATTTATAAACAAGGTATATAGGTGTATTTATATATATATATATATATATATATATATATATATATATATATATATATATATATATATATATATATATATATATATATATAAAATATATATATATATATATATATATATATATATATTGTGTATGGGTGTGAATATAGATATATGCCTATATATAAATATTTGTGGATATGTATAAGTTTGTATAAATATTAGTATATATTATATGTGTATATATATAGATTATATATATATATATTAATATATGTATATGCATATATAGTTAAAATAAGAAAAAGAAAAAGGTTAATGAAAAAAAATTAGAAATAAGAAAAGAAGAAAGAAAATGGGGTAGCTTCTGTTATTATGCTTATATAGTTTAGTAGTGAATTGAATTGGATTGAAATGGAATGAATGTTTGAACTGGGAAATCCAATTCAACTCATTTTCAATATAGACCAGTTGCAAGTTGCTGGAACACAACATGCACGCACACAAGCAAAACCAGCTTGCCTCCCAAACCGAGAAGGGGGGGTGGGGACCACAACTATACGGGATCCCAGCAATACCCATGCTCAAACCCAAGCTTGCTCCAGCCCAAGCAAACCAGCGTGTAGATGAGCCCATCAACCAAGCTCCCCAGCAAGGAAAGCCCGACCCCATTGTTCGAATATAAGTAGCCGAGAGAGAGAGAGGATCTCTCTCGAAAACCTCAAACCCTAATCAACTCCACCGCGCCGACACTCCAGCCCCGGCGACTCCCACAACCAGGGTGCGGCCGTGCGCGCCTACAGGGCCGCTGCCGGTCGGCCGAACCACCGGAAAGCGCGCACGCGCGTGGAACGCGACAGCGGCAACAGCAGCAGTTGCTGCAACGAAGGAAAGTTCGCGAAGGAAATTCCTCCTCCACGCTCGGTGTCGTTGCGAACCGTTTTCTCTGGTATGACGACAACATATACGCCTCCCAATCTCTTCTTTTAGTTTTTATTTAAACGATTTAGGTCGTCTAGAAAATCGTCGCGAACCTTGCCGAAAAACTGTTCTCGAAACAGTTCACAGAGCAGTCCAATCACCCTAGTTCAAGGATCGATTTCGATCGATCCAGGAAAATATTAGAAAAACTATTTGAAGGGGTTTATTGACAACATGTAGGGATTCAAATCCCTTTTTACGGAATTTGATTCCATCGACTACGTGTCGAGAAATCGAACTCCGAAGTTTCCCAAAAATCTGTTTTCAAAAACTAGAAATCTCTCCACACGACGTCCGTCCCGCCATTCCGGGCGACATGGTCGTGCACCGAAAGGATCGAAAGCTGCGTAACAGCTTCGTGGTCGTGTGGGCTTTGACGGAATTCAAATTGGTCGCGTGTGCGCGACGAATTCGACGCGTATCCGTCGAAATCGCCCCGTATCCGTCCAATGCAAATTCAGTCATAACTTTGTGCACGCTCGTCAGATCGAGACGAAACTTGCACCAACAGGACTGTATCGTTTTTCTGGTCCTGTATGCCAAGTTTGGTCCGATTCTGAGACAGTTGAAATTGACGTCGTTTTGCGGGCCCCACGGTCCCGCTCAACGGGCGATTTTGTGCACGGCCCGCCGGAATCCAACTTTGGACATAAGGTTGGGTTCGTATCGAAAAATTGGATCTGTAGACATGTAGTTTGACGACTTTAGAGACCGTTGACTCTGGCACGCTTTTCGGTGCAAAGCGGGTCCAACGGCGGACACCGTTTTGGCCCGAAATTACCGTTTTGCCCCTGTGTCCAGAATTGGACGTAGGGACAGGCAATCCTAGCTAATTAGACTATTCTGAGATCATTAGTATTATTTATTTCAGCTTCCGGGGACTGTTGTACGAGTTTTGACTATAGTGGCACATTGAGTAGTTCAGATTGTCGGTTTCACCAGCAAAGGACCACAGACGAGTACAGTTTATTGTCTGCATTTCGATATTGATCTTTACTATATTTCATTGATTAGTCATTGGTTATGTGATTTTTATACTCTATTATAAATTGTTGAGTCGGGAATGAGAAGTACCAAGGATGTGTGATCAGACCGTAGACATTGTAGATATCGTAGACATTGTAGATATCGTAGACATTGTAGATATTGTAGACATTATAGATATTGTAGACATTGTAGATATCGTAGACATTGTAGATATTGTAGACATTATAGATATTGTAGACATTGTAGATATCGTAGACATTGTAAATATTGTAGACATTGTAAATATTGTAGACATTGTAGATATTGTAGACATTGTAAATATTATAGACATTGTAGATATTGTAGACATTGTAGATATTGTAGACATTGTAGATATCGTTACTTTTCTGCAAGTAGATATCGTAGACCGTGCGGTGTAGCACCCCAGACCGATCACATGTCAAAGGTACTTCTAACGGTGGGAAAGTATATTGGTCTATTTATTACTATTGATTTTCTTACGGGTTTACTGTTATTTTCAAAACTCATGATTAATGCCTAATCTTTGTTTTATAGTCATTTTCTTTATTTGAAATTGCATTCAGTGAATTGTGCTCGTTCCATTCCTGACTGGAAACCAACATTTTCAGGTTAGCCGCGGATTCATTTAGCTTGGGGAGTGACGGGAATACTTGCAGATAAAGCCTAGAGACTAGCTAGATAGTTGAGTTGTAGTCATTCAGTTATTTGTACAAGTTTATATTTTTATACAAATGTAAAACTTGTGATCATCGTAAATTAAATTAATTTTGTGAATGAGCATTATTTGTGATTTTGATCTTCATGGCCGTGACAGCGTTCTACCGCCGACACTGTGGCGTAGGCTGGCTTGGACACGTCTTGTATCCGTTTAAAAAAAAAATGGGTGCGAGTCGTGACAAGTTTTTGTGGTGGCCCATGCAGGTCTGTCTTCGCAAATTATGCGAACTCGTGATAGTACTTAAGTTGTACTATTGCGAGCCTGCGACTAGAACACACTCATTCACGAACAAGGATTAATTTAATTTACGAGAATGACTAGGACTAGGAGTCCCTTACACAAAATTTACCGAGGGGTAGTCTAGGCCATACAATGTAGATAAGGAGTTATTAATTTTGATAGTTATCAGATCCCCATAGGTACACTAGTATCTCTTGATATGATGATGTAATCTAACTTGGATAAATTATTCCCTTGGTAAGGCAGGGCTTCATAGAATTAATGATCTAACCTTGATAAATGGTGCAATCCCTTCTCTTGTCCTTTGGATATCATCCTCATATCTTAACCCGAATTACTTATTTAGTTTCTAGTTGCCCTAAGAATTATTATCCATTATAATTTCTGATTAGGTTAACCATATGCGAACCTCAAGTTAGTGTCGATTCAAAATTTTCCTCAATAGTTGAATACACATGGAATAGATTAGAATGTTGTATTCCTTTATCTTCAGTTATTTCCTCCATGTTCATCTTTTAATCTGAGGATTATGACTGATAGATACTTACACTTTATTTCATAGCCAGTTGTTTGAATCTCTAGAAACTCGTGAATTCTTACATATGTAGTTAAAGGAATGTTAGTTAATTCATAATGGCGGGACAGCAGCGCACTGTCGCCATTTATTTAAATTAGGAAGACTATGGATTCACTGCAGCCAGCAGCGCACTGGCGAGACAAAACCCCTAGAGTTGAAATTTGTTATATAGGCTATAGAATGTTACTAGAAACTAAGGCTAATGGTCCTCTTTTTCATAGTTACCCTTGAGTCTATATTGGTTAGAGTTAAAAAGTATTCGATTTCGTATCACATATGAATCACGAAACCAAGGGTTTACCACAGCCATAGTATACGGGCAAGGTATAACTCTCGGTGGAATGACTTCAGACGTGATTACAGGTTTAGGATTCTATGAAGGATAGGACAATGCCATGTATGTTCCGTAAGACCCGAATCCAATGTTAGTGGAAATTTGTAGTTGAGTAACACATCCCCCGATCTAGCATTCCGTGGTCCTTATGACCTATTGACGAGGAAATTGATTGACGCTAATAGGTTACCTAGAATGTAGAATTTAAGGGGTTCATAACCCACTAGCCGACCAAGACCTTATAGATAAGAAGATAGTAGGAAGACTGTATGAACAAGAACACCGGGTAAGGTTTGATTCTCTCAAAACCCGAACTGCTTGTGCCTTCTTTCGAAAATCTTGCGAACTTGTATTTTGACTATCTTGACCAACGCCGCAATTACAGCCTAGTTTTGCAAGCTCACTCTATTCTCGAGCTTGATTCAAGACATGTGTTTAGTGGGGACGCCTGCTAACATATTGTCTAATCAGAATCAGTGTATTATGGTCTGATCAACCATGATGCATTTGGTTCGCACTTCATTTAACTATCCTACGTGGATTGAGATATCGAGGTATCTATGAACTCATCCACGACTGCATTGACAATTCCTTTTGAATTATATGTTCGCCCTTGAATCACGAAATTGTATTAGTAACGTCTCCCTTGACTTCTTTATTATTTTTATCTTTCACCAATTTGGAAAGCCGAAAGCTCGTGATGGTAGAGAGATACAGGGTATTCCCATGGCTATGATAATGGTAGGCACAAGTGTAGCTACCAACGGCCAGTCATGTGATTGAGTTACTCGTTCTCCCCTTGACCATCAAACTATTATCGAGACTTTCAAGCCATATGAATTTAAGAATGATTAGGGTTTTACCCTTAGTCATAATGTCAACCCAGGAGACTATCTATTCTCAAGAAACAATTCATTGTGTCTCTAAATTTTTCTTGAATATTGCCTTACTTTCAACCCTTATGCCTTGACTCAACTGTCCCTCGACCAAAGCCCATAATCACTAGCTTAGCCAATACCATAGCTTAAATACCCTGTCACACTATGATCTACCAGTGGTCAACAGTAATACTTGAGCACACAACTCTTGTGATAATAGTCCGACAGACTGAGCGTCAATAGAAATTTGTGACCCAGTTGCTAGGAAATCTTTCGTAAGATGTGCCTTAGAGTTGGTTACCCGGTCGATAACCCTTATATACTGTGGACGAGTAGGTCATTCTATTTTATCGACC